>OX401981.1:8870000-10070000 GCA_947859335.1 Tortricodes alternella
GGGTAAAACTGGAACCTATTACTAAGACTCCGCTGTCCGTCCGTCTGTCTGTCTGTCTGTTTATTCGTCTGTCACCAGGCTGTATCTCATGAACCGAGACGGTTAGACAGTTGAAATTTTCACAGATGACTATATTTCTGTTGCCGCAATAACAAATACTAAAAAACAGAATACAATAAATATTTAAGGGGTCCCATACAACAAACGTGATTTTGTTCGTTTTTGCTCTAGTTCGATAACGGCAACAGGTAGACGCTTGAAATATTGACAGAATATTTAGTTATATAATCACTTTAAAAATAAATAATTTAATTGAAATAAAACAAATATTTAAGGAGGTTGTATGGGATACAACAAACGTGATATTTTTGCCGTTTTTTTGATAATGGTACGGGACCCTTCGTGCGCGAGTCCGACTCGCACTTGGCCGGTTTTCTTAAATAGCAGAGACGGGAGCATCAGCGTTCGTAGCCGGCGAGTTCGAACTGAATTAGTTAGGTACCGATTTTGGTTCTCCTGACCTAACTTAGGTCAGATCAGTAGATCACAGATTCCGCTTTATTGCCCAAAACCTTTTGTTTTATGGCAAATTTTTTGTTTATATCAGCCTTGCTTTTTATATACCAGCATATCTCTACAAAGTATTTTGTCCACGGACCGCACTTTTACATTCTAGGGCCATGTTTACGACGGCATGCTACGATCTGAAACTAATAAAAGTAGTTGGGCGCTGCACACGTGCGGCTTGTTCTTGGCCAACTTTTATCTCTTCGGAGCTAACTTATTGTGGCTCTTCTATTTCATTTTATAAGTCCAGTTTACAACACTTGCTTCTTTTGCGAGTTTTGCGTCAGCTATTGCGTCGTATTTATGAGCTCTGCAGTATTGTAGCTTTACGATCAAGTTGGGGAATTAAATCATGGACGCTGAGTTGCTCTCAGAACGAGCTGAATAATAAAGTTGTTTGATAAATAAATGTGCTATGTGAATCGGCACAGCGAGGTACATTCCTGTTTATATATTTACGAATAGGTAGTGTGCAATGTCGCTAAACTGCTCAGTTTTTGGGTCGAGCGAAATAAGCATGCAAGCATTTTACTCTAGTTTTGACACAGTTTTGACAGAGGTGTCGGTTGCGTAGAATATTTTTACACGGACCTCGGTTTGTCACGTCAAGAAACAAGTAAACTAACAAATGAAGTCTTAATAATAATGTTAATACTTGTAAAATTAAACAAAATAGATTAGCTTTTTACCATCGCCAGGCCAGTTAATTATTATTTGCAGACGTGGCCGTAGGTTTTAATACCTAATGTATTTTATGACAACGGCACTCGTGTCACTATTTGAATCGTCATCCTATGATTGACATCGTATTCGTCCCCAGGCGTTGAAAAGATTAGAATTTAAATTGGCCTATTCTTATTTTTAGCTTCTTAAGTATTTCAAGGAACATTGCTCGACTTGAGATGCATAAAGGGCTGGCTGATTTGTTGTTAACTTTTCAGAAGAGCAGAAATAAAAATGGCAGATATTTTGGTCCACATTTATTCATCTATTTATGATTTGTATGTCTGTCAGGTTATTTGTGTCTTTGATGCCTAATAACTAGAAATGCTTTAGTTATAAATATTAGAAAAAAACGCTCTTTCTATAAAAACCCTCACTTTCTACCATAATGCATATAATGAGGTACCATGAACTTTAAAATTGATCGTATGCATAATGATTTATTTTCACTTTCTTCCACCGATGTTTGACCAAAACTTTTTTAATAAACGCAATAAGGTCTCAAGCTAACATCAAAATTACTACACAACAATAAGAAACTGGTCATTTAAAAATAGTTCAAGCGTAAGGTCGTACCATATGATACATAAGTACTTATGTGTCATTATGATGATATAACAAAGTAGGTACATTGCATCGATGGTTACGTAGCTTAAAGGCCGAAGTGGTTTTAAATCAGTTAATAATTTTTTATGTTGAAATAAGTAATTCAACATATAAACAACATACAACATTACAATATAGATGTAAATAAAAATGAAAACGAATGCCTCCCTAGAATTTCAAGCAAATGTCACCACCGTCCATATTCATTTGAATATCTCCTCAACAATCTTATATATAAAAATCTCGTGTCACGGTGTTTGTGGTCGCACTCTTCCAAAACGGTTCGACCGATTTTTTTGATTTTTTTTATGTATATTTGGTAGGTATGAGTATAGGTCGCAATAGTAGATTGTTGCACCAAGCAGAAAGTGATTCATTATTGCGCCGAGTGTTGATTTGGAGCCCGAACGCTAGTGAGGGCTCTAAAAACACGAGCGCAATAACAAATCACTTGATGCGAGGTGCATAATCTGCTTTTCTTTCTACTACTGCTAAAAGTTGGTAAAAAAACGTAAAGGTACAGTTAAACCCAACTAGCGAAGTAAAAAGGATTTTGGCACCTGTTATGACGCACCCTTAGAATTTTTATATAGCCTTTGACACTCGCACGTTCTCCCCGAATCTTAAGATACCCTATTTATTAAAATCGGTCTATTAGTTCTGAAGCTAAAGTCGAAAATCCGAAAATTTTCACAGAAATCTTGTATCTAGTCTATTAATTGTCATATTATGACAATTTTTTTTTTAAATCTTTTTGTAACCCATACTATCTTATCAGCCAGTACTTTGAGCATTACATTTTAGACGAGACAATCGCAGTTCGATATGGCCGCCGATATGTGGCCTGTTTTTTTTTTTTGCTAACAGTAAGTCCACAGAGGTCGGCTGTCTCGTCGGACTGTGAATGGGCGGATTGGGTAGCTGTTGGTGTAAACTTCTTGATCATACAACCAAATTAAAAAAAAATACAAAACAGTGCAATAATGAAATTTGTATGCAACTTTATTTGCTCTAGAGCAAATAAGGGCTGCTTTGTGCTGAGTATTTAAGGCCATTATGATGAAATTAAAGCGTAGTAGGAAGAAAAGTATATTTCATACCGCTAGGTGATTAGGCTGTCCATGCGGACGAAGTCGCGGGCGGAAGCTAGTAAAATATAGTAAGAAACACCAGTATCAAACAATAAATATTTTCATATTTAATTTTTTTAATTTTTTATCAGTGTATTAGATATAAAATGCGATGCCTATTATCGCTGTATGAAAAAGTTTCTAATCAATTCTTCACATGAGCTTATGCAACTCAGGTCGAGATTGATTCCTAAACATTTTTTCTAAATCTAAAACGAGGTCAGATGGTTTAATACAAATTCTTCTAAATTAATGAAATATACATTTTCCTAGAAATAATCGGATATAAAAGTGGTTACGTTTTCTTTGATGTGGCACCGTTCAGAAACATCTGGGATCTGTCTCTCACATGTCGAAGCGACCGAGTGATCCGCGATTACCGGATCAACATGTTTGCAGCCCTTGAGCTGTAATATAAATAACGCAGTATCTTGTGACTTAAAGTGTCCCTGTCACAACCTAATGTCACCACAAATCCCCACCGGTTGTGTCATTAAATAAGATATCTTGTTTTGATGTTTTTGATGGTTGTATGATTCTGTTACATTGCAATCGCAAGTTAGTTGTGTACACAAGTATGACCCATTACATTTATTTATACCTGAATATGTATAATAAATAGGTCCAATAGGTTTTATTTTTGTTTTTGTATTTGAGTTGGTTGATTATGATTTATGACGTATTCAAAAAAACTACTTTCTAGATCTCGTTCAAACCAATTTTCGGTGGAAGTATACATGGTGTATATCATATATTTTTTTAGTTTTATAATTCTCTTATTTTAGAAGTTACAGGGGAGGGACACAAATTTTACCACTTTGGAAGTGTCTCTCGCGCAAACTATTCAGTTTAGAAAAAAATGATACTAGAAACCTCAATATTATTTTTGAAGGCCTATCCATAGATACCCCACGCGTATGGGTTTGATGAAAAAAATTTTTTTTTTAAGTTTCAGTTCTAAGTATGGGGAACCCCCAAAATTTATTATTATTTTTTTCTATTTTTGTGTAAAAATCTTAATGCGGTTCACAGAATACATCTACTTACCAAGTTTCAACAGCATAGTTTTTATAGTTTCGGAAAAAAAGTGGCCGTGACATAAGGACGGACAGACAGACACACGAGTCCGTCTGTCACAGCCAATTTGCTCCAAACTACTGGACCGATTGAATTGAAATTTTGTACCTACACATATATAATTCGGTGACCGCAACACGGACGCCTAATGAAAGTAAATGATTTTTAAACATGGGGTAAAGAAGCTACTTTTGGGGGGTAAAGAAGAAAGTTAAAAAAAAAGTTATGCAAACTATATTTTGTGACGTATCAAATGAAAGGGCTTATTGTGAGAATTTGAAATATATATTTTTTAGAATTTTGAAATAAATAGTTTGGAAGTAATTTAGGAAAATAAGTGAATAATGACCATTGCCCCCCTTATTTCCGAAACTACTGGACCTACAATTTTGAAAAAAATACAGTGATTAGTTCTTTAGCTATAGATTATATGAAAACCTATAAGAAGTCTATGGTATTTAAAATAACATAGGAAATTTCAGATAATCATGTTTGGAACGGAACCCTTTCCATGCGAGTTCAACTCGCACTTGTCCGGTTTTCATAGTTATGTTTAACATACTATATACTATATGCTTTCGCGTCCATATGGATTACGTTTAATTTACTTTGGCCAGCGCCTCTATTCGGGAACGCTAAGTGATTATGTAGCGACTCGTGAGCGAGATTTCTCATCCCTCTATTTCGCATTACGCGTCGTGCGGAAGAGTGGGATGATAAATCTCGCTCACGAGTCGCTACAGAATCACTTAGCGTTTCCGAATAGAGGCGCTGTACTCCAATAGACCAATGTCATGTATCGGTGTCGTTATTGGGTACGTTGGACGGTTTTCGCTCGGCCGTCGCTTTACGTTCCCGCCTATTTATTTGACAAGCACCCATGGGGCTATAAAGTTCCCTCCTCACTACCTATAAACATGTCAAGCATGCGTGAATTAAAT
The DNA here is from genome assembly GCA_947859335.1 of Tortricodes alternella. Taxonomy (NCBI): domain Eukaryota; kingdom Metazoa; phylum Arthropoda; class Insecta; order Lepidoptera; family Tortricidae; genus Tortricodes; species Tortricodes alternella. Next base: position 8,875,045 of record OX401981.1, read on the forward strand.
ACGACTTAATTAAAGTACACCAACCGAATAGAACGTAAGCAATTGCAAAGGAGACCAAAGTTCTGATAAAGTTGATCCACATGGGGGACATAACCGCGGTAATGAGATGTCGTAAAACTGTTAAAGCACCCCGTTTAAGAGTTCTGTAATGCGCGTGAAAGGGTCAGCACTTTGTTTTTCACCTACTGCTCTAATTAAAACTTATTGATGTACGCGAAAGTTCACTTTATAACGCAAATAATTATCAATACTCTGCGAGGCAACGGTGGAATTAATGAACTGAGGAAGCCCGGCTTTCTGTCGAAAGTACTTTTAGTGACGTCTAACAGTCTTCGTAGCCCAGAGCCAAAATGACTATCAGCTTAGATACTCCTCTGCTGCACTGGGAGTGAAGAAATAGCATAGAATGCGTGCAGATGCTTATCATCCTGGCATGTCGTAAAAGTCGACTAAGGGACGGGTCCTCTCCAACATGGTGGACTATCTGCATGGGCGATTGGCTGATCACCTGTCACCATACGGGCCATCATACCATCTTAGGACTAATTAATCGGACGTGGCCACAAGTAGTCTTGTGGCTCTGCCCACCCCATTAGGGATTTCGGGCGTGATGCTATGTATGTATATCTATGTACGTTAGTATCATAACTTTTCATTATTTTACTTAAGTGGTTGTATGATTTCATTGTAAAATAGCTACAAACAGTTTAAACAATTGTTCATATTTATAGAATTTCACCGTAGCCTTTGCTTAGTCATTTTCTCTATGTCTGACTTTGAATTTATTTACCCATATTTACTCCTTATACTTACAAACAGCTTAGATTCATTACTATCACCGCGGTTACATCAGACCATTCAAAAATGTACTTATCCCAAACTTTTATAATAATCTCCAGCGTTGTTTTCAGTTTCGCAGCTAATGCGATATTAACGATATGGAATTCAAGCTTATTTGCTCGGGGCCACAGAAAGAGGTCACACCAAGTTTAAACTCTCTAAATATATAATTATGCTTACTCCCCGGTGCCTTAGTACCGTGTGCAATATGACTTGCCAGTTCAAACACTTCGCGCCACACGAGTTCGCCAGCTGGTATATCTATCTACTGGTAAGTTTGTGCTCTAATATCGTACTCAAGTAAGGTTTTAAGGTATGGAAAAATTCCTACTTGAGACGATAGCATTCGTGAGCGTGGTCTACAAATAATACTCCATCTAACTCAGGATAAGGTAGTCCTGTACTAAAGATGGGAAAAAAATCTGAAGAGGAACAAGAATTTTACTGATTGTAATTCGATTTAATCGCTTTATTGTTTTGAAAGAGATTCCCCATAATAAGACTAAACCGCTTTCGAGTAGATTCTCACATGTTTTCGTAAAATATATAGCAATTATTTAAAACTACGGGCCATTTCCAGCTGTACCTAACGGTCTGTTTCCACTGGAAACAACTGGGTCGTTTCCAATGGTTATTTTTATAATATGGACGGGTACTATTTGTGATTGGATAGGAACCCGTCGTTGTTAAAAAAGTTACAACTGGGATTAGTCCCTTACTAAATTTTAACTTTATTCTCAGTAGATCTATGCTATTCATTCTTTAGAGAAAAAAAAGCAGGTGTTGTCGCTGTCCGAACGCTAGTGAGTAGGTCAAATTCTCTTAGAGGCATATTACAAAGCTGAGCAGGCTAAATAATCAAGAAAAATGCCAAGATACCAGCTGAGTTTTGTAATACGCTCGTGCGTTTTCCCAAAGTTGGGTGAATAATGCTGGCTTCAAATAGCGTCTACCTCGGATCTCGTTTGAGCTATCGCCTCTGCGCGCGGACTTGACATAATTTCGCAGATCTCCACTCACTTATTTATCGTCAACAAGTTGCGTACCAAGTATTGATCATTTATTGATCAGCCTATATACGTCCCACTGCTGGGCACAGGCCTCCTTTCATAGTGAGAGGGACTGGGCAGTAGTCCCCACGCGATCCCAGTGCGGATTGGGGACTTAACACACATGCTTGAATTACTTTGCAGATGTATGTAGGAACCTGCACGATGATTGCCTTCACCGAAATGCTCGTGGTAAATATCATATTCAATTCCGCAAATAAGATCCGGAAATTTGAAAACCGACGTGCGAGCCAGTATTTGAACCCATGACCCTCTTTGCGAGAGGCCGCGCGTTAGAACACTAGGCTACCACTCCACTGCCATTTATTACTTGGTCACATCTTGTTTTTAATGCATTGTTTGGCATGGCATTGTAAGTTGTGATTTTACGGCTATTTTTAGGCCGGATTTTGTAAAGGATCTTTAGACCAAACCCAGGCAGCATGCATGTTGTATAAGAGCTGATACATACACTCAAAATAGAGATGTAATGGCTGTATAAGTTATTATACAGCTTGTGTGCTGCTTGGGAATGTCAGAGCAAATTTCAGTAAACCAGTAAAATTCTTAACAATCGTGACCAAAATTTGATCGAATGGATCTTTATAACACCTGGCTTTAGTATCGAACTTTTGAAATACGATCGGGACAATATCAGCTAATTTGTACGAAGAGGTCGCTATTTCGTGTTTCGATCTTTATTTGCGTTATTTATTGCTTTCTTAATGTACGTACCTGCGCTTACTAATGCCGTGTTCCATTCAGAAAAGCAATCGGTTTGGTCACGAAGGTTATAGAATATTAATGTCATTAATACACAAACCGTTTCGTTTTTTGAATAATAGGAACAAGGGGTAAGCAAAAAACCCTTGATAAAGAACTTTAGTAACTAGGTATTGTCCCGAATGTGAGTGTGGCAAGTTGATTTCCATGAAGTCTTCCGGCAGATTGTCACACATAGTAGGTACCTAAGGAGAAGTCCAATCTGACGTCATAGGTTGTGATTTTTAATTACTTTGCTACTTGACAGACGGCACCAATAAATAAACAAAGAAGTGTATTTTTTAATATTGTTTATTCCCAATCTTTGGACCCTATAATGCTTTAAAACTAATTTAATAACAGAAATACAACACCGCTGTAAGTTTATCAATAGTTAATGAAATAATGAGATATACTAGAAATGTCACCGATGGTTGTTTGCGTGCTGCATGTAAAGCTAATTTAGTTGGTCCTGTCTACTACAATACACGGGTGAGGTTTTTTTTATTAAGGCTTCTGAATTAGTTTTACACACAGATGCAAGAAGTATATACGTCTACAAAGCAAAGATTCAAAGCTCAACTGTCATTTATATCTAAACTGATGATTTCAGTTATCCTAAATTAGATACCTATAATTTAGTACTATTATTTATTACAAGATTTCAAACAAATTAATAAAATATTGCTATTGCAAAAAACGATAACAACTAATATAGGGTGAGCCATACATTTTTGCACTTTCAGAAACATTTTAGGTTTTATTGTAAGTAATTAGTATAAAATAGTTTTTAATTTATAAAGAAACCATCGTCTAAATGATGTTGTCTTACTGCTGGCAGTTCTGAAACCGACTACGCAATTTTTGGAAAAGATGCTGACAATTACTGAATCTGTGATTAGAGCATCACTTCTACGTAGCCGCCCTGTTGGCTTAATATTCGTTGTTGAACCAGTTTCTTTAAACATTTTGAAGCAAACTTCGATTAAATAGACGCTGGGCGCTTATATGATGTCATCCGTATTCAATCCTAAAAAGGCATCGCATAGTAACGTAAGATTGGTTTTTTGAACCACGAGAAACCACATCGCTTTCCCGTGAAATGCTCCATCGTGATCAAAAATGTACAAAATGACGATTAAGTTCCCGCCATCCATTGTACCATTCAATTAATAGTTTACAAACAAATCTGTGTTGATATTTGCAAAAATGTATGGCCCCTCCTATAGAATTAGTAGTTTACTAAAAGGACTTTTGGGTGGCTCTCTCACAAGTTTTATTCTTCATGAATGTTAGGCTGCCGCCGTCAGCACTCAGAGCGGGGTACAGTTCAATAAAAACTTCGATTGAGGATGAGCTCAAATTTATTTGAATTAACAATGACGTCTTCAATGCCACAATACTCCATGAAGTAAGAAAAGAAATCAATGAACATCTATAAAAGTTATAATAATTATAATTAAGCTATAGTTATCACTATTTTTTACAATGTCATTATGTTTTTTTCTTTAACCACAACAACACTTTACCATTCTGCCCTAAAAGCATTTAAATGATTCAAGTCACACAAATCTAACAATTAATTACTAGCTATATAGTTTGTATTGTTTATTTTGCTCAATATACAAATAAGTTTTGGTGACATCCTAACTCTTGTCACCGATAAAACAAGATCATTAATACTGAATCTGAAGCGAAGTGTAAAACATAATTTGGTAATTAAGCCATATTTAAATTAAAATAACAATAACATTTAAAGTCTATAATAGCGGTAAATGAATAAGTGATAATCAAAACTTGCGCGCCACTACTCGGGTACTATATGTCGTAAGCCACGGTTGAAACACAATCCAGCCGAAATTAATATTTAAAGTACGAAAACAACACAGTATTTGATACTCAAAACATCTATTTGTTTCTTTACTCTATTCATATGTATCTCTTAGATTATTAGTATTTAACTAAATTTAGTAAGGGGCACAGAATTGATATGTTTCCGATGCACGGCGTTTGTGTGATACCGCTTCACTTAACCTAACTTGCAAGGCGATGCTACCACCCCTAATCTACCCTATCACATGCGGGCCAATGTCACGCGTCTGCCTAATGACGATGATCCTAACACCTTCTAAACGATTTCACAGTAAACGTTTACAAAATAACGCTTTCACAATCCGTTCGTTCTATTTAAACAATTTGTCAAAGAGTAGCGGTAAACAATATGTTTATTATAAGCAGTATACGAATTACATTTCGCGAAAGACAGGCACGCAACCAAACTTGTAAAGCGTAAAAGATGACAAATTAACCCGGTTCAATTTTGTGTATGGCGTGACATGTAGCCGATTGCATTACAAGTAATAAATAGTAGACAAGATACAGAATAAACGTCTCTATGAAACCGCTCTTTACTCTAATTACACATTAATATTACACGATGATATGTATCGAGTAGTCCCGCAAAAAGGTGACGTAGCCGTGTCCGCAGCCACTGGACGTCTCTTACGCGCTATCTACGGTTGTTGGACGGAATCATGGCGGTGGCGGCGCCTCTCTCGCTACACGCGACGTTCACCGCCATTTTGAATACCAAGCGCCATTTCGTGGCACGCTGATCTACAGAATGGCGACCGTGAACGTTGCGAGCAAATCAAAACTAATTTGGGGTCAACTGATAACTCGAGTGCTTGTCATAAAAGTTATCTTTATTATATGTACCGAAAAGGGACTCATCAAAGTCAGTTCTCGCACATCGAAGTCATTCAGGCACAGAAAAGAAATATATAACTTTTCGTTGTATTTTTATTTAATAGTGTGTTATCGAGAACGCCGCCCACCGAAGGTATGGGAGATCACTAATAATTACACAACTTACGAATTAGCATTACCTATATCGAAATAAATAAGTAAACATTGACTTAGCTTAATCTTTAAAACCGACAGTGAATTTATTACGAATAAATATTACATAATTCGAGATTTTTAAGAGTGATTAAGATTTGTTTTTTGATGTCAGAGTCGGTACGATAAAGTTATCATCCAACTAATTTCCCGCAAAGAAGAAATTCCTCAACGTTGCAAAAATGTTATTGCCAGTACAGTTCTGTCTATAAAATACAAATTTGGTACGGTCTGAGGTTAGTATTAAAAAATATGTAAATCCTTTATCTTTGGTCTATACGTCACGATGCTCGGTACATTCTGAAAGTTACAGTTACTATAAACAACGTATAAAATTTTGCTAAGTCAAAAATTGACGAGATTTCCATTAAATATTGACTAAGACATTTTCATAAGAATTCACATGCGGAACCTCTGGCGCGGCGCGCGCGCGAATGCCTCGTCCATTGCCGTCGCGTCAACATCCAACGAAATATTCCGACACCTTACAATAATAGCCTAAGCAGGGTTTTTTTTTTACTTTTTTATATAATTTTTACATGTTACACCAGCAGAATATGTTACTAATAGGTACCTAAATAACATTAACATTTTATTTTTGGTTTATTGCTATCTCGCACTAACGTGCGCGCGGGCGCACGCGCTCGGCGTACGGTTAGTAGGTAACTAGTATTCTGTATGCGATAGTCAACTAGCTAAAAATAAAAAATATATTAATCTTCCATTTGATTAACCCTTACACTTCAGTAAATTTAAAGTTCATTACATTGTTTCATTATTATGTATGAATAACTTTCATTAAATAGTAATGTAACTATGTCGATTTTCTACAATAAATACCCTTATCTAGATTTATGGTATTGACCTAACGATTACACAATAAAGTAACTACTAAATTTAAAATTAGATTATTACCAAAAAGCTCGTCAAAGCATGCAGATAGAGAATAATTGTTTCACTATGCAGCGCGGCGGTCGCGCCGCGGCGCGACTAAGGTATCGTTACAATTAATTAATAGGTATAATGATTACATTAGTTATTTAACTCTCATAAGGCCAAGGCTAAATTCTCGCAACAAGACTGAACTGATATCGATCGATCGCATCGCGTTCCACATCACTGGTTCTCTGTTCCTTCAGTCGAACCCTCAAACAAGACTTGGAAGTGTAAAAATATTAGAAACAGCGAAGGATTGGGGAATCGTAGGCAAGGCACATAGAAAGGAATACTCGAGTGTGACACAAGAGGAACAGATGTAAGAAGTGAGGGAGACAGGCGAGAGGCGGCGGCCGCGCGCGGTGCGAGCGCGACGCAGTTCAGCGGGTGCTGCACTCCACAGCAAGCGGCACCGAGGGCGTCCCGCTTCGAGTCATAGTAAAATCTTTATAATTATTGCGATAATTTCATTTACAGATAGACAGGACCATAAGACCAACACTAGAGTGCCAGCGCTTTAACGAGTGATTGAACAATATAAAAATGACTAAGAAAGTATTAGATAAATATAATTTGAAATAGTTATGAAATTCATATTAATACGCTAACATTATCGAGGCTAAAACAAAAGCATCGCATTTATTACAAACAACTTCATTTAAAATCACTCAACTTGAAATATTATTTAACAAAACGTAATCTTTCTATGAAGGGCACCTTTGGTTTTTAGCTTATTCAAATGAGATATATCCTAAAATGTTTAATTTCTGGTAATACACTATATAAATCCTCACAACTGTTGCATCGGCCTTGTAGAAACGAATTTCCAATAAGTTGTAAATAAATCTTATGATACATTTAAAATAAAATATTCACAATAAATAAACAAGAGTTTAAATCCAAAATACTAATAATTTAAATTAATAATCATACACATGTTTTATTATGAACAATGAACAATAAACCTGGAATGTTAATATTTTAATGCAATAAAATAACCCTTTGTGCAAAATTTGGTATAGCTAAAAACACCACTACCCCTGACGCTGGTCGAACGGAAACACAACAAAGTGGTGAGGCTGAGGAGATTGGAGCGGTTGCTAGCTAAATGAACGTTGTCGGTAGAAGAATCTTGATCCGCTAGTAGCCGTGGTGGTGGCATTGGCCGTAGCAGCAGGCGCTCGCCCCATCTCCCGTGGCAGTTCCGATGCGAGTCAGAGGATCAAGATTGCGCGTCCCTCAGTTCGCTGGTTGTCAAGTGCCGAGTGCCATGAACGAACTAATGCTGTTCGCTCTCTTCTCCGCCTTTGGCTCCCTGATAAGTGAAACAACCTCATATCAAACATTTAACTAAAAATACACGTCACCAGGTCAATCAATTATTCACAAATAACTTCGGTTCTTATGACTAGGCAAGCAATTTGTGCGATGTGCAGGGTGAAACATTAGTGACGTTTACGCGTTTGAAACCCATATTGTTAACAGATCCAGTAGTTAGCGATGATTTCAAAGCAACCTACTCGATCTGAGTCAGAATAATTAATTTCATAATTATGGGATTCAAAGTATTATAAATATTCATAAAGCATAGTTCCGTTCTAACATCTGATTTAAGTTAGGCCTTATAATGGTAATTGAACATAAATCCGAGTCAATAGTAATTCCAAATGCCGAAGGATCTGTGCGTTATGAACATGCTAAACATAGTGCGCGTGCATACTTCGTGCGCGAGAATCCAGCCGTTGTGTGCCATCTTGTGCCGCGCATATTCAAGATGGATGGCTCCCTCAGAGCTGAGAAGCAGTGCGCCCTGCAGGCGGGCGATAGCGGCGGCCGCGTCCGTCGGGCTAGCGAAGTCGACGAACGCCACCGGGCCCGAGCCGCCGGCGCCGGCCGTCAGCAGGCGCAGCCGCGAGAACCCCGCGCAACTGTCACACGACACTTAGTACGCCCGCTCCGACTACCCACCCGCTTGACTAGTGTATGTGGCCGAGACCAAACGGTCCACTTTAACGCGCTCATTACAATTTCAAATCTGTACGAACTTTATCGTGTTTCAATAAGTAAGTACGCGGGTCTGCAATTTATGCTCAAACAATGTTTACCAGCAACTTCTAAGGCTTGTAAGGCGTTTTAAGGCCTTTAGCGGAACCTCAACTTTGTATTAACTATATCAACAGCTTAGTGGATTTTGTGGAAGTGCATCCTACCTAATACATTAGAACAAAAAGTAAATGGCTCTCGTGTGTGGTGTTGTGCTGATATAATTATTGCTAGTTTGTGAAAGTGTAGAGCAATACAAGTGACATTACACTGTCATGCTCGGTGGGTGGTACGGGTGCAGGCATTAGTTCTCACACAAACGCATTGCAAAATAATTATAAAACAGTCAAGCGGAATCGTATAACAATTGTTTGCGTGAGACAAAATAAAAGTAAGACCTATTATGTACGTGGACGATATTGTGATTCGGTGAAACATGCACTGTGGAAGGTTACATGGAGATAATTATTCGTGTAGCGTTATTAAATAACATTTTTTGTAAACTTATTACAAACATTTACCGTGTGTAGTCATGCACATTTAGAGTAGCAATTTTAGCTTTAAAATTAAAATGCATATTTTTGGAATTCCCATTTAATTGACCATTAATCGGTCGTGCAAAAAATGTAATACTGGAAAATTATTTATCAACATTAAATGACTCCAGAATTCATCATTAGTACAGAATATTCCAGTATATTTTTAGATTGCAAGTTTTTTTAACCGCAGCGAAACTGCGTTACGACACCAAACAGTAACAATAACAACATAATAATAGCACTTGAGAACTGTGTAGGTACTGCCCTTTCATCAACTACTATGAATGCTCGTCATGAGTACTGCTTGTAACATTTGATCCGCTTGAAGTTCATCCGAAGAAAATCTTACCTGCTAAATATTTCCTTGAGCTCATGCTCGGAGACGAACTGTCCGAGATTCGCCACGAAGAGCGTGGAGCAGGGAGGCGCGGGGTGCGCGGGGTGCGCGGGGTGCGCCGGGTGCGCGGGCGGGGCGGGGTGCGCGGCGCCCGGCGAGCCCAGCGCCGGCGCCGGCAAAACGCACGCGCCCAGCGTCAATGGGGACTGCCCGTTCAAATACTACCAATTAATTGATAGAAAGGTCACATGTTCAATAAATTCGTAGGTATCAACATAACTTTAATAGGGTGCTTATGAAGGCGCACCCTCAATTAATTTCGGCTAATAACAGCAAACTATTGTCAGGTAAGGTGAATGCTAACCAAGAGAAGCAATAATCCATATAAATTGTAATAGTTTAAACAAGAGCGTTACTTACGTGGTGTGGCCTATCGGCGGCAGCTAGTCAGAGGTAGGAGCGCACGGGCGCCATCTGCGGGTGGATGGCGGGGTGCACCAGCCCATGGGACAGCGTGGGCAGCTCCCCGCCGTACGCCAGCGGGTGGTGCCACAGCTCGCCGCCCCCCGGGAAGAACGGACTCGCTAAGTCTGCGCAATCGTACCACGTCACTATTGCATACAAAACAACCCAAATAATTCACTCATCAAATTACAATATACACAGTTTAAAATGGCAAATGCCAACCAGCCTCCAACCAGCTTCCAACCAGCCTATGCTGGTTGGTATTTGCCATACACATAAAAGGCATATAGGCTGCGACTTAAGCCCGAAGAAACTGAGCCACTAAGCAACCGACATCACAGCCGGGGTCTCGCATTTAGCCATGTGTTTTTCTTTACGACAACGTCGTTAGTACAATATTTGTTTTTAAAAACATTATTTACAGTGTGCGCCAGACATGTTTTCACGGCTCGCACTAATCAAAATGTTATCATGAAAACATGTGTAGTTATAGAAACCGACAGATCAATTGATAAGAGCTTCGCGGAGCTAGGCCTTGCGTGGTACGTGTAAGCGATCACAGATACTTGCCCGTGGCGTGTGCTCGACGCCCAAACTTTGTTTAATATTGTTATTTTAAAAGTAAATTGTTTAATTGAATATATCAGTGATCCCAACGGTCTGTTTTTTATTTTAGCGAGATGAGCTGATAATGGTTCTCAATTCGGCTATACTTTGGGATCAGTGATGGTGATATCAGTCGAGGAGGTGGTTAAGGTCGGGTGTGGGGCGGTCGAGCAGAGCCGGGCGGTGTGTGCGTTCTGCGGTACTTACGTCCAGTGAGTGGGTGCATCAATGCAGGGTGTGCAGCTGGCGCGGCTGTGGCAACTGCCGGCTTCGGCTTGCTGACCTTCGTGTTGCTTTTAGCGAACTCCAGCCGAATGGTTTGCGGCATGTCGGGGTCGAAACGGACGCCCTGCTGTGAACAGCCGCGAGCGGCGCGGCGCTCCGATATAATGACGATGGAAGGCTCGGTTGCCGCGTGCTCCCTACTCGTGGGTTTCCAATAGAGGCAGGGACACCGCGTATTGATAGGACATTAGGAAGAGAATACTGCATTTGGCGTCTGCAGCCAATTACTTATGATATTAAAGAACCATTTGCAATATTCCCTAATATATTTCTCTTAAATTGACTAAGAATCAACTAGACATGATTTCGTTTCTTTGGAAAAAATATTCTATCATTGGAAATTTGGTAACGAGTTGGATTATTCAACATGTTTCGATGTTCGCGCCTGCGCCTGCTAGAGTGACGGAACACAGTGCTCGGGATGTGACATCAAACCTGTCAAACCGTGACATGCATTTGCGTATTTACACGTTCAATAAATGACCACGCGCAACGCGGAGCGCGCGGCTTGCTGATGACCCGTTGTTGTCTATTCGATATGTGCATGGGTTTAGCATAACTTACGATGCGGTTACTCGAATCAGGAAAATGTTATTCCAAATCTACAATGAGATTATTAACTATAGTGCTCATTGGCTGTGTTGAGGCATGTGATGAAAGAGGTTTAGTAACACCGTGCGTTTTACAATTCGTTTAGTATATACAATAGCAAATATGTTATCCTAAATTTGATACCTCAGTCATTTCCAGAGATATTTTTTGTAGTTAGAACTTATGATATGTTACTGTGTTTGAAAGCCATTCATACTGGTTATAAGGCATTGTGTGTGTGGTATTCTAGTGTTACTGTGTTTTCTCCTACAAAGTCAGCTAGTAGGTACTTAAACATTAGTCGCTCCCGATTGTTAGTATTCTTTCCTTCTTTTTCTTTGCTTATTGTATTATATCAACTGCTTGTTGCAGTTTCTTCTAAAGTAAATTTTTATCTTGGTTGTGACATGATAAACTTTAGAAAAAACTACTTTTTCTTAAATAATGGGTGGTTCAAAGGTACATTGAATAACTAATGTCTGACCATACTAACCTGAAGGTCCTGTTTAGCTGCCTCCGCGCCGGCCCGAGTATGAAACGTGACAAAACCCACGGGCTGCAAGCAAAATGAACAATAAGCATATTGGTTGGACTGTTATCATAATCAACAATTATCTATATAGTTATTTTACTCACCGACGCTGTTTTTCCATTCTTGCTTGTGACTTTTAACAGAGAACCCTCGTAGCCCTGCGCAAAAGAATAAATCAATTAGAATTTGGTTAAACACCCGAGACTACACGGCTTTACGACTACATGATACTTTTCCATTACGCAAACTCACATTACTAGATTACTTTCAACATGTCATAGTCAAATTGTATTCGATAAAGCCCCCAAACTGTCGAAAAATAGTTCGTTTCCGTACCTGGTACGGGTGGATCACGCAATGTACGGAAGCTACGACCCTTGGGTTAACTTTAGGCACCTTTATGTTTGCGGTGCCAGCCGTGCCAGCCGAGAATTGAGTGTAATCCCCCTTATCGGTACACTGAATCGATTCAATCCGAATATTAGGAATCGGAGCATGACATTTGATATTTACGACGCAGTAATCCGAAGCGAGATCTACGTCGCGTGACGGGAGCCATGTTGCTTTTTGCTTTATTTTCTCTTGCAGCAAATATTTGGACGTCTCTAGGAGCAGAATTTAATGCCGTCGTTTCTTTATGGGTGAGGGCTTTGCGTGTATACCTGTCGTTTTCATATTTAGATGAATAGTACGGACTGCGCACCGAGAGTTCCGTACCACCACACAATAATATTTATTTTATGTATTTATTTACCAAAAGAATATTTTCATTCAATTCGGGATCCTTAGCGCGAGCCCGACTCGGCCGGTTTTTATTATTTATTGTTCTACTTTAGAGTTTACACATAATCACACAAAGATTGACGCTTGTAGGTATGTAGTAATCTTTTTACGATGGAGAAAAACGAAAAAAAAAAAAAAAAAACTATTTTTGTTGTCACTCAATTTGTATTATTTATGGGGATGTCCGCAGTAAGAACTCCGTAACACATCTTAACTTTAGGAACGGAACCAATAAAAATGTACCTTTGGATAACTTAAGAGAACTGTAAAATAACTTTCATATCGAAAAATAAAAGGGTCATGATTCAAACAGACATAATGATTTCAAGACAATAAATAGTATTTGCAGAATGTGTTTCTATTTCGTGCACCTCGGGTGTAGCTGAATGGCAAGGCTACCGAGAAAAGGGTTAGACCATCGTGTCTAAAGTTTGAAAGTCATCGTATATCTATTAACCTAAAAGATGTCCTGCCCTTTTCAAATTCAAAGTTCCCGAAGATTTCCACGACCCAAAACAAGTTGTAACTGGAACGGAATACATACAAAAAACAGGCGCCTCATTCGGGAACGCTAAGTGATTCTGTAGCGACTCGTAAGCCAGATTTCTCATTCCACTCTTCTGCACGACGCGAAATGCGTAAGAGCGAGATGAGAGATCTGGCTTACAAGTCGCTACAGAATCACTTAGCGTTCCCGAATGAGGCGCCTGAATTCACAATTCTAATGTAAATATTTTTGTCGATAATGCAGGTAAAATAATTAGCTCTAAGCGTTAGTAATTCAAAATCAAAAATCTCTTTATTTACTCTCACAAAGGTACTTATAGCTACTTCAATAATGACGTGGAAATTATGATCAGTGTGAGAGCCTGGTGTCCATACTAGGATACCCTGTGTGACAGATCACCAGGCCCCCTCCCCGATTCAAGGAAGTTGTAATGCTGGTAGCAAAAGATAATGAACTATGTAAACAAAGGAAAATTGTTTAACTCAAGAACAATAAAAAGGCGCACTCACCTCATATGCTCGAAATAGTAAATAAAGCTCGCGCGGTTTTGCGTCCATGGGTAATCCGCTCACGAACAATGTCCGCACCTGAAACAAACAATAAAAAACCTCATGAATTTCTGAGTGGTTATCTAAGCACTTTAAATAACTACGAAGTAAATAAAATAAAGTCGATGAAAGGCGAAAAGAAAATAAGGCGAGTACTTTGGCCGACAGTCATACCAAGATAACCTCGCCCTTTTAAATTTAATGCTTTATTTGATGTCAGTTCCAAGTAGGCTGTTTCCCACCTCAAACAAAAAGAAACGGACATTTTTCACCGGCCAACACAAAAGAAGCACAGAAATGTTTCTATTCAACCGCTCCTTCTCGATTCTTTCATCGCCTTTGTAAACGGTGCAACGCATTAATTCGGCGGGTCCATTTAATGAAATAAAACAGAGGTCGTAATGGCGGCGCGATTTGGCGCGGGAAATGGAGATTAATTGCTGGTAACACCGGCCGCCGCGCGCGCCGCTCGCCGCCGTCTTATTGCGCACTTTATTTATGCACCTTGCCCAAACGTATACTAGTAGGTACTCAAATGATGTAAAAAGAATGTTCGTGAAGGTTTTTACATCCTCGCACATCCTGAAACCTTATTTATCTCTAAATAATGCAAGTAACATAATGTAACTATAAAGTTTGCAAATATTTTTTTATCTCTCAGTTAATCCCACGTCTGAGAAGCGATAAACGTTATTTGAAGTTCACCCTTGAATTTGTAGTCGTCTGCTCGGGGCTGAAAGCGGTTCCCGTAATATATATTTTTATCGTATCCGTCCCTCGGTCAGAAGCAGAATGTCGGACCTTAATGTCGGCTATTTTCCGGTCGAATGCGTGGGAATGCCCCGGTTCGGCGATACGCGATATTTTTGAGAGAATCTTTAATGCAATGTGCTTATAATTTGATTACAGAGTCTCAATGCTAAAATTTATGAATGGGCTCAATTCAGACTTAAAATATTTAGGTGAACCCGTTCGTCCGTCTTTTGCTTTAGTAATTTTCCGAGCGAATACTCCCTGTCCCGATGGTAAATATTTCACTTTGACAACGAATAAGCATTACCGGTTTAGCTCGAAACCCGGCCAAGATTTGGGCAAATATTGAAATAGCCTAGAGTGAGTTTATGTAAAAGATAAATACCTTATATATATATGTTAACGTGCACAATTATTTACTTTGTTTTGTTTGTTATTTGTTATTGTTGTTAGGAGCAGTAACAAAATGCACTAAGAGTTAATGAAAAATGTGTAATATAGCGTGATATATTTCACGTTCTTTTTATATTTCCAAGAGCATTTTGGGACGCTCGGTTCTCTCGATGCTCCACCTGAGTCGTGTCGCACCGGCACTTACGCGAGTATAATAATATATCTATCACACAAGGGTGTCAAATACTCGCCCACCTAACATATTTCAGCCGGCGGCGGGGGCAGCGTCCGGTCAGTTTGAAAATGCCCCTCTATGTCGACCATTTTACACTCGGTTGCCCCGGAATCCCCACGCTCCACTATTGAGTTATGTTTCATACTTGTGTGCTCTGCCACGGACGGCAAAAACTAGGAAAACATCAAGAGCAAAGTGTTGGCATTGGTATTGGTAAACAATACATTTTGTACGAAGTACAACCGTGATTAAAGATATGCCTATGTAAGCTTTAAGATAGTATCGTATTTGAAAAGTACAGCAGAGTTAAAGATAATTTAGTTAAATTGTACATGTCTACTTAAATTTACGCAGGTTGCGCATTTCTTGTCGTTGACAAAGCAATCTCGGCAGGCCAGGCGCCTTTCTTGGAGTGAATATTCGGGCTTGATAATATCTACAAGAGGATATTAATATGACAGGAACGCTGATTATATTGTGAGCCAAGCTAAGATAACTCGATGTTCGGTTTATCTATGCGTTAATGATACCGTTAATACTTAATATAAAACTTAGGAAAAACTGGCAAAGTTTACTGGTTTGAACTTTGTTAAAAGAACAGCGAAAATCAATATTAAAATAATTAAAGTTACCTACTGAAACTAGTATGTACTACTCCAATGTTCACGGGCTCACCTCTGTGAAATTGGTTAAGGCTGGAACACTCCAAACATTGCGAAAAACATGACATATTTTTATTTGGCCAGCATATTGGTTGCGAAAAAAAGAGCTTTAGAGATGAGTCGGATGCAATCGGGTGACAATTGCACACAGCCGAATCAGCTTTTGAAATCACGCCAAATAATGTTGCGGATCGTTGCCTCGTCATTTGAATTGAAATACGTGTACGTGTTCTTATTCTATCTATTACTGTTAATTTATAAAGACAACCATCGATCGTTCAAATCAAATCAAATCATTTATTGTGTGAGAAATTTAGGTCAGGTACATAGGTAGATACAATTGCACAAAATTATGGAAACACCAAACCCTACCTTTGCAGGTGTCCACACATTTCTACTTACATTATAAATTTACAAAATTAAATTAAACTAAAGCATAATCAATAATACAATAAAAACATTTGTCTTTAAGCCATTCTTTTGTCCTTTTTTTAAATATACCTAATTTATCCTCCTTAGAAGCGTCAGGTAACTAATTATAAATTTCAATGCACATCATATATGAATTTCTGGAATTGAGGTAGGTTCTAGCGAGCTTAACTAAAGGCTTGTACTGTTTATGTTTGTACTGCATTCGAAATTCGTTTGGTATCTCAAAGATTTTATACATCCTGTGATGTTTATAATTTTGTGCCTCCACTTTATACCTTAATGAAAAAGAAGTCTATGAATTTTTAAAAGATCCATTTATTTTAGAGGTCGTTCCCAGCGTTGTTTGGAATAATAACTGGTGCTAAAAATAATGATTTTGTAATTTTTAGAGAACGTTAAACAGTTACCGTGTAAAATGAACTAAATATACACAGTGAACGCCAACAAGCGCCTTGGTTTCCGTACTATAAGCTTATGTGTCTTTGTGTTAAATAAATAAATAATAGTAGAATATCGATAAACCACACCAGGGGAGCTACCACTGACGAGTTGTTTGTCGCTCAGTGCGTCTCTATCAAACTAGTCAATTATGTAAGGGATGCACTGAGCGACAAATGACTCGCGGGCAAGTCGTGCTAGACGTGCAGTTGATTAAAATTATTAATAGAGATAAGTAATAGAGATATGCCTATATATAGTTCCTCCGTTCACGCTAAACGTACTACGATATTCTGCTGGCAATATGGCCTACGTGGTTTTAGGAAAGCTAGCGTTGTATGCATACTACCTCTATACTTAATCAGCATTATGAGGACATCAAATGAGATACCTGCAGTGTAACTGTACAGGAGCAACAGGTAACGTTTGTATCCTTCCTCGAAACAAAGGCGAGTAAGTTAGGAAATAGCGCTTTGGTGTTTATTTAATGAGATTCACTCACGTTATGGCTCCCAGAGACGTCTCGACTGTTAATGTCCTAACATACAAAAAGAATATGAAACGTAAACGAGTACTTTACAAAATAATCCGCATTGAATCTTTGGATATGTTTTTTTACCGTTACAGGTTCACTATCAATCTGAAAACTTTATATGTTAACCGCTCAAAGCCAACGTTGATATGCGGAGACATGTATATGTATAAATCGGACCTTTGTGTTGTACCTATCTGTAAGCAATAAATAGGGATGTTGCCTGGGTACAAAAATAGTAATTCTTATAAGTCCGTTAGTTATATTATCAAAAAAGATTGACCATATATTCTTTGCTTTATCAAATCAATCAAAATTGACAAAGATAACGCGCATCAAAGTTCGAGAGTGGGGGTAAAAAAGTGTATAAAGTACTACGTTACTTAATGGTAAAAAGTGTACAAATTCGTGACGTCACGCGGAACTTCAACGCACTATATCTTCGTCATTTTTTGTTTAATTGACAAAAGCAAAAATATTTGTTTAATATTTTTTTATATTGTAAATTAGTTATTAGTTTTTTTCAGAAAACTAGCCTATTATATTATAAATTAAGAAGTTATAATTCACAACAGTGTCTAGCGTTTTTACCATGGGATTAATAAAGGCATCGTGGCTATAAATAAATGAAAATAAAATAGTGATAAAGGTGTGTCCACACGATCGATCGCGCAGGCGAAGCGAGTGGAGCGGAAACCCCCGGGGCGTACACAGCGAATTTATCATGCGCCTATGTGTGTATGTACCCTTACAAAGTTCAATATGTGGCTGCAGCGCTTTAAGGATAAGGTCATTATTTTACAGATATGTCATTTTTACCCGTTGAAATAAGCTCTCGTTTATCCTGTTAGGCTAAAGCTGGGTTTAATAAAGGTCCGTCGGACCAAATGTTAGATCAGATTTTAGTAAATCAGTACAATTTTCGACATTAATGACCGAAATTTGATCCAACACATCTCTATCCTAACTAGTACGAGATGTCTGAGCCTGCATGGTTTTTACAAAGGGTAAAATAAAATGTACTTTAAGCAAAGCAATTTAAAGCTAACTCGTTGATAGAAAGAACGTTACGAATCAGTCTGGTTGAAATAAATATCTTTTAAATTGCAAAACCTTAATCTCAAAGGATTCTCAGAGCAACAATCTATCTTCCAAAGGACAAGAAAAAATAACTAAACAAAGGCGCCGTAAACGTACTGTGCATATTAAAATATTCACGGCAAGTATGACAGTTAAAACGGTTTGAAAATAAAAAGCATTTTCCCAACAGAGCAGGTTAATCGAATTTGGTACGTCACGTGTCTATTGGCGGAGGACATATCATTCCATTTGCGCAAAGGACACTAATGGAAACGACAAACTTGAATAAAACAATGAGCCACCAGCATTAAATGTCTGCCTGCAGACAGTGGTTTTGGCAATGTTGTATGATTCTTGTATTTTTAAGAAATAACTTGATAAAGTTAATTGAAATGTCATTGAGGAAAATCAAATCTTTAGTTTAACATAAGCTATGATATTTCACATGTTGAATTTTTATACAAAGTTTCCTTTGATGTTCCGGATATTAAAAAGCGAGAAGCTTTAAATAAATGCAAAATGTTTAATCCGGAGAATAGGCAAACAGATAACGGTAAAAATCGAAAAAAAACCAAGCAGTCATTTCTACGAATGTGCAAACAAAATTCACTCCGTTCCCGTAGAATCCGAATGTGCCTTGTTATGATTCGAGGCAATAGGGGACGTGGAATTGTTTTGTTTCTATTTTTTCCTTGATTGAAACACCGGTCTACTTGAATAGAAAATCGGTGGTAACCGCCCCGGCCAATTGGACGAGACCGGCTCCGATCCATTAGCAGTACACTTTCACGATTCATTCTTGTAAAAATAAAATAAGATTTGGGGGTCGTGTTACACTGGATTTGTGTAAACACGTATTTCGAGTTTAGGTAATGGAATCGCTTTGTGTTTGTCTGACTAACAGCGGTCTAATAAATTTGAGGCCGACATTTAATTATTTTTAATTAAATTATGATACTACTGTTACAGAAATTAATGATAGTATAACAAAATATCATTTTCTACCCAAAAAGAGTATAAAAAACACCAGTAAAAAGAATATTTTTATGCAGTCATGTCAGCACTGCTACCAAAAACACTTAAGACATAAAGTTCACAAATAAACTATAAAAGTCATATTGACTCATGAAAAAGTACAATCAAAACATAGAGTAGTGAGTTTCAACTCTCCAAAAGCAATTTTTCTTCCTACGTCAATCTCGGAGGCAATAATTCACAACTTTCACTTCACAAGCTTCACGGCTATCGACAAATGTCGAAGTTTTAGCCTCGAGCAACATTGCTTTCGGGAAAATCGAATGCAAAAAGCTTTAGTTTTGTACACTGTCTTATATTACAGTATAAAATTTTTAGGTGTGATCCCTACCTAAAAATGCTGTGCTATATGTGTTTACACCTATAGCGGTTATTATAGGTAAAAAGGATTTGTGTATGAGTCACTCGACAATAAGTAAGTTAACTGAAAAATGGAATGAAATTTATATACAATTGTATTTATTGGCTTGTATTTAAATTATGATCGGCACGAGGCGTCTCAAACAGAATAAAACATTCTTTGTTTAAAAAACAAAAACATTGATCCTTTGTAAGCCTCCAATACTGCGGTGAGCGGGGGACCGATAGAGATATTTCTAATTTTTCGCTCGACTCGCGCCGCCCCAAGATTGGCAGTTACGGGAACAGACAAAACAAACGCAAATAGCCTGGAAAACTTGAAGAGGGTTATAAAAACGCTAACAATATCAAAGAGTTGTCATACAATTTACAATATAGTGTATTTGAAAGCATCTTACAGTAAAGCGGCAGTAAAAACCAACCAGAGAAAATCTTCACGTATGTAGTTGGCAAATCATTCGTTTACGTGCCCTATATAAAAATGGGTTGCTATATTATAGCTAAACAATCTATGTGATCGCACCTAGTACCTCTATAAGAATGCTCGCTTTGACACGTGTACTTTAAATAGTAGGTACTTTTATACAGAGTACCGTACCGTTTTACGCTACGCTAAATAACAACTCTAATAGGCGAACCATCCACAATTAACTCAAATATTATTCAAATTAAAACAATTACACAAACAAAAACATTTCAAAACAAAATCAAAGTTGGAGAAAACAATTTAAAATCTGGAAGCGAAAGCGCAGAAAGAGTTTCAGTGAAGCAATATTGTCGACCACCTGCTCCGCTCAGATAGGGATCATAATGTTAATTTAATTAAAGGACTAATCTAAATTGCAGACGACCCGACACCCCGGCCGGCTATTAAAAGGGTATTTCGTTGCCGCCAGTTAAGTTGGGGAAAGTTGCCGACTATAAATACATCTTGGGGAACAAGTCAGGGGGAGGAAATGTAGAGTGCAAAGAATAAACTTTATTCCGGTGACGCTTAATGGAGTACTGTAGCGATATGCGCTATTTAAAAGGGTTTTCCACATTGAGCAATGGATGATCCTACATCATATCAACAATACTGGAATACTAACTGAAGTTATCCTTGCGGTCATTATACTATTCTATAATTTAATCGATAAACAAAGTATACAAAGGTACATTCAATGTTCACATCTTGTCTACTACCTATATGCGGTATTTTTTTCAAAATTTATTTTTATACGTGCGGTTCTTTGTATCCAATTCCTATAATAATGTGAATTCCTGTACTAAAATTTTGAACTCTGGGATACTATAGAAATGTAAATTGTGTAAAATAAACACGGCATATTAGATAATTAATTAATCGAACGTGGCCACAAATAGTCTTGTGGCTCTGCCCACCCCATTAGGGATTTCGGGCGTGATAATATGTATGTATGTATATTAGATACAACCCCGTTATAATACTCGTACACAAGATGTAAACTTTCAATGTAACTCTACGCGATATGCGATTTTAGAAATTTTCAGGCATTTTTAGACTGAGACATATCAAGAAAAAGTATTATGATGTTTGGTTTTTTTTTCATAATTTTTTCACACGTGGTTAATTAATCATTTGAATTAATTTGCACAAAACGTAATCCCGATGCATAATTATGCTCTCTGTCGTTCTCTCGAGTGTGCCAACGGGATACAGAGGCGAAATAAGACTTTGTGCTGAGGCTATATAAACTTTTTAAATATCCTATTGATCTGGAAAACAATAGTTCTCTCACTCACACACTAACCAAGAAAACTCAAAACATATAAAAAAGTAATAAAAAATATGAATTATTAAAAAACCCGGCCGTTTAACTTCTAACTATGTGCACGGCAGAATCAAATTCATTAAAAAAAATGTTTATTTTCATCTTTTTAGTAGTTTGAGTTGAGTTAAGCTTTGTATGGATGGGTAGTTTGGGTAGCCAAAATTTATTCCGAATAAAGATATTTCACCAATTTGTATATGGAAAGTACCCATAAATACCAACAGGTTATATATTTTTGGAATGCTCTCGTAAAGCCCTTTCATTTTATGCTAATAATGTATGGGTGGATAATATCAAGAAACAAAATGTCTTCTAGCGTCCGCAATATTTATTTGATTTCAACAACATTTTCATATTTTATACCCTGTGTCCCCCGGGCAATTTGGCTGAATCGTTTGACACCACGTTTATTAAAATCTGTTTAGTAGGTTTGGCTCTAGGTGGTAACTAATGAAGTAATTACATACATACATAGCCACAAAGCTGGGCATCGTCAATCAAATAATTAACTTCGTTAATCGCTAATAAACCAAACGTTAAAGCGTGACATTTCGGAAGAATTAACGGAAGTTTACGTTAATCTTTAATCGTTAACTCGCGATAGAAATTGAATTTTATATGTTGCTGTGTTAGTGATTTAATATAACAAAAAAATTGGTATGGGCTATGGATGTTTAGGCAGGACATGGAAAATGTATAAAAGGAGGGTCTGCGCGCGACCGGCCCGAACATACTAGTCAGAACGTGTTTTTCGCAAAGAGTAGGTACTTAATTAAAGATTAATGTACATTAATTGTTTTAACGGAAGTTAATGAGTCCGTTAATAATTTTTAAAGTTAATCCGTTACTGGAAATGATAACTTCGTTAATTAACGATTAACGTATTAACGGTCTTTTGCGCAGCTATGCATAGTCATATAACATACTTACATACTCGCTAAAACAATATATAGCCTCCTC
The DNA here is from genome assembly GCA_947859335.1 of Tortricodes alternella. Lineage (NCBI taxonomy): Eukaryota > Metazoa > Arthropoda > Insecta > Lepidoptera > Tortricidae > Tortricodes > Tortricodes alternella. Next base: position 8,897,443 of record OX401981.1, read on the forward strand.
CGTTACAGTTAGGTAAAAACTTAATATTTGGCAGGTTGTTTCCTTTTAGGGTTTTAGACGTTCGCCACGAAATAATTTTAGGAAAATCCACTTCTAAGAAGGTGAAATGGGAGTTCTAAATTTGTATGGGAAAATGCCGCGAACGTAGCTAGGTATGCGGGGTGGGACATTATCAAATTTATTAAAAGACATTGTCGCGTTTTCAGCGTCAGGCTTTTAGTAGCTTTTACGTTGCCCGCAAGGCAAAGAGAAATGAAACATAATAATTTATTCTTTAATTACTGAATACGAACTCAAATCTTACGAGTTAGGTATGACTAAAGAGGCGTCATTAAATTTATACAGAGGGGATAAATTAATGCCTCGTTATTTATTTTAAATATATTTCATTAATCTTAAGCCAAAAAGTCCAAAATTGGAGAAAATATTTAATCACTGGAAAACTTGATGTTACAGAAGAATAAACCAAAAAAAAAACCTTGTTAAGATGAACAATTGAAAAATCTCTCTTAGAATATTGGACATAAAATAGTGCATTGGATTTAATTTATGGGCAAATACAACGCTAAGCTTTACTGAAGTATAGATTAAAAAGAAAACCTTACAAATCCGTGTTCATAAATTGCGGAATTGAGACGTCTGAAGTTACTTCGAAAAGGTTTCCGATTTCGAACATAAGGAAGAAAAAGTTTTTGCCATGATAAATATTCTGCGAGGAACCCGTTCAGGGGCGGCGACAGATGGAAAACAAGCCATTATATATCTTATAGATATTTTGTTATAATTATGCCTTTTTAGCTGGCAAGAATTCAATTAGAAGATCACGTTGTAAGGCTTTTAATAACAGCAGCAGATTTAAACCACTATTTCCTATTTTATGCCACTTATGCGTTGCGCCTCTATTCGGGAACGTCCAAGCGATATTGTAGCGACGCCCTTGCTAGATTCTCATCCCACTCTTCCAGACGATGCGTAATGCGTAAGAGTGGGATGCGAGTCTCGCACGCGAGCCGCAACAATATCGCTTGGTGGTTCCCGAATAGAGGTCCTGTAATGTGTAATAAGTATTAGCGCAAATCTTCTTCGATAACGTTACTGCTTGGCAATGACTTCCCTTACTATTTTTACTTACTTAGCCTAGCTACCTAGCTACCTAGTTATAAATTGTTACTAATGTGATTATAACTTGTAATAACATTTTTTTTATAAATAAGAGGCATTTGAATAGGAACAACAAATAAAACAACACCGTGGAGGAGCATTAGTACGAATCAATAGTTTGCAGCCAGTCGATATCAATTCAGGGCGAGCACTCGGCAACAGCGCCGGCGGCGGGCCCGCCCGAATTATGTTCAATGGATAATTAATTGAGCCTATTCACTCCGATAACAATGAACGTCATATCTAGATCATTACTGTGAGTCGCGTTTTCACAAGCACGGGTGTTAGCGGTGGTAATTCAAAGTGGTAACAGTTGGATTTGTACCTATGTTTGAAGTCAAATTGGCTTCTGATGAGTCTGGCTTGATTAAGGAGCGTTGCATGCGTGACGCTTGCCTTGCCTGTCACGTCGCAGCTCATTACGACTTCGTGTATATTATTAGCACTTAATCTAAAGGCCTCGACAACGTTAATTATCTTACTTAATTGTACGATTCAATGAGTAAGACTTGAAAGAGAAAATACCTTGTTACTCATTTAGATATTTCGAGCGATTTACACCGTCACGGGTAAATAAATTATGCGTACAAAACAAACATTAAAGTAAAAATGTATCTGTTTATAATTTTACTTACATAATTTTCTTTATCTACACCCATATCATAAAACCTCCATAGTGTAATCAAAAACCGTAGGAAATGACCACCATTTTGACAACCAATTAGGTAAAACGAGTGCTGCAATGTTATTCCCGTATCGATTTAAGTATAGAAATGAGATTAAATTTGGAACAGCTGTCAACACTCAAGTGGGTCTTCTTCTCTTCTATTCTATTATCCATTGATATTGATACGAAACAATTCAGTATGTTTTTTTAATATAAACTGCACAACATTTGATCTCGAGTGACATGAGAAAAGAGACTTCATTCGTTCGTCTATGATTTAAAAAAAAATGGTCTTGACGGAGCATCGAAATTGCCGCCATTATGTTGGTGTTTTGCTGAACGAAAGTAGAATTGTTGTTGAATTGAATAGAAAAAGTTGTTTGTAATTTACATTTTAGTTGAAAATATGAATAGTAGTCTTCTCGGAGTGTGATGTGAAAATGCGCCGGATATCGGAAATATGCAGCCACGATTGCAACAAATAACTTGTTGCCAGAAAATATTGTTTCTGAACCCATCATGGAGGATTTATAATATGTGTGTAGATAAAGTTATATATGCAACTCTGCATAATTTGGCCTTAAAGCACACGTGCGATCTTTTCACCGCACTAGTGTTTTAAGGCCTATCATTATGCAACCGTTGCATAAACTACTATTGAGGACCTATACGTAATTATAAAATAAATGTTCGAAACCACAATTTTAAAAATGTTGTGCCTAACTCTAGAAGACAACTTTTCCTTTTTTCTGATCTGATCCTTTTACTTTTAATGCAGTCCTTAAGAATGCCACGAAAACTATTTCCAGAGATAAAGATACACCGGTTACAGGGATCCCGGTTTTGTGTTATCTTATTTGAAATTCAAATTCGGCTCCAGGTGAGGACAGGATTCGGCTCAACTTCCTGTACGGTTTAGATTTAGCTAGTTCAATCGAATTGGGCTTCTCGGGACTTGTACCCGCGGAGTTGGTAAACTGGCTTATGAAATTTGTCGTCTGCTTTGTGTAAACGTGATCCTGATTTGTTGGAGACTTGAAAGTGCGAATATTCATCGCCTACGATAGCGACAATACTTTAAGAAGCTTTCGTTTAGCAGCTGGTAGAATCAGACATTAGAATAAATACATACTTCGAAATTGGAATTTGAGAATTCGATCACGTTAAGACAGTAAAATTTTAGTAAAATCACGTAAATTTCTTTAAAATAAATTGAAATTAAATTAAATAAGTATGCTGCAAAAAATGTTAGTGATAACCACACGAAACCTCTCTATTTAGTAAGTGTATGTCAAAAGTAGACCACAACCACAACAAAACAGAAAATGATAAACAAGATGAAAGAATAAGCAAACAATGAGAAATCTATTTTGTTTGCGGAAACCAATACAGTCGTACGAAATACAAAGCACTTTGTTGTTGAGAGCTCTATTTTTGTACTTGCAATTTTACATGATTTTATTACGTATTCTGTGCGTTGACTCAACGAAACATTATGTATTGAAGTAATATTCCCAAGTACATAATTAATAGCTCAACTTCCCTTTCTTCGCCCAGACCTTGCCGGTTAAAGCCCAAGAACGAGTCTAGAAATTATTTATTAACTATAAACTTTGGTGATCAACGTCGTAGGTACATGACATAATTTTAAGTTTCAACGAATTTTTACATAAAGGCGGGTACAGTACAGCCAAAATGGCGTATATTTTCCTGTACCTATAATGTAATTTTTTTTGGAATTATGAAGTCTCAAAAACTTACATGAAATTGAAAATCTATTTCCTCCATGCAAATAAATATATACACGGTAAATAACAATAACTTAACTTGCAACATAAATTGACGGTATGAAACACCGCTCAAGGGCATCAACTGTTTCGGGATTTATGAATTCGTATTAGCAATCGAGGAATGTTGCCATAAATAGCGCTCCCATAAGGACGGTTAAATTCTTTATCCCGGGAAAGTACAGGGAATTCCTCCACTCGACGTCTACTTCAGAGGTAATTTTTCACAACTCTATCGCTAGACGCCGCTTCATGTGTACTTTGGTACAATATACAAGTGTACGATTATTCAATTTGAGTTTGTTGATTTCTAGTCGCGTACGTACAAGTTCAATGTGACTGTTCCGATCATGACCGAAATTATTTAAGCGTAGGTTCTTAATCGTTATTTTTATTTTATTCCACTGAAAATGGGGCTAAACTCATATCATTGTCCAGACACGATAGCCAGTTCTTATTGTCCGATAGTTCTTATAAACCAATTATAGTTTACCATAATAGGGAAGATGCATTTTTTTTATCTGGTATTGGAAAGTGCTGAGTAATAGAAACCGGTCTGTGTACGCATCACATTATTATGTTCATTATTTTATGAGTTATGAAGCTTTGAAAAGTCATTGTTCATACCACTCGCAAAAACACTCCATACAAAATGGACGAGAACTATGATGTCACAGCATTCGTTGGACTGTACAGAATGTATGGCGTTTAAACGAAATCTGCAATCATTTCCGAAAATACTGTTTTTCGACCAACATCGTAGAAATAAAACATGACATAAATTTAATGAGGATGTCCAAAAAACTAAAATCAGAACTATAAACCAATGTATATTTTTCACTTATTTTGACCCTTAATATAATTAAAATGAATAGACAGAATGGTCTGCTTTTTTCTGTAATATGCTTTTGTTTACATTTACTTTCATAATATACCATTTAAACCTCATTTTGATTTTCATGCAGAATTCCTATTTTCTACGTCACCAGATGTCTACCCGCTTACCGCTAGAGCCTTGTCCCTCGGTGATAGAGGTATCTCCGCAACCGCTCTAGACCATCTGATTGATGGATCTAATCTCCGCAACTATAGAATTCGTACGAAGATAGATAACTCGACTACACTGGATACCGAGGCACATAATATTTGGATAAATTGATATATTCTAGGTAATTTTATCTTATTCCCTTGATCGAGTGAACAATGTAGCACGTAATATCTTTATAAAAATTATTTTGTGTTTATGTTATAATTCTTATGGATATAGGATTTATTGACAACTTAGGGAAACTATTTCAACATTTAATTTTCCATTAATAGTATGAATGTAAAATTAAGAACGATGTTCAATTGCTTTTTTATGGTTACATGTCACTTGTTGTGTGGTTATAATTAAAAATATGATCCGAAATAAATAGGAAAAGGCAGCAGAATGATAAATAGCGATCAAAGTAAAAACATAGATGAAGAATGTGTTTGTAAATGTCATTTTGAAGGGCAAATTCAATCAGTCCGAACAAGTGGAAAATCGAACCCCAAATCATCCAATCGTAGTAAATCTCAAATTCCGAGTACGAAGCTAAGGAGCCGTCCCGTCCCGGCCAAGTCCCTGATTTAAATTGCAGATGCCCCTCGGGAACGAGCGCCGACTCCCGCGATATGCTAATCATAGTCAAGCCAAGGATTATCCCTGTTTACACTCAACAAACTCACTTAATTTCGCACCGACGCGACGTCTTTCTATATTTGTCACCCAAATGTAATTGAACGCTCGACTCGGACAGAGGTTCCACTGGATTACAAAATGTACGTCATTCTTGTTAGACCGATTAAAACTGTTCCCGTTTATAAAGCTAAGAGTTACGAAAAAAATGTGGGTTTTTATTTAGCCTTAGATATAAATGCAGTTGATATTTCCGGATAACAGTCTAGATTTATTAAGTAATTTTAACTCTTTTGCTTTATATAGTAGGATAGGATGACTTAGCCTTAAACCCACATAAACAACGCTTTTTAGGGTTCCGTAGCCAAATGGCAAAAAACGGAACCCTTATGGATTAGTCATGTCTGTCTGTCTGTCTGTCTGTCTGTCCGTCCGTCCGTATGTCACAGCCACTTTATTCCGAAACTATAAGAACTATGCTGTTGAAACTTGGTAAGTAGATGTATTCTGTGAACCGTATTAAGATTTTCACACAAAAATAGAAAAAAAAAACAAGAATTTTTTGGGGTACCCCATAGAACTGAAACTCAAAAACAATTTTTTTTCATTAAACCCATACGTGTGGGGTATCTATGGATAGGTCTTCAAAAATGATGTTGAGGTTTCTCATATCATTTTTTTCTAAACTGAATAGTTTGCGCGAGTGACACTTCCAAAGTGGTAAAATGTGTGTAACTTCTAAAATAAGAGAATGATAAAACTAAAAAAAATATATGATGTAAACTTCCACCGAAAATTGGTTCGATCGAGATCTAGTAAGTAGCTTTTTTTTAATATCTCATAAATCACGGAACCCTTCATGGGCGAGTCCGATTCGCACTTGGCCGCTTTTTTATCCAGATACGTAAAATAAACTGATCTTGTGTAACAAAGTGCATGCAAGCGACCACATAGGGGTTAGTAGCGATGACATGGCATTATTTTGCTGAATCAGCACTTCGTCGGCACGCCTCAGCTTCTGGAATTAAACTGTCTAGTCCATGTCTGTTCGACGGTGCTTCCCATCAGTTTTGAACTTCGCCACTACCGGCTACATTTGCAGTTAATTGTCTTGTCTAATAACTTGCTTACTAACTGTAGTCAAGTCCGTCAGGGAATATTGGAAATGCAAGTACAGTCGAATTGTATTAGCAGTGCGAGAGTTAGGACAATCTAATATATTATATAGATTTAAGCCGCTGCTGTTTATGCGTAGTGCATAATTGTTATTTGCAAGGATACCACTTTCATGCGAATGACTTTATAAATGCAGTTTGTGTTGACATTTTACGCTTAAAAATAATCGTTTACGAAAATGTGTTACAAGTATTTTTCCGGTAGCAATAATAAATTCCTTTACTAAAGACCCAAATCAAAATAACACAGATACCAGAGACAATTGGAAAACTAAATTCCATTGAACATTTAGTTATGAACATAACATTTGACGTTAGTCCGAATACCCGTAAATTAATTATGTCAAACTTTGCGACATTTCTAACGATGTCTTCTCCGCTTAAGAGTTCATCTTCAACAGAAAACTAACTTCGCGGGTTTCACTTTCTCACTTCTTCGAATTCAATGAACTTTTCAAATAATCTTGTGGATTGAATAAAGTTATAATTATAGTGGTCAAAAGAAACAGATATAATGATTTTTTATTTATTTATTTTGTATCTACAGACGAAATTACATAAATTTAAATTAACATAACTTAGTGAGCGAGTAACATTACAACCATATTTTTATTTTTTCAGTTAACATTACCGCGGGTACATTTCTAGACCAGGCAATAAGTACGGCTGAGGCGTCGTAAAGTCCACCAGAGGTGGCACTAATGCGAATTTATGTCGATGGACACGAGTAGGCACGCGGCCGATATCGAACCACCCACCTATATATAAATGCTTCAATTTTCAAACCAATTTTATGTAGAAAAATGACATAATGAACCAATGATGATCGTATTTTTTGTCTATACATAAAAATCATGCGACTGATTGATGTATCTTAATGTAGAATAATTGAATTGTAGAAAACTGAGCAATTGCGAGAGAGACTTGTGCACGAAGGTAGTATGATCGTATTTCACTATCTTTGTTACTCGTAGATAATATATCTCGCTGATGTTTTTTTTTTCTATCATAATGTAACATTTGATTGATATTTGTTTCTAACCAATTATATCATAATATATACTATATTCAGACTGTCTTATAACTGAGCTCGAGGTTGTTTTGGAAAAACTGCTGGAACAAATATAGTCAAAAATTTTCTGTGAAGTTCATATGCGTACACTTATTTTTTTAAAGGTCTCTGACACTAACACGAATGGATTAAGGAGCCTCGTATGCTCGGTAATAAAGTTCCGTTCATATCCTGTACGTACGGAACCTATAAAAATATTCTGTTATGTAATTGATATGAAGGATCGAATAAAATAATAAGTTTGTATGAATTTGCGATTGCAATACAATATCTACAGGCAAGACTCCTTCAGCTGTCGGAGTTGAGAATCAAGCTCATCTTAGCTCGCAGTTTAACTTATGTTATATCGAGTTTGAAGAGGAAATCTCACAAATTTACATGAGAAAGCCCGCGGAAAGAGGGCTGCATTCCCGGGATGTCTCGGGATTTGCCGTCTTTTAACAAGGGCCGGGAATGTTTGAGGTATCCGGGACAGCCACGAGGACTACGAATTGAACATTTGATTGAAATTGTGAAAGTGTTTAAATATTTTCTACTTACTTCGCTTTTCCAGTTAGCTGGTACACAATATATATTTAAAAACCAACCTAAATAATTTGTCAGGCAGGTAAAAAGTAATATAAAGTGTTAAGTTGGAAAAGGCCAATATGAAAAAAGTTCGTTTATGTTCGCAATTTATATAGTAGCGAAAACGTTTTCTATTAATTTACTGTTAGCAAACAAGATTAAACATATTCGTCCCCCTTGGCTGACATTAAAAGATAATGCGGCGGCTCTGGCCCCACGTTGGGCGCCAAAGTTCGCGATATGTGGTGCGCCGCACGAGTAGTAATTAACACCGCCCCGCGGACCCGCGCCCCCGCCCCCGCCGCCGCGCTCCGCGTGCCCCTCCCCCACCCTACAACACTCAGTGGGGCACAGCGATTGAATTAAACTTCAGCACGGTTGTTGTGGTTCGGATCCGAGGTTGGTTTTGCCGTTCGCGTTTTGTGCAGCTGGGATTTAACTAGCAATACTTGTTCAGCGTTTATTGGTTTTGCTATAAAGTTTTTACAAACATTACTATTACCGTGAACAAATGTACGCATACAAATGTCAAAGGGAAAGAATTAGTAAACTAAGGCGTGTTCAGCCTCGTCCTTTGACATAAGCTTTGTATTCCTTCACAAAGCTCATGAGCTCAATGTCAACAGTGATAAAGATTTTTCCTTCCGCGCAACGAGTCTCGAAAACAAGGAGAGTGGAGTGGCAGGTGGTGGGGGGCCCACCTAGCACAATTAGCGCGCGCGACTCAACACGACTTGAGTTTTAACAACATGCCTCGGAACTCTCCGCGTCATTCACCCGGGTGGAACACTGCCGCGTGGGACTGTATCCTACAGACCTACTTAAGCATTCACCAATTTTCATACCTAGCATTAGTAATGTGCTTGTATTTTGGTTAGCTTATTTGTGTTGTTACGAGTTACGATTCAGGTTTGCCTTGTCAGAGTGTACTCAGCGGCCCGGCAAGGTTGACAGACACAAGGGTAAGTTATGCCAATCTTATTCCTCAGTGCATCTTTCTCACTCTAGTATCAAAGAAAGAGATGCATTGAGATAAGATGGGGATAAATTATTCTCGCGTGTTATTGCTGTTAGCTAATAATGGAAAAAATATCGTGCCGCTCTGTTGTAACTTAACTGTTTAAGAGATCCCAGCAATTTGAATGACAGTTGACAGATACAATTAATGTATTTTAAAAATAAGCGTTATTTATTAAACCACATACTCAATTATTATATTGCTCCTCTGCTGCACTGGGAGTGAAGAAATAGCATAGAATGTGTGCAGATGCTTATCATCCTGGCATGTCGTAAAAGTTGACTAAGGGACGGGTCCTCTCCAACATGGTGGACTATCTGTATGGGCGATGGGCTGATCACCTGTCACCATACGGTTCATCATACCATCTTAGGACTTATTAATCGAACGCGGCCACAAGTAGTCTTGTGGCTCCGCCATTAGGGATTTTGGGTGTGATGCTATGTATGTGTACATACACATACATAGCATCACACCCAATGTATACTCAATTAGATTACTTATAACTAAAAAATCTGCGAAGATTTTTTTGGAAAACATGTACCTCAAATTAATAGAGCATTCGCAAACAAGCCGAATCTAAACTGAATCGCAACCAAACAATAAAGTTTCATTGATCATATAGTTCCATTCGGGCAACGTAATATTGAATGTACACAAACAAGTGAGGTTGTGTTGGGCGCCAATTAACACAGCTGTAGCTCTCAAATTAAGCTCGCGCTCGCATCGCGCGATTTACGTTGCAATCTTATTGTTATTTGAATGGAACCGCTGTTTGCTCACAACCGAGTTATATTTATTTACCATATTAGCGAGTGCACGCTATACTAAAATTAATTTGAAGGGGCATGTCTGCGGTAGATTGTATTCCGTTACATTTGCCATGCATATTTAAGAACGTTATGTTAATACTTTTGAGACGTAAGAGTAAAATCATGATACAGTCACAAGATTATTGACTTGACGCGAATATTTGATTCATGTTTTAAATTAAGTATTTTAGATCTGTATATAAATAAATAAGCAAAATAAAACGCATACAAGTTAAAAAATCGTTCGTAAGCACCTGACTACGAGTATAATTAAGTGATAAACAAAAAATGTGTGGATACTTTACCAACCTGACAGATATGTCTACAACTAAGGGACAGAACTAACACACGACCATACTGTTCTACGTTAATAACTTACACAGAACAAGTACAACACGGAAGCATCTCAGTAAGACGATGTGAATTTGTATATATAATATATATACAGGTGCAGATGCGTATATAAAATAGCTTAAAGGTTAATTAGAACCGCGACAGTTAGTATAGTAGTATCTTTTTAATCCAAAGGTTGTAACCAAGTCGCCGTAAAACTTAAAGAGTATCTTCAAGTTACAAACGCGTGTAGCCTTCATTACTCGACACTCGAGAGCGAGCCGAGGTTTCACTCTAGACTCCTTTATAAGCCGACTAGTGACGCTGGAACCATGCACTCCTTGTACATACTTGTTCGCTTCAGCCTTTTTAATTTTTACGCATAATATGTGTCTGACACTCATTACTCTTTGTGGATGATTTATGCGCTTTTCATAGTCTGCGGTAGACTTTAATGCAAAAGGAGATGGAAGAAGGGTAGGAATGTTCTAGGTATAAAAAAGTAATAAAGGAGAAAGGTACCTCATTATTTTTTATGTTTAAACGATATTGAACAATACGAGATATTACAAATTATTGTATACTCGACCAGTCAACTATCGGGTCAAAAATAAATTGGTTTAAGGTTGGTGCTTTTATAATTGAATCACATTAAGATTAACCTAAAAATGCAAATACGAGTGCATACATTAAAATATAAGATAGTAATGATATTATTATATAATAAATAGATACTGGTCATGTAGGTTTTCAAGAAAATGTTTGCGCTACCACAGAATAAGTAAGAGTACTGCGATACCCGCACTAGGAACACATTTGTTTCGCAGACGAATTCCCTGAAGGGTGAAAGAATTGGACACAAAACCAGTATGGTGAGAGACAATAGAGAATTTAAGGCTACGGGAGGAACGATATAACAAATGAAAACGTCTTTGAAACAATGTACAAGATGAGATTTTTAACAATATGCTAACTAAGCTCTTCAATGGTACCCATACCGAGCAGTAGCACTTATGAATATTGCAGTACACGCTTTTTAAAGCTGGGAACGATAACGAGTTTTCCGAAGATCTAACTAGCTACGTATATTCCGAGATCGTCTACTGGGGCATTCAAATAGCTAGTTTAGCATACAATATTTGAAGAGAGGCAGAGGGAAAATGCTCGTACGGCACTGGCGTTCCGTTTTCTCTATAGTTTTAAAGCATAACGCTTAGAAAGGGAACAAGATTCCCTGTTTAATTCAAAAGGAATTTTCGTTATGACGCAATAGAATACGATTTGTATGACAATATCAAGCGGCGCATAAAATTTAAAATATGGATGCTCAAATGAGTGTTCTTATTTTCAAATCGTCGGAAAAATTGCGTTGTTTTACATCTAACTCTCGTAGAGATATTGGGTGTAAATCGGTCAGGCCCCTGGCGGCACCTTACGATCAACCACTTTATTTAACTACTAAATCGACCCACTAGGGAATCGGGAAACTAACGTATTCATGAGCAGGAGAATACTACCCTCTAAATTACAAGCAGTGTTCGCCGAGAATCGGAAAGGTAACCTACTATTTGGACCCGGCCGGTGTATATAGAATATCACGCCGCCATACGTTACATAATTTGAGGGATACGCGAAGGTTAAGCCTGAAAAGAGTCAGTGTGTTCTTTCGCGAATATAATCGAATAAATTTATAAGTTAAACTTTTTGAATGTAGCTTATGAACACGAATCATAATTATACTTAATAATCTATACAATTTTGATAACCTTGTAGCCGTAGCTTAAAAGGTAGCCAATAAATGACTGTGTTTAAAATAAATGAGCAGATCAATAAACACAAATTGGATTTGTGAAGGAGGAAAGGGCACCCCACAAAATACTGCCAACCACTATTAGTAACGCAACAACAAATTACATCGCAGTAAAGAAAATAGACCAGAAACATTCCTGCCCTGTTAAGCAGGGTCGAGCGAGCTCGGGAACTTAATCATTTAGTTCTGTTAAGAGTTTCAATAGCTGCAAGTGTTTCAACTCACACAATATCTAGTGTGATTTAAACGGCGAACTAAAGAAAACAGAAAACAAACACCGCAACGCGAAATGTTTCAAAATAACTTTACGATCATTTTGTAACACTTCAAAGGGGGTCATTAAATGTCGAGGGACGCGGATATAAATTCCGAATTCCTAAACGTGCACCGCGCGCGAGCGCCACCTGGCAACTGTCAACATGAACTGCCAATTTGAATTTGGAGTCGCCTAATTGGTCGACAGCTCGTTCCAAATATAAATATTTAAGGTCGGAAACGGAAATCGCGTAACGACGTGAGAGGCCGTGCGGAGGGGGAGGTTGTTACAATCAGCGTAATATGTTGATCGCATTTTGTGTGCGCTCGATGTGAGCACGATAAAGCACTTCGGCTTTGGTGTCAAGCGTAAACGTGATAGTGTTTAATTAAATTGTATGTATAAATATAATAACAATTATAATCGTTATGTTACCGCTACGTTAATTATGTTTATCGCTTATTTACAATGTTGAAAGGTTACTTATTTGTACAGTACGGTATAATTTCATGTGCTTAAACAAGATTATGGTAGTGGTGTGAAAGTATTTAAAAACGAGTTTTCAATAATACCGAATGGATTTTATTGTGAATAAGTTTTGTTATTCCGTATATTTAGTTAAAAGTAATGAAACAACAGCAACAGTAGAAAAAAAACGCTACTTGGATAAGCCATTTTGATATGTATTCATCAGCAATCAGTATTATTAAGAAAATGTGAAAAACTAACCAGGCTTAAGGCTTAAAGCATTTTTGCTCGTATTATGACGCACCCGTAGAATTCTTATACATATAGCCAATAATACATTCGCACGACCTTCACGAATCATACAATCTTTTTTCCAATAAGCATTTTGAATGGTGTAGGGCCCACGCTTCTCTGAAATGTACTGTTCAGCATCATCTGTACTCTACCGACATGTCTGTACCATACTCCAGCTTTATCAACACACATCTTGGTTGGTTGGTTCCTCCTCTGCTGCACTGGGAGTGAAGAAATAGCATAGAATGCGTGCAGATGCTTATCATCCTGGCATGTCGTAAAAATCGACTAAGGGACGGGTCCTCTCCAACATGGTGGAATATATAAATATCTGTATAGGCGATGGGCTGATCGTCTGTCACCATACGGTCCATCATACCATCTTAGGACTAATTAATCGAACGTGGCCACAAGTAGTCTTGTGGCTCTGCCCACCCCATTAGGGATTTCGGGCGTGATGTTATGTATATGTATGTATCTTGGTGAGTATTGGAATGATAACTGAACTCTTTCTACTTGGCCAATGGCCCGAGGAACTCCTGTTGTGATGTGAATAAACTGTATGTTTTCCTTCTCACTATACTGATGGAAGTCATTGCTGGTAAATGCCGTATAATACCCCATTTATTAAAATCGGTCTAGTGGTTCAGGTGCTAGAGTGGAACATCCATACATAGACTGTTAAAAGCTTTTGGCTTCGCGTAGTCGGGTAAAAAAGTTAAAGAACCTCTCATATTGTGACAATATCTTATCTATGCTCACGTACTTTGTGTATTTAAAGTGCAAACACAATAATAATGTGCGCCTTGTTTACGGGCAGACGTAACGAGGCGAGAGGTTTACAAACACCGCTATGCAAGATCTGTCTGCGGCTGGATTTATCTCGGGACAAATTGCAACGCCGGGCGCGACGCCGTCCTTTGTGCAAATGAGACGCGTAACAATGTCGAAAATGGTTAAACTTAATTAATACATTTGCATGGACCTGGTAGAATTAAAATCGGTTATTGCAGAAAATCAGAGCTGACCGACTGTTTCATACGCTTACAATAAGAATTTATATATTGGATTTCTACCATAAGACAGTTTTGTTCAAATCTAAAAACTGAATACAGAATGAGGTTATCCGTGGCTTATTGTATTATTAAATGAGCGCGATTTCGAGATCAAATAATTTGTCCCTATTAACTATACACATATAATTGCCTGAGAAAATTTGTATAAAACGGCACACTTAAGCAGGGCCCCGACCCGCCAGCTAAAAGCATTATCATCGAATCCAAAGACAACACCGCCTCGACACGACACGACAACTTGACAAAATTTATCCCGTCAACTCGGTTTGTTTAAACGTTAATTATCGTTTTATTTATGTTAGGAATATTCTAATTTACCCCGAGCTAATACCCGGGCTGTTTTGCGCAGACGAGACAAGACGGCGCCCGTCTCGCCATCTGACAGGTGTCTTACGCGTGGCCGGATTTATCTCGAGATAAATTGCCGTGTGCCCGCCGTTCCCGGGTATGGAGCGGCGTGTCAGCTGGCGCTTACTCGCTTTTCCTCTTCCTGGATTCACGCACTTTTCATTTATCTGCGAACCCTTTATGACTTAGCGATATGTAACGTACATGTACTGTACAGTTAATATTTAATATGTAAACACCTTAGCTTAAGATTAGGTGGAAAGGTGTTTACATATTAATATCTGTGGCCGTACATTTTAAATTCGGCTCCTTAATACTATTTAGCGGTTTAGGGTTTTATTTTGAAAGTTATGTAGAGGAATAATATTTTCATTGAAAAAAGTAGCAAGGGCACTTACTACTTTGGGCAATATTTTTTTACTTCTTAAAAAGGCACCCTTCAGCAGTGGAAGTGCTGTGCTCTGTACCCAACAAAAAACTGGACAAGTGCGAGTTAAACTCGCGTGGAGAGGGTTCCGTTCCGTACATGATCTTCTGAAATTTCCTATGTTACTTTAAATACCATAGACTTCTTATAGGTTTTCCTGTAATCTATAGGTAAAGAACTATTTTATGTATTATTTTCAAAATTTTAGGCCCAGTAGTTTCTGAAATAAGGGGGGGAGGAATGGTCCATTTTCGCCTATTTTCCCAAATAACTTCCAAACTATTTATCTTCAAATTCTAAAAACAGATTAAAAGATTAAGATCCTCACAATAAGCCCTTTCATTTGGTATGTCACACGATATAGTTTGCATATATTTTTTTAATTTTCTAATTTCCCGCCCAAAAGTGTCCCCGTGTTTAAAATTCATTTATTTACGTTACGCGTCCGTGTTGCGGTCACCGACTTATATATGTAAACCAAATATCAACTTAATCGGTCCAGTAGTTTCGGAGCAAATTGTCTGTGACAGACAGACGAGTATGGAACACTAAAAACGACATAATATATAAATAAGGCATTCAAATATTGCGAAATGAAATGAGAGAAAACGCTAGTTTGATAATGAAGGCCTATTAAAAGAAAACCAGCTTTGAATGGGCCCACATTTATATTAACTAACTACTCTTCACACCCAATTTGAGATGAAAAATGCTTGGCGTATGCAGAACTTTGTTATTTCAATGATTAATGGCTCCAATTCGTTACCTTAATTACCCAGAACTGGTTGGTTTGACTCTAACAGAACTTCTGACATGCATCCGTATTAACGCGCAATTAATTCGAGGTAATGAGACGAATAAGAAAATCAAATCGCTGAGAGCCGGCTTCAGAAATGTTACCAATGCACATGTTTATAAATAGACTTTTGCTCTAAACGAATACAGGTCGGGAGGTGCGTTTAAAGAATTGATGAAATATGTTCGATTCGATTCGATTACTTTAGAGTAATCTCAGTATAAGTCTTCCATTAGTTTGGTAAAATTCTGTTTTAGTTCGTATTTTGATCTCATAGTTCTTAGTTGTAGCTCAATTTGGAGCGGAGGTAAACAAACGCGCATTCCGACACTTGTCTTGTTCTTATATAATTGTTCCCTAACTTTACTTCCCTATAATGTGTGTGCTTTTCTGTTCTTTTTGTGGTGTTCAGTAAAGAGTATTGTATTGTATTGTATGTCGGATGGAAATTGCATTGCAATTTGAGATGTCAAATATAAAAGAACTGGTAAGGATTTCGGGGCCGCGGTTATAATTTATGAAAACACTTCCTTTCGCCATTTACCCCCCACCGACGGACAAGGCAACCCAATGCCCCCTCCTTTGTTTAAATATGCATCGCGCCGTCTCTACTCGGGGCACTTGTTTGAATATTTAAAATACGAACTTCTATCGAGACACAATTTCGTTCGGTTTTCTCATGCCCGCTGTAAATTCTGCGTCTTGTCCAAATTGTCCACGGTATCGCTGCCCTGTGCTTGTCTTTTGTTTTCCCTTTGTTTCCCTCGCGCTTACACCAATTTATTCGGTATAATTTTCACTTCAGTCCGGTTTTGTATGTTTGCTGTTTCTATTCATAGAAAGGCACCATCTTGTTTTCTTCCTGCGATACAGTTTTATTACATTTTATGAATAAAAAACAATCACACGGTTGGCTGTATTAAATTCAAGCTTTATTCAATATTAATCAACATTATAACTAGAGGACCCGCCACAGCTTCCCCCGTGGTATTATCCATACAATCTTTATCACCTCTTTTCACCCCCTCAGTGCGTTGTCTTCTTTCGACGCATAATGTCTATAAGTGAGTGACGGTACTGTTTTATATGTATTGATGATGACTGAAAGTAGCCAGCCGTAACATAAATTTTAAAAGCCCACGTCCCAGCACATATTTGCATTATGAAAGTATGATACAACCACTTTATCAATATCATCCCGATATTAATGTTTTTATATCGGTTCTATATTCAGTAGGTAGTTTAAATTCGCAAATATTTTTTAAGTGTGAGTGTCGAAAAAGTTGTCATAAAGAACGTCCTCTTTAAAGAAAATATAGGGTTTTGAGACCACTTTGAAAGATCAATTTTATTTGAATCTTATCTTACCTATTTTAGTGTTAGCTTTGTCTGTCCCACTACTAGAACAAAGGTCTCCTTTTGCTACGATTTAGTACTTCTCCACAATAATTATCTTTAAATCCATAACTATGCATAGACAAAGATGTACATTTTGCTGCGGAAGCTACGTACTGCTACGAGAACGTAGCCTTGTAGACATACGAACCTGCTACGCTTCTGTGTATATCGCCATACTGATATCTCGAAATGAGAACAAAAGCATGTTTCCCATTTTTCCCCGTGTCTATTTTTTACCGTTTATGAAATCCGAGCGTTTATTAAAAATGCCAGTTAATGATGCGATATTCATGCATGAGAAATTTCCGGGAATTTCGAGAACAGAATATTGTATTTAAAACGGAGGGTTAATGAAATTCCGTCACATTAAAATTCTGGTATTGGAATTGAAAATATTTCTCAATTTAAAAAAAATAACAGTTTTGTTTGTCTTAATTCGAAATATTTATCATTTTAAAATGAAAATGAAAATATTTCTTTTGCGAGTAGGCCACATAACACGTCCTTCACATGTCTTTTACACAACAAGATAAAGATCAGTCTAAATGTTACCGATCCCTGTGAGGACAGGAGCGTAAGCATGCAATGATAGGTTACTAAGTAAGTTCAATTTAACGGTAATAATATGTAATTGCTTTATCTGTTATGTGCGAGAATTTTCCATTACATATATTTTAACGATCCAAGGGGGACATTCATTGAGTTACAGTGTTTAGTAAGTACCATTTGGTAATAATGGAACATAAGTTGTAGAATGTAATCGTCGTCAGTATGCTTTATAATATGCTTTTTTTTATTCCAAGTTTTGGCTCCTTTCCTATTTTATAACCTGCTATTTTGCAGTTGGCGGTCAGCGAATATTTAGAGTTACAATCTACGTCATCAATACATATAAAACAGTACCGTGACTCACTTATAGACAACGCACAGCCTAAATGGGTGGTCCTAGAGGTTCGAAAGGAGGAGATATTTCTCATGTACCCTAGAGGTGCAATGAGGAAGGATTTTTTGAAATTCCATCCCTGACCGGATGAAAAGGGGTGGTAAAGTTTGTATAGATAATATCGCGGGCGAAGCTGTGGCGGGTCCACTAGTCCTTCATATATGTGTAATGGGAAATATGCACGATTTTTACTTTCTCCTAAATAATATAAATAATTTACGCTTTCAATTTATCATTGTTCTACATTCTATAAGAGGTATTTGTCTGAACGTGAAGGTGCCTTTGCATAATTTCCATGCGAATTCCTAGTATAAATATTAAGTTCCCTACAGCGCAAATGTTTTTTTAAACGCGCTTACTTGAATTCTGAAATCACGTGCGAGCTCGGCTAGTTTTCACATAAACCGCGCGAACTACAGCGTCGGTAAATTTATCCGCGGCAGTTAAAAGTTCCTTAATATCCCCGTACATTAGACAACTAAAAGCCAGATGTTGTCAACCATTAGACGCTTTAAAACCTTAAATAAGGTAATGCAATGTACTCAACGCGGCGCGGGCCGGAGTTGCAGCGTACCTGGCAGAGGGATGCAATCTGCATACATTAGCCTAACGTATCTTAGTTTTGACACCTGCTCCAGTGCGGGCGGACAGATGGATGGCGCAAACACGACACGGCAGCACTTCACACGACTTCGGCTCTTGGACCCGTCGCCAACTTTACGCCGAGATATATTATCACCGTTGTCACCTGGGGGAGCCTATGCGGAAATGGTGTGCAGTAAGTTTTAAATTTTCTCTTTTGGTTCAAAGAGATGAAGAAGCGGCTCATAGTTGAATACGCTTACGTCCTACAGAGGAACATCAATCAACAACAATTACGTCACCGCACAGACCAAAAATCTTAAAGGCTACTAGCGTAACTTTTACTGGCAAATAAAGCTGCCAAACTTGCGGGGTTCTCGGGGATTTTAGAGCGCTGTGGTTGGTGCGTTCAAGGATTGGCGCTCCCCTCGCCTGCCTGCAGCCCCGCCGCTTATGGTTACTTGCCTGGTGGAGGTCACCGGGCTATGCGGAGTCTATTGAATATATGGTCTGTCCGTCAACGTGAGGACTCGTGTTTTGTCGATATGGTTAGACTCAATTCGTCATAACTTGGTAACCGACTTTGAGCAGCGCATTACTAAAACATTAAATGACACTCGTGCATTAATGCGAACTGTAAATACTTAACCAGGCGGCTATTGAGCCAAGTTAATACTGCGAGCAGCTAGGGTTGTCACGTCAGGGCACATTTTAATAATGCACCCGCTCGTTTAGTATGAAAATTAGCTGGCGGACGGCGGGCATGCGCGGTGCTTTA
This sequence comes from Tortricodes alternella, assembly GCA_947859335.1. Lineage (NCBI taxonomy): Eukaryota > Metazoa > Arthropoda > Insecta > Lepidoptera > Tortricidae > Tortricodes > Tortricodes alternella. The sequence goes on from OX401981.1 coordinate 8,916,874, forward strand.
TTATTGATGGTGCTTCCCTGCAATGCCGACAGTTCTAACTGTGCTCAGATTAATGTATTAAAAACGTAAAGCTTTTTTGAAACAGTCCGAAAACCAAATTTTAAATCGGAACCCTTATATACGTACAATCACTTTTTGTCCGTCTGTCTATCTCTTCTTCTCACGAATGACCGGTACGGAACGGTATCGAACTCAAATTTGGCACAGTTGTGTTAAAATAACCATACAGATTCTTTTTGCTGGGTAATAACTACTTACAGGGGCTTTAAAAGCTGTCATACGCAGAATAATCGTAATTAAATTTTTACGCCCATGCAAGGTTTTTAAAACCGTGATAATAAAGCGTGTAGGAAAACAACTAAATAAAAACCGGACAAGTGCGAGTTAAACTCGCGTGGAGAGGGTTCCGTTCCGAACATGATTATCTGAATTTTACTAGGTTACCTTAAATACCATAGACTTCTTATAGGTTTTCCTGTAATCTATAGGTAAAGATCTATTTTCTGTATTTTTTTAAAAATTTTAGCCCCAGTAGTTTCGGAAATAAGGGGGGGGGGGGGGGATGGTCATTTTTCACCTATTTTCCTGAATAACTTCTAAACTGTTTTACTTAAAATTAAAAAAAATATATACATATTTAAGATCCTCACAATAAGCCCTTTCATTTGATATGTCACACGATATAGGTGGCATAACTTTTTTTTAATTTTTTCTAGATTACCCCCAAAAAGTGGCCCCTATGTTTAAAATTCATATATTTACGTCACGCGTCCGTGTTACGGTCACCAACTTACATATGAATACCAAATTTCAACTCAATCGGTCCAGTAGTTTCGGAGCAAATTGGCTGTGACAGACGGACATACAGACAGACAGACAGACAGACAGACAGACAGACAGACACACGAGTGATCCTATAAGGGTTCCTTTTTTCCTTTTGAGGTACGGAACCCTAAAAACAAGTGTCCTCTCTTAGCGAGATCTTTTGTTACGATGAAAAATATTTATTTCATCACACTTGCTCGGAAAGGCTGTTATTATACGCAGGCGTACAGAGCAGCTGTAGCCTACTTACCTCCCAAGGGCAGTTATGGATTTTGTATGGGTTCCTACTCCCGCTGACGGCGGGGCGAGCCGCAGCCGGCGGCGCGCGACGGCAAGCCGGCGGAACTACCCCGCGCTGATCGCAACGTACGCTCAGTTTATGAACACCCACCTGATGGTAATTCACGATGTAAAATGGAAATAAAATTAATATATATACTTTTTTTTGTCTAATTTTTATTTCATTTCCTCGCAAATATGATGAAAAACATTGTGTGTATCACGGGCAGTAAGGGGATAACAAACTCGAGTCATAAAAGCCCTCGCCTATCGGCGTCGGGCTTCTAACAGACTCTCGTTAGTTATCCCCTTCTTACAGCCCTAGATGCACAATGTACTATTTCTTCCTACTACGCTTTAATTTCATCATAATGGCCTTAAATACTCAGCACAAAGCAGCCCTTATTTGCTCTAGAGCAAATAAAGTTGCATACAAATTTCATTATTGCACTGTTTTGTATTTTTTTTTAATTTGGTTGGTTGATCAAGAAGTTTACACCAACAGCTACCCAATCCGCCCATTCACAGTCCGACGAGACAGCCGACCACTCTTCTGTGGACTTACTGTTAGCAAAAAAAAAAAACAGGCCACATATCGGCGGCCATATCGAACTGTGATTGTATCGTCTAAAATGTTATGCTCAAAGTACTGGCTGATAAGATAGTATGGGTTACAAAAAGATTTTAAAAAAAATTGGCATAATATGACAATTAATAGACTAGATACAAGATTTCTGTGAAAATTTTCGGATTTTCGACTTTAACTTCAGAACCAATAGACCGATTTTAATAAATAGGGTATCTTAAGATTTGGGGAGAATGTGCGAGTGTCATAGGCTATATAAAAAATCTAAGGGGGCGTCATAAAAGGTGCCAATATCCTTTTTACTTCGCTAGTTGGGTTTAACTGTACCTTTACGTTTTTTACCAACTTTTAGCAGTAGTAGAAAGAAAAGCAGATTATGCACCTCGCATCAAGTGATTTGTTATTGCGCTCGTGTTTTTAGAGCCCTCACTAGCGTTCGGGCTCCAAATCAACACTCGGCGCAATAATGAATCACTTTCTGCTTGGTGCAACAATCTACTATACTTAACTACCTATGAGTATGTATCCTTCAAGTAGGTAATCGTGTCAGCTAACATATTGTACAGATTAAACTTTTGACAGGTCCTAATGCCCTGATAACACAGTAACAGAGTGTTCAGGCGCACTGTTTTGTAACTTTGAATTAGATTAAATTGTTCCGCAGAGGCGTATAAACTAAACTTTGAACGACTGCGTGATTATTACAATGTGTCTAGCTAACAAACAGTAATTTCTTAGAAACGTAACACCAAAGTAACTTGAATAACGTCGTATTCATTTAGTTTTCTTAATAAATAATAATACCAACAGTTACATAAAAATCCATTGCCTTTTGCCTCGGGGAATTTAATTTTAAAAATTCGCGGGCTGTGCTTTAGTAGGGTCACCATATACATTTTTCATTTTTGTTTTCATATCACAATCGTGAATCTACAAGCAATCGAGGAGAAGTGTCCTCACGCTAGCAGCCTGGGACGTGACTCGTTTGGGAATTGCAACCTTTGGCCTGTCGTACTACGAGTGATGCCGAGAAAGTACTCAGTGGAACTTTTTCAAGTTGTATGTTTGTTACACATGTAAAGTACATTTCTTTGGCTAACTTTTAAGTAGATTTAAAAAACAGTGCAAAAAAATTTGCTAGTCCAAATGAATCCAAGTTAACTACGTGTACAGATGTAGTGCATAATTAGTTCCCATCGTGTTTTATTGGAAAATTTCGTACTTATCATGCTCTCTCAATTAGCTTCAGTACCCATCATACACTCTGTCATTTTTCATTTCGACATTTGACACTAAATAATAAAGTTTCATATTAATGAATATAAGCAAGTCACACATTTAATACAATAATTAATTGATACTTCGGATTCCGTCGTCTTCCGATTGACATCCGAGTTTTACCGCTGGAAACATATTATTCACTATATCTGTATACACGCGTAACTTTATAAGCGAAGTTAGGTAATTAAAACATGCAAAATCACTCCGCATGGTTTGGCCAACCGCGCTTCATTCCCTTCACTAGCTCGGCGGGTTTGTTACAAACTTTCCTGAAAACTGCGTGTTTACATTACGAAACGTTGTAGGTTCGAGAGTCAGCGCTCGGCATTAAAATATTCACACCAGTCGAAATTCAATTTGTAGTTGAGAGTGTGAGAGTAGTAAGGCAGCGGCGGACGGCGCGTGAGCAAGGACCGCGCGCCGCCCTCGGCGCCCCTCCGGACATATTTTTAGTCAACTCCTCTTATTTATCACCCGACACTTACTGCGAACAAGTTCTCTGGTCGACTTTGTCTTCCGACTTAAAACTGCTTTGCTACATTACTTAAGTGTTTCACGAGTTGAATTAATTTGAACAGTTATATATCATGGGGATATAGGTACAATGACGGCAAAACAGTACTGGGAAACAGAGGAGTTGTAAAGATTTGAGATATTTTATCGAAATTTATTGCATTCAGATTTTTTTACATTTTGGGAATGGTGTACATGCTGATATGAAAATGGTGAAAAAAGGCTAGAACACCACCGGGCACCGATGAAACCGATTGCTCCGCATAAATCACGCAGATTTGGAATCAGCTGTCGTGCGCCTTTTGCCAATATTGTGCCCATTAAATCCCCGCTTTTAGGGTTCCGTAGTCAAATTAGGAACCCTTATAGTTTCGCCATGTCCGCCTGTCCTTCCGTATGCTGTCACAGCCACTTTTTCTCAAAGACTATTAAAGTTACAAAACCGAAATGTTGTACAACTCTAAATGAAGGCCAGCGCACACGGGAATATATATATATATATATATATATATATTTGTTAAATAGTATTGTCATAAAGCAAACGTGAAAAAAAATACATCAAATGAGGTATTGTTGGCTAGCTCTATGAAAAAATTATGAGTATGTAATAAGCAATTTTTAGATTTAGGGAAAGTGGGTTTAGGAAATACTGAGGTCTATAAGTGTCGTTTCTGTTGGAGTTACGTATCCCACGTCCACCGTGAAGACGAAGTAAGTAAATTAAAATGAAGTTAAACAGAAAACTATCACGACTAAGTTGGCTTCATTGATTCATGAGCTTATTTCTACTGAAGAAAATCATCGAAAATAGCACCGAATAACTTTTAATAGAAAACTTCCTAAAATAACGGTTTTCAATAGTTTTATGATATAAAATGGCTACGGAACCCTACACTGAGAATGGCTTGACATGGTCTTGACCAGTTTTTTGCTAATTCAGGAGAGCCAGCTGTTTGTGCATAATTTTTGAAGCCGTGTTTTCCTTGTAAAACTTGATCTCCTTTCCATAAACGCGGTTTTTAAATTGAAAATTAAAATTATGATCCAGTACTAGTTTCTCAAAACCGGGGGGAATGTAAATTTCCTTTAACTTGCGAGGTAATGGCTCTTAAATTCCCACATAATGCTGAGCAGAGCGCCCTGAAACGACCCGGCGTGTGGGGCAAAGTTAAATTTGATTTAATCTTGAAGGCTTTGCGTACGCAATTTACAACTTATTAAAATTGCATTTAAACTCGAAAGGCGTCATGCTCAATGGCGCCAGAGTGTATGCGCATATCAATTTGTTGGTCGATGCTCATGGTTTCATTAAAATTCGGAATTGACGATGGACGTCAGTCAGTTAAATCAGAAAACAATAATCCCGATCGGCCGCGTCGGACAACTCGCGCGGAGGGCAGGCATGCCGTTAGAAATTTTCCGGGTTCTTTAACGGGATTCATTCATAACTCACGGCCGAGTGGAGCCTTCGAATATTTCAAGCTGTAGAGCCCCACCCCTATAAATTCCGCGCGTCGGGTTGCCAAATTAGGCGCGAGGAACGTCGACTTATTCCCCCCATTACTCCGCACCGAAAGCGAGTGAGACTTTAAAAAGAAACTTTTTACATCCGTTGCAGGTATTACTGGTGGAATAGAACATAGAAACTGTTTTGAAACTCAACACGTGGAGTGTTAAGTTATGATAGTTAACGATAAATAATGTGTATTATTATAGAATGAGTAAATTCTGTCTATTGTAAATACTTCTCATCTTGCCAAGTAATTAGATCTCAAACCAGCAAATACTGGCAACTTTAATATCAACAGTGGGACCCTATGATATTCAAACTAGCACTTGCATAACTTTCGCCCAATTCACTTTATGTAAAACACATTATCGTTATTATTTTTTTGCAGTTCCAAAGTAGAGTTTCAGCTGGACGCGCGGCAGTGAGCTCCACGAAATATTAAAATGTCATCAGAAAGTAAGTAGATCTAAACGAGACTTTAAACAATTATGAACCCAAAAATTATTTTGGGTTCATAATTAAGGGCATTAGCCCTTACTTGCATTTAGCCTTGGCGAGCAAAACGGCTCACTAGTACACTGACCAAGTATGCAAAATGAGTTGGTTATATTATGCCATTATTATTGCTAATTCAGTAATAAATTAAATATACAGAAGTCGGTGGCAAGTAAATTAGGTATACAACAATACATCTCTCATACTGTGTTCGTTATGTCCATAGGTGTTAGTTACAATTACTTAGAAACTATGACTATGATTTGACGACGCGGTTGGCCTAGTTGGGAGTGACCCTGCCTCCGAAGCTAGCGTCCCAGGTTCGATCCCCGGTAAGGGCAAATATTTGTGTGATGAGCACGAATGTTTGTTCCTGAGTATTGGAGGTTTCCTATGTATTTAAGTATTTATTTCTATATATAAGTATGTATATACTCCTATGCTGCACTGGGAGTGAAGAAATAGCATAGAATGCGTGCAGATGCTTATCATCCTGGCATGTCGTAAAAGTCGACTAAGGGACGGGTCCTCTCCATCATGGTGGACTATCTGTATGAGCGATGGGCTGATCACATGTCACCATACGGTTCATCATACCATCTAAGGACTAATTAATCGAACGTGGCCACAAATAGTCTTGTGGCTCTGCCCACCCCATTAGGGATTTCGGGCGTGATAATATGTATGTGTATGTATAAGTATGTATATCGTCGTCTAGTACCCATAACACAAGCCTTTACGGCTTAATTTGGGACTAGACCGATTTGTGTAAAGATTGTCCCCTGATTTATTATTATTATTATGTTAGTTTACAGACCAAGGCATTTCGCTACCCGGACAAAGTACTAAGCTGCTCTGCTCGCCAAGGCTAAATGTAAGTAAGGCCAACGGGACACAACCCAACAAAATAAAAGTACATCATATGGACAGAATGAAAGAAGTAAAACACCCCATAATTAAATCATTGTACTCGAGCCGTCACAAATGCAATAAAGCACGAAACAACCTGGAAAACAGTAATGAAAATCAATATTCAATATTTCACGTCACAATCATCATCGGGATAACAACAATGGTGTGGTTTCGCAATGAACGGTAATTTAGCGAGTGTAATTCCGAGGCGAGCGGCTGCCGAATTTAATTTTATCAAAGATAAACCTCGGTAATAAATTCATGAAAACCACCGCACCGCGCGGCGTACATTGCCTCCGCAAAAAACCTACTTTCTGCACCAACATAACACAACAGACAAAATATGTAACGTAATCCAGTAAAAAAAAAACTAACTACCTACAGCTATAAAATTCATAAATGCACATTCTACTTTAATAAGTTCAACGTAACTACATATTAACCTGTTCATTTACGTACAAGTTGTGGTGTAATTTAGGTACAGTTATTAACTAAGACGGTGTAAGCATACGCCCAGACTTGTTCCTAAGTTCTTGTCTGTGTTGCTCCAAAATATGGCGCTAAACACTGAGCTAAATTACGTGTAGCATTAACAAGAGAAACTAACCAGCTGGCCCACGCTGAGCTAAGCCAAATTAGCAAAGCCGGGCTCTAAGCGAAGATTTACCATGCAAGAAATCTATGTGGAAGATTGACTTCGGAGGTAAATTTATTCTTGATTCGTTCTTTATTTATGCAAAGCCATCCAATGCCGACGTTAGATCTTAGAACTTGCTTATCAAATGCAAAGAAGTTATTTCATGAGTTGACATTAAGTTAGTCGTCGTTATTATTATCATGTTTCCAATTTCACGATCAGATACCGTCAGATCAATAACATTAATGTAAGAGACTGTTCCTATCCGACATCGAGGCAGGCCAATTGACACGATACTAGCAAAAGATAAGAATAGCGCCAACACATCCCTCGAAAATAGTTTTTCTTTTGGTATTAGAATACGAAAGATGCTCCAGTTTAGAGCGCAAAAAAACCCGCATGTACTTAACATAACCTCAAAAGCAATAAACTGTTCAAAGGGTACCCGCAAGTGGAATGTTAAACTTTACATTTGTTACGGCAGACGGAACAGAGCAATAGAATTAATTCAATCGGCACAACTTTACATTCAGCCCCAAAGACGATTGTTCCAATTCATGTTGGCAAAACAAGGGAGGGTCTGAACTAAGGAGGGTTAGGCGGCGATCCACAAAATGATTGATGGATCCGAATAATTAGCGAGCCGTCTCGACATGTTATTGTTTTATCGTGTCCCTCGATCGAAGCGTTATCACGTATAATATGACGCGGCAATATTTTATTGGGTCGTCGAGTTTTGGTATCTGCTGATAAAGGTTGTTCACATTGGAGTTTTGAGATAGGATCGTGGCAAATAACTGTACGGCTTTTCGTCCTTATTTATTAGAATTTTTTCATCTTATCCTGGGTCGACGGTTTGCCCTGTTTTTCACGCTTCGACAGTGATTCGGGATCGGGCAGGTTGGAGCGCCTATCATCTGACGTCGTCATGGTAACACATTCAGTAGGTAACCTGAATGTGCTGTTTCCCCACGCAGTTTTCCCTAACGGTATGAGAATTGCTATACTAAGTTAAAAAGCTCACTGATGCATTGCGACAGTTGGGGATAGAGCTCGGTACCCTACTGAGGTACCAGGCAACTGACGCTGTGGTTTTCATTTTTATTGCGAACGATTTTCTTTTAAATAGTAGTTTATGCAACGGTTGCATAATGATAGGCCTTAAAACACTAGTGCGGTTTTCATGAAACGAGCCGATAGGCGAGTTTCATAATAAGATCGCACGTGTGTTTTAAGGCCAAATTATGCAGAGTTGCATACATAACTTTATCTACACACATATTATAAATCCTCCATGATGGGTTCAGAAACAATATTTTCTGGGAACAAGTTATTTGTTGCAATCGTGGCTGCATATTTCCGATATCCGGCGCATTTTCACATCACACACACTCCGAGAAGACTACTTACTATTCATATTTTCAACTAAAATGTAAATTACAAACAACTTTTTCTATTCAATTCAACAACAATTCTACTTTCGTTCAGCAAAACACCAACATGGCGGCGATTCGATCCTCCGTCAAGACCATTTTTTTTTAAATCATAGACAAACGGATGAAGTCTCTATTCTCACGTCACTTGAGATCAAATATTGTGCAGTTTATATTAAAAAAACATACTGAATTGACGTTTCGTATCAATAACTGTTTTAATATCTATGGATACTAGAATAGAGACCCACTTGAGTTTTGACAGCTGCTCCAAATTTAATCTCATTTCTTTACTAAAAACGATAAAGAAGTAATGTTATTTCTTTATCGCAGCACTGGTTTTTCCTAATTAATTGTCAAAATGGTGGTCATTTCCTACGGTTTTTGAATAACCAATGGAGGTTTTATGATATGGGTGTAGATAAACATTTTATTCGATACCCATAATAAAATCACAAAGGGCTTAGAACTACGTATTCTTGTCTGTCATAATATACCTAGCCATCGTTATTTTTATCGTTCAGAATATTTTACAAGTATAAATACGCTTCAAGAACTCTTGGAAAAGTTCCGGCTCTACAGTAAACACGAAGCTAACATTACACAAAAAAAACATTGCACATTTACCTAACAGGAGCTACGATGTATAAAACGTTAAGGGCCATTGGTCGTGGCACTTATTAAATGCTATAGCCGCGTTCAGCATTTCCCTGTTCCACGGAGCAGGGCGAGTAACAGGGATTAAGTACGCAATAAAAGCCTGGAGGCGCAAACAATGCGGCTCACGTCACTCGCCGCGGAATTATCTTGCCGCGGCTGCGACGATCAATTACGTTCGCAACAACGCCGCAGTCGACTATCTGCAGTACTCGGCGAAGTATTAAAAAAAAGTTGGGAACCAAACTCATATTTTTGACGTCAGTTATGTTGTTAGTGTCTCTCTTACGCAGATTCTGTTTACGAAAATGATAGCCGTCAGAACAGATAATTTACCAAAAAGACATGGTGGCAAGGATCGGCGAAATGTTACTTATTTTCACTTGAGTTCATGATCGGTCGTAGCTATGCTGTGTACAATCATTATTGTGTTGTTACCACCTATTGTAAGTGACTCTGTATCACCACACCTTTATGTAAATGCTTGGTTGTGAACATGTTATTGTACCTAATAAATAAATAAATAACCTAACCTAACCACCTTCATAAAAAAACATGGCCGGTTTTAGACTAAATAGCAAAACCCTTTTAACACCATTTAAATATCATGTCAATAGTCAATACTTACTAAATCATGGTATTAGCAATTTATAACATGTCTAGCTTTTGGCCGGATGAAATTTGGTTACAGTTATTCCCTCGGGATTTTGTCAATATTCTAGAAAATTCGTTCAGCCATTACGAGTGGTAACAAACATACATACACACACACACACACACACACACACACACACACACACACACACACACACACACACACACACACACACACACACTCGCAAACTTGCGGATTTATAATATTAGTAGGATTTAATAAATGCGCAACTTAGTACTCGAACAGAGATAAACAAGTCTTAGTGTCCCTTAAAGGGCTTTTTGTTGAAGGAAAAAAAAACTCGATGCGCTGTATTTCTTTACTGCGGCCACGTGGATAAGGTTTTATTTTTCCAGAGATGCCTTTGTTAGGGCCTCCTCGTAAACTCTACTTGCTTAACGAACATCATTGTTAATAAGATTCCCGGGCCACGCAGGTTGTGTAGGAATTTCAAAAGTTTACCGACGGGCCTTTCATTGCAGCACCAGCAACCTTTATCCGCATGGAATTTAAATCAGTATAAGTTTATGTATTTAACGGATTCCTTAAGAGAACCCTTACATAGGTAAATGCTTGTTAATATGAGTTTTTTGTGTGGAAAACTATGGAATACTAGCTGACCCGTGCGAATTTACGCACAGTATCGTGATCAAACGCCGGATACTAAATATATAATAAAGACAGAATAAGTAAATGCAAGTATTATTAGTACTCTATTTGTCTATTTTTCGTCAGTAGCAGATAATTTTGACAAAGATAATAATTAACGGAGTACTTGCGGGTGTGCCATCTATTGACATATTGGTCTGCAAATAGCCAAGACACATTTTAGTTAAACAGACAGATAGATGGCGCTTGCAATGAGGGTGATTTTTATTTACGTACGCGGCTGTGGGCCACGCGCTGTTTTATAATTGAAAGTCTTAATACGTATTCTTATAATACCTATATAGTGACGGATAATTTTGACAAAGATAATAGTTACCGCAGTACCCTCCATCGGCCCTAACGTGAATGACACAAAGATAGTAGCGCCATCTGTTCACATTAGTCTGCATGTGCAAATAGCCAACACACATGATAGTTAAACAGACTATCAATAGATGGCGCTTCTAAATCACGTGTTTTTTTTTACGAGAACGGTAATTAATCTATTTGTGTATTTGTGTGACAAAGCGACGAACATAAGATTTAAAATGACGTTTAAATCATTAATTTTGGTAAAGAATTAACGGAGATATGGAGCGTCTTCAAAAAAATACCTTTTAGAAATAAAATATATGATTGTACTAAGTTCAACAAAATACTGTGGTTTCAATTTTTAACCGACTTCAAAAAAGGAGGAGGTTCTTAATTTGTCGCAACCTTTTATTATATAAAATACTTTAGTTTAATAGAAAATGCAATAACACCTGGGCGCTGCTGGACGTACGACGCCACCCTTAATCAATGACGACAGACTTGCTAGACTTATAAAAAGTCTCGTCTTATATAAGTCCGTTTAACGCATATTCTAGTCTAATAGGATTTCTTACTGAATAAGCTATTACGACAGATTTAAGTAATAGTAATTATTTATTAATTAATTAATTTCGCTTATTGAATTCAACAAAAGGGATTATGAATAATAAACGTTATAGTTAAATTGACATCTGTGTAAATAGTCAGCCGAATTAATGGAACTAGCTAATTGACTGCGTCCTTGACACCCGCTATATTAATCATAGAGTTATTAATGTTCAGCGTCAAGTGGCACTATTTAGTATTTATACGAGCTATGATTACATTCAAGCTGTATTAGGTTAACTTTCCACAGCACAATATATTAAAATTACATCTATTTTAAAGTTACAGCACGTTGTAATTTAAATGTGTAACAATGTTTTGCACTGCCAAGGTTTTCGTAGCGCTACGCTCGTAGCCAGTAGCATCATTGTCTATTGCTGTAGCAGAAACTAGCTACGAACAGGACTACGACTATCGAGTCCTTTCTAAACTGTTGGGCCTAAAATAAGTACGTCCTTGAGATCTTTTTAATATTGACTTTTTTTACACGACAAATACCTTATTTTTCTACATGTACCAATATCTCTTTTCGATTATATCCGAACTACGCAATCGCGGCATCCCTGATGGCGTTCTAATTGTATTTGTATACAATTCCGAAATTATTTTTCCTGCCGAGGGAAAGCTCATCCATTTGTTTGGGCACAGTTCAGGGAGTTATTATCTGGAGAGACCCGATCGATGACACTAAGCTGTAATTAAGGATCGGATTATTACTAATTGGGGTCCTAATGGACCATCATTTGTCGTACTTTGTGACTATTTATCAAATGGAAGGGAACTAAGTTGTGATGTCCGGAAAGTTTTTAATGGCTTAAGGTAATCTTCGTTTATCAAATATTATGAAGCGTTATTTTTTTAAAGGAAATCGTCTTTATTGTTATCAAGTTGTTTCAGTCAATCGCTAACCTCATGAACTTTAGCGTATACATGGTCCCTTTCGCATCATCTATTTAACTGGAGACACACAGAGTCCACAGAGTTAGCCGCGTCTCTAATCTCGCAGTTTATAAGTAAAATACTGTCTTAAAGTAAATAAATAAATATGTAACTCTTTAGATACATACATACATATTATCACGCCCGAAATCCCTAATGGGGTGGGCAGAGCCACAAGACTACTTGTGGCCACGTTCGATTAATTAGTCCTAAGATGGTATGATGAACCGTATGGTGACAGGTGATCAGCCCATCGCCCATACAGATAGTCCACCATGTTGGAGAGGATGATAAGCATCTGCACGCATTCTATGCTATTTCTTCACTTCCAGTGCAGCAGAGGAGTGAGTGAACTCTTTAGATAACATAATTACAATTGTGCCCTAACCGCTTAAATACAAATTAAAAATGTATTACGTGTTATATTCGTGGGGGGCAGGTCTCGGTCGGGTGAACGCGGATTAAATACAAAAACGCCGCGATTACGAAACAGAGCCGGCCCGCCGGCGCCATTACGGATTCAGCTAACGGAATGGGGACATCGAATCGACAAAATTGAGCTCGCCTCATCTTTTCTAACATCGTGTGTTCCCCCCGAGGTCCGATATTTTAATATTTTTTCCGGAGTCAAGGAAAACGATCTATACGGCCCGCAAATACATTTTTTTCTTTATTCAAACACAAGGAAATTCCTCTTCATTCCTTTCAGGCACATAACTTTGTGAATACGTCTTGGAATAATACAGCGATCTTTTATGAATGGGGTTTTTTGCAGCCCTGAAGGCAGGGCGCCAGCCTGGAGAATTACTTACATAAACAGGTACGCGAGTCTCGGGGGACTCATAGGTGGAAATAATTTTACCTGTAACAGACGAAACATAATTCATTAAGGAACAATTAAACACAATCCAGTCAGAACTTAATTAATAAACTTCTTAATGCTCGAAGCCTGCTAAGAATAAAATGACGTGTATAAATTCATGTTGCTTTGGAACATTGAAGTGAAAGATAGAATTTAATTTTAATTTAATTAGACCATCGGTGACGAGTGGAACGAGCCCTTTTGCCCCGGCTCATTGCCGCGGCCGGCCGCATATTAGATCACCACGTGTAATCGGGTCAAGTGCCTTAATTGTCTGCGGTCATATGCAAGGAGCAAGCGTTACCAATAATTCACTCCGGGCGGGATCACAAGGCTTGTCATCATGTCTTGATGTAAATATAGGTGTTACGTTTTGATATTAGTAAATACACTTCTCAAACTTGTACGGCAAAGCAATGTAGAGGGCATTGAATATTTAGTTCTTTTACTCTATTTAATGAACTTTGAAAGTCAAAGTTTGGCGTAGATTATATAAAAAGTATATGTATGCATAGTCAGCGTCTCTATTCGGGAACGCTAAGTGATGTTGTAGCGACTCGTTAGCGAGATTTCTCATCCCATTCTTCCACACGACGCGTAATCCGTAAGAGTGAGATGCGAGTCTCGCTCACGGGTCGTTGCAGGATCACTTAGACGTTCCCGAATAGACGCCCAGGATTTTAAATAAGGTATTTTAAATTTTCCGACTATGCTTCTTCCGGGGGTGATAAGTCCCTATTACCAATCCACGAATTGATATTGCGTCGCTTTCTGTATAATAAATATTGTTAATGTTAATGTTAACGACTTACGGAAAATACTTGTATAAGCACTTGCGGTTGGTTTGGCTTGATAAAAACCTTTCATAAAAGTATTTCTAGGGTAAGTATCACTATATCAGAAAACCAATTAGTCATAACGCTCAGTTCGACTACAGAGGCCGGTTAATTATTAGGGTAGAAACACACACATGGCATTAACTGGCCAGTTAGGAATTAGCTACAAGAAAACTACTACGCTGATGCGCATGCGCCGGCGTTAAACGGCATATTTGTTGCATCCACCAATAAATTCGTTATTTATGATACAAGTGCGGAAAGTAGGTGATTTTCGACGAGTGGCATTTTTATTCACGAGCGAGCGAACCGAGCGGGTGTTTAAGTCGACGCGAGTCGGAAATCGTCTTACGCACGTGTATGATAGGTTTTACTATGCATTGTGCAAGTTTTTAGGGGTCCGTACCTCAAAAGGAAAAAACGAAACCCTTATAGGATCACTCGTGTGTCTGTCTGTCTGTCTGTCTGTCCGTCTGTCACAGCCAATTTTCTCCAAAACTACTGGACCGATTGAGTTGAAATTTGGTATACATATTTAAGTTGGTGACCGCAACACGGACACGTGACGTAAATATATGAATTTTAAACATAGGGGCCACTTTTTGGGGGTAAATTAGAAAATTAATAAAAAAAGTTATGCCACCTATATCGTGTGACATATCAAATGAAAGGGCTTATTGTGAGGATTTTAAATATATTTGCTTAAAAAAATAGTTTAGCAGTTATTCAGGAAAATAGGCGAAAAATGACCATTACCAACCCACCCCTTATTTCCGAAACTACAGGGACTAAAATTTTGAAAAAAAATACAGAAAATAGATCTTTACCTATAGATTACAGGAAAACCTATAAGAAGTCTATGGTATTTAATGTAACCTAGTAAATTTCGGAACGGAACCCTCTCCACGCGAGTTTATTTTTATATGTATTGAAAAAGTCAATGTCATTCTTACATTTCATTGTACTCCTTCTCATTGAATATATAGACCACAATCTGGTTGGCTTATATTTCATGGCTTCAGAAAAGGATGTTTCAGGGAAAAAATAATTGATTCATCACTTTAACTCGACATTTTTAGCAGATTAACTCAGATCGACTCCGAACTACGCAAGATATTTTTAAAAGGGTGGGCTTATTTTCTATACCTGCGCGCTCAACATATCTACTACTGCGCATGCGCAAATAGCTGTCACTCCGTATCGCCAAAAGGCATGAGCAAAATATATGTTCAGCCAACATATTTAATGAATATTTAAAATTAATATATTGATCAAAATCAAAATCTAGAGTAATAACGTGTTTAATGAAGTATTAGTTTTATTTTACCTTTTGTATAAATGATGATCTGTACTTGACTAATTTGTAAAACTGTTCTCAAACAATAAAAACTCTTTGTGGCGGGCTGACGACGGAGAAAAAGTAAAAAGCACTAGTTAAAAAATGTGGTACTTTCCGCACTATTTGGGTGCTTGGAAAACGCTGTTTTTGAGCATATGCATTGTAAACAATTTTTTACATTTAATTTTTGGTGTAGGTAGTTCTTTATGTTCAGCGTGCAGTTAAAATTACTTAAAAAAAATGTCTGAAAGCCATAGAAAATGTTCCTTGATTTCCGTTTTAAGAAAGATTTTCAATATCGGTGTATTCGTTTACTTGTTCTGAATATACCAGGGTGCAGCCGAAACTGTAATCCGAAGTAAAAACCCACTGCCTACTGTCATAGCCGATTCAGTCTGCACTACATAGCCTGGTGCCTGTATTGGCATTTGAAAGTGGCTTACTCTTTAGACTATTAGGACGGTGTGCACATGACGGTGGACATATTTATGTATATATGAATTTCATCTTTGTCTCTATTTTATAGTTAAAGTGTAAAAGTAACAGCGATACAAAACGCGCGTCAACTACGTTAGTTGTGTATTTATCTTACTTTCGGTTTAAATTGAAAGCAGTGTCAATACAAAGCGACATTTCGTTATCATGGTAATAATGATCGGTTTCTCTGACTTATGGCCGTTACCAATATTCGATCGGCGGATAAATTTGATTACTATACGGGTTAATATTTGACAATGGCCGCTTATAAAATATGTAATTTTTTAACTAGTAGCAAGCAAATCTGTCTACGCTCCACGGATTGAAAATTGGGAACGAGCGTTAGACCAATGTCGAATACAATAATTATAAAGGTATTTCATTTTTTCCATAATTACTATCAGCTTTCTTAATGCACCTTTTGATACATTTCTCTGCTTGGCCTGTCGGTTAACTGGTGGAGAATGCCAAAGTTATTTCGTCCGCCATTTGTACTTTGTTTGTACAATCAAGTTTTAATAAATAAATGAATAAATACAATCCCAGATAGGTAAGTGTGTTAAGTCAACATGCCTGTACCTTTATCAGTCATGTGAGAACCGCAGGGTCTGTGATCTGATCGCTAGTATGCGTACCAGAAGAGATTTGCAAACAACCTTTGTGTGCCGAGCGAGGTGGAATACGTACACGCTAGCTTTTTTGGTCTCCTCTTACATTACACAATAGAATTTAAGACCCCTTTGAAGTGTTCATGGTATAGCAAAGCGTTCGTAATCGTACCTACTCATGTAAAATGTTATGTTTTGGTTAGATGTCTGTATGAAATAAATGGAAAACCACAAATAATTATTATTAAGTGTAAAATACTAAGCTCGAATCAATCTTATTAATAATGTGGCTAAAATAATTTAGTCTTATTTATAATAATGAGTTAGGACACAGTTATGATCGTAAACCAATTAATATCGTCGTACGCTTAACATTTTTTATGTGACCTCATTTAAGTCGAACTTCGACTTACAAAATGTATAACGAAAATTATTTCGACGGCCTCTATTGAAACCCAGCACAATTGTAACTAGATAAATGATCACATTAATACAATTATGATCGACTTATGCCACTTCATAAGCGATGATATTAATTACATTCTATTGAAAGCAATTTGGCACCTGATTAATGACACTTGAAGACGAACCCAGCTGTGCTCATTTGTTGAGAAGTGATTTGAAATATCTTAGCATACAAAGCTAAATAAACCGAATACTTCAGGCAGTAAGTGTAGCTCGCCTTTGTGAAGAAACTGTGGTCGATGCTGTCGAGCGAAAGGAGTTCTAACGCAAAACTACACTTGTTTAACAACAAAGTCATTATTTTTTATTCTTAACGCTGCTGTAGTAAACAAGAAAAATCTTATGTAAGTAAATCACACATTGTCGTTGAAAAGAATCACTTTTAGGGACCAAAGATATTTTTGAGCAACAAAGGGCTGAATTGGCGACAAAAACGACCAGCGTGATGCGGTGTCAACAGTGATAATAATATATCGTGATATCAGGGCGTCTCCATCGCTATTGTTGTCCCTAAACGCGATCCCGGGAGATCACCAGCCCCGGACTCGTTTGTCCCGGCGTATCCCTCGGCAAACATCGACGAAACCCGAGATTCACTAGACCTTTACACGAAAGCTTTGCCGGCTCTTTCCACGTTGTAAAAATATAAATGTCTTTTTTCTCAACCCGTACACGGGTTTCTTATTACCGACCGCTAAGATTGTTATTGGTTAACGTCGTTTCAATTTCGCGTGGGATGACTGGATTGGGTGATATCCACCCAGGCAATTGTTGCGTTTATTTTCAAAGCCTACCTATCTGTTACAATCTCTGTCCTATTAAGTATTATGATAAGATAAAAAATATATTTATATAAGGTTAATATTGGATTCCAATTCAAATTTAATACTGACACACACATGAAATACTCTTTTTTGAACACCTAACAAAAAGTACACTACAGACAATGAAAACAAAATGCGCCCAATGTCTTAGTGTGTGTAATATCTGAATTCAACTTTAATTGGCTCTCAAGGAATTTAAAGGAATGCTAAAGAAAGGCAAAGAGAACTACTCCAACCAGATAATACTGTCAATTAGGAGCTGTTCAAAGATCACGTCGCTAGTCCACCGGAGTCTAAAAAGACGCAAACTTTCACGGAAACATCCAATAAAACAAAGTGTGCAACTGTACGCCAGTTGCACATAAAAACTTAAGTTCGCCGACAAGTTGGGGGACCAGTCGTCAAACCAGCGCGACTTGTCGGCCCAACTTGGGATATTAGTTCGCGCGTGATCGATTTAGCAGGCCAGTTTGACAGTTGCGATGGTGACAGATGACGCCAGACGCCATATCGTCCGGGTGATTTGTCTCTAACTTGAGTTATTCCAACATGTCTATATTGACATGTCTCGTTTGTTCGATGTGTGGTGAGGAAGAGGTGTAGCTTTTGCTTAAATTGTAACGACTTTAACTAATATTAATAATTAGCTTATGCCCGCAACTTAGCTCGCGTATTCGTTTATCATGTCCTTCCCCAGACACCGGAGTCGATACTTGCTAAATTTTATACAAATCAGTTTAACGATTTGGCCTTGAATA
The DNA here is from genome assembly GCA_947859335.1 of Tortricodes alternella. Classification (NCBI taxonomy): domain Eukaryota; kingdom Metazoa; phylum Arthropoda; class Insecta; order Lepidoptera; family Tortricidae; genus Tortricodes; species Tortricodes alternella. The sequence continues at coordinate 8,935,331 of OX401981.1, forward strand.
CTTAACAGACAGACAGACTGAATTACTTTCGCTTAGTATAATATTGTAAGTATGGATTATCAATATATCAAATTACATTTAAACGAATGACTCCAAGACCGTGAACCGCGTAAGACGAAATGACAGAGTTTTAAAGAAACAGGAAATCGGGAGATGAATTGTACAATATTAAAAGGCGTTTTAAATTCAATTGGACAGTAAAACTGAAGATTTCAACTTTATGCGTGGGCCATTACTTTGAATAATTGTATTATTTTATCCACTGTACTACATATTAATATTATAATAAAGCCGCAAACCGCCTCTGGTGTTTCTGGTGCCTCTCGGCATTATTCACTGAAAGTTGTAATAAGCTGAACCGGATTGTTATTTTTTTAATCCATTCCGTGTATTGATTTTAACTAATGAAAATTACACTTATGTAATGATTTATTTAGTTTTAGTTCTGAATATTGCGAAAGTTACCAGTAAAATCATCCTAAATATTTAGTGTTCTAAACGTCGCCATGCACTAATAAAGTCGACGTTACCGTTGCAGGGAAGTGCTAAACGCCTTTGTAGTCATTACCGCGATTAATTTGTGTCTAGCCTGTCGTGCTAATGGGTAAAATAATTTACAGGCCGCCCTCGCTTATTTATCGTCGGCTTTTCTACCTCCTGTCGGGGGTTTGTTGGACAACTTATCGATAATCAAGTGCAAGTGTTATGAAGTTGCCGTCACACCGCACTGAAAACTCCTTCGAGAAGAATTCTTGTTGCGATTTGAACTGAACTGCTAGTGGTAATAACCAGAATTATAGATTAGATTTATTTCCCCGATGTAAGGTTAATAGTACATTGTGCATCTAGGGCCGTAAGAAGGGGATAACTAACGAGAGTCTGTTAGAAGCCCGACGCCGACAGGCGAGGGCTTTTATGACTCGAGTTTGTTATCCCCTTACTGCCCGTGATACACACAATGTTTTTCATCACATTTGCGGGGAAATTAAATAAAAATTAGACAAAAAAAAGTTTATATATTAATTTTATTTCCATTTTCCATCGTGAATTACCATCAGGTGGGTGTTCATAAACTGAGCGTACGTTGCGATCAGCGCGGGGCAGCTCCGCCGGCTTGCGGTCGCGCGCCGCCGGCTGCGGCTCCCGAGCAGCTCCGCCGACCTGGCGCACTTAACTGCCCGCGGGAGTTCGAAACCATACAAAATCCATAACTCCCTAGGGAGTTATGGATTTTGTATGGTTTAGAACTGCCGCTGACGGCGGGGCCCATATGTGATGAAATAGTACATTATACATACTTTCTTATTCCTAACTTACCATTAGTATTTACACTAAAAGCAGTGAACAGCGGGATCGTTTGCCGATAACAATGCCACTAATTACGCGATCCTTAACATGCCGAGCTCTGTCCGACATTGATTAGAATACTTCGTCAATATGTTTATGCTAATTCAACTAATTTGAGTTTGTTTATTTAGGTCACTATTGGCTCAACTAGCAGCCCACCCACGTACCTATATATATATATATTGTTATATTGGCCTATTGGATACAATTATTATTAATCGAGGCACAACTTGCAAGCTCAATTTTTTATAAATATTTTCTTAACAAAAAATAATTCTTGGAATTATTAGGCAGCTTACTAATTAAAAAGATTTTTCGTGCCGAAGTATAACTGGTAATTATAATAAATTAGGTTTGATTTTCTTGTCTTGATGAGTGCGAAATAATCTATAGAGTTTTAGTAATAGGTTGCGGTCCAACCTCCTGCTCGCACCTCTGAGCTTGTCGGAGCTCAAGAGTAGGATAGAATTTTACGGTAAAGAAAAGCTGCACACATTTGAAGTTATTCAATAATGTATGTGTCATGTCAAGTCATGATTAAGAAACATATATGCATGTATAGCCAGCTCTTAAACACTGTTTAGCAAAATAATAAATAAGTATTTCTCAAATAGTTAACGTGCTTAGGTTAGCAAATTTTACTTTTACGATTTCGTTACAATTTTGTTAACAGATTTTCCAACAGTTGCATACATTTCTTAAGTAGTTATGTTAAGAGGAGTGTGAACCTATGGCTTTTCATACAAAAGGCGATAACGATTTCCACCCCTTAAATGTTAACTGATGTTCACCAATTTTTGATAGATTATCAGTCAGAACAAAATCTAGGTCTATACGTTTTGATTTTTTCAGTATAATCAATAAATTCAGTTTTATAGTGGTTTCAATATTCTCATACAAAACAAATTTTGGCAATATTTGACTTTCTAGATCTATAATCAAAATTCAAAAAACGTATAGATCAGATTTTGTTCTAACTGACAACCTATCAAAAATTGGTCAAACTCGGTTAACATTTAAGGGGTGGAAATCGTTATCGCCTTTTGTATGAAAAGGGTGATTTTTGACATTGGTTCACAGTCGTTTTAATTAAGAAACAAAACGAATCATTATTCCTAAATTATTAAAAAAAAACTATAATACCATTGGAAAATCTGTGAAATTATCGTTTACAGTTAGAGTTACAAGTTAAGTACAAACTTAAGGCTAACCAAAACTTAGGTCACAAACAATCCTCAAAGGAAAATCATGACAAACTGAGGAGACGTGATCGACCTTGCCTAGTACCTAAGCGGTTTCTGTCATCCACATCAACTTGTCACTATCTAATACACTAGCAGTTTAATAAAACAAAACTGCGTAATATTACGGCAGTGTTTGCTCAAACAATCAATAGAAGTAAACAACAAACTTGCGGTCTCATCCGCGTCACGCACAAACCAACTTCGAAGTGAAAATCCTCTAGGATGTAACTTGTCTGATTTTAGCCAAACTTGGCTCACTCGCCCGTCTTGGCCCAACTTTCCGCACAACGGATCGGGGGGTGAGCAACAATGCTTGGCGAAACAAAAGAGCCCCGGCGAATAGGTACTCGGCAATACACTGCCGACCAAATTAATGTATATGGCCACTTTCCTCGGGATAATTATACTGTTATCGACGTCGTTGCCGTATTATTTAGTTGTACGGTTTTGCTATGAAAGTGCCTGATATACATCAACCCAAGTAGTAATCATTGAGCTCAGCTCATTTTGAAATTACTTGTTTTTGTTGTAATCAGAAGAATAAAAAAAACGGCCAAGTGCGCGTAGGACTCGCGCACGAAGGGTTCCTTACTATTATCTATAAAAACGGCAAAAAATCACGTTTGTTGTATGGGAGCCCCCTTAAATATTAATTTTATTGTTTTTAACATTTGTTGCTATAGCGGCAATAGAAATACATCTTATGTGAAAATTTCAAATGTCTAACTATCACGGTTCATGAGATACAGCCTGTGACAGACGGACAGACAGACGGACGGACAGCGGAGTCTTAGTAATAGGGTCCCGTTTTACCCTGTAGGTACCGAACCCTAAAAAAACGAAACGAAATATTTTGATATCAAACCGTCATTTACAATGGGTCTTAATTTTAACTTGATAAATAGTACCTACTGGTAATTTGAATCCTAATTAATGATTATATAAATGTTCCGTTCACCCCACCAACAAATAGCCAGGCGGAGTTGTGTAATAAAAACCTCGACCGAACTTCGTACTCTCTGTTCACAGTTTAAATGTAATATTTGGTACTCTTAATTACCACTTAACTTGGTCTGAAGTGTAAGTCAGGACTTGAGTGCTATCATCAGTTAAAATTAGTTTTGTATAAAGAAGCTGCCATTAAAAGAGCATTAAGTTACATTTTAATAGCATTACAAATACGAAGAGAAACTTTCAAACAAGTTTTGTTCCTTGGGACGCTGGTCTGCTGTTGAATAGAGAAACTGCTAAGCTAACCCTTTGTCTTTCAAAATATTATTATGCGAAAAAACGATCCATATTTAAAACATCAGTACATCTGTATAAATCACAATAGCAACGTCAGAATTTCAAATAATGAGTATTATTGATCCCCCACAAGAAAGGTCGTCGTTGTTAAGGTCGCTGGAAGCCGTTGAACACAGAAAGCCGTGCGATCATTCGTCGTAAAAGTCTTTTGGGGAGAGCTATGTCCAGCAGTGGACATCCCCGGGTTGAAACGATGATGATTATTATTATAAATGCAGTGAGCGCAGTTCTATTGGAATACTATAAGACCTTTATCCTGCATTTTCTGTAGTTCGATACTTTATGGAATTCCTGGGCGGCCCGAGGTGCCCTTACATTCCGACGCGTATGTGATTAAGTGTTATCCTGTAGGTATACCCTTTGTAACAAGAGTTGTAGTCGTGTTTTTCTCGCCCCGCCCCACGCTCCCTAAGTCTCAAAAGGGCAGCTTAAGCTGGATTTACACGATCGATGATTGCGGAATTGTATGGGTCGGCTCAGAGCAGTAAATTCGGGATATCGCGACAAAATATGTCAGAGAGTATGAAAGTATTTGAAATATTGCAATTTTATTATTATATCTATTTTAATGCGACAAATTCCCACATATTTGATAAAATAAAATAAAAATTACAGAAATACTTCTTACAGCTTTATAAGGTTTCATTAACAAGGATTTCCGAGTCATGTTTCGTAATGCTCTTCGGGCGATTATTATGGTTATTAACCTTGTCAACGTCAACGATGGATATGTCCGTCTGGGTATACAGGATAGAAAAGCCCTTCATTCGTTTGACGTAAAATTGAAATTCGTGTTACTTCTCAGACATGCTTGGCGTTGACGAGGTTAAATCTGGAACCAATTAACTGCCAGTTAAAAGGAGTATAAAAAATAGTCTGTATTTACTTATTTTTGTACTTTGCTTTGATAAGCATGTAGTTCTTTACAAAATATTTACTCAACATTTTATTTAAGGGCAGTAAAGTTACCAATTTTCTATACGCCTGCCATTTACGCGAGCAAATTGATCCGCTATTTCCCCGTATTGTTTCGAATCTCGTTCCTAAAAGGGAGCGGATTTATAACAACCACTCTAAACGCTGAAGGTCTCCGAATTCCGTGATACTTGTTTCGGATTAACAAAGTGTACAAATAAACAAGGTGACGTGTTTCTTTAGCGTGACTACAATGATAGTAAAGAGCATTTTTCTTCCTCTTCAAAGAAGAATACAGGTTTTTTTAACCTCAGTTACTGGCTATCCATTATATGTTATTAAAATATAATGCTATTTATATGATCCAATAAAATCAGACTACCGAGTCAATTCAATTGTTTTCGATGCATGATTTTCCGAAAACGTATTTTATTAACTAAGCACACTAAGGCCACATTTTATAAAAATCCGTAAGTAAAATTATTGTATCAAATATCAGTAAATCAATACAATTTTTTACATTATTGTTCTGATAATTTGTCTCACTTTATAAAATACAGTTTTAGGCTGGATTTATAAAGATCCGTTTGATCGAATTCCGGTCGGGTACATCAAAAATACTACTTATTTTGAATTTGATCTGACATTTAGACTGACGGTCCTTTATAAAATCCGACCCAAGATTAATTTCTTTTTATAAACATCGACAAATAAATCACTTCGGTCTCGTAAAAACCCCTCAAGACTCGACCTCTTTTGATTAATTACGCCAACAATGGTATAGATTTCATTGTCCCCCAGTGTACGCGGCAGAACTAATGCTCTTGTCATGCCGAATGAACTGTAACTATTGTTTTCATCCGTGAAGCTTACATGGTCCATTTCTTCCTGTCTTTTTTCAATCAGAAAAATCTCCCTTAGTTGGAAAAATATAGTACAGATTTTTTAGGATTTCCCTCACAGTAGAGTCATGAGTGTATTTTAACCGATTTAATACTGCCTGCCTTGCTTGAAGTGGAGTTTGCGGTATGTTTAATTCTAACGCTATGTTTTCCTGCTTCGATTATACCAAAAAAATTGTTTTGATGACGCTTATAAGAACAACCTTTGTTACTTATAACATTTTAATGCATCGATCAATTAGGTATAGCCTTGTTCTAGTTCTTCATTATATAGAACACAAATAAAAAATTCTTCGTCGTTGGACAAATAGCCACGCATTAGAAAATCAATATAGGACGGAATGCTGGACAGGTGTGTGTGTGTCACCTAGCGACGGGGCGCAAACATAGGCTGTGCACGCCCAAATAACTGGTTCACCTCGGAAATAGCCGGTCAATTCATTAAAAGTAATTCACTGAGGGAAGTTTTGTTCGGAAAACACTGGCCGATAATACGTTAGAAGAAAGTAGAAATAAAACGTTTACCTGTAAATTGGAGGTATATTCATATATAAGTGTACATATGACTTAAATATCGGTTTAGGCTGGCATTATAGTTACGTGACCAATTTTTTCTAATGGAAAAGTTCATCTTCATTAGTTAGCCTATTTTCTGGGTGCTTATGAAAGTATTTTATACAAAACTGGATAAGTAAGAAAACTCCGGATAGAATTTAATATAAAAACAAAGGATTCACATTCTATATTTTCATACCTTAAGTAAGACCTGCATATTGTTAAGGTTACCCGCCATCATTCTTTGGCTGCGGTCGTAATATATTAAAATCTGCTAGCTCAAGTGAGCTGAGCAGAAAATAAATGCATTATCTTCAAATTGTGTACATGCTACCGTTTGCTTAAGGTAACATTATATTATTAATTCAAACGAAACAACTTCGTGCTTTTGACATGCTTGACCTGACTTGACCTTCATTTAAATTTCTATCTAAATTGTTAAAGTGCTTAGTGCTGCTTTGAACTTAGTAATAACTTGATGTTGCTCCAAGACTAGATTATGATCGAGGTATACGCAAGCTGAAATACGTTTCATGTAAGAATTTAGAGAAACATATCTTTTACTTATATTAATATGTGTTGCAGGAGGGTCTGCGTTAGAGATATATTACTTGATTTGTAGAGCTTGTTACTTTAACATACATACATACACATCACGCCCGAAGTTCCTAATGGGGTGGGCAGAGCCACAAAACTACCTGTGGCCACGTTCGATTAATTAGTCCTAAGATGCTATGATGAACCGTATGGTGACAGGTGATCAGCCCATCGCCCATACAGATAGTCCACCATGTTGGAGAGGACCCATCCCTTATTCGACTTTTACGACATGCCAGGATGATAAGCATCTGCACGCATTCTATGCTATTTCTTCACTCCCAGTGCAGCAGAGGAGTGTTGCTTTTAGGTACCTGTTGAAATACCAAAATAATCTTACCTATGTTAGTCTAAAGCAAGGTTTCTTACCTGAGGTCATGTCATGTGTTCCGAGGGTCCATAGCTACTAGATTCGAAAAAGTGCCTAATATCATGAATTAACATAAGTTTTAGTGTTGTAAGTTCTAATTGGAAATAGGTTCGTGGGTTTTTGGCAATTTTGAATGTGGTCCGCGGCTACAACTAATTTAAGAATTTAGGTTTTATGAAGGATTTCCATTTTACAAAATGTGTAACAAAGGAACGTAGCGCGTTGGTGCAGCGGTCTCATTTGCTATGCTTATGCAATAGTCAAAATGAAAGGACGCCGGAAGTATTTTCACAATAGTTCGAGGTACAGCTATGGCAAATAAGTAACTTTTTTTTTATTATAGTAAGAGGGGGGCAAACGAGCAGGCGGGTTACCTGATGGTAAGCAATAACCGCCGCCCATGGACACCCGCAACACCAGGGGAATCACGGATGCGTTGCCGGCCCTTAGAGAAAGCAGTTGGCTGACGAACAGGCAGACGGCCCACCTGATGGAAAGTGGTCACCACCGCCTATGGACATCTGCAACACCAGAGGTGCTGCCAATGCGATGTCAGTCTAGGGAGGATGGGGAATGGGGATGGGATGGGGATGAGGGAATAGGCCTCCGGATCTCGTCACTCACCGTACGAAAAGCAATAGCAAGCTATTACTTTACGCCGATATTCTGTGAGAGTGTGGTACTACCTTGGTCGAGCCGGCCCATTCGAACAGTAATCACCTAGTGAGGATTAATGTTTGACTTACCACAATGAGACAAACGACGTAAATAAAAAACAAAATTCAAAAATATCTTCATAAAAATAATGAGGCGTTTTCATTTGGTACATATTTCCCTACTTATTTTTTATAGGCCAAGTGAGAAAGGATTCAGAATTGTAGCAAGATAAATTCCTTCATCTCACGATGTGACAAACGATGGTGTGTTTCGCGTCTAAACCGTAGGCACTTGGCTAAAAAGGAAAATTACGCTAAGTTGCTCATCCCAGACGACTGTAGGGTCGGTTAACGTTATTTCTCCGTACTTGGATGTAACGCAATTAAGTACCTACCGCAGGCTAAAGTGTGTATAGTAAAACCACGTTGATGATGCGTTTCAATTACGCAATAATATACTTTATCTACACCCATATTATAAAACCTCCAAAGTGTAATCAAAAATCGTAGGAAATGACCACCATTTTGACAACCAATTAGGTAAAACGAGTGCTGCAATGTTATTCCCGTATCGTTTTTAGTATAGAAATGAGATTAAATTTGGAACAGCTGTCAAAACTCAAGTGGGTCTCTATTCTAGTATCCATAGATATTAAAACAGTTATTGATACGAAACGTCAATTCAGTATGTTTTTTTAATATAAACTGCACAACATTTGATCTCGAGTGACATGAGAATAGAGACTTCATTCGTTTGTCTATGATTAAAAAAAAATGGTCTTGACGGAGGATCGAATTGCCGCCATTGTTGGTGTTTTGCTGAACGAAAGTAGAATTGTTGTTGAATTGAATAGAAAAAGTTGTTTGTAATTTACATTTTAGTTGAAAATATGAATAGTAGTCTTTTCGGAGTGTGTGTGATGTGAAAATGCGCCGGATATCGGAAATATGCAGCCACGATTGCAACAAATAACTTGTTGCCAGAAAATATTGTTTCTGAACCCATCATGGAGGATTTATAATATGTGTGTAGATAAAGTTATGTATGCAACTCTGCATAATTTGGCCTTAAAACACACGTGCGATCTTATTATGAAACGAGCCGATAGGCGAGAGGCGAGGCGATATGAAAACCGCACTAGTGTTTTAAGGCCTATCATTATGAAACCGTTGCATAAACTACTATTTTGTGATTGCCATAAGACTCGCTAGTCATATTTTTATGGTTCAGAGCCTATATTCAACGTTGGTCACAGTAATATAATAGAAATAGCCATTTTATTCTCTAACGTGTGCGGCTGCTCATCAGCGATGAGGGCACATTCAAATTTGGACCGAATGACGTTGACCTTACAGTCTGAATTAATAGTTCAATTTATCCGCGTTCACACCACTGGTCGTTACTATGGTAACGAAATGTTGCTTTGTTATGTCGCTTTCTTTTTAATGTAAACTTCACAAAGTAAGATAAAGACAAAGCCATGCGTTGCCATATCTGGGGTTAAGCGTTGCGCTCGTACACGACTTTGAAAGTATTTTTAGCTCTCAGACTGTTTTGTAAATAGAAAATTTAGTTTTCTAGTATTGTTCCTCCTTCCTTGTACTCGCAGAATAGATAAAGCTTTACTCCGTTTCCCTAGGAAAAATAAAAAAAACCGGCCAAGTGAGAGTCGGACTCGCACACGAAGGGTTCCGTACCATTATATATAATCAAGCAAAAAAAAAAACATGTTTGTTGTATGGGAGCCCCCCTTAAATATTTGCTTTATTGAAATTATTTTTATTTTATTTTAAAGTGAATATATTACTTAATATTCTGTGAATATTTCAAGGGTCTACCTGTTGCCGTTAACAATATCGAGCTAAATCGTGCAAATTTTTATTTTATTCTTTGTTTTAGTATTTGATGTTATAGCGGCAACAGAAATACATCATCTGTGAAAATTTCAACTGTCTAATTATCACGGTTCATGAGATACAGCCTGGTGGCAGACGGACAGACCGACAGACGGACAGCGGAGTCTTAGCAATAGCGTCCCGTTTTACCCTTTCAGTACGGAACCCTAAAAAGGAACCCTTTCTAAATCTCTAAAAAGCAGACTAAAAGAAAAGCCATAGTTTTAAAAATGATCCATTGGTCTGTCCCTCTGTAATCGTATCTATAACACAAAATTATTTTCTCATTTGTATTAATTAGAATTTCGCAATGAGGTTCCTTAGATAACGGAAAAGTTCAGTCAGGCAAAAGTAATCTGACAATTTACAATAAAATAAATCTTAGACGCTCTTCATATGAAAACGATTCAAACTTGGCAGAGGCAAAGACATTTACAAAAAGAAAAAATAATATTCGGCAGCCAGTGTAGACGCCCCCTAACGCAATAAGTACCAGGCTGGGGTGGAAAACGAAAATGCTTATGCCGTTAATGAACTTTCCCTGACTTTTATGTTATAGCGTAATTTTCATGGGTCTTTTACTGCCACCAAAGTAGCTAGTCATTAGGCATAACGAAAATGATGGATTTCCTTAATGCATAAAACACGCACTGCTTAAACGCTTTTTGTTGTTAGTAATTTATCGTTAAACCATAACAATGACAAAGAAAATATATAATCCCATCACACCGTACAACATGGGCATAATACTTCACCCGCTCCTACACTGAGAAAAATGTTGATGCTATACCTGCATTACTGTAATGTATTCGCAGCCAAGTCCAAATAATGTCGAAGCATCCGAAATAATGTTGATTGTTACGTGGTAATGTAAAAACATATACAGGCATTTGTAGTCCGCAACATTATCTATGTAGCCCGCAACATTATCCATGTAGCCGAGTCTCTTCTTACGTTAGGTACGTTTTTCTCCAGAATTACGTACGTGGCATCCAGAATTACGTATGTCGGTACAGTAATTTTTTCTCAGTGTACTGCCTACCCTCGTGTCTTGATTAATTGATTGATTCATTAATTAATTTATTAATCACACTCCTAACAAAACACATTCCCACTCAAAACACACACGCACACAATCGAGTTCAACAATAAGAATTAAAGACAAATAAAATTGCTAGTATTTTTTATGTCATTACTCTGTTTAAATTTTTGCTGTCTTTACTTAGTTTTTAAAAATCAAAAATAAGCGATCACTAGCGTTTATAAAATGGTGTTGTAATATAGTAAGAATCCATAATTAGCTAATGTGACTGTAAATTAAAAATATGTACATGTATTTAGACTAAAAGCTGTGGATTCTCGTTCAATAAAATAAATAAATAAATAATAAACCACAGTTCAATACAATATTACAAAATGGGGAAGTTGCATGAAAATCAAAATGAGGTTTAGGTAAATGATATATTATGAAAGTAAATGTAAACAAAAGCATAGGTGTTACAGAAAAAATCAAATCATTTTGACTATTATTTTTATTTTATTAAGGGTAAAAATTAATGAAAAGTATATATTTTTCTACCATGTTGGTCTAAAAACAGTATTTTCGGAAATAATTGCAGATTTCGTTTAAACGCGATACATTTTGTATAAGTAGTCTAAAGACAGCTGTGACGTCATAGTGTGTTTTTGCGAGTGGTATGAACGGTGAATTTTCAAAGCTTCATAACTCATAAAATAAACAACATAATAATGTTTTGCGTACACACTACACAGATCGGTTTCTATTACTCATTACTTTCCAACACAAGATTAAAAAAAATATGCATGTGCCCTATTGAAAGGGAAGACATGTTGTTCGTTAAGAAGGCTTGATACCTATTCATTCAACCGATATCACTCGAACTAGCCAAGGCTAGGATTGTAAAAATATAGTGAAGAATTGTCTAAAAAGAAGCCAATAAAGGCAGCAGCGGCTCAAAGGAGCAAAAAGCCAAGCCCATTACGGAGCACACGTCGTCGGAAACCACAAAAGACCCAATTATTCTGGTGTGTGAAGCCACAAAAGGGTTGGACTAAAACCAAGTCGGTGAGCATTCTGTTTTACTTTCCGAACGCAATGAGCAGAAAGTTAGACTGCTCTGTAATTCCGCATAGCGCAAGCCGGCCCGCAATACGGTTTCGTTGACGTGACGAAACATTGTTTTTGTTACTCTCGCTGTTATAAAATTCTTGATAATAATAATAATAATAATAATAAATCAGGGGACAATCTTTACACAAATCGATCTAGTCCCAAAGTAAGCTCTAAAGACTTGTGTTATGGGGAGTAGACGACGATATACATACTTATATAGAGAAATAAATACTTAAATACATAGTAAACATCCAGGACTCAGGAACAAACATTCGTGCTCATCACACAAATATTTGCCCTTACCGGCGATCGAACCCGGGACGCTAGCTTCGGAGGCAGGGTCACTCCCAACTAGGCTAACCGCGTCGGACTGGACTACGCTTCCATAGGTTTAGTCTCTGAATGAACATGATGGCAAAGTTAACTTTCAATGGCAAATTTGCCAGTTCTGAAGATCCACCAAATCACTCCAACCCACGCAGGCCAGGACGAGCCGCATTTGAATCCACTTTTTGGGGCAAGCCACACTTGTTTATGTAACTTCCTGCCTCGAAAGTAAGGTGAACTCTCTTGCCGTACTAATTTGAGTAATGGTTTTTACAAGATGAATTTTAGGTTGAGGATTTTTCGGCAATATTGAGAAATAATATGGAATTAGAATGAGAATGATATATCCAAGTGACGTTCTCCGGGAGGAGGTTGATTTACTTTAAAACAATATCGAATATGACCCTCCATGGGTAAGTCTCTTCAAAAACTGGAAATAATTACTCAAAGTAGGACCTTTTTACTAGAATAACACAAATATTAGAATAAGTTAAAGAGTTCGAGCAGATCCAAACCTAACAGACCGTTATAACTCCATTTTTAGGGTTCCATTTCCAAAGGGTAAAACGGGACCCTAATACTAAGACTCCGCTCTCCGTCCGTCTGTCTGTCCGTCTGTCACTAGGCTGTATCTCATGAACCGTAATAGTTAACCACTTGAAATTTTCACAGATGATGATGTATTTCTGTTGCCGCTATAACAAAAATACTAAGAAAATAAAATAAAATAAATATTTTAGGGAGACTCCAATACAACAAACGTAATTTTTTTGCCGTTTCATAGATGATGGTACGGAACCCTTCGTGCGCGAGTCCGACTCACACTTGGCCGGTTTTTTAAACAATCGCGAATTATGATTACTTTAATTAAGGTCTATTTGAACATGGATACAATACAATACAAAAATAATAGAAATGCACAAATTAACAATATAAAGTAACGGAACAATAGGCGGTCTTATCGCTAAATAGAGATCTTTTCCAGACAACCTCAATACAGAGAAAATAATCCATAATAATAGTTTAACCTCATGGATCAAATTCATTGATTATTTACAATATTTACGTAGGCAAAAATGTATTTGTAACATTCGCTAAATAAGTGCATAGCGGAAACATCGCTTACACATTAATTGAAATACACGTTAACACAAAATCGTGTTTTATGGTTTTTAACAACGATAAATATTCATACGCAGTTAAACCCCCACAAAATGTTCAATGAGGCGCATGATTTAATAACCCGTGTAGTTCAACATTACTTACTGCCGAAGTTCACTTCAAATTAAACTTACACCATTAGGATGAAAGGTTAGATTTCAGTTCGTTTGAATCTCAATCTTGAATATCATGTATTTTTAATTGGTTAAATATTATATGGAAAATTTTAATATATAACAAAATATGTTGATAAAAGATAACTTGAATCAATAAAAATACATTGTGTGTACAGCATTAAAATATTTAAAGCTAAATGTAAACTTTGACTTCAATAAACAACCGACGCCGACGTCATGATAATAGTGATTAATTATTGACAGATTAAATAAAGGTCCTCAACAATTAATAAACTTGACGGCGAAGAACTGTTTTTTTTTTTTTTTTACTTTCTGCAACAAGAAGTTCACCAGGAATAAATCACGGGAAAATTTCGTTTGAAACAGTGGGCCGCGCGGGCGTGGAAAAATACGCCATTTTCATAAGGGGAAAAACAATAACTCGAGGCGTGGAGCAAGGGCCGCTTTTAAGGCCCATAAATCAAAACACGGACGATATTTTCGGTATAATAAGGCCGGGCCGCGCACTTTCAGGTCGGGATTTTTGGGACAGATCAGGATTAGTGGTGTTTTTATTTGGTCCTGTATTCTGACGTCTTGTATCCAATATGTTTATATTATATTCTTCTTCTTTTCTTCTTCTCTTTATGAAAATGTACTTACGTTTGTACGTTTTGTTTCTTAAGGAGGCAGGTGGCAAAAATAGCTTCTTTTCTCTTGTAAAACCAACTATAAACCGCTTAAGTAGTTGCACTCTCGTTCACGGTTGACTGGTACATGATTACGCTTCATTTCGCTTTGATACTGTGTCGACATGTTCATTCATTCATTCAATATCAAACCAACATCGAAGTCGCCCCTAAAGCATCGCTACAGGCAAGAACGGAATGAGATTCTTCCTTTGTGCCTTCATATTTCATCCACCTACCGAGGTTGCTGAACACATCTGGCATGCAAGCTAACGTACACTTTTAAAAAGTGATCTTAGCATGGGCGATTAAAGTCGAATACTGTACGGGCGCTATTGTGGAGCAACCTAATGCAATGTTCTAGTGCTAGCTTTACGGGGAAAATTTGCTTTTGGGAAATATAGTTGGAGTACGGCGCAGCGCGATGGCACACCTGATAATTCAGTGTAAATGGATTCCGCAGGAGCGAGATACATACATAGTATTGTTTAATACGCCCGCGACCGGAGGTGGATTTAAAATCAGCGCTCCATATAACGCGGTTTACGAGCATCTGCAAACGCGTTTTTAATCTCTTAAAACAGAAGTAAGCATACAATGTTCCATAGTTTCATTTTAGAGCTCTTAACTTTACTTCGTGTTATAAAAGGATGTCGCATTTGTTTTCGAAAGTGAACTATATTTTATGGAGTGCTCTAGTTGCGCTTCGCTGGCGTATCGAATTTTACACAACAAGTAACATAATAGTAGGTAAGCTTTTAAAGGCCCGCGTTCGCGCCGCAAACGCGCCGCAACCGCGTTTGGTGTGCCCGGGCCTTTAATGTGTATACGTGAAAAAAAAACTCGTATGCGAACATGACACATGACTTAGGACTTTAGTTGATACTTAATTATCAGTACGTGACCAAAAAAAGGGTTGCAATCTTGTTATAGTACTATATATCATTAGTAATGCTACGATTATTACGACAAATTCTATAAATAGACTAAAAATGGAAACATTACGCTAGAATCCACCGCTCGTTAGATCGTGACAAATTGGCGACATTTTTTCCTCAAAGCTTCAAGAATTAGCGTGATCAATTGCATCGTTCGACGCTCCTCGACTCCATCCCCTTCCTTCTTAGTGAAATGCGTCTCACCTCTCACTCGGGCGCTAAGAAGGGAGACGTTCCGATAGGAGATCGTCACACCTCAATCAAGTTCACTCCATTTCAGTGGGTACTTACAGTTTTTGCGGATTTACTTGGTACACACTTGCAAAATGAGAGCGGTTGAGAGTCCCAGTCGAGCTCGAGCTCGACGCAGGTGAAAGAAAATTGAAATTATGTAAGTTTAATTTACGATGTAAAATTTTACTTTCAGATTTTTTGAATTCTAACAAAATGTACACTGACTATATAAATAATACTCGCATACTTCCTACGCATAGAATATTTCAAAGGTAATATTATACGTGATGACAATATATATTTAAGGAAAGAAAGACCGTTAGTCTGGTAAAACTTCAGGATTGCATAACGATATAATTATAAAACCAACGGCAAAAGTAAGGATGGACAAGGCTTCTGTAAAAGCAAACGCAGTCGTAAGCTCTTTACAAAGGGTCGCATGTTTTTTAGAACTTCCATACTTATTCGAAAACCAAATTTCTCCCTCATCCCTAATTGTCCGTGTAGTGCAGTGCATTTTGCCGTCAGCGGTACATCGCGTCGAGTGTGCCGATGACAATTATGAGACTCCACAGTTATGGATAGCGGAGGCTCTCCGCCCACTCCAAGTCTAGATAACGCAATTACGAGCCGTTATTCAGAGACAGCTATTACTCATTCCTGAGCCCCTGGTATCAGGGGTTGTAATAAAACCGCTAACCAGGAAACCCACTATTGTTTGGTTTCTTCAATACCTTTGTTTTGTGCTTGAAGAACTCTGCTACTTACAACTTCCCGGGGATTCATGTTAGGTAATTTAACTTACTGGGGTAGTATTTTTAAAGCACTACTTTGGATTAAATTAAACAAGGTTACTTTGCGCACTTGGACTGAGATTAATCATGAACTTTAAGTTGAACTACTTGGTCGAAGATTAAGACCAAGAAAACATCCGGGCGGCGTTAAATTACATCTCTACATTCAAAGCTTTTACATTTTTCGCAATCAGAGGCAGGGGCCAATAAATTCATAACGTGATATTTTTATAAGATATATATAGAAAAAGGCGAAAATATTTATGTATCCATCCATAGTCTCTCGTACGTCTCCGGTATACGTTTAATCTCCAGGGCACGGAATTATTCACGTATAGCGCGCTTCCGAGCTATTTCTTTATTACATCCCGTCTCCTGCTTGCTTTATTTCACATTGAATGTTATTAAAATGATCTAAACGCATTCATTTTGCTATATACCTTTTTCGAAAATAAATCACATGCAGGGTCGTGCCGCGTTACAACTACATCTCCAAATATGACGTTGATAAAAATACGGGTCTATATTGACTCCCATAAAATTAAACTTCCGATTTTCATAATCCATAACGATTTTGGTCATAATTATTATTAGTCATAATGTTGAAAGTCATATATTAATAGGTATAATCGCTGGTCATATTTGTCGAAAGTCAGAAAAACTATATTCATAACTTTTTATGTCATAATGTTATACTTCATAATGTTACAGGTAATAATATTACTTGTAATAATTTTTTTGTGTTCTTACGCTCATTACATTTTTATGACAACTTCTAATTTTAAGTTCTCATGTAAGTCAATTGTTAAAATTCTTAATGAGAATAAACTATCTTTAAACCTAAACCTAAAACTTGTTGAACATAACAATAATATACATAAAATTAAAGTACCTAACTTGTGCAAGGGCAAAAATTGCTGAGCATAAATTTAACTTAATTAATTTATACTAAATATGGTTAGGTAATCCTTGAATTCATAATTTATAACATTAAAAGACGAGAATTAAGCATAAAATCCTACAAGCAAGCAAGATTTTCTGCGTTGTTACAAAAAAAAAACCTAACATCGAAGGCTAAGGCGGAAGCTTCGCTTCGCTTCGCTTCGCTCCCGCCTTAGCCTTCTGAACCTAACCAATCCAAATTGCTTCTGCTCCGACCGATTTTGCTCGCTCGCTTCGCTCGCTCACTCACTGACATTTACCATTCTTAGTCATAATATCGTCGGTGCGTATCCCAAAATCGCTATGTATTTTCTTTTCGGTTATTTTATTTTAACACTAAACGTTTCGGTTTAAATCTCTGCATCAGCCCACAAAAAAAAAAATTGTTTTCAGTACTGGTTTATGTGTTAGTAGGCAAAAATGTACCTTGATAAATTCGCAATGTGAAATTAGGCAGTTAGCGAATTTTAAATAATAACGCACATTTAAGAAAGTGGTCGTTTTATTTCGCTATGTTTTCGTTGATGCACATAGCGATATTTTATCATCGGCATTGTTGTCATATTTTTACACATGGCGATTTTTAGTAGTCAGATATCTTCAAATATAGTGAGTAAAACCCGCTATGTAGCAAAATATTCCTAAAAACATCATTTAAGAAAATAGTCATGTGACCACTAGTTACATAGCGATTTTTAATGTTATAAATTAAATCCGCTATGTACCAATATTTCCATTTACGACATGTATTACTAATAAATTATTAACAAATTTAATTTAATTTAATTTATATTGATGTAAAAGTTACCTAGTTATCATAAAAAAAATATAACTAGGTATGTTAAGTAACTATTAAAGAAATAAACGGTTTTAATTGTCTCCTGAAAAGTAGACCAAAAACACATAGCGATTTTGTAATTCGCACCGACGATATGTCAACTTCTTCTGCATAACATCTTACAAACAAACAATATACTTTCGAAATATTGAAAAATACCATTATTAAGTTTATACAATGAAAATTTATGGGTAAAAATAATTAGCACTTTAAAATATTATAGCTTGAAATATTTCTGAATAATAATCGATATGCCATTGTTTGTTAGAGATATAAATTGTATGACTTTTGAAAATTATAATCAGTAAAAATATGGATTATTAACGTTAGAATTATAAAGGTTATGCTTTACAACTTTTATGACTTTCGCTAATTATAAGCATAAATAATATGGGAATCAATTTCTGACTTTCAAAATTCGAAACAATAAGTTTATAGGTAACAAGGGGGTCCCTAAAAATACGGATATCAACAGCATCAATAGCTTCAATAACATGCTACGGTAGTTAGTGTTAAGTGTTGTTAGCCTGTTGACGTAACGGCAACATTACCATCTTGCCACCCGCGCCAAGATATCAGCGTCAATGTAAGTGCACGTTACACGATCGCACCGTTAATTAATCTGCAATACTGTTACTACGTCTACGTTCATCGACGATGTATATTATGTACATATATATTAATAACAAAATAACATAACAACCATGTGCAAGAGTGTTAATAAAACGTTGGGCTTTATTATGCGGACTGCTGCAGATTTCCAGGACCCCTGCGTTGCTTTGCTGCTGTTCAATGCTTATGTACGTAGCAGACTCGAGTATAACAGTATCACCTGGAGCCCACACGAACAAAAGTACATAGGCATAATAGAAAAAATCCAGAGAAAAATTTGCTAGATACCTGTACAAACGTATGTACGGGTACTACCCTTTTCTCTACCCCTCTCTGTTCGTGTCCGGTATGGTCGGGTTGGAAACTCTGCAGCTAAGGCGTGACATGCATCTTATGATGCACTAAGTATATTGCCTACTGCTGCGCAATCTGTTGAACAATCCCTCGGTGCTGACCCGCGTGCATCTGTTCGTTCCTGAGAAATACGCGCGCGGGGCTGGCCGTCGTGTGTAATAATTCTGTTTTTCTCTCTTTTTTTTAATTTTAATTTTCTAATATTTAATGTGTAATTAATAATGTAATTCAAATTGTGACATACTGTATAATTTACTGAAATATCCATATTATCATGACCGACGTGTTGATGCAAACTGTTAGTCGGGCATGGCGTTATATATAAATAAATAAATAAATAAATAAAGCATGTAAACTCTGTTAGGTTTGGTGACCACAAATTTCATTGGTCATATCGAAAATTGGTAAGCCGCGCATCAATCGGAAAATAACTTGACACATACGTTCTGATTCAAGATTCAAATACACCCAATCATTTTTAGTAAGACCAAATTATCACGAACATCCTATATAATGGAATGTTATCTACAGAGTGTCCGTGTGTATCGGACAAATCGTTGTCACTCTACAGGCCGCGCGACCTCCTCAATCTGTCTCTCGCAGTGTAATAGAATCGACGGAGGCGGCGGTGAACCGCCGCTCCCGTCCGGATATGACCTGTCATCGGGGTAACTGACAGAACTGTGCGAGGGTAAATCTTGTTTACCCTCCTTAGTATGAGTAAACAGCGCTCGACTTTGTTTTAGTGTATCGTCGGCTGATTGATTTACGATCCAGCATCCGATCGGGGCGCACATGGCCAAGTGTAATTGTGGATCCACTTCTTTTGAATAATGTTAATGGTAAACATTAATTAGATCAAATAGAAGTAAATTTTCTCCTCTGCTGCACTGGGAGTGAAGAAATAGCATAGAATGCGTGCAGATGCTTATCGTCCTGGCATGTCGTAAAAGTCGACTAAGGGACGGGTCCTCTCCAACATGGTGGACTATCTGTATGGGCGATGGGCTGATCACCTGTCACCATACGGTTCATCATACCATCTTAGGACTAATTAATCGAACGTGGCCACAAGTAGTCTTGTGGCTCTGCCCACCGCATTAGGGATTTCGGGCGTGATGCTATGTATGTATGTAAATAGAAGTAAATTACAGTAAAGTCAAATCAAACGGTTTTCAGTACTTGTTTTACAACCGTATTTTTAATTAAACTGACCAATGACTTAATTACTTTTAAATATTGCGAGACTTATTACAAAGTCAAAGCTATTCAAACGATGGTATTTTCATTTTGAAATGATTTTATTGTAAATACTTACTGCTATAATTAGCTAATGGAAAAACGAAAAAGAAAATCAAAATAAGAGAAAAGCAAAATCAAATCAGAAACTGTAATAAGGATACATGGTCAGCGTTAAAAAGTTTGAAAATATTTAACGCACTATGGACCTTTTCCTAAAACAAGTTAAAACGAAACTTTTATGTAAAAGATAAACTGTGAACGAAAACTGTGCTCAATGTGCGCCATGTCACTTTAGGATGGTTGATTGTTTGTGAGGGACTCGCTCGCTGGCCCGTCACTGCACTACATACCGACGTCGGGTGGAGCGGCGTGACGTCAGACGACCAGTCGGCTAGTTGTCTACCAGAGATACGAGGTGTGGGATATATGTGGGAGATACGAGGTCAAACTTTAACTTAAATTAAAACTTTCGTGAGACATTATGAATACTTGAAAAACACACGGCTTTACTCACGATTTATTGTCAGAAATTGCCCGACATTTTTCGAACTCGATTGGAGTCCTTCTTCAGGGTTTGAGTGCGGTCCCGGTCAGATCAACCCGCGCACTGCCCTCCGAGCAGCGCGTTGCGCCCGTGCAGAGGGTGCGGGCGCAGGCGCTGCTGACGTGCCCGGCTGCGGCTGGTCGTCGGTGGTGAACGGCGGCAAACATGCTGAGCTCACGGTGTCCACAAGAGTGTCGACGCGTACAGTATTCCGAATGGCTGGGACAACGGGCTTCCACGCTGGTGGCAATTCCCGACCCATATCGCGGTTGAAATTGGGGCTCCAATCGAGTTCGAAACATGTCGGACTATTTCTGACAATAAATCATGAGTAAAGCCGTGTGTTTTTCAAGTAAACTTTAACTAATTGCGATAACCAGGCAAACAGGCAGATGGCCCACCTGATGGGCAGTGGTTACCACCGCCTATGGACATTTACCTGGTGTTGCAGGCGCTGTCAATGCGTTGCCAGACTTGAAGTCATTTGATTTCATACTTTGTGGCCAGCCAGTATTATTAACGGGGTGTCGTTATTGTGTAGCCTATTCCAACTTATACTCGTACGTATATCGGAGTAATGGTCAACGGACATATTCAAATGCAAAGTGCAAAACAAGGTTTGTCATCATGTTACGTCGCGCTACATTCAGTTTCTAGCTCTAGTTTGCTTACCCATTACGTCTTAATTAGAAGAACATAAATTAGGTTTACCTGAAACAAAATACATCAATTAGCGACACGGTTACTGTAAATATTATAATTTGTGGGAAGGAGGAAATAATTATTTATAAACATGAGTAAATTCCTGTATTTCTTACTAATGACCCATTTTCCAAGTATGAAAGGTGAAAATGCCTTCGTATGCATCGGCCACAAAGGTTTGCCTGCGAAAGTATACCAAGAGTATACAATATGTGAGAATAAAACCATTGGAACACATCAGCAATACAACATGTAACAAGCGAAGAGGAAGGTCAATTCTTAGATGGCTGAATGTCGTATAACAAGATTATTTCAAGCTGCGCATTGCCAGGAAACGTTGTCCATGACGGGGTAAAGCGGAGGAAAAAGGATTCTGAAACCTTTCTCCGACAGTCGTTTTGTCGTTGGATTATTCGCCGACAGAACGTTTCGTTTATGAGTGTTTGCACAATAGAAGGTTTGAACTGTTAACGATTCGCCGACAGATTTTTTGGTCGCAATAACGCTCATAATGATATAATTCTTGAATCATATGGTATGAGTTTGTGACTAATCATCATTTGATATAGTCACAGAAAAAAGCCTAACATCGAAGGATACGGCAGGGGCTTCGCTCCCGCCTTAGCCTTCTGAACCTAACCTATCCAAGTCGCTTCTGCTCCGACCCATCTTGCTCGGTCGCTTCGCTCGCTCGGCAAAAAATCTGTCGGGGAATCATTCAGCGTTAAAAGGTGCTGTCGTCGAAGCAGGCAGAAACAATCTTACGGCGAATCGTTCACAGTTCAATCGTTCTATCGTCGAAACACTCATAAACGAATCGTTCTCTCGGCGAACAATTCAACGACAAAACGACTATCGGAGAAAGGTTTCTGCACCATCGAAATACAAATTGACATTGGTTGTTCTTGCAACTATAACTTCAAACAAAAAGTTAAATCTAAGTTGCTACGTGTTTTTAGTGGTCCAGTTTTCCCCCCTCCCGGTGGGGAGTCAGTTGATTGGAGCCCGGACTCAACGTGAGTGGATTGATCCCCTACCCAATAATTCTGCGGCGTGACAAATATTATTATTACGAAGCAATAACCTCCTTGAGATGTCGCTAACATAATCCCTGCGACTCGAAATAAATATGTATTTTTGTAGCGAAGATATAAAAGCTTCTGTAAGTGTACGGTAGTGTTGAAGAAATGAACTAGTGTTATCTAAATTTACTTCTCACACTTACAAATAATAATTATAGTAAAAAAACATTGTCACCAAAATTAATGCAGTAAATACCTAATTACTAGTTTCGAGTTAGGGTATAGGTGCTTCAAAATGTGAGATAGTTGGCATCTGAAAGCTTTTTCTATTTTTATAAACTCCTTTAGGATGATATGATTGATTCCTGGTATAACATATCTACTTACATAAAAGTAGAATCTACAGGGAAAATAATAATCTTATTGCTATTTGTGTTTTGATAGATGTTCGTTTTTGCGGCTAAGATGACAGAAATACGGTTAATGCGTGACTTCTGTTATTGTATGTCTTACCTTTTAGATGTTACGAGAAAAAAAGGTTTTAATTCATTTTTGTCTGTTAAATTTTACCAAAACGCGAAATTCGAACCAAAATTATTTCGACTTTTGTTACCGAACCGCGGCCCGTATTTTTACAATCAAAGTTATCGAGTTTTATATATGAGGTGGCACATAATTTCGAGATGAGACCAATCGTCATATCTCAGCAAAAGCTATTTGCTATTTTGTTTACATTTTACATAGAACATACCTATTTTATTTCTGGTGTAACCGTAAAATTGGCTGATTTACATGATGTTTCATCTGTTTTACTACATCATAGGATACATTTTACAAACAGCTGAGAGAATTATTAGTTATTAACGTTAACGAAAAGTAGGTAAAGAAAAAACGAAAGTACTACTCGCCCTTTCGTATTAGTTTCGTTTTTTTTTTCAGTTTGTACTACAATCACCCGGAAAATATTGTAATGGATAAAAAGATTTAAAATTTTTGCGTTAGTGCATATAATTAATTAATCAATATACGTATTTAATATTATATCATTTTGCATCTTTAAATTTTTTGTTACATTTGGCCGGATTCACTAGCACTTCACTTTCTCTTATTTAATCCGAAATTAATAAGTCTCTGTTAACCGCTGTCAACGTAATTGTCACTTTAATCAAAGATGAATTCGAGCGACCTCTGTGAATTTGGCCAAATATCTGTGAAATTGTCAAAATATGGACATGGATATAAACAAGATACCTAAACCTTTTGGACATGACATTTACCATTGTGGCGAATTCAGATGCTGTAAGCAACTAATCCGGGTCATGACTGATAAAATTAGCTAAATTTTCTATTCAGGTTTTCCTCAAAATAAAGCTACACATACAATTTTTTTTCTTATATATAGAATAAAAGTCCACAATCTCACCTTATGGTAAGTGACGATGAGGCCGAAGATGAAATATGTCGCTTAGCTAGATAGTGCCTATTCACTCTCGACTTGAAAAATATCAAGTTATACTGCTCGGGAAAAAGGTCTTTTTTATCAAAAATGGGTGTGCGTTTGATCTCAGTCTCACCTGATGTTAAGTGACGACGAGGTCGAAGGTGGTACACGCTTACTTAGAAAATGCCTATTCACTCTTGCCTTGAAACCACCAAGGTTATACGATTCCGGGAATACAGACGCAGGGAGAGCGTTCCACTCCTTGGCTTTACGAATGATGAATGACGAAGCAAACCGCTTCGTGCGCACCAATGGTAACTGAACCACATGAAGAAGAAGAGCAGCAAGAGCTCAGCAGGAAGAGAGTTCCACTCCTCAACTGTGCGTATTATAAAGCAGAACAATAAACAGTGACGTTATTAAGCGTCCTCAACTCCTCGTAGTTCCAAGCATAATTCTGTTGCCAATCCATTTCACGAGAAGTCTGCGTATACGCTCCGAATATTGAATTATACTAATTCCCTTAAATCCAAAAATTGGAATATCCACCTACAAACGTACATAGTAAGGTACAAAGTAGCATTCCAACGACGATGTATCAAAAACGTTTTCACGTAAATCACTAATGATTCCCCGTAACAGTATTACGGAGCGCTCCATATTTCACCAGGTCACGTTTCCTGCGTAGACGTACGAGTATACGAATATTTGCGGAGTCAGAACGTAAACGCACAAGTTCACCCAGCGAGCCGGCGTTAGGGTAACCAGTAACAGCTTACATAAAAAGTTTAGGATACACTTTCAAACTGAGCTAAAAAGTATCTGGTTATTTTTTCTTATCTCTTTATTCTGTGTCTATGATATATAAATGAAATATTTACCGAACTTTTTATTAATTTCGTATTTTTTTCTATTGTTATTCGTGACACAGGTTAAACGAGGATTTTTATATACAATCAAACAGGCAGAAATAACACGATAACTCGGTTAACAGGGAAGTGAGTAGAAGAGAAGTGACTTTCGCATCTAATTAGGGTTTTAATGAAATCATGTGTTTTTTAATAGCATGGTCACCACGCCCCGGGCGGTCCTTTGAACTCCGCATGAAAGGAGCCGCCCGCCGCGGCACCTATTTTCGCAAGGCATATTCAAAAAGTCTGTGAAATCCGAGTCGCGCACGAACTAAGGGTTCCGTAGAAAGCCACTTCACTTAATATTGTAAAGAAACTTGAGAATACAGTTTTATATTTGATTTGTCTCAGTCATCAGTTTATTTTGTATTGCTTGACTTAACTACTGTAAAATTTTAATCTCAGAGCGCATTTCCATCAATTGGGCCTTAACAGTTTTTAAATACGTTTTCGTTATAAAAGTTCATCGTGCTCCTCTGCTGCACTGGGAGTAAAGAAATAGCATAGAATGCGTGCAGATGCTTATCATCCTGGCATGTCGTAAAAGTCGACTAAGGGACGGGTCCTCTCCAACATGGTGGACTATCTGTATGGGCGATGGGCTGATCCCCTGTCACCATACGGTTCATCATACCATCTTAGGACTAGCACTAATTAATCAAACGTGGCCACAAGTAGTCTTGTGGCTCTGCCCACCCCATTAGGGATTTCGGGCGTGATAATATGTATGTATGTATGTAAGTTCATCGTTTGGAAAAGTATCGGCGATTTTTGATGTTATATATCATTGAAAGGATCATTTAACAACAGATTATATATTTGTCGTCAACGACGAGTGTCTTAATGACCGTTAAAAGCTTCGCGAAGATAATTTGAATACTTTTTAAGACGTGTGACGTAAATAAATGAATTTTAACCATGGGCGCCACTTTTGGGGGGTAAATTAGAAGATTAAAAAAAAATTGAAAACCTTGGCGTGTCAAATGAAAGGTCTCGTTGTGAGGATCTTAAATAACTTTTTTTTATAATTTTAAGATAAATCGTTTTGATTTTATTTAGGAAAATAGACGAAAACTGACTATTCCCCCCTTAACTCCGAAAGTACTGGGCGCAAAATTTCGAATAAAATACAGAAAATAGTTCCTTACCCATAGATTACAGAAAACCTATAAGAAGTCTATGGTATTTTAAGTACCATAGGAAATTTCATATAATCACGGAACCCTCTCCACGCGAGTTTAACACGCACTTGACCGGTTTTATATAATTAAAATTAAAATGTTTGTTCCTCCTGAACCCCTAGAACACGCGTCTCGGAAGTAATAAAGCTTACTTTATAAACGATTTCAGTGAATTTCATACATCGCAGAATTTTATTGGAAAGGTCGCGATTTCCTCCCCACCCCGCGAATGAAATACGGGCAATATCTCCGCCAGCTCATATTTTATAGCTCCCTTTGTTGTTTGTAATTTTCTCAACGTTCTATATTATGCTGATTATCTTTTTAGTCAAGCGTGAGGCAAACATACTTAAAACACGCTGTATACGTAGAATACTGCAGATATAAGTTTCCCTATTGAAGACTTCGGGAAATGCCTTGAAGACTACGACATTGGGTAAGGGTAAAACTTCAGAGTTTCGAAAGTTTATTATCACTTTATTTTCTTGAACGGATATATATTGTGGGATAGTAAATAAATCTCCAATACAAAAACACATTGATACTGTTAGATACCTTTTACTTAACATATCGGTCATAGACCCAAGTAAATATTTTCTATCAGTGCTTTAGAAAGTAAACGACGTGTTTTAAATTCATGTTATATTCACATAATCCAAAACTACTCCTTGTCGTCCACATCCGGGCAGAGTTAAAAAAGAAAAATCCGTTTTTTACAAGTAACTCACAAAGAACAGGAGGAATACAAAGCATAAATTCCACCAAACGGCCCGCCTCGCATCGAATCGGAACGGATTTTACAATCTTTAAACGATAATCAATCATAATACACAATATTTAAAGTCTATATTACCTAGCCGCGCACAACAGCTTGACTGCGGTCGTCTTCCGCGACACGCGATCGTAGCCGAAAGCTTGCTGCGATGCGCAGGTAGGTAATATATACTTCAAATACTGTGTACATGTTTTAATATCGTGTAAAGATTATAAAATCCGTTCCAATCCGATGCGATGCGGGTCATTTGGTGGAAATTACCTATGCCTTATTCAAAAGAAATGGCATCACCAAAACCAAACACAAATGTCATTCTTTCATTAATGCTGTGTGCCCAGTTTAATTAAAAAGAACACACAAATAACTTTGCTGTTTACAATATATGGTCACCGTAGCGCTCGCACTTATCAGGGTGACCACACGCGCGCGTGTTTGCTTAGGCCTGTTGTTTGGACGGACATACACACTGTTTTCCCGGGGATTTTCCGCTTAATTGCTGAAAGTGATCGCAGAGTTTCGTTTTGAATGTCACGTCTGAATAGTGGGTACAATTCGAAATGGTGCCTTCTAAATTTAAAATTCTCTAAACTTAAAATAATAAACGGCACCCTCGATTTTGTATGGCACCAAGCTGTCAAAATCGAGTTTGACGTTTCGTATTTTTAAATTTAGAAACAATTAACGCTTTCGAATTGGCCCCGGTGGTCAATGATTTTAAGGCTGTCTAAAAATCTTCTATTCTCTCTTTCTACATCGAATCAAATTGAAAAGTGCGTATGATAAAAAATAAACGTAATATTTTTTGTGCTATTCAATCTGTGTTACTATTGGACACAAACACGACACGATAACTACACGGTCGTCACATTTGTAACCAAGTTCCTGATATTAAATCTATATCTTCAATATAGAGCCGGTACCAAGTGCTTTTTGAATCCGTACATCAAAGTAACTACATAAAATAAAAGGAAGATACTTGTAATACTCGTACGTATTCCGTGTTTTAAGCGTTCGGAAAATGATTAATTTAAATGACTTACATTTATTTACGTACATCTTTTTGCTTTAATCTTATAGAAGCACGTTCTTATAGTATCACATCCCGCCAATTGATGTCAACAGGCTCCGTGAAGATTCCTACACTCAACGTAAGCCCGAAAAAATCCCGCCACATCTCGGGCTTGTGTCGCAGGTCGTAACCGCTCGATAGCCGCTCAGCCGCTCAGCCGCTCAGCCGCTCAGCCGCTCAACCTCTCAACCGCTCGTCGCTCGCTCACGACACATCCCCGCCGATACGTTTCCGACCGCCCGCCCACCGTTATTGCGCGAGCTCGCTTAGACAGACTACTTTTGATACTTTGATGAGTATAAGGAGAGAAAGGTATCTCTTTTATGTGAACCGGGTTGTTTTTTGAGATATAAAGTTTTCTCCAACCTCAAGGATTAAAAGGCAATATATGTGTCACGTGATAAAGATTAATGCGAAATTATACCCTGTTGGCGAATGATGATTCAGAAGCCACACATTTTCTATGGTCTCTGACGTTCTTTGGCAAAATAAAATATGCACGTTGTGAACAAATGTTTCTATAATTTTTTCTCGGTTCTTGTAATGGAATGTCCATGTACATAAGTATTTGAATTATTGAGTTTTTATACGTTTAACCTGTAAATAAGTGAACTGTAAAAAAGGTAATGCGTAAACTATGTAAAGCACCTTTTCAGTGCGCCAATAATGACGTAGAACGAAAAAAACTAAGTAAAAAGCAAGTAAAACTAATAGATTAATGAATGGATAGCAGTTAATTAAGTTAAAATTGTAAGCCATTTTATTCCAAATGTGTATATACTAATATACGGCTCTTATTTCCCACTCAGATAGTGATTTTTCGTAAAGCAAACGCTACTTAATGAGTTTTTCAATTAATTCGCTTAACGCTGCATCGCACTAATGTCGTGTTCCGGCGTCGTTTAATTAATGCCGCTGTTTGTAATAGGGCGCCGTGTTGATTTCGCCAATTGCTTGTAACTGATCGGTGATCGAGGCATTACCGCGCTGATCTCATTGACAGTTTTAATTAAAATCGACACAACAAATGCAAATTACAAAATCAATATTATGAATACGAGCACAATATGTTTGTGTCGTAATCGAGTAATTATGAGGCGGGTTTAGATGATTCAGAGGACTGTGAACCAACGGCAAAAATCACCCATTTAATACAAAAGGCTATAACGATTTCCACCCAAATCTTAACAGATTTTGACCAATTTTTGATAGGTTGTCAGGCAGAACAAAATCTAGGTCTAAACGTTTTTGAATTTTGATTAAAGATCAACAAAGTCAAATAAACGCCGAAATTAGTTTTGTAAAACTTTATTTATTGGTTATAGTGAACACCAGACTAAACAAAAACGTATTGGTCAAAATCGGTTAACATTTAAGGGGTGGAAATCGTTATCGCCTTTTGTATGAAAAGCCGTAGGGTCACACTCCTCTTAACTGTTGGCTGATACTGAAAGCAAATTAGCTTAGATATCGTCGATGTTTTCCAAAAGGAGTATAACGCAGTACATTGGTTTCAAGATTAGGAACCTAGTTTAACTTATCAAATCCCTCAGATCGCGCTACACGAAAAAGCCGATAGATAAGAATCCGCAAGAAACTAGATAACCGCAGACTACAACAAAGTTTCTGTACCTACACATGGCCATGTGAGATTGCGAGGACACGCACACAGGCGCACGTCTCCAGGCAACGTCCCTCGGGATGCGATAACTCGCTCCTGGTTAATAGGGTGTCGCGAAAATTAGGGAAAGCACCCGGTGCCGAGCACTAGCTGATTAGACGCCGGGAAATGCGGAAAATTACTTAAATACTCCACGAGACACCGTTAACCACCCTATAAATATTTAGCTACAATCCAACCGTAAAGCGAACTTTCTAACCATAGAAAGTTTCGAATTTAAACAGTAAACATAATCAGTATTCAAAGCGTAGCCACCTCTTAGAAAAATAACAACTTTTAATTAAAAAACAGAACATAACCTGTAACTGCTAACGCCTGCACAGTAATAACGGGCAATATTTTATATCGGAGAATATTTTCAAAACACTGGATCATGCTTGTTACTGCTAAGCGTCATGCTGAATTTGATTTGTTTTACAAATTATACTAGAATGTAACCTAAAGCGCCATTCGATGTATAAATACGATGAACATGCTATTAATTCCGCAAGTTGGGGCAACAGGAATAGTTCCCCGGAGTTGCCTCAATAAGTTTGAAAGGATTTCGAGGCGGTGCTAACCGTCAAATAAGTTTCGAGATTGAAATTTAGTGCAGTCCTCTGCGGGCAAAACAGTTTCCTTCCGCTCACAAAGTAAACTTAAAACTACAGGCGGTGGTATTATCTGATTGAGCTAATGGAATCTTGCCACAAACTTCGTAACTTCGTAATTATAATGTTGAGCAGCTTTCAATAACGTGTTTGTCTTGAACATTGTTTTGAAATATCTGTGATGTCACTTTTTCCCGCAAACACTATAAAATCGTTGACAGACTTTTCGATTTCAATACTCACAAAATATCGAGAAATTATTATACTTGCTGTACTTGATATTTCATATTGAACAGTTAACCAATTTCAATTCTATCACTGTCAACGTTGTCTCAGCGTGGCAACTACGAGTTATTTAATACGAAGCCATACTACGATATGGTTATACGAAGGCTTATACGCAAAATTTGACAGTACAATAGCAATAAAACGTCTACCAAATTTCACTTAAGCCGCATCGCTCCCCGTACGCCGCAGTGTCACGGTTGTCAATAAATAAACAAATTTCTAATTCAACGGGTAAACTACACGAGTAAATAATTAATGCAAGCGAATAGAAAACGGCGCCTGCTCTAAAGGCCGCATTAATACATTTCACGTTGACACAGTACACAGAAACTACAATACGGTAAACAAACTGAATACGATAGAAGACCAAATGTTCAAAATCAACGAAAGTGTCACAGCACCGTTATAATATTTAGTAATGGAGTATGATTTTCCAACATTTCCAGCGCTTTTCCATCTCAATACTTGTTTAATTAGTATTATGCTCCATTATTCTGAGTAAGAATAACATAAAATTTCCATCTCCAAGCCCTCCATCCAACAATAACTAGCTTGTCTAGACCATGTTCAGGGTAAATAATTTTTAATTATAACTGCGTAAAACTCTTTACAATTATCAATTTATACGGAGCGTGTACTGACCCTAATGATCAAAGAGAGCCTATACCTTTAAAGAAGCCGTAAAAAGGCCTTAAACCAGCAGCAAATCAATTGCATGACGATAAAATATCGCTCTGGTGGAAACACAAGATGGTAGGCCAACAAAACAAAGGGCAACTTTGCCCTAAACTGTAACTCCAGCGTCGAGTCCCTTACTGCCCAAAATCTATGCACCTCACCCCATTGTGAGGAGATGGATTAATTTCACGAAGTCAAGATCCGTTCGTCGCTCTCAGGATTTCAGCCTCCGCGAGTATTCTACTTTGCCGCGCGTAAGTTTAAATTGAAACTGGTCCTAGAAAGGAAATGCAGTGTGACAAGACGTGTTTAGCCTGCATTTATTGCAAACTGTCTTTACGAAATTAATGAAGAGATATTACGCATGTAATTAGCGGCATGGAATGTATCTTCCTCCAATAATACGAAACAGACGATGAAAATTCAATTACAAAAATCGATCGATCAAAGTAAACAACTACGCTATATTGAATTAGATATTAATAGCTATTATTTCATTACAGTCTTAAAATGTCTACAAGAAGTATTATAGTTAAATAAAATGAGACCTTTTACAATTTATATTTGTCGCACATTTCAAAGGTAGCTATTGCGTATGAGATGCGGAGGCCTATTCCCTCACCCGTATCCCATCCCCATTCCCCATCCTCCCTAGTCTGGCAACGCATTGGCAGCACCTCTGGTGTTGCAGATGTCCATGGGCGGCGGTGACCTCTTTCCATCAGGTGGGCCGTCAGCTCGTTTGTCAGTCAATTGACATTAAAAAAAATTTTTAAACCGTTATCATGAACGAGTTGTCGTCGCGGAGATAAGCGGTTGGAAATAATATAGTAACTGAAAATGCGCATTAAGTACTTAAAACGGGTTTGAAAAACAATCTGTTGATACCAGTTTAATATCTAAGGGTACGTGTATGTATGTAAGTGTGGTGTATGCGTGTGTATTATCACTTAACAATTCCTGGCAAGTCACACGCATACAATTATATAATCTTGCTGCTTTTGCTTTATTCAAATTGTATGCTGTTTTGTCATCAAAAACCCACGTGCAACTGTGTCTTTTTCCTATCTGTCAACTCATCAATTCTTTAACAAGAAAGTTCCAGGGCATGCTCCCTTTTCGACCCTTTTATTAGGAAACAGGAAGAGGGGGAGTCTTTTTTGATAAAGTGAAAATAGCGGCGCCCAAAGGTTACAAAAGTACAAGTGAATATACTATAATACCCGCGCCCGCAGACTTAAACGATAAGTAGAGGGTTACAATGTCAACCACGTTTAAGTTTATGACCCTTTTTGAACTTACAGACTTCTCTTAAGACTTAAATGAAGCTCCGAATAAATATACCGTTAAAAAGAGCGACTTCCCGAAACCTGGTTTGATTGTACTGAAACTCATAATAATAGATAATTAGGTTTCATTCGACCTATACAACATTATAGTAAACTAATTGAATAAAGTTTAACGTCGAAATACTAATGAAGTATAACCAAATAATAATAACGTATTAACCGCGCTTCTGTAGCGCTTCGGGAATGTTTGCGGAGGCCTACACGGACGGGCTCGCAGCCATCGTGCGCAAGAGGTGCGAGTCGCTGCTGAGCCGCCTGCGCGCTAGCCCCAACCGCATCCTGAGCGCGTTGTCCGCCCGCTGGGACTCGCCGATGTTCGCCCGGTGGATGCGACTGCATGTGCTCGCATAGTGCCACACCCACCTACTGGCTGTCTCATTTTGTTTTTGTTTGTTTGTTTGTATTGTGTAAATAACTAACCCTTAGACTTAAGCAATGTGCATTGTACTACAAATCTTTTATGGACCTTGTCCGAAATAAATATTTATTATTATTATTATTATTAAATGACAAAGTGTTTTTTTATGAACGCCTTCATAATTCCAGTGCGTGTTACATACAAACTTGGCTTGCAAACTGTACGGGCCCAGTCGAAAGCCCTCCAGTAAGGTAGCAGGGTAACAATGCGCTCCCTTGCCCTTTGACCCGCTTGGCGCTTTGTCGCGAACGGATGACATGACATAGTGCTATGTGTATATGTAAATAAGTATAACAAGCTCGTTATAGGTACAGGGAGTTTACGACAGTGCGGATTATTCCCCTGAGCTTCCAATTTGGGATCTTTATAAAAAAAAAGATCATTGAACAAAGTCCCGTCCAATTTTCAACTCCATACACGAAGTTCAAAATGGTGGCTGCCTTTTTTCTGTTTACGCGCAGTAATTTGTTTTTCGCAATTAAGGCCCTGAGCCATTTACAAATAGAAAAGTCAATTATAACTCGAAGAGCGAAGGGCGGGCCGAATTTAGAAGATAAAAGTTGCGCGGTCCTCGCCCACATGAGGTCGCGACTCGCAATTAAACTCGACTACTCCTTTATAAATATATATTAGTACCTTGACATCGAAAGGCTGGAATAGCATATGGAATGGAAAATCGAATACAAAATATCCATTATTTACATGCATGTAAGTCTGGACAAATTGTTCAGCCGTTGGAGTGACATAATGATAATTTTTAAAGTATGGATTGTTAAGACGTTGTGAGTGCAATTATAAGCTACTACAGGGTCAGTTTAACTACAAATCAGCTCACTTTCTCGTAGACTAATAATCGACCGAGCGAGCGACGCGAGCGAAGCGTCTCCGTTTCAGCTTGGGCAAAAATGCTTTCGTATGTCCAGCGGATGTCCGGCTGTCCATTTGTTCTCGTCTACAGGTCACAGTTCTCAACTGATTCTCGTGAAATTTTGTGAGCAGGTGCGATTATTATATAGAATTTTTCTGTCGATTCCGTTTTTCAGAATTTTTTAAAATGGCGGAGATATGGGGTTTTTTATTTGCGGTGTTGGTAAACTGAACCGACCTAGGTCGATGTATGGAGATTTCCGTTTTTCAACGGCAAAGTTAAATGTGTCGCAAGGCCAATCAATATTTCTTACTTTTCAAAGGGTTTTTGTTTTAGATTCAGTTTTTTGAAGTCTTTTGTCGCGAGGTCTACAGCTCACGGAGCCACTAGTTTTAGTAGGAATAGGAAGTAAGAATTTTGGTTGGACACCTGATTAATTTTGATTTGAAATGATGAATGTAGTGACCCAAAATAAAACTTCTATCCCACCTATCCGAGTGAAAATCTTGCAATATTCAAACTTTAGTAAAAACAAATCTTCTTCGTTACAAGTATTGTTAGAGGGTCGACTCGAATCACTCATTTCGTTATAAGGACGTAAGTTTCAGGTTCGGCATCGTTAACCTGAACTTTTCATGTGTAACAGTAAATTCTTGAGGGCGATATTAAATAACGCTTTCAGACACGCTTTCGGCATGACAATGTCTTAAACCTTAAAACATAAGGCGCAAAATTGCACGGCTCAATAGGAATAACGCTGTAGGTAAATTATGGTCGTGTATTTTATTGCTTAGCTGTGCCATCCTTCTCAATGTGCTGAAGCAAAAATTTCCATCCTCTTTAAAGAATTTGAAGTTCTCAGTTTGAGTTTACAAGTGGATTTCAGTTTAAATTAACCAAGAAATATTTATTCGAGTCGATTTCCGTTCTTTTTACTTTTTCAGTAGATAAGACGGAGTAATAGTTTTAACTTGATACGTTAGACCCTTATCACACCTGATTGAATGTGTCAATTGAGATCCACGTCAGTTCGCTTCCGCTTCCTCTTGCCAAACTGAAATAAGTAATCTGTCGCGACTGAGGAAATCTCCAAGTCAATTAAAGCCCCGAGTGTCAACATTTCCATCAGCCAGTTTGGTATACGTACTCATGAGTGTGTTCGTACCGTTATTGGCTTTTCAGTCATTAATCGCTGAAAGTTCAGACACAATATAAATATGGCACCGGCAGCAATATCACGAACCGTAAATATTTACGGACCGACTTAATAGCTTTAAATTTTATAGCTATTTACAAAATAGATATTTCACGTATATGTATTTGTAATTTTAGGACATGAACTACACCACCGTGCACAAAAGTTTACCCGACAACATGCAAATGTCAAAACAATCTTATTCTACATCTACAATTTCAGATATCTGCACCGTAACCCAACTTGTAATAAATCGAATAAAGAAAAGAAATCATGTGATTCTTCATGTCAAATCGTATGAAGAACAATATGTCAACGTGAAAGTTATTTTCATTTCATTCATCAACAAATCCGTTCCGCCGGTCTTATTGGAAATTTTCCGATAATTCATTACCGCCGCCATGATAAATGTTCCGTTCCGTGTAACCATTGAAATCGGGCCCTTTCTACTCTAACGGTGATACGCAAAAAAGGGGCGGCCGGGGTAAAAGGTGACAGCATCGGAAAGGGATGATATAATCAATCTAGGGTTGTGCGAGGAACGGATACGTATTGAAATGTGGTCCCGAGCGCCCGCGCGGGTGACGACCCTAATGCGGCTTTGACAACGTCTGCGCTTACATTACGTAATTACATATTGCTCTAAATAATACTGAGCTCCGGATTAATTTGACACTTACATTTACTTTGCGAATAATTAAGGTTCAAAATTACTTATATGAATGTCTGTGAAACCTAACGGTATTATTACTCGGTATAAAATATATTACGTCATTAACATGGAATTACAAATAGGGAGATACCACCGCGGTATCGGAATGCGGTAAATAAATCAGTGCGCAGTGCACAAAAGTATACAAAACTGCAACGCGCGAGCCATCGAACACGTGTCAACGGCACAGCGCAGCGGCGTGTTTACACGCCGCGATGGATGGACGTCCGAATGATGCTAATGGAAGAATGATAAAAAAGGAATATTTTGAGGTCCGACTTGTGTGTTTGATCGATCATTGAATACAAACATTTTCTTTGATTACGAGTAAATGGTTACTGAACAACTAGTAAAATCTTCATTAATTAAAAAAAGTAAATTTCAGATAAAATGGCTATTGAAATGAAAACAAAATAATGTTTTTTCCTGTCTGTTTCGAGCGACGAACAAGCCGGTTTTGCGGTAACTTTGATCACGAACGGGACTTTTAGGTACCCCTTTTTAAACCACCGAGCGAGAAAGCAAATCATTGCAATACAGAAACCGGTCAAGTGCGAGTCGGAATCGCGCACCGAGGGCTCCGTATTACGCCAATTTAGCATGGTCTCAACCAATCAACAATAGACTTCCTGTTAATCGAATAAGAACTTTGGCAGTTGCAAATAAGTTGGCAGATTGTTAAGCAGCAGCGGTAATTTTCTTGTGTGATTTCCATATATTATTCAAATATGTATATCAACATTGATATTATTTGTTTAATTATGGAGTTAAGCTAGAGTCTGGTTAAATTTGATAGCTGAAATTTAAGCCGTTTTGGAATTACAGCTGGAACAAAATTGGTCTAAAAACAGCCAAATTTTAGGAAATCAATGTACTTATGGGGAACTTCTCAGTCTTAAATCTTTTTGATATTTTTATTATTTGCTAGTATTCTTGCCATAATAAAACATATTGTCTGAAAATTTCAAGCTTCTACCTCTTACTGTTCCTGTGCTAGAAGCCTCTGACAGACGGACGGACGGCCGGACGTTGTAGGCTCAGTAATAGGGTCCCGTTCGGATACGGAACGCCAAAAACGAGGGATGTGTGTCATCGCGGCAGTGAATTTGCTCAGTATAATGCTGAGGTGACAGACACCTGCAACGCTGATTAACATATCGCATTTTTATTTAATATCTTTTAAACGTTCACTGAAAAAAATGGGTTGTTAAATGAAACCGAACTTTCGTTTATCTGTAACTTCAAAAAAGTGACTACATAACTTAAGTCATACCTTACATTCAGTTTTGTTATTTATAGATAAATTATTTGGTTACGTACAGTTAACTTCAGTAACGCCTTACCAAATTATGGTTAAAACTGATAATAACCGAAGTAGTTTGGTTGTCATTTTTTCTCAGTGTTGCATTTCAAAATAATAAATTTAGATATTTGTTTTGCTCATAACGAGCCCTTTCAGTTGATATGCCGTGTGATGTCACTTGAAAATAGCTTTTTCTTATTTGTCCCCCAAAATTTACTCTCAAACTCAGATTTCGTTTATTAACCCCATATTATGTATCAAATTTAAGTTTTTAGTTGATTCGGAGAAAATGGGCTATGATAGACGAACAGGCAAACAGACTGACTTACAAGGGTTTCTCATCGGATATCCGGAACCCTGAAATAAAAATACATTGCTTTTTGTCTATGACGAATCCTCTCAATAACACGACGCGCCATTAATTCATGAATCAGTGAAATATTTGTGGCACTTTATTTTAAATTTAAATTCCTATGTCAATATTCTCTTGCGTGTTCAATATTTGTAAATCTGGAAACACGTAGGCTAAAAAGTAAGATTTACGGGCGTTCGGCACATCTGTTTCAAAAACAGCGTCGCTAAATGAGATGCGGATAGTTTTAATAATTTACGAAGATAAACTTGGCGACGGAGTTACTAAGCGAAACGCGTTAGCAAAATTGTTGAACTTGATACCGAGGGCATTCACTCGCATTATCAAAATCGATCTTCCGCCGATTTAAATATTAATGAAGACTCAAGCTATTGAGAGAATCTGCAGGTAAGATATGCTTAAAAGCTCATAAATATGATATCTGGAAGCAACATCAGTAAACGCTGTATAAATTATTTGTCGCAAAGATATTCCTTGATAAATATCATGAAGTGTCCAGATGGATATACTTTAGTATAGTTGGTGACAGTATATCTGTCAAGGAACACTGTAATGAGCAGTCGGCACCCTAT
This sequence comes from Tortricodes alternella, assembly GCA_947859335.1. NCBI lineage: Eukaryota > Metazoa > Arthropoda > Insecta > Lepidoptera > Tortricidae > Tortricodes > Tortricodes alternella. The sequence goes on from OX401981.1 coordinate 8,973,174, forward strand.
TTATTAGGCTATTTCTAGGAAAGCGAATCGGCAACCTCGACGTTTGACGAAACTTGACGTACAGTCTGTTACGACGGCTGTGAATATTATCGCGAGACCCAAATCATGACATCATAAATCGCAGCAAATTTATTTGCACATAGGTGGGAATTAACAATGAGACAAATTTATGAGCAGTACACAGATAAGTATTAAGAAATAGGGATGACAAAATTATCTATTAACGTACCTACTCGAACTGGAATAGTCTTCTTTGAAGCGATGGTAACTCCTAGCCACTTACCAATTTTGCATGGTACGGTAAGTGCTAGAATCTAATAAAGCGTTCAGACTAGCCTCAAAATAGATTCAAATAAATGTCACATTACCTCATGAAACATGTAACAGAATTGCAATGATGTGGGGGTACATATCTCGTATAATCGTGCCGTGATATTACATTTTAATTCAAACCCGTTTGGACACCAGGTTACAGCACGAATTTGCTTAACAAGAGACACGCATGATTCGCAGAAGCACATATTAATCTGCGTCACCAAATGATTAAATCGCACTTTGCTGTGGAATATGACACTTTAAATTATAAAGATTACGTCAAAATTCTAAATATATCGGACCTTGGCAGGTACTGCTGAGTGTCTATAATCATCATCGTATAACTCTGTCATGAGGGACACAATTAGATACGAATGATGTGCCGTCGGACTCCGGCCCATGGAGAACGGACTCGTCAAAATTATGAGGGCCAAGCCAACGTCAACATGCAAAAGACGAATAAAGGAAACGTGGTATTTGATACTCCATAAAAATAATATTTACCACCGAAAATAGCATGAAATCTTCATTTCGTAGTAAATATTATTGTTATTTTTAATTAAGGTGGATGTCACGTCGATACGGATGGCTGTTGCTTAAATAAATTCACCATTTCTTAATTAAATTTCAACTTAAATATTTGTAAATATGGTGTTATGCCTGATTTTATCATCACCATCATCACAATCACAGCTGGACTTAGGCCTCTCCCAATGATGCATGTGCTGCTCGCATCCAGCGGAGTCCCGCAACCTTCACCAGGTCGTCAGTCCACCGTGTGAGTGGTCTGCCCACGCTGCACCTTCCAGTACGTGGTCGCCACTCAAGAACTCTTCGGCCCCATAGGCCATCTATTCTACGAGCAATGTGCCTTGCCCACTGCCACTTAAAACCTGCTTGATGTAGTACAATTCAATACCTAAAACATAAATGGTGCCTATCCGAGCTTTCAATTTTGAAATCGTTTTCGACATCAATGAAAATTTTATTTTAATTTGTGCAGCCATCCGGCTTGCACAAAGGCACTTACGAGAGATGAGTATGTTAGGCATTTAAATATCGAATTCACAAGTAATCCCAATGGTCAGGAATTGAATGAGATGGAATGCGTCGCAGCCAGAGCATACTTTGGATACCGAACGTCGCGCAGCAAGGCGTTTATTACTTCCCGTGTCGTCGTCGCGGCCGAAATGTACCGCAAACCTATCAAAATACTGACCGGCATACTCTAAAAATATCTATGACAAACAATATTACACTCTGGATCGGTATTCTTTTATAACGACAGACATTTAGAATAACATCGATAGCTTACTTTCGCTGAAGCATGCCAAACTCTTTGATGTTTGCAGAGTTATTTGCAATTGTCAACTTTATAAGTCGTAAATTGTGTAAGGTATCGTGAGAATTGTTCGAAATTTTCCAGTCGTTTAACTTTTTACTTTTATTGTTATTATACAGCTTCATAAAAGCTTTTATTTGAAGGTAATCATTTTAAAATAAACTTTTTATATCTTTAACCATGTATTCATATTCCATTCTATATCTCTATTTATTATACATTATAATATGAACACCATGAAAAAATACTATGCGTAAATTCACGAGTTTATGTTTTACTCGCCTCGAAAGATATTTATTTAAAATTATATAAGTGCAGGCCAAAAGGCTCGCCTTAGACCGACGATCGAATCTAATTAATAGAATAACCATGTTTTTAAATAAGACAATCATAATCGAAACAACGTTCATAATGTTACTCATTAATACAGAACTGCATCATTGCAAGTTCCACTTTATTATACAATCAAAAAGCACGTAATAACAAAACCTGATTACGTTACAAAAGACAAAACGTCTCCAGGTAGCTGAATGAGGTAGTAATCACGTAGAACAAGCACGTATAGTGTACCATATACGCGCACGCGCATCGACGGTGAATCATGCGCACTCGGTCATGTCATGCGACCTCGAATGTTAGCCAGTGTTGCTACAATGCGCTATAATGTCATATCGACAGTGTTCCGGTTTACTATTTGGACTTATTAACCCTATGAACTTTAAATTTCATATTTTCAATATTAAAGAAGTTTAGTTAAAACGAGAAATAAAACATATGTCAAGGGGAGATATACTTCGAAAGTTTTCGATGAAATATTCGAACTATTTTTTGATGAGGTACGACCTTTGGTCTAGTTTAGGCCCAGAGCATGAGCTGGGTATGAATGGCTATACATCGAGATCGTAACAATGCATACTTAATGCCTTTATTTATTCAAATATGGTTTCCAGAGGAAGTGTTTAACGTTTATCCACAATAAAGTGAACCGAATGAACCGCGAGAGTCAATAAATCGCGGGACTGGTGCATAGTTAAAACAGTTTCATTGTGCTATTAAAATACATTGCTGCATGCCGTTAGACGGCTAGGTCATGTGAGCATAAGTTGCTAGTTGGTTTATACGAGAAAACTTATGCCATTTTAAAAATATTTTTCTAGCCACGCTTAACAATTTTGATGATTTTTTAACAAAATGAAAACGAGCGTCTTTTTGATACCCATAAGACATTTAAAACCAACACTAACAGGCCTAGCAAAAGGCAGATCGAATTGCCTGTCTTGGATGGGAATCGAGCCTCCTCAGGCTTCTTGGCAATATATAGTAATGAACCAAGAGCGGTCAGTCGTAAATTTGAAGCCGCGATATCGACGTCGGCTATCGACATGGTGACATCACTAGCCTTATGCTAATCTGCGGCTCGGATGTCATCTTGCGCAACAGGCGACCGCCGCGAGTGTGTACGCGGCTTAACTGGGCACTAGTTGATGCCCCAGTTCGCCATTCAGCCTCATCCGCAACATAATTTAGAATATTCATGAAATACTTAACGTTACATATTTAGGAACAAATTTCTTTTGAACACAGTCACACATTTCATGCAAACCATTTGAGCTTTGAATGTACAAAATGTTAATTTTATACCAGTCATATAAGTATAAGTATATATTTATTTATATCTAGACAGCCTACGCTTGTGACGAACGACGGCATCCATCCATACAAGACGCATGTACATTTAAGATAAACGCAACGCACTCAAAATAAACAGCATTTGAGATTCTTTACGACAGACACAGACCGGAAAATAATATTTTTCCTAAGTTTCATTTTTGGCACAGCATGAATATGATCATGCCATTAAAAATCGATACAATATAAACGCAAGTTTTTAGATTCCCGTTTGTTCGTCGTACCTGGCAATAAACTTCCGGAAGTGAGCAGTTTGGGGGCACGCCCCGCTTCCGGTGGTCGCGCGTCGCTGAATGCAAATAGAGGACACGGTCCGTCCGTCCGTCCGTCCGGCCGGCCAGGTGACCCGACGCGACGACGCCGTGACGAGCGTGATACAAATGTTTATAATATCATTAATTCTAAATCCGGACACTTTTTTCATCGGCTCTCAAAAGTACAGTAACAATTGCTCGGAAATAACCGTTATTGTAATTTTAGGCACTCTATCGGACCCGAATAGACAAATAATTGGCCATAAATCCTACACATTTCTATATGGACGTAGTCGAAGTTTAAACCTATTATACCTATCAAACATTTTGTGACTTGGTGTTTATAAATGGTTGTAAATTAAACTTAACGCCAATTTTCATTGACTTTCCATACATCGTACCTTGCTATATACACGTAACTCGTTACTTTAACGAATCAAGTTAAAACTAGTGGATCATGTCCCTAATATAACTTAAGTACAAGACGAGTATCCAATCCACTATCACCATATTAAAGGAACCTCGAATACCGTGGACTGACCCGTAAGCCTAAGGCGCTTTCTGGTGTTGTAACCATGAAACTATTGGGGCCACATGGCCGTCGAAGTTAGTTGTTAATAAAGTTGTACGTGACCCAATTTCAAATACCTACCTGCTATAGATTGAAATAGGTGGTCGCTGCTATAGATTAATATTATGAATTCGTGATGACTATACGGGTGTTATCCAAGAAACTTATTTAAAAATTTCAGACCTGAACTAACAAAAAACGATTCGTTACGTAGAAATGGAAACCTTTTTAGGGTTCCGTACCTCAAAAGGAAAAAAGGAACCCTTATAGGATCACTCGTGTGTCTGTCTGTCTGTCTGTCTGTCTGTCCGTCTGTCACAGCCAATTTACTCCGAAACTACTGGACCGATTGAGTTGAAATTTGGCATTCATATGTATGTTGGTGACTGCAACACGGACGCGTGACGTAAATATATGAATTTTAAACATGGGGGCCACTTTTTGGGGGTAAACTAGAAAATTAAAAAAAAAGTTATGCCACCTATATCGTGTGACATATCAAATGAAAGGGCTTATTGTGAGGATCTTAAATATATTTTCTTTCGAATTTTAAGTAAAATAGTTTAGAAGTTATTCAGGAAAATTGGCGAAAAATGACTATTCCCCCCCCCCTTATTTCCGAAACTACTGGGGCTAAAATTTTGAAAAAAATACAGGAAATAGATCTTTGCCTATAGATTACAGGAAAACCTATAAGAAGTCTATGGTATTTAAGGTAACCTAGTAAATTTCAGATAATCATGTACGGAACGGAACCCTCTCCACGCGAGTTTAACTCGCACTTGTCCGGTTTTTTTAGACTTGATTTATCTTACCGATCTGACTCAATACAAAAAAACACAGGAGGGGGAAGTAGTGCATGATGTACTGTCAACTCGCTCTAAATAATGGGTGAAGTGAATAAAAATCACTAATCGCTTTTACTTGGAAGTTTTCATACCATTTTCCAAGTAAACATTATGTGTAAGTTAATACTTATTTTTTATTCACTTCACCAATTATCTAACGTTAAACTTGTACAGAAGCGAGATAATCTACAGTTGTGGAGATCGCGTGCAAGAATCCGGGTGAAACAATGGGCGGCCTTGGGCGAGGCACAGTAATCACTCGGACGGACAATGCGACGCTGTTAGCTCTGCAACTAGACTAAAACCAACTATGCTTTCGACATCGCCCAAACTGGTCTACAGTTGAATAGATACAGTTGATATGTGTAAAGCAAGTCGACCAAGGGTTAGTTTCTATAAGCCGAGATCTCGATTCGACTATATATCGATACGACGAAATCGCGATTGGACGAGATATCTATAAGTCTAGATCTCGATTCGACTAGATCGCGATTTGACTGAATCTCGATTGGACTACATCTCAATAAGGCTGCATTGCCATTTGACTACATCGACATTTAAAATTTTATAAAAAAAATACGTGAAAATCTGTTGTAACTTTTTGGAAAAGTTAATTCGTATTGTGTAAGTAATTCTTTTTCTTCAGGGAATTGTATTTCCATAAAATAATACACTAGCACGTCTAGCACGACCTGCCCGCGAGTCGTTTGTCGCTCAGTGCATCCCTTACGTACTTGACTAGTTTGACAGAGACGCACTGAGCGACAAACGACTCGCGGGCATGTCGTGCTAGCCACCTAGGTCATCATTATCAGTCAACGTGATAAATAGTCCAATACCGATCTAGTCAAATGGCAATGCAGCCTTATTGAGATGTAGTCCAATCGAGACTCGGTCAAATCGCGATCTAGTCGAATCGAGAAGTGGGCTTAAAGATATCTGGTCCAATCGGGATTTAGTCGTATCGATATATAGTCGAATCAAGATCTGGGCTTAGACACCAACCCGAAATCATGTGTAGAAGTGCTACGCTACAATAGCAAAAACATTTAACTGTGAACCTATTATTTAACTGATAACGTATAGAAGAATACGCTGCAATAAAAACTGTTCGTCTTTGAACAGACGGTGTATTTTACGATGACGTTCTATCTCTGCGGAGCCACCGCAGAGAATAACAGTAATTTCATCCAATGTCGTGAGAAGCGTCTCGTTGTGCAAGCCGCTGCAACTAACCGCTGAACTAGTTCGCAGATTAATCTAACAACAATCATTAAGAACGTCGACGGTAAGCCACGATCTTAGATAAACAGACTATAAAATGTTAACAAAAAGACAAAGTGGTAGAGAATCAACATTGTTTTCTTCCCAATTGCGTAAATAAAATCATGTGGTAATATATAATGTGGTAATATTCGACGCGCCTTTGAATTAATTTGAACCTATAAGAGTATTATCTAAACTTTTCATTTCAAATATAAAACGGAACTTACACACTCAAAAAAATAGGTATACTTATTAAATTTTGGTAGACTTTTTTAAATTTGTAATTCTTATCCTTAATATAATATTATAAATACGAAAGTGTGTTTGATTGTTTGTTTGTTGAAAGAGGTTTCACGATAATATGGTGCGACGGATTGACTGGATTTTTGCATAGCGATTTAGTGATAGTTGGAAACCTAGGACATATGCTAAAATGCACATTTCTCGATGGAAGATCGATAAATAAATTCCACGCGGCCGAAGTCGCGAGCAAATGCTAGTATTGTATAAAAATTGGAATTCAGGGGGTTATCTGAAAACTTTGAAATACAGTGAGGTTGACTACGCGCTTTTCAAATACTAGCTCACATAGCAAATCTATAATTGAAAATATATACACAACGCCGAAAAAGGCTTCCGAACTGAAAACCATGACAACGCCAATCAGAATTTCAATCAGGAAACTCACAGAACCGACACAGCTAGGCGAATCCGTGCGGCGCGCGGGTGAAATCGAGACAGCCCTTTGGTTTAGGTCGGTGAAACCGTACACTATGCTACTTCCGCCGGGACATTGGGGTATCCAGTGACCGCCTGAGCTGCGGTAACCAACCGTCACTCCGTATACCACACAAGACCATGTATCCGTGTACTACTGAATGTAATAGCCACCTTAACAAAGTTAAAGTAGGTCCGGGGTTAGATTATTTGGAACGAACGCATAATGGAGGCTCAATCCTTAGATCGAATATAAAAACATCAACAACATATTACGTATATAGATTATTTCAATATCTCGTTATGTGTAAAAATATTGTACAAAGAAAGACGACCTCGTGAAGAAGCGCTGTACCACAGAATTAAAAACAATGTAGCCAGCTGTAAAAGTCATAGTCATTGTTTTAAATACTGAATACATGATTATTGTAAAAGTTATTTCGTGACTAGCAGCTAAATGGAAGGCAAGCACTTAGATAAATAAAGCGTGACCACATAAAACCATAACTTGTAAAGAAAATAAAAAGTCCATATAAAAGAATATAACCAAGAACCGTTGGAAAATGGACAGAGCGATGTGCGACGCTACCACTCGTCCAGGGAGTCATAAAAATGATATAAGACTTGCGCCCTCTCTATGGGAAAATCAATAACGGAAAATGTCAGCCAACTTCTTTACGAGAACTATTGTATAATAATAATAATAATGTGAACATAAAGATCGACGCCGTGATTCTATCGGAAAATTAACAATATTATAATATTCAAAGTTCAGCTCGTTCAAAATAGTTTTCAGAACCTCCAGTTTTTGTATTTGGTCGTAAATATAATAATTTTTTGAACATAAACAAAGGAATTTATATGAAAATTAGATGCTTGTTTTTGCTAGTTGGTCGTTAAAGAAAAAAACCACTCAAACACAGTAAACATCATATAATTAAAAGGTTGGTTCTTACCAGCGAATGTTCTTTCTAAGTTCCAGAACAGTACAGTTACAATTACCCACCAAACAAAATATTTATTTAGAAAGGTCACATACAATGTAGCCCTAGTCTTTGTACCGAAAGTACTTTTAGATTTTTTTGCATAAAATCCGGTCAGGGTCTGATGTAACGGCTCAGAGTAATTCCCTACGTGTTACCTTGTGCTTCATTTGTTTTGGAAGTAGTCTTCAATGCATAACAAGTTAAATAGAACGGGACTTGTAAAATGACGCTAATGGGTTAGGTAAATATAAAACACCTTTTGATGAGAACCAATTGGCTGCATTCCCGCCCAGCGCTTCCAAATCAACAAATTACGCACGCCTTGCTTCTCTATTGACAGATTTATTCTCCACGGGCGCGTGTGGTTCAGTCGTTTCCACTAATTTAATCGAGAATCAATCGGAATACATATCTTTCGCCAATCAGTTTTATAGGCAATCATGGAGTCATTTGGCTTTGGTAAACGGTATTCGAGATCAAAGAAAATATTTTCGAAACTGTAAGTCTTATAAGTGGATATTAAGTTTTTGATTACAACAGCACTATTTGCAAGTTGTAACCAAATCATAGCACTTCTGTACGCATTAAGTACTTTTAAGTTACAAATTAACCCTTTTTATATGTCAGTTCTTGAAACGTAAAAATTTAACATCTAGTTGTATACTTTTGCCCGCTGTGGAATGCTTGTAACTATATGAGTTGTATGAAAAATACTAGAAAAAACGTGTTTCATTTCGCTCTAAATATATAAACGGTGATCTCTCCACATAAACATTTTAAAGTATATTCTGGGATTGTAACAAAGTTTGGTTGGATACAGACATTGACAGAAAATTCTGGAAATATGCCACGCTGTTAGGCTTATTTTTAATGCCTTTGTGAATCTTAGAGTTTGTAAGTAGGCTGAAGTGATACTTAAGAATATTACGTGATACCCGTATTAATACTTATCAAATTGTCACTGGAACTCGTATTCGGTAAACGTTGTCTATACCATGACAAGATACTTAAAGCATAGGAAAAGGAATTTAACATTGAATTATCTGATCTTGAAGACATACAAGTTGATGAAAATATTTGTAAACATTGTAAGCGCTGGCCGTGTACGTTGCAGTAAACCAATGAATTAAAATCTCCCCCGCTCGGAAGCGGCCGCCCGACTTGTTTTCAACTCCGCGTATCGGGATAGGAGAAAAAAGGAAAGGAAACAAGAGTGACTGTAAAATTTCAACGGTAGCTGTTTACGTCCGACCTTTTTTACGATGTTGTTAACTGTTGATTCTTTTTAAACATCTGCGTTGGGAACTGTAAACTACATTGTTCGCGCGATGACGGCTGTAATGTCGCAAAAACATTCCTAATCGGTGAAATCAAATGCCGCTGCTATAAATATTGCGTAGTTATTTTTCAATTGTTATTTTCTGCTTCTGTTTTAATTACTTTGCAATATTTAACACGATCCTATTCAATTTCACAATTACAATTAATTTTAACTTGTTTGAGTTCGTTCATCTTTGCCATTGAAAATTATGTAATTTTACGGGATGAAAAGTCTTTGATAATGTTGTATTCTCGGATGATAAACTAGCTGTAAATTTTTGTTGAAATTGGTCAAGACAAATATACAAACAAACATGCTCATTTTTGCATTTATATTTTAAGTGAGGAGAGTTGGTATTTTACAAGTCAAATGTATTACGCCGCTTAGTTGTAGATCATACATAATATAATCCTTAACGACTGCAATTAGTACATGATTTAACTTGTCAATAGATCCGAATATCCCCGAAAGTTGCCACTCAGACGCACTAAAAAGAAGAACGGTGCAAATAACGTCATCGTTAAACAGTTTCATTTGAATTTCGTGCAACTAATTTTCTTTTCCCCTGCAAGCGCGGAAGCCTTAATCGCCCTCAGCGTCGATACAATTTAAATCGGAATAAAATGAGCAAAACGAATTGATCTCTATCGTATCGAGAGCAAATCGCACGACTAAAGACGTTTCCCTCGGACGAAATGCTCACAGCGATTGGAAATACTCGCCCGGAGTTGAGAAACCCGGAGAGGAAAAAAGTTAATTGATACAGTTTTTGTCACTGCAGAGGCCCGTTATTCCTTCGACTAACCTCTCCATTCTCCGGGGTATCTTACCTCGTTGAACACGCTTTTTAGTCGTGAAATTGTTTAGGTCATTAATTGGGTTGCTGAATTGCAACAACTGTAACGCTAGTTTGATTTTATATTTTTATTTTGCTCTCTTGAATGGCTTTAACTTGTTTTAACGTGTTTCCAAATTTAAAGGCAAGATGAGACATCTTTAACACATTCCCAGTGCAGTGGTATACATCACGATTTCTATGCCAACGGAACATAATGTAATGTAATGTGGGACTATCGATGTCCTTAAAATATTTTGTATGTGGACTGATTTAATAACTGAATTCAAAAAAACTGAAGGAGGGGGTACTCAATTCGACGCGTAGGTATATTAGTTTTTTTTTTCAGCTAACCGATTTCGGCTAAAGTAAAAAGCAAAAGCGGAAGTATAATGCTACGTTAAGATAAAATGCTTGCTCAAGCTGTTGAATAATAAATCATAGGCCGCTCTCACGAATATCAAAGGAGATCTTCACTTAACACTGTCTAACTAGTGTATTCACGCTAGCAGCCTTGATTTAATGATAAACAATATTGTTTAGACGCCACAGTTGGCTACGTGCGGTGAAATTATAAAAGACAACGTCACGGATGTCATAATCATCCCGGCCTCTCGTCGTATGTAGGTAATGTTGACGAGTCTAGAAACTGTAATAAATAACTAAACTCAGTTTTATTTTAAACGCATTAGAGGGCAAATTGCAGTGTGTTAAGAATATTTGTAAGATTATAAACAATCTCGAAGATGTACGGCGCATCTGCTAGCGTCGGCGAAGCGTAAACAGCGACGCGCATCGTAACGGTTTCACGTAGAATAGGTGTAGAGAGCATGCGAGAAGATATCTCACTTGATCTTTAACAGTTATTTTGTGATAAACTATCCTAAGCAATCCTCGAAAAGTATAACTTATTGTGAAGGTGTGTAACAGAAACAAAAACGTTATAATGTGAAGTAATAGTGTCAGCAGAACATTGCCAGTCTACAAAAGTATCTTTGACAAAAAATTCCCATTTTAACCCAAAGGCTGTCTTCGCTGATAAAAACCAGAACAATATTACAATGTTGTGTTCCATACACCACACCGCAAGCGCGATATTTTGTGCAAGAATTTTCCGTTGATTCATTTCGCACGCGTACAATGCGGCGCAAGCCATGATTACATTTTCGTCACCGTCACCCTCAAACAAAGACATCGAGAGAAAGTCATCAGTCATTACCACGACAAAGAACAATTAAGTCGCTAGTCACGGTCGTTAAGCGAATTTACCCCTTGTGCTAGACGAACTCCTGAAATATGACAGCTTGGCGTGCCTCCTGGCTTAACAGTAATGTTCCCAATCTGTGGTGCTTTCAAAAGCTAAGGCTTTGCTTTTGTTTAACTAAACAACAACGATGAACAATGAATCTCAAAAGATAAATAACGAAATAATGACGGGTGAAAAAAAAACTATTTTCATCATCATCATCATCATTTCAGACGAAAACCGTCCACTGCTGGACATAACTACTATAAAACTATTTGCTAGTGTTAAAACTACAAATTCAGGCGGACGATATCATGTCAATAGGTAGGTCCTCTGCTGCACTGGGAGTGAAGAAATAGCATAGAACGCGTGCAGATGCTTATCATCCTGGCATGTCGTAAAAGTCGACTAAGGGACGGGTCCTCTCCAACATGGTGGACTATCTGTATGGGCGATGGGCTGATCACCTGTCACCATACGGTGCATCATACCATCTTAGGACTAATTAATCGAACGTGGCCACAAGTAGTCTTGTGGCTCTGCCCACCCCATTAGGGATTTCGGGCGTGATGCTATGTATGTATGTAGGTAGAATTGGAATCTTTTAATCTAATACATGTTGTTTCGTTATATTTGCAATAAATCTGAAGTTAAGTAACTCAAATTTTCCGCATCAGCTGAATCTTTTCACCAACACTAACGTCTTTCTTGTGTCTTTGTTTGTCGTCTTGTCATTTTCACTGAGTCAGTAATCTTCTTGATAAAATTCATTATACATACAGTAATGACGGGTATAAAATGAGTGTTCTAACCTGTTTTGTTCTACACGCATCAGCGGGCACGCTAAGCCTGACTGAACTCAAGTTCCCACACAACACAAAAAAGGTATCAGGGATTTTTTTAAAGTTGATTATAATGGAATTACGTATAAATAGAAACATTTTGCCTTTAGCGAAAACTATTCAGTGTCAATCACGTAAATTCACGAAATAAACGTAAAATCACGAAAACAATCAAGTAAGTTTACAGTTTTTTGATTGTTAACACGAAAAAAAAAAACAAAAAAGCGGCCATGTGCGAGTCGGACTCGCCCATGAAGGGTTCCGTGACTTATGACGTATTAAAAAAAACTACTTACTAGATCTCGTTCGAACCAATTTTCGGTGGAAGTTTACATGGTAATGTACATCATATATTTTTTTTAGTTTTACCATTCTCTTAATTTAGAAGTTACAGGGGGGGGGGACACATTTTAGCACTTTGGAAGTGTTTCTCGCGCAAATTATTCAGTATAGAAAAAAATTATATTAGAAACCTCAATATAATTTTTAAAGACCTATCCACAGATACCCCACACATATGGGTTTGATGAAAAAAAAAACTTGGAGTTTCAGTTCTAAGTATGGGGCACCCCAAAAATTTATTGTTTTTTTTTCTATTTTTGTGTGAAAATCATAATGCGGTTTACAGAATAAATCTACTTACCAAGTTTCAACAGCATAGTTCTTATAGTATCGGAAAAAGTGGCTGTGACATACGGACGGACAGACAGACGGACAGACAGACATGACGAATCTAAAAGGGTTCCGTTTTTTCCATTTGGCTACGGAACCCTAAAAATTATACGCATCGCATTGCGTCACAAAGGTATAAGGGGAATATAAGAAAAGCATAGTAGCAAAAATGCTAGCATGGGAATAGTAGAAGTAGCAACTTACAGCCCACGAGTGCTGTGCAAGTACCTACTATAATTGTGAAGAGATTTTCGTGACTGATCCTCGTTTCATGTTATCGCTGTAGACGCCATCGTTCCACGTTCGTTAACTTTTCACAGGCTTATTATATGGAAAGTCAACCATAACTACAATTCACTAGATAATCTCAGACGTAGCACAGTTGAAATGTTTAATATCAAAGCAGAAAATTAACAAAGAACGCTAAGGCATCTTAATAATTTTGGAGCTTTAGTAATGTACATATTTATATTATTAATTAAGTCAAGTTATTTCTTTTTGTGATTCAAAGCTTAATAGCATAACGATCTCGTTCATACTCTTATGTGTTCTCTGTGATCTACGTCACAAAATGCACTTGGGTATACCACAACATTATCTACAATGGCCAATAAAAACTGGAATTACATTTTCTTCGTAGTAAACGCCATTTGGCTGCCAGCCCCGTGACACTTCTTAAATAAGTTGGTAGATCTAATCAAACAATAATGAACTTGACTGCAGTCTCAATAAACGAGTTGACAGACTGCGCCTGAGAAATTTGACATTACACTGGAATAGTTTTACCCCCTTACCCCATATCATCCCTTACCCAGTGGTATTTTGTTCCCAATTGCCAGTGGATTGCTTGTCGACTATCACCGCACTCCGATCATTCAATATTTTAATATATACACTGTTTGCTGAGCGTATTCCACATGGTAATGTCTTTTAGGAATTAGTCTAGGTTTCCCTATCATGCTTTCCTACATTAAATAATTCATATCAATGTCGGCCCAATACGAACACATAATATCGGGAGGGTTTTCGCTAACTCAGACCACAAACTATAGACGTATCCATACCGAAGGGCGCTCGACTCGTGGATGCCTGGCATCGTGACATATGGCCGCTTGTCTCATTTACAAGTTTGAGCTTAGCTACTGTATAGATACGAACGCGCAATTGTAGCGATGCAGTCGCGCGTTTCCATTCAGTATCGCTACCGTATCGATACAAACGCGCGACTTTATTGGGCGACATCGGGGGAGAGAATTAGCGAAACGAATGTCTGTACCTATCGATGGTGCATCGTGATAGTAGCGATGCAGAATCTTGTCTGTATCCATGCAGAATCGCGTCTGTAGCGATGCAGAATCGCGTCTGTAGCGATGCAGAATCGTTTCTGTAGCGTTAGTATCGCGGCCGTTTTGCGACTGCATCGCTGCAAAGTCGCCGTCGGCAAGCGCCGTAACTATCAATACTTGCAGTAATATAGGATACGTGGATAATTCCTTGCGGAACAGAGCGCTTTTGACTTCACGTTTTTACTAAGTTTCAAAACTTGTACAGACAGTACATTTTTTGCCACGTACGGTAGGAATTTGGAACGAGCTTGCAGCAGCAACGTTCCCGGACCGATACAACCTAGGGACCTTCAAAAAACGAGCCTACTCAAAGGGCCGGCAACGCATCCGTGATTCCCCTGGTGTCGCGGGTGTCCATGGGCGGCGTTGATTGCTTACCATCAGGCAACCCGCCTGCTCGTTTGCCCCCCTCTTAATATAAAAAAAGACACGGCCTGCTTGGATGAAGGGGAGTGATGACTTCTAGTAATTTTACTTCGATTGGCAGATTTTGCCATGTCTCCGCCTGTATGTATTTTAAAGATTCAGATTGATTATAGGAATGTATTTTTTTTTTTAATTTAGCTTGTAGCGTGCTAGACTTCGTTGCCAGAACGAATTATTTCCGAGTTAGGAGCTTTCCTGAATTCGTTATTCAGTGCCATGAAAAAGTAAAGTGAATGTGAAATGAAAGCGTGAGGTAATTGTTGTTGAACAGTTGCTAGAGATCAGCCGATAATGAGGCATCACCCGTTACGCTCCGGCTGAGCCCCGTTAACTCGTTTTTAGGGTTCCGTAGTCAAACTATCAGTACCTTATAGTTTCGCCGTATCCGTCTATCCGTTCGTATGTCCCAGTCACTTTTTCTCGAAGATTCAGTTACTCAGATGAAATTTTGCACAACTATAGAAGACAGACAAAGTATATAATTAGGTAAAAGCAAAGTTAATAAGATATATTTTCTTGTACAACCGCGAGTGAGGTGTCGTTGGATAGCTCTTTAAAAACCAGTATCGTAAGATACTGATCAAAAATTTGGTAGTATTTAATACAAAATTTTTGATTTTAGGGGCCGTTTAAGATAAAATGTAATCTACACCACACAAACCGTAAATAAAAAAAACTGTTTTTTTTTTAAATTATGAACGCTTATGTATTAACGAAGTTAAAAGAAAAACTATCGCGAATAAGTAGGCTTTATTGGTTCATGAGTTATAGGCGACTAACTTGTTTATAAGTACTGAGAATCATCGAAAATAGCACCAAATTACTTTGAATAGAAAACTAGCATAATTTTCGGAGTTGTAATGGCTACGGAACCCTACACTGATCATGGGCCGATTTGCTCTTGACCGGCATTTTTTAGAATTTATGCTCTGATAAGCCTCTTCAGAATAATTTTAAAATGCATCCACCGTAATTTTTAGTTAATTATTTAGCTTTCAACACGTTCGCAATATAATAATTTAATTTGAACGATATAATTGAAGGCATATTTCTTGAACTGGACCCGGAGCTGGAAACGTGTTTTCTCAGTTAACTTATCAAAATCACAGTAGATATTAATTATAAGAAAACCCAACATCAATAGCACAAAGTAAAAAGTTTTACTAGGAGCAGAATGGCGTAATGTTGACATAATAACTCTTGGAATAACTTTAGCAGAACATAAAACCAGTCAAGCGCGAACGAATTCTATTAGACTACGTGAAGAGCATCGGCGTGTTCGTCGGTATTTTATAATTCGGTTAGTTATATCACTTTGGCGCACAGAAAGAAGTTATTTATTCATTCACCTTACCTTACTTCCTATCATAATAAATGAAACTCAAAATACTTAGTTATTTAGGTCCGTGTGGCCTATTTTCTATCCGCAATCTACCAGCGCTTCAGAAAGGTACTGACATCTGCTGAGAAGAAGCGCTACAGGAAACTCAGCAGGAAGTCTCAAGAACTAAATCATAATATTATTATTATAATAATCTCAATGATACAAAAACACTAAAACTAAAACAGAGTGCAACAGATAGTAAAAAATGGGCCAATTGCGAGCCGGACTCGCGCACCGAGAGTTCCGTGCTACGCCAATTTGGCATGGTCTCACACAATCAATAATAGACTTCGCAGTTGCAACTAATTTGGCAGATTGTTAAGCTGCAGCGGTAATACGAATAGTGTACGTACGTCGAATATTGTCGTTTGTACATTTTTCATCATTTCATTTGTGATGCCTTAATGATTTACCATAGGTACTGGCAAGTAAAAACTGTAAGTCAAAGTCAAGTTCCGTCTTAATAATGGTAAAACAGTAAAAAAAATGGATTAACGATGTCCTGTCAAAACTCAATACAAACTAAAGACATATTCGGGCCTGTGGGGTGATTTACTATATCGTCACTAAAATGCCAAAACTGCGAATGTGTCTTTGTTCTGACGTGTTTGACGCTCACATTCACGGTTTTACCATTTTAATCACGATATAGCAAATCACTTAGCAGACCTGAATAGAGGCCTAAATCCCACTAGAGCATGGCTCAAAGTGACCATAAATAATTTATAATGAGATAGTTCACTATGCCTATGTCAGAAACACAAATATTTGTATACAAGAAGGTGTTCAAGACTATGTTATGAGATAAATATTACATATTCCTCGTGGCGTAAATAACGACAATAATGCTGAAATTTGTTTTAAGAGAACTGGAACCAAAGGCAAAAATCACCCTTTCCATAAAAAGGCGATAACGATTTTCACCCTTTAAATGTTAACCGATTTTGACCAATTTAAGACAGGTTGTCAGTCAGAAAAAATCTAGGTCTATACGTTTTTTGAATATTGATTAAAGATCAAGAAAGTCAAATAATGCCGTAGTAAGTTTTGTATGAGAATACTGAAACCACGATAAAACTGAATTAAAAAGATTTAGTGTAAACATCAAAACGTATATATTTAGACCTAGATTTTGTTCTGAGTGACAACCTATCGAAAATTGGTGAACATCGGTTAACATTTAAGGGGTGGAAATCGTTATCGCCTTTTGTATGAAAAGCCGTAGATTCACACTCCTCTTAACATTTCAGTACAACAGTATTTTAACCTTAGTTGAAGAATTGTTATAGTTAAAAACAACTTCATATTTAAAACATAACGAGTGGTTTATCTTACTACAATTTCGTTTATGTTTTTAAAACGAGAAACGAAACTCGTTTCGACATCATGCGATCTCAAAAAACGGACGGCATCCATCATTACACTTTCTAAACTCTTTGTTGCTTGCTTTATTGTGTGTGCATTTTTTAAAACATTGCATCTACATAGCGCAGTAGCAAGCGTATTGATTGAGTTACCTATTCAATATTTTAGATTAATAGAATAAATAATACTTGAAATATGCAATATGCTGAGTGAGTATTATGCGCATGATATAATTTTGTAATGTTCTATAGTTTCTAAGATTCTAATGTATCACTTGTTGATAACCCTTAATAAATAAATAAATACACACGGCTTTAATCACGATTTATTGTCAGAAATAGTCCGACGAAAGATGTACGTAAGACCTATGTATTTCAAGTATTCATAATGTCTCACGAAAGTTTTACAATCGAATAAATGAAAACTAAAATGAGAAAGTTTAGTTTACCATGTTTTCAATTGACTCACCTATTTTTTTAAAGAAGTCTATTTATAATTAAAATGTTTCCCGTATTCAGTTTTTTCTAGGAAATAGCTTAAGACCTGCAAAGGGCTCGAAACCTAGGAAGATTTACTATAAATATATATGTATATTTTTGGTACATTATTTGAATTTTCTGCTTATTAGCTAGGTTGTGTGTACTTTGAATTTACTTAATATAACTTTTAACTTATACCTACAAATGCTTCATTTCAACTCCTAAATACCTTCACAGCAGTTGTACATATCCGTGTACGTGGACTGGATCGGTTTGTAATACGTTGATGATTCAACAATGGCGCTACTGCGTTTATGGCGCGCTACGAGTAAATCGTAGCCCCGGCATAAACCGACTACTCACAAGCATGTGAGATACAAATGCCTTAAAATTCTTCTGTCAGAACGCTTCTCCGGCTTAATAATTGTGTCCACGTCGGGTCTTATTCTGGCAAAGACCTGTTATTCTCTAACAAATCTCGTCGCTCATTTCGACTACAATCATAAGTTGACCCGCGCGCTTATTCGCATTACGCGTAGTTAGGTGCCTGAGTCTGTGGCCGTTTGCGTCGTAATACGACCAATGTCGAATACACCCACGAACATGTAGCTTATAAGCACTGATGGGTCAAATTACGCTCGCCGGCGAGTTCATTAACGACGTTTTATTTTACACCCCTGACTCATCATCGAGCGAAGCATACTGGCAGACAGCGCCTCTATTCGGGAACGTTAAGCGATGTTGTAGCGAGTCGCGAGCGAGATTTCTCATCCCACTCTTCCGCACGACGCGTAATGCGTAAGAGCGAGATGCGAGTCACGCTCGCGGGTCGCTGCAGTATCACTTAGACGTTCCCAAATAGAGGCGCAGGTTTTCTATGCGTTAGCACCAAACTCGTCGATTGAAGCAGCTCTAGCACGTTAGAGGATCACACCATTCTGCGTTAGATAATCATACGGCTGTAGTTTTACATAAAAGCCTATAAAACAACAACAACAACAACGTGTCGTCGCTACTTTGAAAAACGCTCGTATCTCATTAATCGGTTAATGTAAAAATAAACATAACGTGCCCGTAGCAAGGGTTGAATTAGCTTGGGGTAAATTAAGAGAAACGAACTTTATAAAATAGTGACGGTATGAAGTAACCCTCCTTTATGTCTGGCCCATTAGGGATTGGCGCATTGCGTGTAGTCAGTACAATCGCTACGTGGTCATTCGCGCCGCATTCCTAGTGACCACTAATTCTCTACGGACCATCCGTCACTCCAACCATGGGATCGTTCATTGCAGCATCTTTGAATCCTTCGATTTGTGTTATTATATTATATGCTGTATATATCCAAACATTAAAAACAAACATTAATTGTTCTTAACGGTGTGAATAAAGTAATAAGTTCTAAAAAGCAACTCGAAAGTGTCTAGTTAATTGGGATTTGGGAACTGTTTTGTCAATTCCGATAACGATCTCCACCCATTAAATGTTAACCGATTTTGATCAATTTTTGATAGGTTGTCAGTCAGAACAAAATCTAGGTCTATACGTTTTTAGAATATTGATTAAATATCAACAAGTCAAGTTAAGTCAATCGCCAAAATTAGTTTTGTATGGGAATAGTGAAACAGCAAGAAAACTGAATTTATTGATTATAATGAGAAAACCAAAACGTAGACCTAGATTTTGATCTGACGGGTGTCAGTCAATGTCACAACCTATCAAAATTGGTAAAAATCGGTTAACATTTAAAGGTAGGATCGTTATCGCTTGTTGTATAAAAATCTGTAAGTTCACACTCCGTGGTGGTCATTGTGGCTCAATTCGAGAGACGTGTCACGCGTTCCCAATATTTATTTTTTACAGCGACTGAGTAAATCTAAATTGGCTCGATCTCAAACTCCGCACACTCACATGCAACGCTTTTCCGTTTCCGCGATAAACCAGCGACAGTGCACCGGCTGACGTCACTTGGTAGGGGGGAGGTCGTTGCACTCAGCTAGAGATGGTCAGATAGCGACGGTCAACATTTTGATGACATTTGCCATTTGATGTAAATGTATGTCTTCTTCCTGGGTCAGTTCGGGCTTCTGTTACCAACTTATATATATTTTCAAGTTTAAAAAGTCCAATAAAAAAGTCATATATCCCTTCAAATACTTAAAATGATATTGAACAGAGTTGTTTTCTTGTTTACGCAACGAAATGTATTAAACGCAAGATCAATTAGTTATTCTTAAAAAGAAACGTCCCCCACACCCTTAACTCAACACAACACGGCTCATTAGGGCCGTGGGAAGAGCTCGTACAATAGTGCTGCCCGCAGTCGATGATGTAGACGATATAAAATCACTTTTAATATCGACAACAACATAATATTGTGTTATGTATTTTTAAAACATTGCTATCAATATAACTCTGCCGCATAGAGTAAACGTGGAAGGCTATACACGGTATCTGAGAGAATACCTTTATGTTTAAGCCTACATGAAAACACTTTCTGATGTTTTATTATTACTAGAATATGTAGAATAAAAACATACTAGCTTTGCAATCATTTTTGTTAATAATGCAAAAATCACACGATAGTAAAATAATAAACGGGGTACAATTTATACCTAACACTCACCGGTATCATCATAATAAAAATAATGTATAGCTCTTAAAATCACTAGCACTTTATAGTTTGGCAAAAATAATAGAAAAATCGATGACTTCCTAATGCTATTAAGTGCTTGCACATTTTTCTTCATTTTCTATGTAGGGAATCAAGAATCTGTGTGTGTGAGTTAATGCTTATTTTATATTCACTTGACGATTATATCCCACGCCATGTCTGATTGACAAACTTTATTGTTCCTATACTAGTACGTAGCAAGTTATCACGTAAAAGTGCAGTGGCCCAAAAACAGTGTAAATAACACATACATTTTATTCGATGCCCCAATTTAAAGTAAAAAATCGACATGAACTCAACTGTTCAAGCACTATCCAGATTGCGAGCAAGCAACGTTTACAAACAACAGCCGCAAACGAATGAATACAAGTACGTTCTGTGAAAACGTTTCTTCGTATATTTCGACATACGTGAGAACACAGAATATAGCTTTACCTATGCGCTGAAAGTAGATAATGCTAGTATTATGCGATCTGCATAATAAAAACAATGGCACTGTATGAGAAGGAATGCGTAAGGTGCTGGCATAACCCGCCTTTCAATAGTTACTTGTTATAGGGAGCTTGACATTATACACACACAATATCGGAAATATTATTTGATATGTAAAGAAAGAAAGAAAGAAAGAAAGAAAGATTTTTTTTTATTTGAATCACACCATCACCAACTTAAGATCTACTTAAACAAAAACATTGAATAAACATAATTTAATAAAATGTTGGTGCAATTTGTCACCAAAAGATGGTGATGGTGATGGTGATGGTGGTGATGGTGGTGATGGTGGTGGTGGTGGTGATGTAATATTAAAAGCTTTAATTAAGAAACATTTAGAAGAGTGCATAACGCAGTGATAGTATTCTTCAAGCAATCCGTAGGCATCTAATTCATTACCTAGTAAAAGAAAGGATTTATTGATTTCGCGAAAAAAGCCGTTCACTTTTTGAAGCATTTAAAAAGTATATTCGGAGCAATTTTATAGAAACGACAAGTGACGTAATAATCTTACTTCTTTATCCAAAGACGCTAAAAATCTCACGAAATGTTTTAACTTCCCGCAAACCATTTCCTTAATGGGTCCGTAGTTATATTAGTTTAAAAGTTACATAACAAGGACGCATTTAAGTTGAACCGTAACTTTTTATGGCTTCTTGGCCCGTAAATTTATTCCGGGACAACCGGCAGAATGTGTCCGAAAACTTCTTCATGGTGTTGTAAAGTGAATATTATGAGTAAGTATATGAAGTTCGAGATGCATTCACATTACGAGTATGTTTCTATTTAGGAACATTATCTTCTTTCTGTACTTCTGATGCGGTTGACGCTAGTGTTGTTTAACTTCTAAAAACGTTTTTATATTATTCCATCACCATCGCGTCTTTAATGTTATCTCAATCTCCCCAATGATGATTTCTGCAAATATGATTTTTAAAGTCGTTATTTTAATCACTGTTGCTTAAAGATAAATTTATCTAACTGCTTGTTGATTTCCTCATAGCAGACAGTTCCTCATAATTTTGTAACTAATGCGGTCGTTGCAGTATTTAAACTGCACCTTAGCACTTTAAATACACTTTTAACACATTGCCATCATTCCGCAGAGAGCTATAAATTTAAGGATGGTGAGTAGAAAACAGGCAATGTACTCCTATTGATAGCTGTTGATGATATTTTTGAATAATAATAGGAAAGGTATTCATTTACAGAATAACATACTTAGTTGCTTGAGCAGCAGTTGTTGTTAGTTGCTATTTAGTAATATCTACCGAAATCCTAACTAAATAGTAACTAACAAAAACTATTAAACGACACTAGGAGGCGTTGACAAACTAGATATGATTAGGGCTAGGACATTTGGTAGCACGCAGTGGTGCTAAAGTACCATGGAGTCGCTATTTGTTGTATTTTTTTTTATATATATCATTTTGTTACATGTCCATTCCTTTTATCATTTTAATTATGAAAATGAAATATTATGTGATGATGATTATGACATACTTATTCTTAGTGGCCCCTCAGACGTTTAGTAGGTAGATATTCTATAATACTTAGAAGAAGATAAAAAAAAATTGTTTTACTTATTACAGTTATTTTGTGTTCTAACTTTTATATTAGGATTTTAAAAATATGCAAATGTTTAAATAACACACAATGCAAATACATTATATATGCTAACAATAGCGACTCTATGGTTTTTAGAACCAAGGCTTACTACCAAAGGTCCTTGCACTATATATGGTTGTAGGTGTGGTAACATAAGGGACCAAGTTTGTCTGCGGAACGCTGCTTTCCACGCAATTTCAGAGTTTATTTCTCAGACTTGTGTTATGAATATTTAGTGATCAGAGGATTAAGACTACTTGGTAGTTTTGCAAATGTATTCGTACAAGATTCCCACGAGTCCAGAGTCCAGTTAATCTTGTAAATGTTCATAGATAGTTTTACTTAATAGAATAGAATAGAAAACCATTTATTCGGCGAAAACATCAACTCAACATCATAATGAATGAAAATGAAAATGAAAATGAAAATATTTATTTTGCAAGTAGGCCTCACGGGCTCTTTTACATGTCTGAATCTGCCAGTGCTTCGAAAGGTGACATGTGCTGAGAAGAAACGCCGCAAGAAACTCAGCAGTAAGTCTTTTTTCCACTTTAAAATTACATATAACTAAAACTAACATAAAAAGTGCAACAAATAAACCTAATGGGCACAAATTAATTATCGTATACAACTAATAAGGGAGATGTATAGTCTCCGCGCGTCTGAACAAGTAAATTTAAGTGCCTTAGAGATGTATAAAGTCTCTAAGGGTCATAATAATCAGAATAATATTAAAACAGAGAAAACATCTAAATTGATTGAAAGATATAAAACAGTGATATTTACACAAGAGTGTGATGTGAGCCGAAATGGTCTCTACTCAGCAATGCTGCTAGCATGGTAGTGCTAACAACGCTGGTTTTCTGTGGAGCCAGAGCGACTTGTCTTTATTACGAAGCACGAATGCTAATCAAAGTTTGCATATTGGCAAAATGCTTGTTTTTTGTGGAAAGTAGAAGTGTTTGATGCAGTCATAACCAAACTGGATGAACAGTGTGGAAGGCCAGAACGTAAAATCCAACAAGTAAATTCTCGAATTTGAAAGAAAATTCATCGAACTGTAGTCCAGCGCCTCTATTCGGGAACGCTAAGTGATTCTGTAGCGACTCATAAGCCAGATTTCTCATCCCACTCTTCCGCACGATGCGTAATGCGTAAGAGCGAGATGAGAAATCTGGCTTACGAGTCGCTATAGAATCACTTAGCGTTCCCGAATGAGGCGCCAGATCTCGAATATAGCCCTCGTTGATAAGCTTTTGTTTTCAAAGCGGACGAAGCCAATCAAACGGTGTCGCCTTTGAAAGTTCGCATCAATTTATAAGGAAAACACCGCAGAGCAGATCAAAGACGTGACAAACTTTTGCAAAAGGAAGGGTTTAGTAAACCAACACAAAATTAAAAAAGAGAAAGGTGGAAACACTACTTTATTAAAATGTTTAGTTAAACCATCTCCATTGGACCGTAGAACATGTGGTATTGAGGGTAAAACTGAAAATAGTAGCGTAGACGTATCGACACCCATATCAATCTTCAATAACCCTCCTTCTAAAAAGTCGAGTAAAAAGCATGTGCTCCTAGTTCGGGTCTCAGGCAGCAGATGGCCGACATCAAGACGTTATGGAGGGTAATTCGACTCATGTGTTTTACGAAAAACCAATCCGATGTGTTTATTCTTAATCGATGTTTTTATTTCGGATGCATTCGATGCCGATTGGATTCTACGTAAGTCAGTTAGTGCGCTCGATTCCTAGAAAGTTGGCAATCTGTCGCGCTCATCGAAATAGACGCGGTACTTATCGATGGTACTATGATATCTAAATTACAGAAATTTGCTCTAGTTTGAAATGAAAGTGTTTATATAGCGAAAGTTAGTAGTAAGATCACAGTTGAATGTGATTTATTAATTCAATAAACCGGGCCGGGCGGTTGTAGTAAAATAGACATTAGGAACATATAATTTAGCTCGTTATTCGTTTTAATTGCCGTCATAAAAATAAAGGTTGTATTAAAATCAATTATGGAAGTGTACCTAAAGTAATCCATAATTAGAACCGCTAAAGTTCAATATCGGATATCACTCGGCGGTAAACGACGCCGGGTGGTGTAATTAGGTGAGCGCATAATTAGGTGTGTACATTACCTGCCGCCACCGCTAAGCTAAATACGGCCTTGCCTCGCGCCAAGTTTATACCAACTTCTGAGAAACTCCGACTGACGCAATTCCGGTCATGATCTCGAATTCACAACTCTTGGAGCTAATTTCCGAACGTCACTTCGTTCTTTATTCAATTTCCGATATTGGCTATTCTGTACGTTCGAAATGTAGTTTTGCGCTTTCTGTTGGGTAATAGAAGCAAAGAGGTCAGGTTCTGATTAAGAGTTGTTCCGACCGTAGCTATCATCTGCATTGATTTTACAGAGATAAAATACATTAATTCTATATACGATAAGGGGAAACAGTTAAAAATGGGAAGGAAAGTAATTTTTTTTACAAAAATAAAGCCTTTTCAGGGGCCCAAATTAAATTATTTCCCGGGATTAACTTGAATCACGCAATTAGGGAAATAAATTACAGTTAGGATTCTGAGAGAGAAAGCGGGGAGAAGCGAAGCATGATACCTATTATCTGGAGTGGTTCTAATATTTTCTTGCTATCCCAAAAACGTCTCGAATCGCGCAGGTGTAGGAAATATCGAAGAACGCATAGGCAAAGATGAGAAGGATAACACAAAAAAGACAATGATTGATACACGGGGTTCGTGAGAAAAATTTCGCATTTTCTTTGAAAGTCACCCCCCCTTTTTTATTCCCCACCGCGCTTACAGCCATTTCGGTCGAATATTAAATTCGCCTTGTCAGGCCTTGCCTCTCGTAATATTGTGACTTCTGTCCGGGTACCAAAATGTTAAAAATAATACCACGGATAGAATGCGCAATGTAATAAAGAAGACGCCTGTATCTACTTTATTAAATTGCGCATTATATTTAT
Organism: Tortricodes alternella; assembly: GCA_947859335.1. Taxonomy (NCBI): domain Eukaryota; kingdom Metazoa; phylum Arthropoda; class Insecta; order Lepidoptera; family Tortricidae; genus Tortricodes; species Tortricodes alternella. The sequence continues at coordinate 8,998,838 of OX401981.1, forward strand.
TTAGGTATTGACAGGCCATTTTTAATTGAGTTATGAGTTCAAAGGTTTTCCTGCGGCCCTAAAATACAAGAAACAAGGATAAGTAAAACCATCTTATCTCTAAGTGCGTCTCTCTCACACTAGTGCCGACGAAAGAGATAGTCAGAGAGATAAACGGGTTTAACTTATCTTTATGTCTTGCATGTTAGGGCCGCTGGTGTTTTTTAACCGACTTCAAAAAGGAGGAAGTTATTTTCTTCTAGCATTGTAACAACTTTCTTTTTGTATGTAGGTATGTTTTGCTTATTCATAACTGATTTTGGTATAATTACATTTGAAACTTACAAAATTCTATCGTATCCTTAAGCTGACTTACCTGAAAAAAAAAAAGTCATTAGTATGAGCTCAAACAACATAATTTGTAGGGCGCATATTCCCAGTTCGATCTCAATTGTGAGACTGCTCGCAGTGTTAGGTTTCTGAGTAATCAGAAACTCAGTGACATATCAAATTAACGGTAATTAGCCAATTTAAGTTTGAAAAAATCAATTATTTCTTTGTGGTGAATAACGAAATTTAATTTAATTTAAGACTTCAATATAACGTGGAATAAATTAACTATGCAAGTTCCATATTGTACAAAGACCATTCAAATTCAAAGACAACACGGTTGTTAAAGATGTTCCATTATGATTTCTTGTGTACTTTTTGTTTCAAACTTAAAGCTAGACTGGTTTCAAATTCTTGAAAACTTTGGGAATTGATTAATAATACAAAGCTTCAAAGAATGGATCATGAAAATGTCTTATTTAAAAGCAAAAAGCGAATTTCCCAGTTCACCAACTTTAAGTTGTCTCGATAATCGATATTGTTTGATAGTATCATATTGCAGTGAGTCTTGTCGGGTTCGCAATTAAGAGAGATAAAAAATAGGGTAAAAAAACAAAGTGCATGCGCCGACAGATGTCTGGGTCGGGTTGAACGCGCGCGACAGGTGCCTGCTAGGGTTGGCACGCGACTGCACTGTCTCAACGTGTCCGCACTGAGCGAGCCTCGCGAGCCAACCCCGAGACGAGTATAAAAACAGATGTTCGCTCGCGCAGTTGTAACACGGATAATGGGCAAAATAAACAAAGTTTGTAGATAACGAAATTTCCGGTAGCAAGGAACTAAGGCGATAGATCTAACTTAGGGGAAGGAATTAAGCTTGTGATAGGTTTGAGGTGAGATTATTAATTCCGTCTTTAAGCAAGAATACCTTACGACGACGCATAAACACAAACGGATGTAAAAGAGCTTTGCTTATATTAACATAATCTAATCTGTGCCACGATGTGTTTCTATCTAATTATATATTATAGCATGCTTATTTTCAACCGTCCTAGTAAAAGAAATCTGCATCCGATAATTGAGGTCTATATGAAAACAGTCATGTTATACGAAAATCCTCTTTTGACGGGTCGTTAATGCTATCGGATACTTACTGCAATACATAGGATACTGACTACAAGAAGTTCTCGAAGACGGTTGTTTTCAATTAAAATCACCAGAATTGGAAACATTTTTGCTAAAACCATAATACTGAGTTTAATGAATATTATATTTTATTGTGTATCCCGCTCTGGTGCTTTGATCAACTATTGTTACCTGGTTGTCACGGCTCAACCAGACAGCAATAGTTGATCAAAGCGACTAAGTGGGATTAAGAGCGGTAAAGAAGCAATTATGATCAAGGGAACATTTAATTCCGATCGAGCAGTGCTGTACCGCCCGTGTTAAACACAACGTTTTTCATGGCACTCGTGAAATAGTAGGTGTCGTCAGGGCAGTGGGCGGCGTGCAAATCTAGTGCGACGAATCCTATCTAAAACCATTACGCCTGCGGATTGTATTTTAACAGTACGATCCGTTTTTCTAGAATACCTAATAATTACGAGCAAGTGTGATAAAAATTGACATACGCCTCCAAATGATCGGTTAATTCGGCAAACCGAGGACTCGTCACTAATCACAATAGTTCCGAGCAATTTGCGCGAATGAAGCGTTACTGCGACAAACGTTAACACTAATGAGCTTTTATCTATCTGCGTATCAATTACTTAGCAACGTTTGTTTGTCGCCATTAACACTGAAACGATGTTAATACACACCTTACGCCCTAATGTTTCAAAGGTGTGGTTAACACCTTTGAAACATTATTACTATTGTTATGTTTCTATTTTAAATTACTTATTATTTCAGTAGTTATCCGTCAAAAAGGAGTAGAAAAAAAAACATTTTATATCGAAACAGTATCAGGTTGCTGTTTAGTGAAGGTTTATAACTGTAATATAACCTGACCATAGAAAAGAATCAATAAAAGATCATGGGTACAAAATTTTTAACTTTATTTACGTAACACGACAATATACTATAGTACCTACACTTACCCTCACCACGATACTCGTGATTCCGAAATGTCGGATTACATCCCAGACACGACCCTTGTAGGTTTATATTTGCCTTTTGCATACAAATACTCCACGGAGCGGAAATCAAACTTAGGTACATAGACTACAACAACACGCTGAGTTCTAGTATAAATATATCTTTATTTATATTGCTTCCTTCGCTTTGCAATACAAAATGAACTTAGATCAATTGCCATAGTTTTGAATTGGCAGTTTTAAAATTAAAATTGTGGCAACCCTGAGCTCATAAATTGACTCATCGATCGACAGCTCATGCGTTTCTTAGCTTCGTGCTAATTGACCTAGTAATCGTCAGCCGCCGGCGAGTAGTCGCTTTAAATAAAATACTGGCCGTACAATCGTGTTTACATCTCCCCGAACTATTGATTTGAAGTTAAATATCAGGTGAAATAATTAATTTAAAACAGTCTAATTACTGAGCAAATGTGCACAATATTCCAAAGTTTACATTGTAAATGGATTAAACTATTTTAATTCGCACAATTATTCTGATATTGCGTTAGTATTTAAGTAGAACAAAACCGCCGAAACCCTCCTTCGCTGTTAGCGAAATAAGATAATGCAATACCTACAAGCAAACACAACAAAGACATTCCTCTAAGTCCGGCTTACAGCACCGGCCGGCCGCGCCTCCCTCGCCCCGCCGCTGTTTAATTCCATTAAACCACCCCTTTTTATCTTTTTCGCTTTTATCTTTTCCCCACTATTGGATTACTGAGCAAAATGGCGTGCAAGAGACACACGCAATCTTTCGCCTTTGCCATTACCTTACCTCTCTTCATAATAGTCTTTTCCGGTTTCACAAACGATTACTTCTATCCAGGCGGTCGACAATGAAGTAAAATGTTTTATGGACACTTGTCGAATGGCAAATGAAAGGATTATCAATACCCTCCTGCACAATATAACGTTGATTTTAGTGCACTTCAATCGAGTCGTAAAGTTAGTGAACGCTGACTAGGCATGTTGTACAGTGCACGGTCGCCCTTTATTTAATTTCGCACAACACGTGCGCAGGTAAATTGTATATAACCAATTCAATTTAAACCCGTGATGAACCGATGTCAAAGTTGACTCCGTGTTGCGTGCGTTACAGGTAGGTATTATTTTAACTGACGCGCTCCCAAATTGAAATACTTCAGACTGACGCTTAACGGTCCCAACTCGGTTGATGGAAGCACAAATAATGAAATTGATTCGGCAGTTACGTTATTAAGAGGACTATGAACCAATGGCAAAAATCACCCTTGTCATACAAATTTCCACCCTGTAAATGTTAACCAATTTTGACCATATTTTGATAGGCCGTCAGTCAGAGCATAGTGCCATGCTAACTGTTACGAAAAGGTCTCAACTCAGCATAATGCTGTGTTGGAGGCCAGCGCTGACGCTCGTCTGGCTGGTGAGAATGTTTCAGGTCCAGAAAAGCCTTAACTGAAGCTACAGAGCGACAGACTAACGTAACTATTGTCACAGTAAATATGTTCAGAACTAACAATTCCATTACGGCAGCCACATGTGCTGAATCGGTAACAAATTCGATCAGCGGCGATTAATCCTAATTACCCCTTCTGTGTGCACTGATAAAGGATCACGTACAATGTAAAGTGGTAAACATCTGCTCTAAGTTAAAATTAAATTTTACAGCGGCAAGCGAAACGTTTTGGAGCCATCAAAGTGATAGTGAAACTTGGCGTTCAGGTCGATTACGGTAAGTAACTCAACTAATTTCTAATATGTTTAGTTAACAGCACTTACCTATATGAGTTTCGCTTGCGAACAAATATTCGCGGGGTAGGCGTACGCAGCATAGTTGCTCAACTAACTTGGTTCTTTGATGTGAATCAATAAACGACACTATAGATGTGTGCGTGTGTGTGTAGGGCGCTTGGTAATCCAAGCGCTGAAGCATAATGAAGACCTTTCACATAAAAGTGAACGTTTGTTGTTGATAGGTGGAAGGTAAATATGTGTTGGGGCTTAATTTGCTCGTATCGGTGCCACCATCGCAGCCCGTCGCGTACGCGTATGGAGTGGCAGGCTGATAAAAACTATAATATTCCCATCCATTAGAGATAGAATCTAGATTATTTCCGGGTAGCTAACACGATTACTAGATGGGTTTTACATTCAAATATTGATGGAAATATGATATGGCAGATTGCATATCGAAATTACCACTACTAACAAAGTAGGTAGGTACCATAAAGCAAATTGGTATTCTTATTCAAAACTAGTGGACCCGCCACAGCTTCGCCTACGGTATTTTCCGTACAAGCGTTATCGCCTATTTTCACCCCTTTAGGGATGGTATTTTTAAAAAACCCCTCCTTAGTGCACTTTTGGGGTACTTGAGGAATGTCTCCTGCAAATTTCAAACCTCTAGGACCACCCGTTTAGGCTGTGCGTTGTCTATAAGTGAGTCACGGTACTGTTTTATATGTATTGATAACAGCATTCAATTTTAGGGTCTTTTAAGTTGAAACCGCCGTTAAGCAGGTCATATTCAGGCTGGGTTTATAAAAATCATTGAGGTCCAAATTCGGTCATGATTTTCAAAAATTGTACTGATTTACTGAAATTTGTTTTGATATTTGGTCAGATAGTCTTTTATAAAACCCAGTCTTAATAAATCCGATTCAATTCGGCTTAGTACGCAAAAACGACGATCCATCATTGACCAACCCTCTCGATTTTCTGACGTGGGTACATAAGTACATGCATGCCCAATAGCGTGTAGTAGGAGAATACTACCGTAAAACTACGTGCGCATTTTTTTATAGCGTTTATTGCAATTGCAATCGTATAAACAAAGAATGCGCATGCGCGCAACGTTCGGGACGCAGGGTTGGCACGCGCTGAAAACTGTTTAATTAGAGCCAAATAAGTGTAATTAATCGGATACGCTTCGATACTCCATTGGATTTTGCAACAGGAGGATTCTAAAGGTGAATTACCCGATAATGCGAACACTCAAATTGGAAAATTATATACGTGCTTCGCAAAACACGTTAAGTTTACATTTTCTTTTGCCTTAACAGGCTTGAATGCATATGTTAAGATATATTTGTTTTCATCACACTTGCTCGGAAAGGGTGTTATTATACGCAAGCGTATAGAGCAACTATAGCCGATTTAACTCCTCTATGGGCCCCGCCGTCAGCGGGAGTTATAAACCATACAAAATTTATAACTCCCTAGGGAGTTATGGATTTTGTATGGTTTCGAACTCCCGCGGGCAGTTAAGTGCGCCAGGTCGGCGGAGCTGCTCGGGAGCCACAGCCGGCGGCGCGCGCGACCGCAAGCCGGCGGAGCTGCCCCGCGCTGATCGCAACGTACGCTCAGTTTATGAACACCCACCTGATGGTAATTCACGATGTAAAATGGAAATAAAATTAATACCTATATATACTTTTTTTTGTCTAACTTTTATTTCATTTCCTCGCAAATGTGATGAAAAACATTGTGTGTATCACGGGCAGTAAGGGGATATCAAACTCGAGTCATAAAAGTTCTAACAGACTCTCGTTAGTTATCCCCTTCTTAAGGCCCTAGATGCACAATGTACTATAACGGTATGATGTATTAAAATAAGTTTTTTTTTATATTATAAGCCATTTATGTGAATTACAAACATGAGTAAAGAAAAATTTGTTTCAATGTTAACGGCTCAATTTTGTGACAGAAAACAAAATATCTATCTAGTTCTGCATTCAACGTGATGATTCGCAGTTATTTACCTTAGCGTTATATATTTGGTTTGGTGTGGTTACCCTAAAAAAAGTCCCAATTTTATTCTTCAGCATTGTGACCGGGACACTAGTAATCATTAATAATCTTACAAAATTTTTGATGTGTAACTTAAATATTCTTCGAGTAAAACAGATAAATTTCCCAATCAGCACCGAGTCCGCTTGGGGACTACCTACTGCCCAGTTTCTCTCTCTATATGGGGAGGACTGTGCCCAGTAGTGGGAAGTATAAACGCAGATGATGATAAATAAATAAATAAATCAGGGGCCAATCTTTACACAAATCGATCTAGTCCCAAAGTAAGCTCTAAAGGCTTGTGTTATGGGTACTAGACGACGATATATATACTTATATAGAGAAATAAATACTTAAATACATAGGTAACATCCAAGACTCAGGAACAACATTCGTGCTCATCACACAAATATTTGCCCTTACCGGGGATCGAACCCGGGACGCTTGCGTCGGTGGCAGGGTCACTACCAACTAGGCTATCCGCGTCGTCGATGATGGTGATGATATTACTAGTACTACCTTCATGGAGGAACATATCATTGAAAACTTTCTTTAGATCAATATAGATTAATGGAAGCTAATAGATATACGATAAGCAACCTGCCGCAGACGTCCTTTCGAATGACGCCTATGTTAGACCAACGGTTGCGTTCTAAGTTCCATATTGAAACTGGCCACTCACTTTCCGACGCACGCGCCTAGACTTGCATTGACTTTAATTACGCGTTAATATATATGTAGCTATGCTTACCGTGTGTGCTTGAGTAACTGCAATGAAACGCAAGTGTCCTGACTAACATACATAGTAGGAATAGGTATGGCTATGGACAGTCACGAGCAAAGAAATCGGGGCACGTCATAAGAAATATGTAAGTACAGTGACCCGATTAGTTTTATTCGTGACAGGTTGACGTTATGATTAAATATGGTTTAAGTGTACACGCAATCTTGATATTTCTTCAAAGTTTATTTGACTTAGCTTTAAATGATTTATAAGTGTCACTCCTCTTTAGGGTAGTCAGATATCTACTCATTAAAGAACACGGGCTTGATCAACAATTCTTACTTAATTAATCAATTAAGTCCACATCCAATCAATGCTGAGTAAAGGTCTCTTTATTTTCACCATGCTTTGCTGGACCTGAGTTAATCTCATTCAACATTTGTCGGCCTGGCGGCCAGATCACATTCGACCAACCGGCTGATGGTCTGCCTGCTGACCTTTGGCCTAACCCGGGCCACCACTCTATGATCGCCTTTGATCACCTGCTATCGTCCCAACTTTTGTCAACTGCTTTTACTGAGTTTAAATTTTCTCTATTACTATTGTAGGGACATTAATATCTGAGCTCTGGGGTCATAAATCATTAAATCAAACCTTGCCCTCGCACTTGGGAGCTTTATGGAGTGTCGCTCTATAAGCTTCCTAAGTGTACACGAAAGATCCGATTTAAGTATATATCGTCCCCTTAGTGCAAAAACCGCTTAACTGCATGAAATACATGAAATGCGTTTAAGCGGTTTTTGCACTAAGGGGATGATATGATTCCCATGGCTCTGGTGGTAACGGCCCTGCAATAGTAGTGTTCCGTCCTTTCCCCATTTTGAATTTCAAGGAAAGCAAAATTACTTTCATTATCATCAACATTCTCCAATTTTGCTTACGATCACTTGATAAACCGTCCTAAATCCAATTTAAGCACAGTCGTAACCACAAACCCGTCACTTGTTTGTGTTTGCACAAAGAGTTCGCAAACATCAATGGCGCGGCGCCATAGTTGGTAATTAATCGGAACGCCACCCCTAGGTTGACGCGGACATTTTATAACCCTTTGTGAGCGCGATCACTTTGATCCGGATCCCGCACAGTCGGCAAGCAAGGTCGCGTAATCAGTGAACGATTGTGCATTGCACCTACATACGTTAGTGTGCTATAAATCGCCTACACATCAACCAGAATTTAGAAACTACTGCACTCGTGCATGGTTGGTAAAATGCATCTCAAGCTAGTAGTGGCTTAGCGTGAGGGTAAGCTGGTGCATACTTTCTTAACTAAAACATTATAATTATTATTAATTACTTCTTGTATTAACATAAAAGTTTCATATTACAGTTTTTTTATGTAAATACAATATTTAATGAATTGAGATGTTTAAAAATAGAAATGATACAGCGGCTTATCCTCACGCTACGCCTCTGCAAGCTAGTTTCAGGGCTAAACTACATAGAGATAACAAGCAGTATGCAAAAATTGCCTCGTAGAGTAGTATACAGTGAGGCATGCGTCCTCGAAACGGGCCGACACACTAAACAGTGAAGCGACGATTCGTAACGTAAAAACTTGCGATGCGTTGCCAGGAAACAAGATAAGAAAGAATACGCTTTCTTCCTGTGCAATAAAGTTCATCCTGGCTATACCCTGGAAACAACATCGCAAAGCAACATCACAACATCCTGTTCTGTTGGTTGAATGAAAAATATTACTACTCGGTAAAATAATATTAGATCATAATTAAACTTAAACCTGCATGAAGGACTATAGATTCATTACAAAATTTTCATGACGTAATTAAGTCTTAATGTATGAAACTAAATCTTATTTTCTGACATGTTATGTAGATACTACAGAATTTAATTTCAAAGTCGTAAAAGTTCACCCCAATTACCAATCAGGTGCACCAAAAAAGCAAGGATTGCGATTGGTGAGAACGCGGCTTCAGAGGCTGGAACCGTTTCCAAACCACGCTGTGACATTAATCAATAATGCCTGCTGGTTTGAGGCAATATCGTAGGCATTGGAATACGTTCTAGTGTGATGTTATCTTGCTTGGGAAAACACACGTTCCATTTCCAGGTAATTGTATTCACGTCTTACCAAGTGATAGCTAGTTGATAATAGAAAGTCAATTAGAGGATTGGTAATCGAATAGATCTGTGTCTTAGAATTCAGTACAGCACATCTCACTCTCAAGAATTCATGAAAAGCCGTTTGGAGCAAGGACTGTAAACCCCTTTATTTGATTAAGCTTATCGTTAGGGAAACCCTATTATTTGCTTACCCAATCATTAGGGCAACCCTATCATTTGGTTACCCTATCGATCGTGTTACCATATCGTAATGGAAACCTTTTCGAACTTGTTAACCGCTAGGGTTACCCTATCGATTGGTTCTCTTTTTCCGCGCAGCTTTTTTTCAAGTAGTTAAAAGTGCGGCGCCATGACAAAGCTATAATTCACTACCTCGCTCTTAGTTAGTTCAATAGTAAGTCAAATGAATTGCGCGTAATTATTGAAATAGCTGGAACCCGTTCGATACCCGATTTTATAGGGAAACCCAAACGAGAGTTTTTGGTTTTGGTAAGTGCTTAGACGAATTAACTGTATTAAATTAGTAAGCCTTTCATTACGGTAAGTCGACGATATGTTTACCGAATCATTAAGGTTTGTGAAACCCAGTCCATCAAATACCCGAACGAAACCCGTACCCATAATGGTAACCGCTTCCGGTCCCTGGTTTGGAGGGATAGGAATAAATCACACACACATGACATTTATACACTTTAATTATAGGTACTTAAGGTTGTATGTCTTGAATTGAGTGCGTATCTTATCAGAATAAGATGGATTGATGTCGTTGGCAGCGTGTAGGGGTAAGCACCCTACGTAGCCAGTGACATCGAAGCGTAGGAAACCATAAAGGGTTTTTCTCACGTGCAAGGTACAATTGTTGCAAACGCCAACCTATCCTAAATTCCCAGACAATTTCTTTGAAACCCAACCCATTTAAATTAAAGCTATCCAATTTCTATCAGCATGAGCGAGGGCCCCCGTAATGCCGCGTCATGCATTCTATAATCTCGCAGACTGAGACTCAATCTGACTTGATTGAAGCGAGTTCTGCTTGCGACGCGTTTCAACGTCTATGCGTTACTTGCAGTTGCAACCTATGCCTGCGGCGATGCATGTTTGTATTCTGCATTCAAAACGGACTTTTACAAGGTGTCCCTAATGAATCTTGCAGCGGGATTTTTTTTTTCAATAGTAATTAATAATTAACTCGATCAAGGCAAAAATATAACCTTGCTCTAATTAAGTTAAATATTGTGCCCGACATAATAATTAAAAATTAAGTGTCAGTTACGTATATTGCAATGTTCTTGTCATAAACTCCCGCACAATAATTACTTTGCGCTTATAACAGCGCTTACGCACTACGTCCGTTCCGTATCCAATCCGTATCCGTGAAAATACTGTCCGGAGTGGTCGTAGAACTATTTCTATGGTAGCTTACGCACTACGTCCGGCTTCCGTCATCCGTCATTCGATACAAGATTTCTACATTCGTATTTTCACGGATACGGATCGGATACGGAACGGACATAGTACGTAAGCGCTCTTAAGGTGTGGAATAGTACATTGTGCATCTAGGGCCGTAAGAAGGGGATAACTAACGAGAGTTTGTTAGAAGCCCGACGCCGATAGGCGAGGGCTTTTATGACTCGAGTTTGTTATCCCCTTACTGCCCGTGATACACACAATGTTTTTCATCACATTTGCGAGGAAATTAAATAAAAAATAGACAAAAAAGTATATATATTCATTTTATTCCCATTTTACATCGTGAATTACCCTTACATGCATGGCACAAAGATAAATTAGAACCGTTTATCTCTATGACTATTTCTTTTGTCGGCACTAGTGTGAGAGAGACGCACTTAGAGATAAACGGTTCTAATTTATCTTTGTGCCATGCATGTTAGGGCCGCAGCTGGGTGTTCATAAACTGAGCGTACGTTGCGATCAGCGCGGGGCAGCTCCGCCGGCTTGCGGATCGCGCGGCCCCGCCGGCTGCGGCTCGTGAGTAGCTCCGCCGACCTGGCGCACTTAACTGCCCGCGGGAGTTCGAAACCATAGAAAAACCATAACTTAGGAGTTATGGATTTTGTATGGTTTATAACTCCCGCTGACGGTGGGGCGTATAGAGGAGCTAAATCGGCTATAGCTGCTCTATACGCCTGCGTATAATACCACCCTTTCCGAGCAAGTGTGATGAAAAGTTAATAACATATTCAAAGAGTAAATGCGAGCAGTATGTAATCAACACGTTTTATTTAAGTGTTGGATACTAAATCAATGCGTCAATTATATTACCGTTATTTCATTTAACTCCAGCAAAACTACAAAATTCAGCATTTGCTCTAACCTTTGATGATGCACCAAAAAGCATCGATGTTAATTTGAAGCAGCCACAGTCGTTTATCACAGGCTAACGATTGTGCATTGGAATCGCTCCATCGGCTAAGTGGAGAATAATCTATTCCTCAACGGGGAAACCCGACCGATCGCAGTCGCGAGACATTCCCTTAATCCTTTGATGGATTCTACTCCGCAAACGCCGGAAAAAATCCCGGAAAGTGCACTCCACCGAGGAATAACATCAAATTCTCTTTCAGGAAATTCGTAAGCAAACATTTAACGGGAAGTGTTATATTTCCATTCCGTATGCAAAGAAAACTTGCCGTAACGCTTTTAGATTGCGCCTTTATAAACATTGAAGAACAATAACTAGAAATAACAGGACTATAAAAAACATCCCAGTTAAATTTTAAGGCCATCATTACTCGCCATAAAACCGTAATTATAATTTCAAAACGAATTAACGGAAGCTGGCCAATTAATAAAAAAGTAACTGGTTGCGCACGCGCCGAGGTATCCTGCAGCGAGGAAGCGGGCCAATGGAGGCGCTTCTCGCCGAGTCAACGACCGCGGCCAGCCAATCGGACGTGCCCGCTCTAGTGCCGGCTGTCATCCGAGACAAATCGAGGTTATTTTCTTCGTCACGACGACGATTGCGGCGACACGCGTACCTTCACATCAGACCTTATAGTGCGTTGCACTTTAACACATTACGCACGCAGGGAATTTGTTACGGTGTCACGATTACTTTTTTGTAGGTCTCTATATTCTGAAACGTCACTATGATGAAAATTTTATTTCATCTATTTTTTACTATTAATGGGCTACCACCTGACGGAAAATGATGTTGATGATGATGTTAAACTTAAAACTATAATATTAATAAAATTAATTTACAAAAATTCCTATAATAGGCGTGTTTCCTAAAAAAAATCTAATTAGTCATAGTAGTAGTTAACATATATTTTCTTTTGTCAATTAAACAAAAAAATTCGAAGATATAGTGTGTTGAAGTTCCGCGTGACGTCACGACTTTGCACGCTTTTTTACCATTAAGTGACGTCATGAGCCCCCACTCCCGAACATTGATGCGCGTTATCTTTGTCAATTTTAGATTGATTCGATAAAGCAAAAAATAAGTGTTCATTGTTCAATATTTTTAAGTGACGGACTAATTAGAATATTAATTTTTGATCCAGGCAACATCCCCATTCAGTTAAAATATAAAGTACACATACCCGTTTACGCAGCAAAATAATCATGTCCTGTTTGCTTGCCTGCTTTTGTTTTTTGACTTAAAAAACAAAAACAATTACCGTACATAAAAATAGAGAAAAATGCAGGGCAGAGTACATATACAACGCAGCACAATCGGGTTGACTATAGCTGCATATGCACTAAATTGTTATACCTACCGTGTGTGGCGAACGTAGTTATAAGAGAGAGCACTGGCAGAGGTTTCCGCTTCGGGCTCAGTGAATAGCATTCGTGTTCAACAAGCATTACCTACAGTTGTCTAACAGCGCCCTCTATAATTAACTTCATAGCGGCGCCGTATGCAAGATAATAATTATGCATCGCAACTATAAATAACAATGGATTAACAATGCGAAGAGCACGGCTGAAGATGCATGTGGTGGACAGCGGCCAAGAGTCAGCCGAGCGAGTAATGTGCTCCCAGGGATTAACAGTTCGGTAACACGACGAATGGTTAATTTTCGCCTATTTCCTAAATAACTTCCAAAATATTTTACTTGAAATTCAAAAGAAAATATATTTAAGATCATCTCAATATGTCATTTGATATGTCACACGATATAGGTTGCATAATTTTTTTTTTTTAGATTACCCCCCAAAAGTGGCCCCCATGTTTAAAATTCATATATTTACGTCACGTGTCCGTGTAGCGGTCACCAACTTACATATGTATATAAAATTTCAACTGAATCGGTCTAGTAGTTTCGGAGTAAATTGGCTGTGACAGACGGCAGACAGACAGACAGACACACGAGTGATCCTATAAAGGTTTCGGTTTTTCCTTTTGAGGTACGGAACCCTAAAAAGGGGAAACAACGAGTATCCATTGCTCATCCAAGCACTTAGTTTTGTCTTTATACATGATGCAGTGTTACCGCTGACGAGCACGCCATCAAAGGCAGACTCCGTGTTATGATAACAAGCAACGGCGCACAAACAAACACGCGCGGAACAATCGATGAGAATGACGAGACGCGGGCATCGCACACGAATTCAATGCTTGAGAAATTCCGTGGACTGTTGATCTTCAGATGCACGTAAATTCTGAGCTTGATGAGAGCGCGTCCGATAGGGGATCGTAAGTAAACATGCGATCAAATAAGCCCCTACAGCCCACAGTCAAAGTATAAAATAATAATAGATTGTTGCACCAAGCAGAAAGTGATTCATTATTGCGCCGATTGTTAGTTTGGAGCCCGAACGCAAGTGAGGGCTCTAAAAACACGAGCGCAATAATAACACATCACTTGATGCGAGGTGCATTATCTGTTTTTCTTTCTACTACCGTAAAAGTATAGTTAAACCTGACTAGCGACGTAAAAAGGATTTTTGCACCTGGTATGACGCACCCTTACAATTTTTATATAGCCTATGACACGCGCACGTTCTCCCTAAATCTTAAGATACCCTATTTATTAAGATCGGTCAATTGGTTTTGAAGCTAAAGTAGAACATCCGAAAATTTTCACAGAAAACTTGTATCTAGTCAATTCATTTTCATTCATATTGTAACTAGAGATAACTAAAAATCAAAAGGTACAATCTACAATGACGTGACTACAATTAATGTTGTCAGTAAATTCTCACTGATATTACAATTCGGAGCTAGAACATATTTGGGCATGCCAAAAACGCATATCTATCGTAGCCGTTTATCGACAAAGGATATGGCGTCAGGCGAAAACGGCGCGAAATGGCAAATTGCATTTAGCCTAACTCGATAACGACTGTTCATACATGGTTCATACCTACTAGCACAGCCGTATTTTGTACCAACGTTTTTTTACCGGGGAGAATGTATATGATCTAGGGGTAGGGAGAACAGTCCGGGGGCAAGCGGGCTAATTTGTAGCAGCCATTTTGCATTATGGCGCACATCATAACCTGCTTAATCGGGTCCATTTGGCCAGTGCCACTCTTTTTAATAACCTGCTTTATTTTTATGTGCCTGTATCTCGGGGATAAAGTACTTAATTGGGGTTTTTCGTGCTCATGTGTGTTTAAATTAGCATTTATATTAAGCTTATTTATTTTAAACGCTTAATTATTTCATTACTAGTTCGCATGGTGATAATGAATTCAGAGGAGTCCTTACTGTATTTTGATAGCATAATTCAATCTAGAAGACAACTTGAATTAGTTAGGTACATCTAGGAATGTTAATTACATCGTATAAACTGACTCTTGGGTTCGACAATAAAGGGCATTTAGTCGTTAAGAACATCTTAATTTAATGATTACCCCTAAACACAAGTAAATAAATTAACAATCACAATCACACCAGTACAACAACAGTGTGTAAATCCGGGTAAAGGTGTTTTTACTGCCTAAGCGCGCGGCCTAATGAAAATGTTTGATTGTTAAAGTCTGCTTCATTGTTTTCTTTTACAGTTAACGATCTTTGGTATTTAAAGGTTGTTACGCGAGATAAAGCGTGATATTTATCGTTGAAATCTTGTGCATTTGATTACTTTGTCACATAAGATATGCCTACTGAAAGAGCTCATTATCTTGTTTCTGTAGCCGCGGGGGTAAACAAACAGCATCAGAGGATATTTACTTTTCTCTCAAAACTTAAAAAGAGGTGCTTTCAATTTGGACTTTATTGTGTAACTTATTAAAGAAAAATTCAATTTGCCGTAATTTTATTAAATTTATTCCGTCCTGCCTTTCAGCTATAGGAAAATTACCTATTATAGCGATCCTAGATTCCTTCGCTTTAACTCAAAACAAGACATCAAAGAGAAAGAAAACCTAAGTAGTCTCAAATTTGGCAAAACTGGAGCGGAAAAGTGTCATTTCTCTACGCCATCGGATGACTGCTAACGGTGCTGGGAACGTGACCGTTAATAACTCTTGCTGTTGCGCTACTTAGGCAGTCGACCACAAAGACAAGGACAAGTTTATCCCTAGTGCCTTTTATTTCACAACTCATACCTATATGGTAGGTACAACCATCATAACCTTCTAAAACGTACATTTATGAACTCTCTTTTTAATCTCCGCCGTAAACCCCTAGTTCAATATTTATAAAATTGGTAACAATTCGTCTCTTCCAAATATTCTTAAATGGTTATTTTCATAGTGTCCTGGCGCCTCATTCGGGAACGCTAAGTGATTCTGTAGCGACTCGTAAGCCAGATTTCTCATCTCGCTCTTACGCATTACGCGTCATGCGGCAGGGTGGGATGAGAAATTTGGCTTACGAGTCGCTATAGAATCACTTAGCGTTCCCGAGTAGAGGCGCAATATTTTGTTCTATATTAGGACTTGGAAAAAAGGGAAACTCATTTGCTTTTATTAGAACTGACTGCATTAAACTGAGATCATAACTAAGTACTTTTAAGTTAAAAAAATGCTACATCTCTTAAAAGAGCAAGCAAAGTTAAAGCTAAATTTCAACGAGAAGGTGCCGCTAAAAGTGAAAAACTTCAGCATCCTCAAACAAATTAAAGCAAGAAAAATTTACTGTGAAAGTGGCGAGCCGCTAGTAACGAGCGTAGAACCAAATTAACAGGCAGTCGCTTACGTTAAAGCTAAACGATTGACGAATGTGGAAAAGTTCAAAGAAAATAAGGATGCGAAAATATCCGACAAACGCAAAATTTTCATAAAAATAAGCAAACAGAAGGGAGAGACCAAACAAATATCCGTGACGCCACGCACGCGTTGTAGTCTGAAAATTACACTCGTAGCTATAAAACTCATTCCTCACAAGCAATGGCAATTATTAGACCAGCGCGGCGCTACATTTGACGATGAGTATTAAAGCTGATCTGTACTGGCACTTAATAGCTTTATATGCGTAAGCGTCGAAGTCTCCCTTCAGCTTATGCAAGAAACTAAGTGACGAATTTCGCAAGTAAAAAACTCACGCCATTCAACCAGTTATAAGAAGTTTTCCACTATCATATCTCCTATGATACGTCGGGGATACTTCAGTAAGAAACGTAGTGAAAGAGGTACAATATACTTCGTTTCACACTTCATTCATCTTGTTGATAATATTTACACTTTCTTTAGTAATATAAAATGACGACGGTGGAGTTCAGTGAATGACCAGCCTCATTGCTCTTGTTTTTAAGTTTTTCCATATCGCGTTCTTAATATCAAATCAAATAAAAATCAGCTAGGTACAGAAAAAGTTGAAGAGGCAGCGCGGTACAATAGGAGCAGTAGACAGTAGGGTCCGTTATGACTTAATTTCATACTGCCTTATTCTTTGATTTGACTGAATCTCAAAACAACTTTGTACAAAACTGCCTGTAAATCACTGAAATGTTATATAAAATTCGGGCATAGTACAAAGTCGTTTTAAGATTTAGCCAAATCAAAGAATATTATGGCATTATGAAATCTTGTAACGAACCTCATAAGAAGTGGCCGCGAGGCCGCGACCATGCAAACGGAAGCTAGAGTATTATTACTCGTACAAGGGAATCGCTTGGAATTACTTGGGACTATAGCATGCTTCTTATGCTACGATGACAAGAAACTGTGAGAGTCAACTTATTTCAGCACAATTATGTACTTTGCATTTAATACATGGGTTTAATTGCTCTGTTACACAATTTAAAGAAAGTACCGATACTGGCCGACGTATGACTTAGAAGTCGAATTCTTAATAAAAAATTTAATTGATGGCGACTGAAATACAGCTAAAATTCAATTTAAGCGAGAAGTACACTCTTAAGAAAAAACGCTTCACGCCTAATAATGTTTAAGTCGATAAATCATAATATTAGACAGCTACTTAATACCCGGCGAGGCCTGAACGAGGGGAAAAAACATGAAAATCGTCTTTCATCAATTACCTGGGAAAGAGGAAGATAAACATTTACATTCAATATTCTTTCATTCTCGGATTGAGCTCAGCGACAGTTTTTGAAATAAGGCTTCCTTCCATAAATAGGTTTTATATAAAGTAGATTACGTGTATAAAGTTGAAGATACAAAGATTTATGACTAACAAACCAAAAATTTCAAACCATGTTTAATTGCACAAGTCGCGTAATAAAATGAACAGTAATAATAGTAATAAACCTTTAACACAGTGGAAATTGTCGCCGAGTAAATGAATTGGAGTTTTATTCCCACTAATCATTGATTGCTAGCCGACCGCCGCGCCGTACACAACAATCTTTACAACTGTAATGTTAGAAAAAGCATTTCATCCCAAAACAAAAGACACCTAAACGCTGTGAGTTAAGATCCGTTTTCTATGTCTATTTACACTTAAGCCATTACACTTTCCCAGATCATAATTTCCTGTTAGATAAACCTGTGAAATTCGATATCCTTTCACGCAGGTTGCTTGCGGATCAAAGGCTTTTGTCTTCTAGCTTGCCGTGTAATATTCGTTGTAGAAGTTACGTTCAACAATATAAATAAATACGTACGACTAAATCGAAGTTTGCTTTTGTAGAGGGTTTACTTTTAGTACGATAGCTACTGAAACTATTCCAGAAAGTGTTTCTGTAATAAGACAAACGAAGTCAGATACCTATAGGAATAACGTATAATGATGAACGTACCTACTAAGTATGAAAATTATTCATTAAAAATCAACATGGAACATAACGGCAAAATAAGATGGAACATAAAATAACAATGCAAGGAAAGGGCTTTTTGAAAACAGGCTATCATATTGGCAGAGTTCTAAGGTTTCATGATTCACAGAATCGGAGCACAACAACCCCATCGACCTTACAATAACCAGTGAAGAAAAAGATGTAACATTAAACACTGTAAGACAGTCAACTATAATCAAATACAAGCAGAATGTACAATCTGTGCCGCGTTGCCTGCGGTAATTACCGTGCAGCGGAGCATGAAGTACTTGCCGACCTTGACGCGATGCACTTGCCCAGCTAGTCTCAGGCGACTCCATCTACTAGCAGTTTAACTAACCAATCCTCTAAGTCCAAAAATATCGCATTCAAATGTAAGCATAAGTAAAGTGTAATAAGGTCGAAAATTACCAGTAAAGCATGTACCTTGTGGCTATTACAATGGATTAGATAGTGATTTTGACGAGTGATGCAAAGGCATTGTTCAGATCGTGTTCAACTCTCATAAGACGTCGGCGTATGGTTTTTATCGACTTGCTTCGCGATGTAACCTCAATCCCACCTGTTGGAAAGTTATGAGGTTTGAGATCGTTGTCTATGCTTATTCGTTTATTTTATGGCGATTGATAATATCAAGAATTGTTTTTCTGGTTAATTATAAAATTATCATCGCAAGGTCACAGTGGACTAAAATGACTTCCCACTCAGTTATATATAGCTATGAAAACCGTGATAAAATCTAAGGCCAACGAAACAATACTAAATTGTCTTTGACCTCGCAGAAAGTGCAAGTAGAATAGAATTCCGCAGGCACGCTCGATTTTGACGGTTATTATTTTTTAACACGCAACATATAACATGGTCAACGAATTAGCATCGACTGTCCAACCAAGTGACAAGTATGACGTCTGATTAGCATATTGCAACTTGGTATCCTTGGGCCTCGCATAAGCTTATTTAAGAGCACATGCTATAGAGTTATATCCCAGTAGAAGACCCATACAGATGTAGTGCATAATTAGTTTCCATCGTGTTTTATCGGAAAAGTTCGTATTTATCGTGCTCTCTCAATTATCTTCAGCAGGCCCCCAATTCTCGGTGCTTTCGAGATAATCTCACGAACGAGATTAAATGTCAGTGCATACAGTCATTTGACACAACTGTATGAATCTGAAGATTAATCTCGCAATTGACATTATCTCGAATGCATCGAGAATTGGGGGCCAGTACCCATCATACCATGCTGTCATTATTCATTTTGACATTTGACACTAAATAATAAAGTTTCATATTAATTAATATAATCCTGTCACTCATTTAATACAATAATTAATTGACACTTCGGGTCCAGTCGTCTTCCGATTGAGATCCGACTTTTACCGATGGAAACATATTCTTCACTATATCTGTACTTACGTATGTACGAAGTCAGATTTGCGGATGAATATTCAGCTCTTAAACCACCGTCCTATAACCTACATATAATATAATATATAATATATAATTTCCAAAAAGGACGGCGCAAAGATGAGTGCAATAAGAAACTACAACAAAACCTTGTTTAAAAGTTTTGTGATTTTCGTAGTACATAGTACGTACTTGGGCGACCGAGCTTTAGTCGGCGTCTTTCTTTCTTTCTCAGGGGAAGCCTGGGGAATCAGGGGGATGTATCTTAAGAAACATGGAAAGCAAAACACTTATCTTGATAAAAAAATCATCCAAATCGGTTGAGCTGTATCGGAGAAAAATAGCATATAATATTGCCCGCGTTTTATATTGGTCACAGAGTTTAATTACGTTGACAATTATTATATTATCTTAACTCAATATTCCTACCGTATTATAACGGCCATGTCGGTCTCAAGTAAAGACACTACTTAATATAAATAGTTTTGTTTCGTTAACAATGGAACGTTTTGACCATCCTTTTCATTAATATGTGTGAGAACTAAATTTTGTAATTGTATGACCATCCCATTTTAACATACAATTACTTGACACAGCATGTTTATATCTACACCAGAAAACAAGACTAATCCTCAATCTCTGACGAAGCCTACCTAGTCATCATTGCAATCTATCCAGAGGATTACTAATGTATGGGCAAAAAACTTTGCCCAAAGTATCACATCCCGAACTATTTTACTCAAATTATCATTTTGGCAAAAAATTATTAGTCATAACAGCTTATCGCAATTTTACGGTTAGCAAAAGTATTTTTTGACAAATAAGTTCTTAGGTACGTAAGGGACACAAGTTAACCCTAACCTAACCTACCAATGACAGCCAAATAATGCCAAATGATAATTTGACCAAATGAATAAAATGCGAAATGTAAATGTGCTAAAGATTCGTTTGGAAAATGAAACAACTGCGATAAGTTATTTGGGAAGTAAAATTTGGGAGAAATATTTTGGCCAAAGGGCAGGCAGTACACGCTATCCAGACCCAGTCAAAATCCAGTATACTGGACATGTACCTGTGGCGCATCTAGGCCACAGGTACCTACATGTCCTACCCAATACGAAGTATTACGATGACAAAGGATAAGCTTCTTGAGTTACGCATAAACAATAGAGCTAGGCCTTTTGAGGCCGTTTTGCTTACAATAAATTACGCGTACACGTACAGTCAGCGTCATAAGTGTGTACACACTATAGTAACTTGTCGTTTTAATTGTATCTTAGCTGTGCAGGATGTTAGAATGGCAAGGCATCTGACCCCATCAACTTGCACAGTTACGAAACTTTCCAAAATAAGTGAAAGCTTTAATTCCGTTTCAGAAAATGTATTGCTAATGGTTGTAAATGTTAAGAAATAAATTACCTTATGACCAAGGCTGTACGTCTGCGATATATGTTTGCTTAAACATGCACATAGCTTGAACCAATAATGTACGCAATACCCGCATAAAAACGACGTACTACTCAAACGCGATCCATAAAGGGAAAACCGGACAAGTGCGAGTTAAACTCGCGTGGAGAGGGTTCCGTTCCGTACATGATTATCTGAAATTTACTAGGTTACTTTAAATACTATAGACTTTTTATAGCTTTACCTGTAATCTACTCGTATAAGTAAAGGACTATTTTAGGTTTTTATTATAGGTTTTCCTGTAATCTATAGGTAAGGAACTATTTTCTGTATTTTTTTCAAAATTTTAGCCCCGGTAGTTTCGGAAATAAGGCGGGGGAATGGTCAATTTTCGCCTATTTTCCTAATTAACTTGTAAACTATTTTACTTAAAATTCAAAAGAAAATATATTTAAGATCCTCACAACAAGCCCTTTCATTTGATATGTCATAATGTCACACACATAGGATGCAGAACTTTTTTTGAAAATTTTCTAATTTACCCCCGAAAAGTGGCCCCTATTTTTTAAATTCATATATTTACGTCATGCGTCCGTGTAGCGGTCACCGACTTACATATGTATACCAAATTTCAACTCAATCCATCCAGTAGTTTCGGAGCAAATTGGCAGTGACAGACGGACATACAGACAGACAGACACACGAGTGATCCTATAAGGGTTTCGTTTTTTCCTTTTGAGGTACGGAACCCTAAAAAAGATTATTATAAGTATTATAACATAAATTTACCGTTTTGGTACATATGGCTTGTAGAAAAGTACTACATTTCAGTGGGCATTTTAAAACATCATGAATCAAATTTATTCTATATCAAATAGTATGCTGGGCTGGGCTGCCAAAATCATTATTTTGTCAATACAGAAAGTGGAATTGCTTAAGACTATGTTAGGTATAATTAAACCCATCTAAAAACAATGTGTAGCTAAGAAAATAAAATACAAGTTATGTTACAACAGACAGCGGACTGATTTTTAAGTTTCGACCGCATACGAAAGTAACTTAAAACGATGTTAACTACAAAATACTAGAAAATTAAAAACGATTGGTCATTTCATTATGTTTTTAAACTTACGACTTTCTACATGTTTCCATTAGCTGACTTACCTGAAAAAAAAAAAGACAAGTTATTAGTTAATTTAATTAATACTTAGTCTAACGCACGTATATTCTCTCAAGTCTGAGCCTACGTCTAATAACAAAGTTTCAGTATAATCGAAAGCACAAGCATCATCGCACACTCAGTAATATTGCTGACATCATAGTGCTTATTACATACAGGGATATTATTGATTGATTCATGCGTTTTGTTTTCGTGGTTTGTAACACCTAGCGAGCAATGAATGACTGCATATAAATCAAGCAAAATAAGACTGTATGAATGTCATAAAAACAGACGTCGGCGGAATGGAGTTCCGTAGCTTATAAACTTGAAAATAGATGGCGTTCCCATACCGAACTAAGGGAGTTGTTC
This sequence comes from Tortricodes alternella, assembly GCA_947859335.1. Lineage (NCBI taxonomy): Eukaryota > Metazoa > Arthropoda > Insecta > Lepidoptera > Tortricidae > Tortricodes > Tortricodes alternella. The sequence continues at coordinate 9,021,424 of OX401981.1, forward strand.
AACGCAGTTGTATTAAACGCCAGCCATATCTTTCTTTCGAGATCGTTGATGTAGCATAGTCCTCCTGCACGCAGCGACAGTCGCGATCGCATGTTGATAATCGTTGCGTTTGTAGCTCGGACATTATTAGTAATGGCACAGATGCGTAATTATAGGATTACGTGGCCGGTAATGACCTGTTCGGCATTATAATGTTGATGAAGATATGGGAACGTAGAAACGAAATAATTTAGCATATAATAAAAATAGTAGAATAGTTTTGATTAACAAAATGTATCCCTACTGCGATCACATAATGTTACCTTACGAATAATTTCTAACAAGAAATAATACTTACAAAATGAAATAAAATAATCAATTACTTATTTAAGTATTATATAAAGCATAAACGAAATAATTTGTGCATGTAATAAAAATAGTAGAATATTTTTGACCAAAAAAATTGCCGACCGTGATCACATAATGCTACTTTGCGAATAATTTCTAACAAGAAATAATACTTACAAAATGAAATAAAATAAAATAATAATTTACTTAATAATCTACAAATTTTATAATTTCCTGGTTTTAATTGATAATAAAGCATCGATCTAATAATTTATCAAAATATGCAAATTATGATTTACCCATGCAATGCACTCCACGAGATATAAACTTCTGATATGTTTTATGTAATATTCCTTAAAAGACATCTGCAAAAATTATGCACCTTCCAATTACTGGGGCTGGCACATTTTCAGGGGTGTGAAAAAACCTTACATATATTTTTCTCAAACGCGAGCACGACTGCTATGCATTGCAAAGCCAAGAATAGGTTTAATTATTAACTGAGGAAGATAATTTTTTTTTAATGAGTTTTACATGCAAATTAAACGTTGCTATCATCCATTTAAATTCTTCAAAGCCTCCATAAACCTAAACACTAACACGTCACACAACTACAACATTTAATATCGCGGGGGAGTCCAGGGGTCGCCGGGGCAGGTGACTTAACACATGCCTCCCTTAATGCCAATGACCCGACTATAAAACATCCTTTATGTAGTAACAGCTGATCTTTTAAGCTGCATGTATATTCCGTATGGATCATTTGGTATTTTATGAAATAGCTGTGGGAGCGCTTTTACTTAATAAAACCGGCCAAGTGCGAGTCGGACTCGCGCACGAAGGGTTCCGTACCGTTATCTATAAAAACGAAAAAAAAAACACGTTTGTTGTATGGGAGCCCTCTTAAATATTTATTTTATACTATTTTTTATTATTTGTTGGTATAGCGGCAACAGAAATACATCATCTGTGAAAATTTCAACTGTCTAACTATCACGGTTCATGAGATACAGCCTGTGACAGACGGACGGACAGACGGACAGCGGAGCCTTAGTAATAGGGTCCCAATTTTACCCTTTAGGTACGGAACCCTTAAAAAGAAATCTTAACAGTGACAAAAAAAAGTTACACGTTTTTTATGATAAACACAAGTCTAAATACAACGACATCTATCAACCAGAAGTAATATTATACCTGACCCTATCAGACACAGAATGATTCTAATTTACACCTGCTTAAATTCGGCAGCCTTGTGTAACTTTACTTTAGTTGTTTATGGCCTCATAGAGTATTTTTTTTTAGTAAGTATGAAAAGTGAAATGTGGTCTCCGTTAACAATAAAATCACCACTAAGCATTGATCTCATATAAGTAACTAAATACACAGTCTAATTAATAAAAGTCGTCAAGAAAGTAGCGTAGACTACCTACTGTGTTAATAGATGACCGTCACCTTCACAAAATGTATGCATTAAACAACTGTAGGTACAATATGCAAAGTGTCAATTTTACACATACATACATACATAGAATCACGCCCGAAATCCCTAATGGGGTGGCCAGAGCCACAAGACTACTTATGGCCACGTTTGATTAATTAGTCCTAAGATGGTATGATGAAGTGTCAATTTTGCTAATAGTTATTACCGTCAACAAATTTTGGGTAAGTTGTTATCGGTCTAATATCGAATATTTGCTTACCTCAAGAGTGAACGTGAGACTACTAAAATAAATTAATTAAAAGTCATGAAAGTATTTATTAATAAGTAGCTAGGTAAAATATGAGTATTTTCTTTTTACTGATGTTTATGTTTTATAACAAATATTTAGGTATTGTTGAAAACTGACACAGTCTGTGGTCGAAACAGGACTATTGTAATCGCAAAAGTAATGTCCAAGTCGTTGGGGCATTAATTTCGATGAGCAATTTTTTCCTGCATATTTTATATACTGTTTATATGAGATCAATGCTACTAAGGCTAATGATGGATGTGAGAACTCTCTCATTGTTCTTACAGCTGGGTGAAGATCCTTTAATTTAAAGTGTTAAGTTTATACTTTATATTCTTATCTGACTTTCAAACACATTACTTACATTACCGGCATCGAACATTTTAGTCTCACTTTCAACCAAAGCCATTTTCTTCATTTAAATGAAGCAATCCAATTGGTGCTCGCTCGCGGTTGCATGCTCGCTCAACGCTAAGCTTCCAAGCATAGTTCTGGTGGAAGGCCAGCCTTAGACGCGACCAAAATATATTTAATCCACTATATATTTGCGTGTTCCCGTGAGTTTTGGCCACCGGAAGTGCTTGCGGGTGGAAGCGCGGGATTTGACCGGAAGCCCGCAACCCCAGCAACCCAGACTGATGTGTTGAGCCCAGTATACCGGCTTAACTCAGTTATTAATTAACGACCGCCGGCATCCGGCGGCTATTGGATGCGCGAAGTTGCCAACTTTTTGTGCTGCCACGGAGTTTTAACATGTTTAGGCCAGTTTTAGTTTTAATTTTGACGCTAATGATGTTCAGTGATAAGATTTAATGTGAATAATGAAGACTAGACATGTTTAGAACAGATTTACTGGCTTTTGATTGGTTAGAATAATAAACACTGTTTGAAGACCAATTCAAAGGCAGTTCACATATATTTTGGGCTTGGCATGAAATATAAATTCTCTTAGTCCTGTAAATGCTATGCTACTTCCTACTAATATTTTAAACTGAACGATTTTCATGAAACTTGGTATACTTTACCTTAGGTCCTGGAATAAGACATAGGGTTGTTTATATTCCGGAAACTTCAAAAGTTCCTGAGGGAATAACTGAAACCGAATTCAACGCGGTCGCAGTAGCCGAGTAGAACCTAATACTACATCTATGCATATGGCACATTTCAAATTAGAATTTAGATATTAGCCTAACTGCATGATAATATAATCGAAGCGTGTACGATCAAAAATATTTTTCAATTCTTTTTGACATTCTCTTTGATGTCAACAAGAAGATTACCCTACTTATAAAGTTCAGGTCTTAAAAAGAAAGTACGATAAGGAAAAATCTGCAAGCAACATTGAGGCACGGTTATTACGTTCTTATTATTGTACCGCACGGACATTTTTAACTTACTTCAAAAAGAAGGAGGTTCTCAGTTCGTCGCGTAATTTTTATTTTGAACTAGATTCTGCCCGCGACTTCGTTCAAGTAGGATTCGGTATTAGTTATTCCCTATTTTTTATTGTTTTGTAAACCACTAAAACAAATCAAAAAAGATATTCAAATTGGCCAAAGTATTTTTGAGTTTTAGCGAGACTAATGCATGGCAAATGATTTTTATTGGGTAGTATTTAATCGAGTGGCAAAATATACTAACGTAACTAACCTAACCTAACTAATATAAGTAGGTAGCTTTACTAAATGAGCCACTAATGGGGGACAGTCGCTAACCTATTAATTTTGATGCCCATGTATGAATTTTTAATTGCCCGACAAATTATTTCCTAATTATTTATAAATATAGATATTTATAATTTTCTTTTGTAATTGTAATGATAATTCTATACTTGCTTTGTAATTAGCTATTGAGGCACTTTGAATTCAACTGTACATTTTGATGTCATTATTATTCTAACTTTCAGAAAATTCAGTGACTATCAAATCTAAGCCATGAAAATGTGAATTTTACGACTTTTAAGTCTGATTTTGTACCTACATTTTCTACTGTGACCTATAAAACGTATTATTTAAACATTCCTTACATACACGTATACTCTAAATGCGAAAGTGTGTTTATTCATTTGTATATTTGTTTATTCGTTCGTTCGTTTGTTTCTTTCGTTTGCGTGTACATTCACGTTAAAATGGAGGAAGGGATAACGTTCGGAGAGTGACATAGGCTAACTTCAGGCGAATGGAGACGCAGGCAAAAGCTGGTCAATCAATAAATAATAATTTCCAAATAGCATGGTTTACAGTAGGCATCGGAACGCTCACCGCGTCGGCCCTGCGGTGCGCCGCCCGACCTCTCTGATCGCAAACACCCGGAACAAGTGCCTACACAAATATAAAAAACAGCCCTCAGACCCAAAGGACATTGTATTTCGAAACACGTCCTGAATTTGAATCTTTTTAAGAACTCGGACGTTTCTGTGAAATATTCTTTGATCAGTTATTCTAATTTCGTTACTGAGAGTAAATATTTTTGAACGTTCATCTCGTATAAACGAGCGCTACATTTTGGTATGAAAGAAAAAGCATTTTTTTTTTAAATTTAATAAGGTATAATCTATGTCAAGGTCCTTGTTTAAAGTGTCAATTGAAAAGAAAATTACAAAAAAAAACCTATGTGTTTGCCGATTTAGTGTTATCGGTATTCTTCTTCGTAGGTGCTGTTCATGGTTCAAGGGTAGGTAGTTAATAGTGTTCTTCTTTGTAAGAGGTATCTGATGAATCCCTGGTCTTTGTTACGAGAAATAAACGTAGTATCTTAGAAAAATTACAGAACTATGTATATTTTTACGAAAATTACATTAACTAATTACAATTTTATGCAGTTAGTTAAACCTCTTCAACTCCATGTCAAATACAAAAGTCGTCACTCACACGCCAAGCATGTCCAAGAGCTAACACGAATTTCAACCTTACGTCAAACTTATATAGGCCCTTTTTATCATGTATGCTTCGACGGATATATCCGTCGTTGGCGTTGATCCAGTGGTGCGGATATATCCGTCATTGGTGTTGAAAAGGTTAATGCGATAGCATTCCATCTACCATACAGTACTCTACCCCCACTAAATACCTATACTTATAAAAATCTCGTGTGTGTGGTCGCACTCCTCCGAAACGGCTCAACCGATTTTTATAAAACTTTTTATGTATACTTGGTAGGTATGAGAATAGGTCGTAAGTAATAGTAGATTGTTGCACCAAGCAGAAAGTGATTCATTATTGCGCCGAGTGTTGGTTTGGAGCCCGAACGCTAGTGAGGGCTCTAAAAACACGAGCGCAATAACAAATCACTTGATGCGAGGTGCATAATCTGCTTTTCTTTCTACTACTGCTAAAAGTTGGTAAAAAACGTAAAGGTACAGTTAAACCCAACTAGCGAAGTAGTAGGATAATGGCACCTGTCATGACGCACCCTTAGAATTTTTATATAGCCTATGACACTCGCACGTTCTCCCAGAATCTTAAGATACCCTATTTATTAAAATCGGTCTATTGGTTCTGCAGCTAAAGTCGAAAATCCGAAAATGTTCACAGAAATCTTGTATCTAGTCTATTAATTGTCATATTATGCCAATTTTTTTTTAATCTATTTGTAACCCATACTTTCTTATCAGCCAGTACTTTGAGCATAACATTTTAGACGAGACAATCACAGTTCGATATGGCCGCCGATATGTGGCCTGTTTTTTTTTTTTGCTAACAGTAAGTCCACAGAAGAGTTGTCGGCTGTCTCGTCGGACTGTGAATGGGCGGATTGGGTAGCTGTTGGTGTAAACTTCTTGATCAACCAACCAAATTAAAAAAAAAATACAAAACAGTGCAATAATGAAATTTGTATGCAACTTTATTTGCTCTAGAGCAAATAAGGGCTGCTTTGTGCTGAGTATTTAAGGCCATTATGATGAAATTAAAGCGTAGTAGGAAGAAAAGTATATTTCATAACGCTAGGTGATGAGGGTGTCCACACGGACAAAGTCGCGGGCGGAAGCTAGTATCCTTATAATTCCAAAAATTTTCGCAAAAAAACAATACAAAGGTAGATGGCAACTTGCTGAATAAACAAATAGAACATACTTGAGTAATCAAGCTATTTAGTTTAAATACTTAATGATATGAGTTAAGGTATATTTTTTACTGAGTGACCATGTATCGTTTTAATATCTATGACCAATAGTTTCAGTAGTAAAAACTGTAGACGAAATCGTTTTTTAAAGTTGTACAAAAATTATGTCTAATGTAGTTATGTTATTTTGTAAACACGCCTCAAAACTTTTTTAATTGTAACATTCACGTATAAAATGACATGTCATATACGCTATGACCCGCGGGGCGGAATAGATGAACATACTCACATATGTACATATACTGCTATATAATAATAACCCCCTTTTGCGTTGCCGTAGTCGGATAAAAATACACTTTCAAACCCTCCTACTGAGTTCATAGTTAGAGTTGCAGAATGCTAAAAACTAATCAAATATGGACATGACACTCCCCGCGCCAGGTGAGGGCCGGCAGGTGTGGAACAATAGCCAGCCATCTCGCTCAACCTCCAGCTAAAACCAATACACCCATCTCATACATCGACATATGTCTCTCGCGTGATATTAGGTTATTTCGAGGGTAGATACGCATCTAGTTTTACTCGTATTTTTTACTAGAGTTATTTGACATTTCAACCGTTCTCGTCATGCATTTAAAAATTGGCTTTTGACTTGGTTCGCATCGTCGTTTTGCTCTGAGCTAGTTTCCCGTCGCTGTTTTCGTGTATCTAGTGTATCGTATGCTAACTAGCTAGACTAAGTTGGAAGCTTTTTAGGTTAATTAAGTTGGGCTTTGCCTCTCATTTCGCTCCATATATAACTTTTCAATTTTTTATTTGTCTGTTCAAGGTTTAATTTATTACACAAAAACAATTTTGAAAAACCAATACACTAGTAAAAACCTTGATAACATGGTTGGTCTATTTTTATTAGCTTCAAAAAGCTTTGCATGTTACAAAATGGGGTTGCATGTTTTTTTTTATTTAGTTTTGTTAGGTAGCTCTATCTTAGTCTTATCTCAATACTTTCGAGACGCGACAGATATAGAGAATAGGAAACAAATTGCAAACGATCATACATAAAAATTAAATAGTTTTACGATCGTGTCATTGCATTGTACGTATTACATAATTGTATTCATGACTCACGCTTCACTGCATCAGAATTCAGAAGCATCGCAACGTACGTCATCTCAGATGCTAAATACATTTAAATAAATAAATAAATATCAGGGGACAGTCTTTACACAAATCGATCTACTCCCAAAGTAAGCTCTAAAGGCTTGTGTTATGGGTACTAGACGACGATATAAATACTTATATAGAGAAATAAATACTTAAATACATAGGAAACATCCAAGACTCAGGAACAAACATTCGTGCTCATCACACAAATATTTGCCCTTACCGGGGATCGAACCCGGGACGCTTGCGTCGGAGGCAGGGTCACTACCAACTAGGCTATCCACGCCGTCATTTAACAATTAAACTGTAAGTATATACAATTCTAAATGATCCAAAGCCGGACTTTTTAATAAAACAATACGCTTATGTTTTATTATCCGATGGAACCGTCGAAGCATAGAGATAAATGTACGCTGATAAGCTATCACGTGATCAATAAATTATGTTTACCTTCGCTACGTATGAATTGTATGGAATATTGCGTGGGTTTAGCATTTATGATTTCTAAATTATAACATAAAATGTATTATTAAATTGAACCGAAATGAACATGGGAAAAGAAACCGTTATCTATCTATCTATCTATCTAATACCTTTAAACGAGCAATTCTTATATATATATAATCTGAATCTCGGAAACGGCTCCAACGATTTTCATGAAATTTAGTATGCAGGGGGTTTCGGGGACGATAAATTGATATAGCTAGGTTTAATTTTTAGAAAATGTAGTTTTATTCATGTTTAAAGGCAATTAAAAACTGCTACAATTTCATTAGAATACGAAAGTAAATTTCGCCACCAGCTACAAGGTTATAATAGCTCAGGTGGGAAATCGGGCGGTCCCGAAACCAGAAGACCCCGGGTTGAGTCGAGATTGTAATTTTTCCGCTTCTTTTATGAGAAAAACGATTATTGTAAGCCTTTATACACCTTTATATGTATATATATAATTTACAAAAAACACGATTTACCAATCTTTCATCCAGGTGCCAAGCTTTATAGGGTCAGTGGTGAAAATAGACGGTTTAAAATACCATGTAAGCACGCGCTTTAGCTTACTGCAAATAAAGACGAGTAGATAGGTTTTTAAAAGCTTTATAACATAAAGCGAAATGCTGAAAATGAAAATGAAAATGAAAATATTTATTTTGCAAGTAGGCCACATGGGCTCTTTCACATGTCTCAATCTACCAGCGCTTCTAAAGGTGACATCTGCTGAGAAGAAACGCCGCAAGAAACTCAGCAGTAAGTCTGTTTTCAACTGTGACTTTAGAGTTTTATCTAAAAACTAACACAAAAGTGCAAGAACAAACCTAATTAATGGGTACAAATTAATTCTAATAAATGACTAATAGGTAAGGGAGATGTATAGTCTCCGCGTCTGGACTATTAACTTAGAGATGTATGAAGCCTCTAAGGGTCGTAATAATAAAATAATAGGAAACTGAAACAAAGAAACATCTAAATTGATCAATCTAGGGTTAAATAAATGGAGGTGTAGACAGTCTCCATGGTCAATTATAAAGATGGAGATGTAAGGTCTCCAAATATCAAAAAGAAGCAATTTGAAATATAACATTTCATGTCCTAATAATACAAATATACGAATATGAAATACTATCAAATATATAGTATAGAGAACACTATGAACGCTATTTGAATAACATTTAAATGAGAAGTTTTAGTAACCACAAATAATTCAGCCACAACCACAAATAGTCAGCAACCGCCCGTACAACCACAGACAACAAAAAAACCACCGCGACGGTAATATCCATCTTATTTTACCTTTTAAGTATGTTTTACCAGAAAGCATTATTTTCGCTACACGCGGTTATATTTTAGACGGTAATAGTCGTGCTGTGACACGCTGCATAAATTATTGTAATAATTTTATTCGTGGCATTTAATTAATGCTCCCCTGTTTAAACGGGTCATCGCACAGAAATGTCACGAGAGCATTATCGCGATTACCGCGTACGCATTAGAGAGTAGCAGCAGGTTTGAAAAACAACACCTTCGCTTAAGAATAAACCCAAGTTTTAACTTCATATTTCCATGAGATTTTCGTTCAAAATAAGAAATTTACAAAAACAAGTCTTTTTTAAGAGGACTTCACAGTCCTCTTAAAAAAGACTTGTTTTTGTAAATTTCTTATTTTGAACGAAGCAAACACAAAAATCACCCTTCTCACACAAAAGGCGATAACGATTTCCAACTTTTAAATGTTAATCGACTTTGACCAATTTTTGATAGGTTGTCAGTCAGAACAAAATCTATGTCTATACGTTTTTGAATATTGATTAAAGCGCTCGTTCCCAAAATACCATAATTTCAAAATACGGGTAAAATTAAAATAACGTCCAATATTCTTTAACATAATTGGTATTTTGGGAGTGTGGTAAGTATTATGATGAACCAGGTATTTTGGAATTCTGGTATTTTGGGCACGAGCGGATTCAAGACCAACACAGCAAAATAATCGCCGAAATTAGTTTTGTACGAGAATACTGAAACAACAATAAATCTGATTTTATTGATTATAGTGAAAAAACCAAAACGCCTATACCTAGATTTTGTTCTGACTACCTATCAAAAATTGGTGAACATCGGTTAACATTTAAAGGGTGGAATCATTATCGCCTTTTGTATGAAAACCCGTAGGTTCACACTCCTCTTAATAAATAATAAAGATTTTCGCCTAAAGAGAAATAGGTTTAACAAAATGCCACCCAGTTAGCAAATTTTGGGTACAATTCTCGACAACTTTGTGGCAGTCGTACCTCTTTTCCGAAACGCGCCACCTATTTTAGATTCTAGGTTGTAATTATTCGAAATAGAAAAAATATACATACCCTATAAAAATATTTGTACAGCTTTAAATAAATAGAGGTATTTTTTATTCATGGAAATGCCTTTTCACTTGACAAAGTCGAATGAATGATTCCAACAGACGAAGACGAACAATTTTGCTACTTTGGTATTAGTTGGAAATTTTTGAAGAGTCATGTAAACTAATCTTGACATATAAATTGTATTCTGTAAATAATGCTAAGATGTTTTTTTTTATCATATAATATTTCTAGAAGTAAATGTTGGAATCCTGTTCGGGACCCCTACTGCAGGTTAGGTACCTCAAAAATAAATTCAGATTCGACACGCCCTACACTGGGTGTGTACTTTGTTTCTTTCGCCGTTCTTTGAAACTCAAAATTCCTCCCCAGCCATACTGCATCCTCGTCCAATTCTTTTGCCCTTTGGCCAGTCCGTCTCTGGAATAAGCTTCCCATCGCCATTAAGAGGCTCCTAGCTGCGTTCAAGCGAAAGCTTCGTCAGCATTTGCTAAAACTTGAACTTGAATAGAATCCCCATCATCGCTTAATTATGTCTGTTATCGTGTTTCCATCAATTCATATTATTTATCTATTTATGTGTATGTATTTATTATATTATTTTATTTAATATTAATATATGTATATAAATATGTTGTTTATTAATTGTGTTAAATTAAGTGGTTTTTTTATGTCTATGTATCGGCCACTGCATTTCTCATTATGTTTAATAGTGGACTGGTAGATAATGCGATTTACTAGGCATTAAGAGATCCTGGACACATTCCAGCTTCGGCCACGACATGAATTTCTGTTAGGTGAGACTGTGGTCGAAGGAAAGCACATTAAGTAATAATAATAAAATTTAAGGCATTTTTATATGTTGTGCTGAAATAGTCTCAGAAATGTCATATTAAGCGTTTTTAATTTTTTAAGAAAAACATTTTACCTACATATCATACGAACAAAATACAGAATATTCTTTAAGATGTAATTGTACTCCTGCTGATATCTTATTCCATAAGCTACTTACTACCAATGTTGAGTTAGCCCGTATACGGTAAGTAGTCCTACGACACTCCCTATTAGAATAACATACAAATATAGGTACCAAATGTTATTATCAAGAGCCAATTTACAATGATATACGATTTAAATTGTGACGGCAAAATGGACCACAAATAACTCCACATGACAATCAACATTTACTTAACACGGCTTAAGCCTACTCCCTCGCGTGTGGGCAATATTATTTTTTCTGTCAACCTAGAAGTGTCATGACAAATGCGGAGTAATGCGGACATGCTTGTAATATATGAAAGCTGGTGAAATATCGGTGTGTTGTGTGAGCCTCTATAACTAATGTGCCGTTCGCGTGCAGCCGCGCCTGGGGCCGGGCCGCGTCTGTTGTGGGCGATAGTCTGACCACGCCTTTACCGCTCGCCAAGCATGCTACTAATGAGTTCGGGAAAAAGCTGTAAAATTTTAATGGTCACACAACCATTATTGTGACTTATCGACAATATTTAATTAGTACAAAGTACGACGCAATCGTTTACATATTTATCTAAAAAACAATTTCACTACCCACTTTTCAAACGCGCCTCCAGTTGGCAGTTAGATATTTTTTACTAAAATATTACGGTTCACCGATTACTCGGCTTAAAATTGTTATATTTTATGAATATTTTTCATTTCAATTAACGTTGTTTATTTAAATATCGGGCTGATGTAGAACGGAAGCAGGTTTACTGCACTTTTTATTGAATTATGAGTAGTAAAAACATTTTAACGCACGGCTCTCGCAGCAGTTGGAAACTAAAAAGAAAACTGAAAAAGTTATTTCTTATTTATTGGCTGATCAGATCTCTTTATTACTCCAGGTTAAAAACATATTAACCTTACGTAAAGACTGATATCTCTGACAAATCAACTTTTTTTAATTATAATAACAATCATGATGTCCTCGCTTGCCTATCGTCATAAATATCTCAATTTGACAGCAGCTGATATCCATAGCTGATTGTCAAGCTGCAACTGATTTGAATAATATGCAGAGTACCTTGTCTTGGGTATTGGAATAATACTTGTGTACTTAATACGAGCCAGAAAAACCACAGAAAGTCGAGGCCGCCGAGAAAAGTATAATAGAACTAGAAACCACAAAACCACAATGTTCCAGATTTTAACGATGACTTTCAAACGATATGCATTGATATTACGTAAGAACTTCAGCATAAGTTTAAAGCTACGAGCTCGGTTAACAAAAGACATTTGAAGTTTTCGTCAAATAATTTTTGTTAAGGCATGTTTAAAATGTTTTAAATCGTATTGATCAAACAGTACAATTATTAATTTAATTTATTTTCATCACACTTGCTCGGAAAGGGTGTTATTATAAGCAGGCGTATAGAGCAGCTATAGCCGATTTAGCTCCTCTACGGGCCCCGCCGTCAGCGGGAGTTATAAACCATACAAAATCCATAACTCCCTAGGGAATATGGATTTTGTAGGGTTTCGAACTCCCGCGGGCAGTTAAGTGCGCCAGGTCGGCGGAGCTGCTCGGGAACCGCAGCCGGCGGGGCGCGCGCGACACGCAAGCCGGCGGAGCTGCCCCGCGCTGATCGCAACGTACGCTCAGTTTATGAACACCCATTTGATGGTAATTCACGATGTAAAATGGAAATAAAATTAATATATATACTTTTTTTTGTCTAATTTTTATTTCATTTCCTCGCAAATGTAATGAAAAACATTGTGTGTATCACGGGCAGTAAGGGGATAACAAACTCGAGTCATAAAAGCCCTCGCCTATCGGCGTCGGGCTTCTAACAGACTCTCGTTAGTTATCTATCCCCTTCTTACGGCCCTAGATGCACAATGTACTATAGTACTTTACAAACTAACATTGAATCGTGATTTGATTGAAACATGCTTTTTTACCGTTATTTATACTGTTTTTGTGCATTATTTTCTCTGTTGTGGTTGTCTGGAAGAGATCGCTATTTAGCAATAAGACCACCTATTGTTCCCTAACTTTATTTTGTTAATATATGTTGTGTTTAGTGTGTAGTATGTGTTTTCTGTTTTTTGTGTGGTGTGCAATGAAGAGTATCGTATTGCATTGTATACTGCGTCAATTAGCGTCAAATTAATGCCTATATGGATCGTCCGGTACGATCCATATAGCCATTAATTTGACGCTAGACTACGAAAGAAATAGAATTTGTTGTTTGAAATTGTACCTATATTCTCTCAATATGACACTGCTTATTCACAAGTAAGCAGTATCACAGAAAACCTCATTTTTTCAAGGATATTGTCAACTGGTAAAAAGAGGGAACCCTTATAATTTCGTCCTGTCAGTATGTCACAACCATTATACTTGGAGAATATTGTCAATATATATATATATATATATGTGTTTGGAAAGAAGGTGTTTTAGATAAAAGATAATAATTCCACATAAGCAAAAGCAATACGGAGCGTGGGCAAAAGTGATACGGAGGTTTTAAAACAACTTCTTTATTTAAGTCAATATTTTCTGAGACATGCCCTTCTAAAGACGTAACAAGTGCTATGGAGTGGAAAATTATGAAAAATAATAATTATTAGAGCTTAAAATACTTTCAACGAAAATTATTTGAATTATAAATTAGTATTCAAACAAATTTATTAAAATTACACAACATAATAATATATGTTGTGTGCGTTACTGATATGTAACTTAAAAACGGACTAGCTATGTAAACAAATCTAGGAAGTCGATTTTAACTAAGTACTTGAAATTGTCGTATCGATTTGAACCTTTGCAAGTGTATGTAATTCGGAGGATAATACAATAATTTGGTACCATAAAGCTTACCTAACTATGGAGCCAGGAGGTGGATAATAGAACTCTTCAATGGCTACTAGTAAACCCCTCGAATTTGGGCTCATTACGTTTGTTTTAACGAGTCCATGATACAATACACTTTGTGACGAGGGTCTGATGGTGGTGAAACTCTTGGGATACTGACATGTAGTTTTGGTAAACTATACTTTTTCTATACTTCAGACCTAATTAAGATACAGTGGCGATGAAGCGTGAAATATTTCCTAAGGGAAGCCGGAAGAGTTAGCACCGTACATGCGAGTCTGACATTTAGTTAGAGTACCATGGACTTCATTGACAGCTAGCCGCAGCTTTCTAGCTTGGTAAAGCCGTCAGGAATCGGCTGCGCCACTGTTAAGATTGTAAGGTTTTCAGGTAAAACCTCTAAATAAAACACAGGAGTAGCATATAAGCGTGTACTGGCTGGTTACAGACTGACGTATTGATATGAATTATAAACTACCTTATACTTTATAATATAAACATCACAATCCCTCCACCTATAGTTAAAACTAATCCTTAACGTTAAACATGGACACAAACCGAACAATGAAAAGGAAAACACTATTTAATATTCAGAGGGTTCGGATTTCGTGTGCTTCTTTTTGGGAACCTTCGAGACGGTTCAACGACTCTTCCTTGAGTTTCCGTTTCCAGCTCAGTCACCAATTGAGAAAACGGTTCTAGGCTCGCGGCAGGCTCCGGCGACTGAGCGCCAGGAGAAATCGCCGGAGATGCGATACCCTCGTATGAGTCCTCGGATAGTTCCTCCTCCTCCACTCTAGTACCACATGGCGACTGTACCGGCGTTGCTTCCTCTCTGGCATCATTTCCCTGGAGAACTGTCACGTCGCCATCGTAGCTAGTGTCCTGCAGATTTTGACCGCCTTGGTACATCAGTAACTGATCTATGTGCTTTTTGAGAGTTGCTTGTAAATGTGGAATGTACACATAAAACATTGACGAACCAATAGCACTTTGTACTGTTCCTTTTACCCAGGAATGTTTCGTTCCGTTTCTGTAAAATGATTTCACGAGCACACAATCGCCAACCTTGAATTTAATTATTCTTTTTCCGCCATAATATTTACGCTGTGAGATCTGTTGTAAACGAACATTATTATTAGCTGATGATATTGACGGACATACTACATCGGGTGTGCTACCTGCAGGTTTCATAAAATCGAACCGACAGCGCAACGGACGGCCGAGCATCAGCTGTGCGGGTGAATGACCCGTCGTACCATGAACAGAGTTGCGATAGCTAAAAAGGAATAAATTCACTTTTTTATGAAATTCTATGTTTGATAATTTTTGTGCTAAAATCGTTTTTATTCCCTTCTTAATGGTTCTGACACTGTTTTCTGCCTGACCATTCGATGCGGGGTGATAAGGCGCAATTGTTATATGTTCGATGCAATTTGTTGTACAAAAATCTTTAAACATTAACGAAGTAAAATTAGAGGCATTATCCGTAACAATAGTTCTGACTAGTCCGAATCTGGCAAACATATCGCATAATTTGTCTATGACACTAGCGGAGTCAGTGCTTGTCATGAAATAACATTCGACCCACTTAGAAAAAGCGTCGACGGCGACGAGCAGCCGCCGTCCCGCCAGCTCGCCCATGTCGAGGTGCAACCGCTGCCAGGCAGCGCGCGGCTGCGGCCACGGCGTCAGCGGCGCGCGCGCCGGCGCCGACCGAATCGGTATACAGAGACTACACGAACCTACCTTTTGTTCGATATGTTGGTCAATATGTGGCCACCACATGTACTTTCGAGCGTTACTTTTTGTTTTAACTACTCCGAAATGTGAACTGTGCAATTCATTTAAAAGACGTTCTCGGAATATAACCGGTACCACAATTTTATGGCCCCTCATTATGCAACCTTTCTCGATCGCTAACTGCAAACGACAATTAAAATAAGGTTTAAGATCTGTATCTGATTCCTTTCGTGGCCAGCCCTGTGCTGTATATTTAAAAACATGTTTTAATATAGGATCCTTGAGCGTTTCCTCTTTTATATTATTCACGGTAATCGGATTTAAGTCTTGATAGATAAAGTTGATAAACAATGCTTCATCATCTACCAAGCTGTTATCCTCAGTTGAGTTTTGAGACTTTTCTACCGCGCGCGATAGAAAATCTGCTACGTTGTCCTCGCTCTTAATGTACTCAATTTTGAAATTGTACGCGGACAAAAATAAAGCGTACCGCTGTAGCCGGTTTGCCGCAAACTCCGGTATTCCCTTCTTGCTCCCGAATATGGAGATCAGTGGCTTGTGATCCGTCCTCAATATGAAAGGTGTAGACCTACCGTATAAATAATGATGGTATTTTTTTATTCCAAAAATGATAGCGGCAGCCTCTTTTTGGATTTGCGCGTAATTGCGCTCACTTGCGGACAGAGAACGGGAAGCGTAAGCGATGGCGCGCTCGGAGCCGTCCGGCTGCGCCTGCGCCAATACGGCGCCGAGTCCGTCGGGGCCCGCGTCTACGGTCAGAATTGTGGGCAGCTCGGGGTTGTAGTGGGCTAACACTTTTTCCGATGCGAGCTCTGTTTTAATCAAATTAAAGGCAGCATTTTGTGCATCTCCCCATAGCCATTTATTTTCCTTTTTTAACAATAAATGTAATGGGCTTAAAATACTTGAGGCGTTTGGAATGAACGTTCTGTAATAATTTAACATGCCTAAAAATGATTTCAATTCTGTGACATTCTTTGGTTGCATACACTTTAAGATTGCATCAATTTTCTTTTGTGACTTATGCAGGCCATTTTTGTCAATTACAAAACCTAAATATTCCACAGAGTCCTTAAAAAACTCGCACTTTTCCTGTTTAACCCGCAACCCGGCATCGTTAAGTCTACTTAAAACTAGTTCTAGCCTCTCCAGATGTGTTTTTCGATCCGGGGCTGTAATTAACAAATCGTCCAAAAAAATACATGTACCCTCAATACCGGCTAGCAATTTATCCATGCTTTGTTGGAAAATGCAAGGAGCATTTGACAGGCCGAAAACTAATCTTGTGTACCGAAACAACCCTTTATGGGTATTGATGCACGTTAAATTTCTTGAAGGTTCGTCAAGCAAGAACTGATTATAGGCTCTAGTTAAATCCAACTTTGAAAATTCCATGCCCCCATGCAATTTTGAAAATAAATCCTCTATTCTTGGTAACGGATAGTTGTCAATAAATAGAATTTTATTTAAAGTTATCGAGAAATCTCCACAAATTCTTACATTTCCGTCCGACCGCAAGACTGGGACTATGGGGGTTGCTATATTGGAATGTTCGATTTTCTCTAATATGCCTAAGTCTAACAACCTTTGAAGTTCCTCCTCAACTTTCGGTTTTAAAGCTAGTGGTACCGTTCGCGGCTTACAAAACTTTAAATCTGCCTCTTTCTTTACTTTTAAATGTATCTGATAATATTTAAAAGTGCCGAGTTCATTTGAAAATACTTGAGAATACTTTTTATGTAACGAATTTAAAACCTGACAGTCTTTGTTGATATTATGACAATTGAAATTACATAAATGTAAATCAAATTTATTAATAAAATCGCGCCCTAATAATGGTAACTGCGATTTCACTGTTGAAATAACAAACATGTTAATCTGCTCTGTGCGATTGTCGAAACAGACCGGTAATGACACTAAACCTATGGGATTGATTTTTCTGCCATCATAACAATTGAGCGTTACGTCACATTTGCGCAGAGCATGGTCAAGCTTGAACAGTTTATTAAAAATGTCGGTGGGTAAGACGGACACCGCGCTGCCGCTGTCGACCTCGCACAAAACCAGTTCGTTATCAATGTGCACTGACTGCTGCATCGGCTTTCCGTTAATCGAACGAATAGAAAATAAATCATAAATACCTTTGCAAATGTCATCATTATCCTCAGCTAAGAAATGAGTCGTTTTTATTTTAGATTTACACACTCTGCTCAAATGACCGGTTTTACCACACTTTTTACAGGAATATTGAGAAAATTTGCACTGTTCCCTAGAATGATTGTGGTAGCCACAAACACTGCACTTAATTCTTTTGTTCGCCTCGACCGCTGTAGACTGCAACGCAAACACGTCGGACGCCGCGCCGGCGCTCGCGCCGCCGCCGCCGCTGCTATGGAGCGCCAAGCGCGCGCAGCGCACACCCTGCGCCAACTGCAGCGCTTTGTTAAAACTTAATCTCTGACTATTTTCAGCAAATAGTTTTTCTTTTTCTTTTGCATTTTCAAGCCCAAGTACGAAACGATCCCTTAGCGCAGTTTCGAGTTCCGTAGAAAATGCGCAATACTGCGCTAGACTGCGCACTCGAGCTGCCCAGTCGCTTAACTCTTCACCGGGCCGCTGTTCCGCTTTATAGAACTTATAGCGCTCAGCAAACACACATTTTTGAGACTCAAAATGTCCGTCCAATATATTGAGAAGGCTATTATACTCTAACGCACCCACTTCTTGGGGAAACGCTAGATCCCTTGCCACTCGGTAGGTATCCTCCACAAGTGCAGAGAGAAGTATCGCCCGCCGTTTAACTCCTGCTTTGTCGGTGTCTTCCGTGAGGTCGTTCACCACACAAAGCTGTGAAAACCGACTTTTGAAAATGGCCCACTCTTGCGTGCGGTGATCAAACACGAGGCTGTTACCTAGCACCAGATTTTTCGCCATTTTGCACTTATGTTTTTCACTTTTTTTTACTATTATGCACAATTTACACACGTAAGGCACTTTCTCGTCGCCACTGTAAGGTTTTCAGGTAAAACCTCTAAATAAAACACAGGAGTAGCATATAAGCGTGTACTGGCTGGTTACAGACTGACGTATTGATATGAATTATAAACTACCTTATACTTTATAATATAAACATCACAAAGATATAACATACCAAGAACGAATGACTCCCGTGATTTGTTTCGTAGCCAACTTAACTGTAATATATTCATATAACGTGACGTTTATGAACAAAACAAATGCGCTCTTAACACATCGGCGGCACTTCAAACGTCCCACGCGCTTGTTCATAAAATTTATCTCTTTTGTACATTGTTTTCCTAATAGCACTAATAACACTTTTAAACAACATTGTTAGGACGAGGTAGATCACAATCTTAATAGAATTAGATGCCGTTTTCACACAATTGTGCCAAATAATTCTTGAGGGTTTTGAGTATATTCGTGACAGGTTAAACAAAAGGCGTGCACACATTGACTTAGAAGTAACAATACAAAAAAATGCTTCGTGTATTTTTATGACCTATACTCTTTTGGTCTAGCTGGCTGCAATTGAGGAATTTGCCCCTGAAATTTAAAGGCTGATCATAGTATTTATTCTTATGGCTGAACTGTACATAACAGAAATACACATACAGAATATACATACAGAAATAGATGATACTTATAACTTAACAACTAAGTCGTAATAAAGACATTATTATAAATAGGGCGCGTATGTAGTCATCACATTTTTTTAAATTAATTGTTAAGTATAAGTCAAAAGGAAATAAAGCCATTTACCAAATGATGTATTTACATAAACTAGGAAAATAGAACCATACAAGTCACGTTGCGGGCAGTTTTATAGTAGTGGAAATGCCGCGAGTGTTAACCGAGATTCTCAGGGCATTGTTACAAACACAATGTTGTTTTCTTGTGCAATATTGCTGAATTCGCACCGATTGTGAAATATTTGTCCAGACACGTCCGCTTGATCGCCTGTGGTTCTGTATTGTCATGCTTTGTGGAATCGACAAAATAATGGCTCCCAATAATAAAATTAAAACTAGCATCCGTCTCAGATATTACTCCTCAAAACTTTGGAAACGAAAGGAAAATAGCACAATGAACTTCAACTTGGATCGAATGCGGACTACGCCATTTATTTTAAAATTGAGCTAAGATTGAAATATTAATGAAGTCGGTAAAAGTTCGACTAACTCTGACTCAATATTTGCCAAAGTCGACTAATTAGCTGATTGATTAAGGTCCATGAATTCGCCCACGCTTATTTTTATTATCAAACTTTGTACTACGTTGAATTGGCATATCTGGAGAGTTATAAATGCTCGCGCATAGCTGGTATCCCTCGATTCGCCTCACCAAACTTATTTAAAAGCACAAAAGGCATATGATTTATAGATATTAGTGTCTTACTTATTTCAAATTTATTTGATGGAAACAATTTTAAATTATTGGTAGAAAATAAAAAAGCAATATAACCTGACGCTGTATGAAGCATAAAGGAGAAGAAATTATAAAGTAATACAAATCCAAAAGTACGCTGCATAAAGGGAACATTTGAACGGGACGCGAGCGCTCCAGGAAACAAGGTGATCTAAACGCGCTCTTACAATATTCCAGTTTTATTAAATAACAAGGGAAGGTGGCACGATGCGAAAATGATGTTGGAAATGCTAGCAATTCGCGTAAGTGGAGCAGGAGGGAATATGTTTATGCTGCGCATGCCTGTAATAAGCTGTTGTTTACGTATGAAATAAACCAATGCAAGGTGTGCAAATAGCCCAGCGTGACCTTTGCATGCAGTTATAAATGATGAAATTGCAAATCGAAGTACTAAAACAAATAACGCTTCGAGAAACGTTCCAAACGGCACGAATGTGTATGTTTTCAACGAAATTGTATCTGCTGTTAGTCTAAACACCGACGGAGCGCAACATTGTGCGAAATTAAAGAAAAACACGACCGCGCAACAAACTGTCGTTGCGTTCGTTGCCGGTTGTCACAAGCTGACGTTGTCGTGTTTTTTCATTTCCACGATAATTTTGCCACTGTACTTTTTGATGTTGAAAACGGGCAGAACTACAGAGAAACTTAAAGTATAATCTCAATTCGTTTCGAATCAAACATTGGTTTATATGAAGGTAGAAATAATAAAGGAGCACAAATAGCAGCGAGAGTAAACTACTATAGAAAACAGGTCTGTATTGTTGATTGTAAACTTTTTTAAATGATGTTAGTCAAGCACAAAACTGCAAGCAGATTACACAGAGAATCGCAAACACAGAGTAAGCAGATTGCTTGCCAGTTCGTTTTATGAACAACTGGCGAGTGTGCAAAAACGGTGTTTATGGAGCATTTCTCACTACGGGAGTTCGGTCAGTTCTGTTTGCAGGCGTGCACCGGACTCTGATAAAACGCTCATTATTTTATCAATAGATATTTTTGGTATTACATGGTTCTATTTAGTACCAATAAGTATTTTTTTAATATAAAAATAGTTGTTCTTAACGTAACTAAATTTAAACATCACCATTTAATTACTTAGTGTCATCTAGTCATGAGTAATTTCCTAAGAAAGAGGACGATGCTTTGTTTCTGAGTATCGTATAGAGTATTCATGCGCACCGTTATCATCAAAATCACACGTAATACAAATACAATATCTCAAATATAACAAAAAAACTCCTGTCATCTTCTACCATGGGAGTTGGGAGTTATTGTTCGCGGATCTTTCACATCCCGGTCATATTTGCCGGCCCCGGCGGTCGCGAATGAATCCCAAATGAGGCAAATAAGCAATTATGCGCTCATATTCGGGCTCGATTACACGCTGCGGGGAATTTTAGACGCACCGCTGCGCTCCGAGCTACGACCTGCGAATCGACATACGACAACACTCAACAGTTTAATTTCCTGCGACAAAACAGCGGTTTTTACGTGCTACAGTATTTTCCTACAATATACGCTTTAGCGACTACGGGAATGAAAGCGTTTTAAAGTTTGGCGGGTGGGGTGTTTTAGTTTCCACAGACATCGGACAAAAATACCATTCTCATGCACATTGTGTTATATTGAGTAAAATAATCGAAGGCCCGTTTCTGACTTAATTCACTGTTGTGGAATAACTGAACAAAATAATAAATAATTATTTTCAGTTACGCGCTTTGAACTGAAATCATTTTGAAATAATAGGAACCTTATTATTCTACTGTTACTGACTTAGTACAGCCACCAACACTGTATAAAACAAAATATTTCAGAACAATTTTCGTAGTGCGTTCAACAACACCATATTATTACGAAATAATTCATTGTTACGTAAAAGATCTACGTGCTGTCCCTAAGGCAGACACGTTGCATTTGGAAATAGTTTTGTGTTCGCCGTACTGACTGGCAGCGCGTCATCACCAATAGAGAGTTAGCGCGCCATCTCTTGGACATTTTTGTAAGTATAAATACGCCGGTCTTCGTGGTATGTGCGGCACATTTTTGGCTATTCAACTATATTAATAACTTGATTTTGAGATTTTTCGACATAATGCAGTGTTTTACTGGGAGTTATATTGAAAAAATAAATAAAAACATAGAATAACTTTATCCCGATAATGTATTCGCATGGGATAATTTACGAGCAAAGTCGCGAGCACAGCTAGTTATAAGTATAACCTTCGCCTCTGTTGTTAAAAAGATCCACGAAAAATTCTCAAAGACAAACTGGAAACTTTAAAATCCGTTAAGAAGCATTTACACTTTAGTGTTAAGCGAATAGACAGCTAAAATAAGCCACTTTGTTTTATAGTATTTATGGATGACACTAATTACCTTTATGTATTTCATGTGAATATTACAAGTAGTTGAAACCGAATAGTCTATCATCAGCCGAAATAACGTCACTGAAACTCGGAACGTAACTGTTATCTATTCGTTACACACTGCAGTGAAGTTGTAATTAATTTTGAATATACTGCTTAATAAAACCTCTTTAACCCGGTAATATAAGTATTTACCCGCTCGGAGCGTGTATAGTCCTTAATGCGCCCACAATTTTATCAACAAAATACATGAGGGATCACATTTACATAATAAGCCCCTCATACGAAACGGCCAATATTCAGATTTTCGTTATTATTTTACCTCATTCGATCCTCTGTAAAATTATATTATGAAGCTGAATCAAGAGCTTTGATAAAGCGGTTGTTTAGTGCAGCGAGCGAATTTGTGCCGATAAAATGCACTGTAATCTGATTACGGGTCGTCGCTTCGATACACTACTTTAGTACGTTACGCGCTGAGTTATCTACGGTACACTGAAAAAATGGGAGGGCTATAAACAAATTATTCTTAATATCAACCAAGCGACTTATTTCGGACAGAGCTTGCAAAGCAATCGTAGCTGTTTTTAATTTTGAAATAAGTGTCGGTTGTATGTAGCCGTAAAATTTTAGACAAGCCAAATTGGGACTTTGCTGGCACTTCGTGTTATCTGTGTTCGAACAAAATATGCGGGTGCACCCATTCATTCCTATTTAACCCTCAAGATCATGTTACTAGTAGGTAAATAGAAGAGCAGTAAATATAAAAACATATTTTACATCGCCCCCTTTTCATCCATTCAGGGTTGAATTTCGGAAAATCCTTTCATAGTGTCCTACTACTACTACTACTACTTAGTGACCTCGCTATTTCGCGTTTATGAATAGATATAGATTTTGCAGTTCGATTTTGCATCCGCTTTTGTCTCTGATGCCTTACACTTTAAAGTTTGAAAGCCCGAATCATGGATAAGCCTCCAACCTTAATGACAGGTCGAAACATCACACGTCGGTTATATGACATCACACCTTCTTATATAAAAACAGATAGGCAGCGACTCCAATTACGTGGTCGGTTTCCTAGTTCTGGTTGTAAACTACTTGGTCCTGATGAGAACATAAAATAAAACGAAATGGTCAGGCGCGCAGCGACACAGCGTTGGTCGCGCGCCAACTGTTTCCCGACATCAAGCAATATCTGTGTAACTAAATAATCGGACCGACCCGACCCCGTCAGAAACTCTCACTTATGACAATTGATGGTGAATGGCCCTTATAACGATACGATAGACGACTGCGTCTAAGAGATTGGAGGTCGAAATCAAAAGCCTTTACGTTCAACACTTTTATAAAAAAGAACTTGATGGGACTATTCCTGTTGCGTGCCTAACAGACAAAAAAATGCTTATTCGCAACAAAATAACTGACTCGATTCAAATCTGTCGCGGAAGGGTTATAAAAGTATGTCATATTTTAGTATAAAAGAAACTTGAGAAGCAAAATCTTTCGTCACAAAGTCCGGCAGTAAAACTGCAGAAGTAAATAATAAAATTGAGGAGCCCGTCAGTTTTATTATCCTCAACGCGATAAAGTGGATAAATCATAGGCGGATAACGTAAAAAGCGCATTATAAAATCATAATTAACGCAGAATGTAAATCTTATCTAAACATTTTCACTTTTTCTTTTGAATATCAAAGGGATTTCGCTAACAAAGCGGTCAACGACGATTAACATAAAACTATTATGTAACTGAAAAAGATATGCATATGTATGCAAAGATATTGTTATAATTAATGAAGCAAAATATAACATGATAACAATGAGTGTAGCGAAACTAGTTGCTGATTCTTAAACAATACCAGTACAATCTCATCTGAGCCTGGGGGGCATAAATAAAGCGCCTAAACGCACTAGTCGCCACGCGCTCAGAATGTTAATACCCGCAAGTCTCACAACTAGTGGGTACAGCAGCCGTAAGCGGCATAAATCACGCCCTTTGTGCCGCGACGCACTATATCGAAAGATTTCAGAGACGATAAAATTATCGTGAATAAGGATAACTAGTTTTATAATGCCATTGTAATAAATTCAACGTGATGTTTAATATTTAAATTAGCGGTCAGTGTCGTCAGGTTCCCACCTAAAGTAGACCAACTGGGTGCGAGGATGCACGTCCGTCCATCATCAACGTTATTGTATAGAAAAACAGACAGACAGACACACGAGTGTTTCGTTTCCTAAACGAAAAACGAAATCCTACAAGGACTTCGATTTTTCTTTTTGAGGTAAGTGCGGAACCCTAAAAACTAGCTTTTACTAGGAACTTCGTCGGCGTGGAAATGTATCGTTAAAATACTTAAAAAATCATGTTAATGACATTAGATTAAATTTAGATTAATTTTAACTAAAATTACGAGCTCTCATCGGGAACTCACAAACTTGACGTTTATTAATTTTCCAGGCTCTATGTCACCCTTTTAGGGAATAATTTTCTTAAATTTTCTGCGGTCGGTTTTCCCCAGGGCTCAAATTATCTCTATACCGAATTTCATCAAAATCAGATCAGTTGGCTTAGCCGTGAAAGCGTAATAGACGTACCGAGTTACTTTCGCATTTATAATATTAGTATCGATATGCAGGAATATCGATGTCTGATAGCGACGAGGTGCGGATAAGCAGCATTGCATAGCTCCTCTACGTCATTTAAACCTAGTTAAATTTACATTTTCAAATGTACATACATTGTCATTATTTAAATTACAAGGTCGCTTTTGCAACATTCAATTGCCTTAAATCTCCCATCAGAGTCTAATTTGCTTAACATTGTACAACAACGCTACCAAACAATAGGCCTTAAAAGGCCTTGGTCCAAAAATACTAACTTCAGCTCTAGTAGAACGCGTCAAAATAGAAACTAAAGCATAAATACATGTCCATAACGTGAGAGACTAATTTAAGAATGAAGTAAATCGCTGTTTTGAGCACAAGCTAAAATAAATCTTACGGTTACTGGTGCACAGTCTGAATTAGCTTATTGCAAGTAATCCAAAATGCGGATAGACAGAGGCTACGTGAGATGATCACCGCAGCGCGGATTCTAACTCAACCCTTCGACGGGGGCTCGGCCACGAATATCACAATAGGATTAAATTTATTTTTGTTGTAACTATTGTGTGCCTCAACTTTTGTTTAAACAATCAATAAATGTATTTTATAACTTCCAATTGTTAATGGTTTATCGTTAAACATAACCTTTTCTTATAGCCGTTTTTTGAATGATGAACTTAGGGCGGATCAAGCTTAAGAAATGGCTTTTCTTCTGCTTGATTTTGAAAAATTGCAACGTTATATCAAAACTTTTGTGGTGGAACTGGGTTGAGAGAAAAAGAAACCGAAAGTTTACTTAAAAGTGAGAACAAGAAAAAAACATCTTGGCACGCCTATATTTCGTAGAATTCAGGAAAAATTCAGGCACTATTCTAACTCTGTGTTCAGTCAGATTCTTCTAAGATAAAATGATCACCAATATGCATTTGATTTTATTGAAAATATTGTACTAAAGCGTAGTTAATCTAAACAAACAATGAACGAGATGACCTCATTGCAATCACCGGCAGGCGATGCTTAGTCGAGCTGATGCATTAAGCATTTTAATTTCCACAATAAGGCAACCAAGACTATTATTACAATTACGTTTGCTGTCACGTATCAATTGCATCAAGGCTTAAGCGTCCACTAACCCACTTAAATGCAATATGCATTATTTGTAGCAGTGTAGTGTACCTACGCATTGTTAGAAACTGCAACTGTTAAAACATTGCTTAACAATTTAAATTTTATAGGTTTAATCATTTTTTTTTTTTTAGTTAAGGTCTATCAACAATTGCTTACACTAATACACAGTTTTATATTTAACTAAAGTTTATAATAATTTAAGTGTAGCAATCATTTAAAGGTAAGCACCGCATGCACTGTTTTACACACAACTAATTACATAACCTAAATATTACTGTAGATTAACACTAAAAACTAAAAACTAACAATGTTTAATCCAAGTGAGATATCTTTTCTCTTATTGCCCTATAAAATCCAGCAACAGAATCAAAGTTAACGTCTGAGATATCACTGCAGCTGTTTATAATTTTACAAATCCTTGAGATAGGGGAATTAGCGCCCATAACAGTTCTTCTGGGGGGCGGACAGAGAGGAGTAAATGTCTAGTACTACTCATTCGCATTAATTTAATTTAAAAATAACTAGGTATATAAACGGTAAGCTGTTAATTTTATATTGCGTAAAAATTTCATACAAATTATACTTAGCGGTTCACCTATGAAATAAAACCACTAATAAAACAACCGAAATTCAAATTCAAAATTCGTTAATAATTATTAATAAAATTACTAAAATGGCGATTTGATAGGACAACGTTCTTAAAACTATAATGATACTGGGTCATTAGTCATCTCATTACCCATATTTTTTTATATCTCAACCAGCCCACGGCATAATGCTTTGTGTCAAAGTTTGTTTTAAAGAAATTATTTTTAGTATCGTACCTTGTTTCTTTTTTTTCCTGTAGCAACCTAAATATAGAGCCTTCTTACAATGTTCGCTTGAAGGATCTTGAAAATTAGTCAGTACTTTCGGATCCTTTTACATGCAAACCTCCAAACGAATAAGGCTTGTGATAACTGGTAAAAATGAAATACAATTTAGCGGTGAATAATAACACTGTCACAATGTCTATTACAGTGCAGCGTGAAACATTAGTTCACGTTATAACACTCGCAACTTAGTTATAATTATTACACGTGTCACGTAGTAAACATACTGATCGGGGCAGCCGTATACTTGGATTTCTGCTCAATAATAGAACTGCATTCTTCGAAAGGCTGTTGCAAAATATGTTTAAGAATAATATAAATCTGCACCTAACGTTACAAGTACAAACTAGTAAGTGCAACTTTATTACAGCCACATTGATTATCGATTTCTGTTTTTCACTTTATTTATTTGTAGTTTTTTTTTTATAAAATCTTAACCCACCGCCCCTCCCTCTGCCTCGGTAGAGGTGACGAACTGCGTGAGTGCGTCGACACCTCGGCGTAACTACGCAGCAGCTACAAGCAGACCTCCCGCTACACGCCGTTGTCAACCAATTGACCTGCCGAAGACTGGTTTGAAGGTGGACAGCGATGGTTTCACTAGGGTGGAGAGGAAGAAGAAACCCACCCCAAGAAACCAGTGCGGATCTGCACCGACTGGACCGAAACATCTGTTGCGTCCAGCTACACCGACGACGCTGCTGTACGTGTCCCGACTACACCACTCTACAAAGGCGGAAGACATTGTAGAGTATGTGCAGATCAAGACCAAGCTAAACCTGAGGGTCGAGCGGTTGGAATCCCGCCACAAGGTGAATTTCAACTCCTTTGTGGTGAGCGTACCGATAAAAGATCTATCGGCCTTCATGATACAAGAGTTTTGGCCGAAGGGTGTCATATTTCGGCGATTCCGCGGCCGGCTGATGGAATATGACACCATGAAATTGCGTCACACACAGCAGAAATAGTGTGTTAGTTTATAAGTTATTTTGTTTGTATTTTAATATGTATGTTAGTCTGTAAGGTATTTATGTATGGGCCACTAGATGCCTGAAAATAAATGATTTATCATTATTATTATTATTAACGTTCTGAGGTATAGAAAGTTATTTAAAAAACATCGTGTTGTACATAAATATTTCAGTTAGTTATATATCTCAAGTGAGAGACTTTCATTTGCTTGCTTTACCAATCAACCTAACGATGGCTGTGTCATGAGGAGTTCAGACCACAGTCTGCCTCCACTGCACATGCATATTGAACACTCGCTTGTATGTAAATTCTACGAGAATGTGGGATACAATACAATTTTCAAATTGAATCGAAGATAATAAAATGATTTTTATTATAAGTAGAACTAGATAGATAAAATATCTCAGATCACTCAAAAAATAAGATAAAAATTGCTTTAGATACTGGATTTGCCGCCGTGGATAGCTTTCGACCGATTCAACTCGTACCTAAAAAGGTGCGAAAAGGAATAAAACAATGGGTAATTGAAGCGTTCAATCAGCTAACGTCCTACGCCAACTGCAAACGCGACAAAGCTGTGATTTTTTCCACTGGTAACCTCATTACCAGCTCTGCGCAGTACGCTCACGTCCCCGAATATCCTGTCCCGATTAGGTAGATAGGATACACTAAGCCGTTCGACGCATCGTAATCGGTGCGTCGCTCGCGCATTCGAGTGCCCGAATGTTTATGTGGAATGAGTAGGGACAGATAGATATGCATGACCCAAAGTAGACAGTTTAATATTCAAACGCCGCCTCCGCGGCGCACGCCTCGCTGTAATAAAAGCACGCTCCGGCGCTTAACGAGCTCGACCGATGAGCTCCTTCGTATTTCATACAAGACGACCCCGTACGTGACCGCAACGCGGCAAGAACTTAATTTCTTCGGTAACAGGGAACTGTGAATTATTGTGCGCACTTAATACTCGATGTTTGAGGATAGGCTTTGATGTTATCGTACCTCGTGCAATTTCCTGTTAACAAATTACGAAAGCGGAACCTACGTCTTGGAAATTTACGGGGACATCGCTATTGTTAGCTTTAACTGCGCTCATAGCGGGCGCGGCCCAAATAATGGAGTTGTGATAATTAAACAGTAAACCGTACCGTATGTATGGGTACCTGCTATTCTGATTGTATCAATTCAGGGCACAAAGATATTAAAACTTTTGATCTCATGCGCGACCACAAAATAACAATAAATAATACGACGCCTACAATTCTTGCAAATATCAAGGTTTTATAAATTTACCGAAGTTCATCCAAAAAAATACTACTTATAGTTTACTCATAGGAATCTACTAAACAGGGAGGAGCCTCTCTTTGTTAAAAGCTACTTACTATGGTCGGAAAACATTGGATTTGCCTGACAAGGAAAATGTCGAATTGGCAAAAAAAGGTCACTAAATTGCACAGGGCTCCGTTCTTATGAGTGTTAGGCGTTTATAAAGCGAGTGCTAAGTAGGTAGGTTCTCTGAGCAAGTGTCCCAGGACGAAGGTGCTCATAGTCATCAGTTTTAATACAAATAGTAGGAATTCGGGACAAAGTACTAATATTCTATATTCTTTAACCGTGTTTCTTCATTTTCAATGATTGCCATTACATATGGCATACTCAGATTCATATTGCGGAGCTGGATTTAGCATTACATGGTTACTTTTTTCATGAATATGATATTGAAGCTCGTTATTTACAAGCACGATCAAATAATATGAGAGGGAAGTAATCAGTTATTAGTGGCTCCTCGGCTTGAGGTCATCAAAATGCACGCCGCATCAGCGGCTCCGAACTTTAACCTCTACTGCAAAGAAAGTTATCAGCAATCGTGGTGCCATTGATTGCGCACAAAGAGCGTTTCCACTCGCGACATTCAAGTTCGATTTTCTGCTCACAATACGAGCGTCGATTCCCGCCTTGCATTCGGGATTATAGTTCCACGGTTCGTTCGGTTTCGTCGACATTGTTCGGATTTTTCCGTCTCGTTTAATACCCCGACGTATGAAAGACTGTTAGGCTTATGAAGCAGACGTGAAAGTTCGTTTTCATCAAAACCCGGACTCCAAATAGTTGCATCTCTCATTTTATTCTGGATATCCAGAATTTAGGCTTTAGTTAAAATCCTAATAAAATAAGATCACTTCTAGATATCAAAGTGCGATCAGCAATGTTAGTTGTTACAGTGTACGCATTTTTGAATAATAAATCACTGTAATAAAATATTGTCGCAATTTATAAAGCTTTAAGTCGTTTCTGGCCGGTTGCCAACTCTGCTGCACAATAATAGTACCTACCGACGACTACGCGACTGACTACCTTACTCTTAATTACTCCACCCCCACTTCGACTATTTAATACTATGTTAAAATTTTCAAGGGAACAACGTACTGGGCCGAATGACGGTAATTTTTTAAGGAATACATTTTTTTACGGCACAGTTCGGCACAGGTAATTATTGCCCCCATTCCTTACGTTTCTGTTGGGGCTTAAAACATCAAACGATGTTTTTGTCCTCTTTGGCGAGGATCGCCGGTAATCCGAGGAGCAGAGGCGGTGCTCAGTGCATTGGAAAACCGTTATAGGTGGGCAGCTCCCCTTTTAGCGCCCGCTCTGAGGCAGGACGCCGTACGATCGTGTTAAAGCCACTTGAACACTTTAATTACATAACATTTTTACTTTAAGAAAAATATTACATGAATAAAAAAATGCTAAAGCCGAGATAAAAAAATATTAATGTTGAAACAACTCGTGTGTACACAAAATTCGACTTCATTAGATAATGGAAAGTAGATGAACATTTTATTACAAGTTTAGTCCTGAAACAGTTATAATAAATAAAATTAAATAATAAATCAGGGGACATTCTTTACACAAATCGATCTTCTCCCAAAGTAAGCTCTAAAGGCTTGTGTTATGGGTACTAGACGACGACATAAATACTTATATAGAGAAATAAATACTTAAATACATAGGAAACATCCAAGACTCAGGAACAAACATTCGTGCTCATCACACAAATATTTGCCCTTACCGGGGATCGAACCCGGGACGCTAGCTTCGGAGGCAAGGTCACTCCCAACTAGGCTATCCGCGTCGTCAAGTTATACTGAAATTTAAATGCATTCTAAAACTAGTTACAGGCGTTTGAGGGTATTGTTACGCAGCTCCATTAAAAACCGTATTTTGTTCGTTATCATATCGGTCTCTCTCAGAATTAGCATGATAGTTGCAGTAGGTGGCTTGGTGAATCTGTTATAGTCCATATACGAGCACTTTCACGGCGGGGCGCCGGCAGAGGGGTGCAGTTATTGCACGAGCCAGGGGTTGTTAACACGAGGCACTGTGAGGCGCTACATAGAGAGATTGTGCCACTTCATGCGGTTTTATTAATCAACTTTGAAATGAGGCTCGTAAAATTAACGTGCGACCAGAGTGTTGCAACGCTCATGAAAGCCTTTAGCTCGCGGTAATTAGCCTTGATAATGTAAGTATAATTAGTTTAACAGATAGCTGCGCTATTCAATTGTATCGCTTATGAAAACTCACAATCACCTGCTGATATCCAAGGTGCGGGTCTAGAGGTGAACAGAAACTCATTAAAAACTACGCCAAACAATTTGTACGCGGGTAAATATTTGACAGACGTCTTATTTCAGAATTTGAATTTCGGAACAGATCTGCGGGAGGTAGACAAGTAAATTAAATAAGCGAACTTCCCTCTAGCGTTACCTAAAAATCGTCCGAAAGCCGCTTAGGATTCTCGTCAAAAAGCCAAAATCGAACAACAAATTCAATTAAAAGTTTGCCTCGAGTAATCTGAACCGGGTAACATCAGATAAAGCGCGATTAATTATTATTCCGCTAATGGACAAAGGAGCCTCTTTGCAACATGGAACAAACAAGATTCGAACTGAACTAGACAAAAGCTTGAACGTAACCAGCAATCGCTCATTCACGCGTCTGGCGAGTGCGCGCCGGGAAAACTAGCGCTTTCTCTTTTCTCCTTGTTCGTGGAAATAAGTCTGTCTTTGTTAGCTCGGAAGGGGAAATGCGGGCTATTTGTTTTTACAGTCGAGCGCCGACGAACAAATTAGGTGGACAAACTGTTGAAGCGGTCGAGGTGTCTATATTCCGCTCTGTGGAAATTCTTCTCCAAATCGTTGGGTGGCGACCGTCTCGGCGCCGGCTCGAGTGCGGTAATCATTTTCTCTTCGCCGCCTATCGAGACATTGTTCGTTCGATCTGCACATTATTGCCGAGTGCTCGAGAGTTTTGAGCGTAAAAGTGATATGCTTCCCGAGCATTTTGCTCATTCAACCGGCATCGAAAAGGAAAAACGCTGACGGGGAAGGACATTCTCAAATTTCATCACTTCATATCAAAATTATGTTATTCTAACTTATTTGTTTCGCAATACTGTTGCCAAATCAAGACATATATGTTTTAAATTACCGCCCACAGTATACTTATATTTTCTAATGCCGCTTTTTATTCAGTTCTAGTCAAACAAAATGTCGGATCGGTGATATCAAAATTTGTACTGAATTGGTAGCGTTTGTAAGTTGCGACCTCTTTCTAAACTTTGCTCGTGTTTTGACATTCAATAAATCGCGGCATCTTTTCTGTTCGTAAGTTTAGTGGTTTGCAATTTTACTTCACTAATATATATATGGTCGAGGCCCGATTACAAGCAAATTGGCACAAATACTCGTATTAGCCAGGGTTTAGCCATTGTTATAAACATATTAAAAGTATTTTTGGATCGGAATCAACCAACAAGTTTTTTACTTAATAAAAATTAATTATATTTAAAAATGAATTAACCACGAATTATTGTTTAATTTTCGAATAAATCTACACGAAAAAAATCATTTGACGGTTACTTGACTAAAACGATAACACCACACGGCCCATATTCATAAATTGTGTACAGAGTAGAAACACTTTCAGGATATTTTATGCATCTAATCCCAATTTTGGGGTGTAATTAAAATTATTTATAAAAGCTGTTTCTAGGCCTCTGTACCAAACGGGGGACACGGGACCCTATTTTCTATCTATTTTGAAATATATTATAACTTTGTTTTTGCATTACTCAAGGTACTAAAATATCAGGAAATATATCCAACCATAATAATAATCTTATCTATTACTTGTAACTTTTATGTGAATTTCATTAATTCCAACTATCATCATGCGAAAAGTCAAGTCAATCCATTGCTCCGTTTTGACTTGAAAGAAGAACAAACAAACACAGCATCGTAAGTATAATAAGACACGTTAAAAACACAACGCCTACGTTAATTTAAAGTAACAGAAATATATTTTCTTATAAGATATTATAAAAATACGACGACACCAACCAATTATCCAATTCCAGTAAGCGCCTCAGTCGCTTTGGACGCTTTTGAGGGAGAATAATGTCGCAGATACATTTCCTTTGATTGCGAAATTCGAGTATTGGAAAAACAGAAGGGAAGGAAAATAACGCGGCGGGGTCAGCGTCCTTCAATAGCCGGTCTTCCATTCATAAGAAAAAACATCCGAATATCAAGAGAATTCGACGACATTTGGGAGGAATAGTTGGGAAATATTGTGCTCCATTAGTTTCGATTAACGTGAACCGTAAATATAGACAGAGAATTCGTAGAAGTATGTTCACCTGTAGAATAGAAGGATAATAATTGGAACAAAACATCGGTACTTACGTTAAAGTTTAAGTAGTGAAAGTTTAATGACTGATTATTTCAGTTCTGGCAATGAACTAATGAATGGATTAGTAGCGGCAAGGTAAGAAATACTGCATCAATTGAATGCTCATGAAGTTTGTAAACATTGATATCCCATAGTGAAGGAGAAAATGCAAGTACATACCTACAACTTGCGGCCAATGGAATATTGACATCCGTACTGTATCAAAATATTTCGCATGAAGGTAGGAAAGGAAGGCATGCATGCAATAACAATTCCCTTTGTTACAATCTATGAGTACTTACATAAAAATCATGTTGTCTTTGGTAAGTTACCTTTGTTATTGTAGTTATTTGTTAATAAGTATCAACTTAGAGCGACAATCTGACAAATTATCGACATATCCATACTAATTTCTAAAAATGTGTCTCACTTATCGCGTGTCTGATATAGAACCCGCATAGATATTTAAATGGTCTTTGTTGATAAGCAACTGCTTCACCTATATGGTCAGTGGCTCCAACAGAAAATCGCGTATAGTGAAATGAAAATTTGGCCACACGTTACATTCGGGATAACGTTATTCGGTCAACATATTTTGGAATCATCGCAAGACTGCAGGCAGATGTAAGGATTTAATACGTAATTTCCCTCTACTATAGCTCAATTTAAGCAGTATAAGTTTTTATAGCAAAGCCCTAAACCACAACGATTCAAGTGAATGAACTCGTCGCGCGTATACTACGGGTTTCAGGAAGCCATAGCAGAGGTGTTGTCTTCCATATCCGGTTCCCACAACAAATCACCCAACCGGTCGCCCGACTGGTTTGCCTACTAAACTGCGCTCTAAGCAAATGACGAGTAGCTATTGCTCTGCACTGGCAGTTAGCGTCGACTACAAGGCATTACGGTTGAGTAAAAGCTACAAAACATCATTAACAACCTGCTTAAGTGCATGTGCTTTGCAAGCGCATATTTCTCCCACGATTTTATTGCGACCTGAGGGCTTAGTTTTCTAACGAGTTCACGCTTTTTTAGATAAAATCTAGATTATCCTTTTACTGATAACGCTGTTCCTATCTAATATTTATTAATTTTCCTTGTACAGGATTCATTTCTGGGGTGCATTTAAGGCACCCGGCGCATCTTTATTAACATTTCAAGGACTCTGCATACTTCTTTACATATCTGTATGTTCCGTATGGTTCAAATGAGATTATTTCCAGTATTAAGCAGATTTTTTAAACTGATCCATTTAAAGGTCCAGTACTGTCTTGGCTTTTATGCTACATTAGGTAATAAAAAACATAATTAAAAGGGGGCTCGAGTATTAGGTATTGCCTCATTAAATTAGGTTTAACAATAAATGTGCAACAAAGTTATCACGAAGAGCAGTTGCCGAACAACGTTATCGAACGCGAATAGCAGTTGCAGTAGCAGTTGCGCCGTCATTGTCAACAGGAATAGACAGCGCCGGCGCCAGACGCGGAGGCGCCGGCGCGACGGACCCCGCCTTCTCTCCAGCCTGACACACATAATACGAACAGTACGGTATCGTACAATGAAAAAAAAAAACTACGGCAAAACACGGGTTGACCATAAACTTATAAATGCTAGTGAAGAAAAAACTTTATGGAAAGCTTAAGACGAGTGTGAACCTACGGCTTTTCATACAAAAGGCGATAACGATTTCCACCCCTTAAATTTTAACCGATGTTGACCAATTTTTGATAGGTTGTCATTCAGAACAATATCTAGGTCTATACGTTTCGATTTTTTCACCATAATCAATAAATTCAGTTTTATTGCCGTTTTAGTATTCTCATACAATACTAATGTATGCGTTTATTTCAAAAACAACAACAACAATATTCAAAAACGTATAGACCTAGATTTTGTTCTGACTGACAATCTATCAAAAATTGGTCAAAAACGGGAAACATTTCAGGGGTGGAAATCGTAATCGCCTTTTGTATAAAAAGGATTAATTAGCCCAAACTTGAAGTAAATGTTAAAAAGTTCTTCATCTTTCGCTCAAGTCATTATACTAGGTTATTAGGCAATCCATCGAAAGCAGGGAAATTCAAGGGATTACGACTGCGTTCCATAATCCGCTTCATAGAAGTGGTGGAGGTTGTCATTGACCGAGTGCTAAAGAAAGGGAAAGGAGGGCTATTACTCAAAAGATCCTGTAGGGTCGAAGTGAGATAATATGACACTATTGAATTACAAGTTTATTATATTTCCACGATATACTTGCCTACTTGTTATCACATTCGTCTCACGACTACAGTCAAAGAACGAAAGAAGGACGATTTATCTTTACACGGAAAAAACGAAGTGCCAGCAAAGTACCTACCAATTTGGCTTGTCTAAAATTTTACGGCTACATACAACCGAGACATATTTGAAAATAAATAACAGCTTTGTAAATTATAGACATGCGATTGCTTTGCTTTGTTTGATGTTAGCAAATAGCTTTGCAAGCTCTGTCCGAAATATAATTGTTTATTTCTGGCCCTCGCATTTTTTCAGTGTACTAATTTCAGGAAAACAATAATAATGTTTGATTTCTAAGATGTTATCCTTAGTCCTGGCTGGCAATATAAACCTAGCACTGTTTCAAGATGGAGTACTGTTGCTCTCCCTATCCCGAATACTTAGGCGTGAGAGTTTGAGTCGGCGCGATAAAGATGTCGGGTCGCTATTTAGTTATATTTCAAATAATACCGAACTTGCACAAAGGCATTTCCAATGATAGTATAATATGTTAATAATAGCATTTGCCCGTGACTCCGTTTGCGTGGAATTCGTTTATTGCTATGCCCGCAGGTACTCTGAATTTTCCGGGATGAAAAGTAGCCTTCGAGTATGTCCTATCCTTCTTCCAACTGTCGCTATGCAAAAAAAAAGGGCAATCCGTCCTTCGCTCCCTTTTGACGTGAAAGAGGAACAAACGAACAAACAAAAACACTTTCTCATTTACCTATAATATTAGTTAAGCGTTTAAGGATTAGTAAGGACGACTTATAAAATAGTTTTCGACAGAAGTTGTCGTTGAAATTTGAGATAAAATTTGTGGAATATTAACCGAAGAAACAACTACATTGCCATTGGTCGTTAATAGTGACTGACATTCTTTTACGTCAATTATAAATAATTTATAGAGAGAACTCTTTACAGTGCATCTATTGTCTTAATGTCTCTCGACAATCATCGCATTTCCGAATACAAACGAATGCAATAGAAACGAAACGACAAACGATAGAAATCCGACGCCTGACAAAACACGAAGTTTGCCGAGAGACATTATAGTACATTGTGCATCTAGGGCCGTAAGAAGGGGATAACTAACGAGAGTCTGTTAGAAGCCCGACGCCGATAGGCGAGGGCTTTTATGACTCGAGTTTGTTATCCCCTTACTGCCCGTGATACACACAATGTTTTTCATCACATTTGCGAGGAAATGAAATAAAAATTATATATATTAATTTTATTTCCATTTTACATCGTGAATTACCATCAGGTGGGTGTTCATAAACTGAGCGTACGTTGCGATCAGCGCGGGGCAGCTCCGCCGGCTTGCGGTCGCGCGCCCCGCCGGCTGCGGCTCCCGAGCAGCTCCGCCGACCTGGCGCACTTAACTGCCCGCGGGAGTTCGAAACCATACCAAATCCATAACTCCCGGGAGTTATGGATTTTGTATGGTTCATAACTCCCGCTGACGGCGGGGCCAATAGAGGAGTTAAATCGGCTATAGTTGTTCGCTTGCGTATAATAACACCCTTTCCGAGCAAGTGTGATGAAAAGAAAATAGATGCACTGTACTTATTAATATTTACTACTCGTATACGTTAAATTTTGTTCGTTAATAGTGAACACAACACATTAAAGTTAAACATAACAATGAGTATGCTCGGCTGGTTTTCCCCGCGCTGTGCAAGCAATGGGTCCACAAGCCTTCCCTTTGCTGCTCCATGCCACATCAAAGGCAAGGGAAATCAACATTAACTTGCCCACGGACGTGGCTCACCTGCTAAGGGGTGGTACTGTACGTTAGCGCAATGCGTTTCCTTGATGAACTAAAGGCTATCCATCTAGCTACTGTTCCATTAATTTCGTTTTCCATCTCTGACTTTTATATACTTTTACCTTATTTAGCTCTTTTGGTCGTCGTTTTATGGGTTGATGTGAATTTACGCCCTATTAATGTACATAGAAGGGAGATAAAACTTAACAAAATATGACCTGGTAAAAAGTTATGTGCGAACATACATACATGTACCTCTAAATAAAATGCGTGACGAATCGAGAACCGCGGTGAAAGATCAAGTTATTAGATTTCCTACCAAAATAGAGTACTTGTTTCAAACTTTAGCACTAGTAATAACATTTCAAGGTAGAATATAAGTATAAGTAATAAAAATAGGCAAAATCTTTATTATAAGGGTGAACTCATACAAACAACTTATTTGGTAGTTTGCAGCACATCAGTAATGTTCGTTCATCGTATATGTGTACTGAACTATAGATATTATTGCAGAAAATAGTGTCAAGCAGAGGTCTAGATAGACCACTTCAAGACAATCCATTCAAAAAAAAAATCGCTTACCAATGTCTCAGCATCAAAACAACAGAACTTGGCATGCCTATTGCTTTTTAGGAGTTGGTTAAGAGAGAATTTTTCGAATTTCCACCGTTGTGGAATTGAAACGGAGAGGATAATTTTCAGACAAAGCTGTGACGGGATTTGATAGTACCCTTAGAATAATAACACATACAATTTCTTATTATTTACTTATCTACCATGGGTATTTTATAGGTGCGCATAATTTCGATTGATGAGTATTACTATTATTATTACTAGCACGAAGGAAATACACACGTTTTCACATTACCCAATACGATATCGGTATCGGGCCCCGATACGATTACGGGGCAAGTGAAATTTATGAAATATGAACCTGCCTTTCAAATTATCCGATCCGATATCGTATGTCGGGCCCCGTCGATATCGAATAAAAAAAATGCTAGATTTCAACTACCACTGGTAAGAGTAGTTTCCCTATTTTCGGGGCATGTGATTCCGATAGCAAACATTATTTGTTCACTTGTGTGCGCGTCGTCGTGTGTAAACACGAGTTGATCACTCCTACATGAATCCATTTGGTGCCTCACGTTTGACGGGTCGGCGGTTTGACACATACCTTCTATGTGTTATTATTCTAAGTACCTACATAACAGGCAAGACACAGGTAAATATACTATAATTTTATTGATTCGGGCCCAATTGTTCAATCTTCAGATAAGGCCTTATTTGTACAGATAAATCCGATTTTCGTACAAGTTACTCGAAAAATAAATTTTATATAAAAAACAAATTTTGAATAGGCTATCAATGTAGGCTATATTTTTGTGGCTTTCACTCCATTAAAGGTACTTAATAGTAAATGTCAAAAATGTGTTAATCACTTGAGAAGATTCAACGATCCAGTGGCTCTACAACTGGGCCAGTGAGAGGTTCAATAAGTTTTGAACTTTATTAGAAGAAACACGAAGACTTAGTTCATTGAGCCGATTATATCTTGGAGAGCTACATTTTACCAACCTTTAAATGTTTTATTTGATTTGACACTAAACCTTTCTAGGCCGAGAAATCTGACATATTGACGTAAACTTTGCCGGTAAATTTGCTAATACAATTTGGCCCTACGTCAATTATTAATATCGGGGAAAATATTTTTCCTTAAAAGAATATAAGATATCATTATTCTTATTTATTTTGAGTGCTCGTTATAAAGTTCTTTTAGGTTGGATCTTAAAAAGATCTTTTAGTCAACTAATTCATTGGATCAAATATCAGTAATTCAATAGTTTTTGACAATACTAATCTGAAATTTGGTCTGACTGATCTTTTATTTTGGTTAAGTTGGTAGGTTTTATAAAGATTCGTTCGTATACTCGTAGCAAGCTCGGATAAAATATCAGTAATTCAATAGTTTTTGACATACTCGCTGTCTGAAGATCTGACGGACCTTTATAAAGCCTGTTAAAGGTACATTTCATTAACTTGCAATAGTTAATTAGGTATATAACTTGACATCTGAACCTTCGTGATGCTTTAAATATGTTTATCTACACCCATATCATAAAACCTCCATAGTGTAATCAAAAACCGTAGGAAATGACCACCATTTTGACAACCAATTAGGTAAAACGAGTGCTGCAATGTTATTCCCATATCGTTTTTAGTATAAAAATGAGATTAAATTTGGAGCAGCTGTCAAAACTCAAGTGGGTCTCTATTCTAGTATCCATAGATACTAAATAGATATAAACAGTTATTGATACGAAACGTCAATTCAGTATGTTTTTTTAATATAAACTGCACAACAATTGATCTTGAGTGACATGAGAATAGAGACTTCATTCGTTTGTCTATGATTTTTTAAAAAAATGGTCTTAACGGAGGATTGAATTGCCGCCATTATGTTGGTGTTTTGCTGAACGAAAGTAGAATTGTTGTTGAAATGAATCGAAAAAGTTTTTGTAATTTACATTTTAGTTGAAAATATGAATAGTAGTCTTCTCGGAGTGTGTGTGATGTGAAAATGCGCCGGATATCGGAAATATGCAGCCACGATTGCAACAAATAACTTAATCAGATTAACAAATAACTTGTTGCCAGAAAATATTGTTTCTGAACTCATCATGGAGGATTTATAATATGTGTGTAGATAAAGTTATGTATGCAACTCTGCATAATTTGGCCTTAAAACACACGTGCGATC
Organism: Tortricodes alternella; assembly: GCA_947859335.1. Lineage (NCBI taxonomy): Eukaryota > Metazoa > Arthropoda > Insecta > Lepidoptera > Tortricidae > Tortricodes > Tortricodes alternella. Next base: position 9,062,078 of record OX401981.1, read on the forward strand.
TTATTATGAAACTCGCTAAAGCTCGTTTCATGAAAACCGCACTAGTGTTTTAAGGCCTATCATTATGCAACCGTTGCATAAACTACTAATCTTGGTTTAAATTGCAATAGCAAAAAGTTATGCTTTTTGCCACACTCTTTAAAGAATATTTTCTTGGATATTTAACTTAAATTGGATAACTTTTTTTGGATAACTTTTCTCCAAGCCCCTTTTGTAGTCGCAATGATTTCCTGTACTAGATATAAATAACCACCCGAAAATGATACTAAAGGATAACAAATACGCGTCACAGTTTTTTTAAAGCGTTTTAACTAATCTAAAGCAAAACATATTCCTAGGGGATACTATGTACCTATGTAAAATGTCAGATATACACACAACTAGCTGGAAGCGCCAAGGCGAACGACATCGACTTTATTTTACCAGGCTAAAACAAACCTCTTTTCTAGTTTACGTTAAGGGTTTATAGTCACAACGAAATCGGTTTCATACATACCTATACCTAAATAGATTTTATTCTTTAGACGAAGGCTGTTTATTGCCCAAATAAGATAAAGCCTAAATACGTTTGTAATCGTTTCAGGTACAGTAGAATAACTTAATTAGAATATTTTTTTCGTGTGTATCGGGTTCGTTCGATGTCACAACATCGACAGCACTTAATTAAATTAGCAATTTTTTCGTTTCAATGCCATGTATCACGCATTTTAATTATAAATTCAAATTAATACTTTATCTAAACTGTAACGGATAATAAATTAAAGTACGTTTTAATAAACCCAGCCACTAATATTGAAAACAAAAACCATTATCTGTTGATTATTTTTTACCGTTCCTGAAATATTGAAAATAGGCTGAAAACTTGTTAGCTCTCATTTCTGGTATGAACAGAAACAGTTTCAGTAGCAGTAACTATTTTGATTAAAACTTGTCCTTCACCTGTCAGCAATTAGGTAATGGTGGTGACGTGTGCAAGAAAATGATAATGTCAAAAGTGACAAAATGTGAATGTTTTGAGGACATGATGGACTTGCTATAAAAGCAAGGAGTCAGTTTTAAAAACGAAGCGACTGCAATGACATTCAAAAATATTGAAACGTTCAGAGAAAACATCAGGCAGTTCTGGCCCGGACATGACATGGCGCCTCATTGCCTCTTGAGCTGCCTCTGACATATCGATAAAATATATTTGAGAAAACCGAACCTTTTATAAAGGGAATAAGAGCTACCTCATAGCAAAAGGTGAGACCATTGTACCTAATCTTTCGATTCGCAGCTGCTGTCGTCGCGAGGAAAATTTCCTTTTATTGTGTTAGCGAATGCTTATTTTATATACGGACGCTTTTTCTATTGTAACATGCGGCGCTTCTTTAACATTCCTGTACAATTGCGAGGTGACAAATCATTAATATCACCTACGGAGGTGCTGGTGGTTTCGTACGGTGAGTGACGAGATCCGGAGGCCTATTCCCTGGTCTTCATCCCATTCCCATTCCCCATCTTCCCTAGACTGGCAACGCATTGGCAGCACCTCTGGTGTTGCAGATGTCCATGGGTGGCGGTGACCACTTTCCATCAGGTGGGCCGTCAGCTCGTATGTTAGTCAATTGACATTTAAAAAAAATAGGTGCTTTAAGTTCTGCACCTTTACCTAAAGGAATAGTTTGTGAAGCTATAATGCATGTTGTATAGTGGCTGACTGAAACCGAAGGTTCGGTTTTGGTTCTAGTTTCGGCCGAAACCGAAACCTAAACATTTATAGAGGTGTTAAAATCGTTGAATGGGTATTATGAATAAAAGCATCAGAGGACCGTTATTGTAGACATATGGATCATAAATCACTTGTAAGTCGTGTGGGTGGTATAATATGAAACAAGTTCACTCATAAAGTTTAAAAAAGATGTATTTTGAGTTTTAATTTTAACAAATGACAATCAGCGAGCCTCAAAATACTACTCACTAACTCGTGATCAAACATAAGTTATCGCCCTTCTTATATTTACTTGTTAGTAAAAAAAAGATAAAGTAGGTAAAAAAAAATCTAACATTAATCAACATTTCTGATTGCGCTTGGAAAGGAACGACTTTGTAGATAGTCATGAAATACAATTTTCTTATTGAATAGTTTGAATAAATATGCGAGTAGTGCCTTATTGGAAACCAACAAACTCGCGAACTCTGGCGATCTACGCCGTTGTCAACCGAGCCGAGCGCACTCACGTTGAACCGAACGAGATCCGAAATTACGGGTAGGTAAGTTACGCTGCGACCGAAAGGTTCGGCAGTTTTTTGACCGAAACCGAATCTTCGGCCGAAACATGTTTTTTTTGCTGAAACCGAAACTTCGGCATACACTAATTTTTTATAGACAATTGAAACACTTACCTCTTCCTCAGTTGTCGCGGTGTTGACGGAATCCATGCTTTGGCAGAGCGCGAGCTCCATGTTCTTGTGCTGCGGCGAGTTCGGCCGCGGTGATGGCTGTTGTGGGGGCACCAGTGCGCCTTGAGTCGTTATCGAGCTCTGCTGCACTCCCGCGCCCGTGGGACTCTGCCCCTGTAGGCTCTGTGCCGCTTGTAGACTCTGTTGTACCGCCTGCAAATTCTGCTGCGCCTGCAGGTTCTGCAGCGACTGATGAGCCAGATTCAACTGGTGCTGCTGCACTATGCTCTGCTGCACGATGCTCTGCTGCACTTTGATGTGCTGGTGCACGGCGAGCTGATGGATCGGGTGGAGCTGGGAGGGGGGCGCGGGGTAAGGAGGGGAGAGACGCTGGCGCTTCACTTGGGCACTCTGCAGCGCTTCGTGCAGCCTCTTCACCGGGAGCGGACTTTGGCCGAGGTTATCCACGGCTGTGGCGGGGCGTGCCGGCCGAGTCGCGCGACTCCGGCGAGCACCGACAGTGGCAGCGACAGGCGAAAGACGCTCGCGGCGTCGTAGACTATCGATATGCGTATCGACCACGCACCGCTGCCACCGATGCGGCACTACAGCTAATTGACTTATCGATCAATTATTTATATCAAAGATATTTACGCGCGTTTAAGCGAATGTTTATATTTATTGTTTAGCGCCAGAGCACTATTATCCTCATTCGTGTGAGTTAATCCTTAGCTTGTGAACCAATCCTGAAAAGAAAGAAACAATTGGTTAACACACGGATAATGGGTAACAAAACTATTTATGAAATATTCGCTAATTCTCAAGGCAGCCGGGAATGTGGCGATAGCGTGGTTTGAAATGAGTGCGATGCGCGGTAACTTCCCGTTATAAATTGAAACATTTCCAGTTTTTACCGGCGACGACGGTCGCGCCAATAGGAAAGGGAATCCGCTTATGTATGACGCCCGCTGCGAATAAATCCATAAAAGTTGCTAAACGTACCCTTATAGTAATCATTATATAAATTTATTCGCGCATACTTAACATTTATAGGTTTATTTTTAAATAAAGTGAAAGCTCTAATATTAATAAATTAATATAATGATGTGTTTTATAATTCCTTTCGATTGAGAGATCGGTTTAATATTATGCGGTAATTCAATTAAGTAAGTACATCTGTAATACGATATATTTAGTCTGCATTTGTGTGGTATTTTAGCTGATCTTGTGACTGCAGGTTAATGTAACTAGATGTAACATTTATTTGCAGCACATATTTTGAAACTGCTGGACGAAAATTACGCTTGGATCTCGTCATATCCCAACCTACTTATTTTCGATCATATTTTTACTGAGCGATATTATTATCAACGGCATTATACTGCTAGAGCGAAATTAAGTCGTATCACTCATAGATAAGATACATTTTAAATTGAACAAATAGGTTATTTTGAAGTGTCAAAGCTGAGTGGCGATTGCACTAGTGTGGGAGTTGGTCAGCCATTTAGATTGTTAGTCATCGCAATAAACATCTAATATCACATTATTCAAACACCACGGTTATACACTGTCCCATTTCCAGAATTGACCTTTATTTAAAACTTATTTAAAGTTTTACAATTCTTGCACTTGATATTTTTTTAATATTAACCTATGTATTGTTTTTTTACGGTATTTTATTTCATCTTATTTTCGATATGAATGTTTTTTTATTACCTAACTGTTTTTTCAACACAGTTTATCTCCGAGGGAACGTTGCGAGAAACACTAATAAGTAATCAATGCTCTCCAATATTTTGACACAAATCTTCGTCCTTATAAAGAACACTTCGCAACTTATAAAAGGTAACAGCTTTCTAATCATAAACATGACTTCGAGTTTATTTTTGTGTTACTTATTGTTTAAATTGTTATATAGATGTGGTGCATAATTAGTTTCCATCGTGTTTAATCGGAAAAGTTCGTATTATCGTGCTCTCTCAATTAGCTTCAGCAGGCCCCCAATTCTGGGTGCATTCGAGATAATCTCACATTCGAGATTAAACGTCAGTGCATACAGTCATTTGACACAACTGTATGAATCTGACGTTTAATTTCGCAATAGACATTATCTCGAATGCATCGAGAATTGGGGACCAGTACCATCATGCCATGCTGTCATTTTTTATTTTGACATTTGACACTAAATAATAGTTTCATATTAATGAATATAAACATGACACTCATTTAATACAATAATTAATTGACACTTCGGGTCCCGTCGTCTTCCGATTGAGATCCGAGTTTTACCGATGGAAACATATTATTCATTATAAGTTTCGCATTTGACTAATGGTACTAAGTAACGATCACGTGCTGGACACATACTCGGAGTAAACTACATTTAGGTGTTTCAAGGCCAGAGCTTTTTGCCGCCGTGACTAAGCCGAGGTACCTATAAAAACGAACCAATTGCTGCCTTGTTATGTTACTAGGTACATAAAACAGTGCTATTCAAGTTGCCTCGGACTACAGAAGCGTTTTTTCCCCAGAACCTCAACAAAAAACTGTTCATGCAAGTCTTCGTCTTAATTTATCGGTACGATTTATTGAAAGCTTAAACCGCGCAACACGTGTTATTAAATTAAAATAAATAAATAATGCTCATTATGCTATATTTATCGCTGATAACAATAATGAGTGCGCACAACTAACACTGCAAGATAATTTAAATCAAACGTTGTGTTTTGTTTTTATTATTAACCTTTTGACCGCGACAGTCGGCTACAGGGTAGAAAAAAGGTAAGTCGTAAAAGTCGAAATTCGTGTTACTGCTCAGACTTGCTTGCCGGTCAAAAGGTTAAATATGTCAAAACTACGACTAAGAAGAATAAAATTAACGTGAACAAGAAAGCACGTTGTGTTCATCTTTTATCTGAAGAAATGTGCAACATAAGAATGCCGCTGCTGTTATAAAAGTAACCTTTTATACTTAGATAGTACAATCACGCGGAAAAGTACAACGGCGAGCAATATTTCCTGGACGCTGAATACTTTAATCCACCGCTGTATTTATGCTGCGGCGGACTCGTAAATAAGTCCTGGCGAACTCTTCCAGTTTCCATTTGTTGTAACTACTAAGTCCCAGGGAGATCTCGACTTCGGCGGGACTTAGGGACATCAAGTACTCGAGCATCGAGTTCAAATGTATTACTGGCAAAAAAACTAAACAAAAATTTTGCATGGTATTTAGGTTACATAAATTTTGTTTGAAACAAATCGATAATCCTTGCTAATGATCACGCGGTAAGTTACAATAGTAAAATTTTCATATTTTGACTGCAGTGTCCATAAGTTTCAGTTTAAGATGTGTTCTGTAAACGATAAATTTATCAATTGATATTGATTGCAATAGTTTTTTATATATACATACATACATAGCATCACGCCCGAAATCCCTAATGGGTTGGGCAGAGCCACAAGACTACTTGTGGCCACGTTCGATTAATTAGTCCTAAGATGGTATGATGAACCGTATGGTGACAGGTGATCAGCCCATCGCCCATACAGATAGTTCACCATGTTGGAGAGGACCCGTCCCTTAGTCGACTTTTACGACATGCCAGGATGATAAGCATCCGCACGCATTCTATGCTATTTCTTCATTCCCAGTGCAGCAAAGGAGAATTTATATATCTCTATTAAAATACAGAACAAAAACAACAAAAAGGCTTCGAACTGGTGTAGGTTATGTGAAACTTTAACTTGCATACATGAAGTTCATAGAAAATATTTTACTCCGAAACATTTCAGATTAATGATACAATAAGTATATTCAAGAGCTGAAAATGTTTACCACTGAAAAAACTTTTAAATTGTTTCAGAAATCGCCCATCACTAGTCCTATAAGGCTTAACTGCCAGTTGTTTTTTACTGAAACAAAACTCTGACCCAAATTGGGTAACATACGAACAACTCTACAAAACGTTATAGAGTTTTGCGGAAGCCTTTGAAACTACGAATAACATAATTAGCCTAAGAAACCATGCCAAATGCCAATTAAAGTTTATTAGATTAGCTTCGATCGTCAAATTGTATAAATATTGTACATTGAAATCGGGTTTATTTTTTTACTCTTCTGGGTAAAACGATGAACAACGTACACAGTTTTCGGAACGACCGCAACATGTTTCAGAGAAGCTGATACAGGACGAAAATATTTATTTGTCCCCGGCTGAAAGCTGAACTTTACAAAAGCTCACACGCATTTTATCTTTTTCTCGGAAAACAAGTTTGAATTGTATAGATATGTTTGTGCCTTACATTAAGACGAGTGTGAACCTACGGCTTTTCATACAAAAGGCGATAACGATTTCCACCCCTTAAATGTTAACCGATGTTAACCAATTTTTGATAGGTTGTTAGTCAGACCAAAAACTAGGTTTTATAGGTTTTTTTTTTACTATAATCAATTAATTCAGTTTTATTGTTGTTTTAGTATCCACATACAAAACTAATTTCGGCGATTATTTGACTTTGTTGATCTCTAATCAATATTCAAAAAACGTTTAGACCTACATTTTGTTCTGACTGACAACCTATCAATAATTGGTCAAAATCGGTTAACATTTAAGAGGTGGAAAGCGTTATCGACTTTTGTATGAAAAGGGTAATTTTTGCCGTTGGTTCACAGTCCTCTTAAGGTTAAAAGCACCAGCAGATACTGAAAATTGCCAAATTATCTTTAGACATAAAAACCACTTAAGAGCATTTCGGGCCATGCTCAGTCGAGGGTTCCGTAGCTATAATCATATCAATAATCATAACTTTAGCTTGTGCTTTTTACAAATTTTATTCTCTGTCTACTGTAACTATTACTTTAATAGTCCTCGAGAAAGTGTCTGGAACATACGGATGGACAGACGGACAGATGGATTTTTTTTAAGAGCGAGCGTGGACCTTTGTGAAGCCATTTTATGACATTATCTTTGAATCTCATAAATGAAACCTAATTTAATAAACCCAAAGCTCTATCGAAAATAATAAATTATTATTGTTCTAAAACAAGTACCTAACTATAATTTCGCCGGCATACAACTCATATTTGTTTTTTCAGCTACCATGAGGTTTTAAATATGTTTGTGTATAAACACAAATTTTCGTATACTAAAATGCCCTTCAAATGTATGCCGAATCGACAATTTTATTATGTTTTCAGGAAGGCCAATATCTAGGTTTATATGTCTTAGTTAGATTTAGATTATGAATGAGATTATGGCAAAATGTGTTTATATTACAACTCTAAACATCAATATTTTTGAAATCATTAGCTAACCCAATAAAATGATCAGTAACATTTAGGATGTATGCGTTTTATTTTTAGCTCATAATTTTTCACATGAAATTAAGTGGCCGTTCAGGTCCTTTTACAGAGAACCCCTAAATTTTACGCCTCAGAATATCTAGACCTAAATACCTCTCCACAAAGTAGCACTTACACGGCCTCCCTAGAGATGTCTATGAGTATAGTGAGCGCTCAAGTTTACTTGAAGGAAATTAGCGCTGAAGAGACGATGGATAGGAAGTCGTGGAACTGTGCCAAAAGCCGCGTCGAGTAAAGGACTGCTACTGAAGACGTATCACTCCTGTGGGCCTTAGGAACGGGCAGGAATGCTCTAAGTAAAATTAATATTTCAAGTTTTGCCGCTTTGACTCTACTATTTATTGCATCCAACATTTTGTACTAAAACAGTAAATTTTCCGTTAATGAAATAGAATCATTTTTTAAATAAGGACATCGAATACTAGCAAATCCATACCCGATTGACGAATGACCGTATCGTCGCATAAACTTGTAGTCCAACTTGTAGTTGAAGACCAACTAAGGTTTGTTTGTTCCCATTTCTAGCCAAGCTGTAGTCAGACAATCTTATTTATTTAATACGAGGTCAAAAAGAGAAAACTGAATAGAATCGTTTTTCAGAATTCTAACCTAAAAATTTGAATCATAATGGAAACTTGTTTAAACGATGTTCTGAGATAGATATGTTCTAATTTTTTACGTTTCTTCGTTCACCAATAAATTCGATAAAGAATTACTCAAATTCCATAGTTTCATAATCGACGATCGCCGAAAGCCATTAGCATCTAAACTGGAACTACCATTTTAAATCCTTTCAGACCTAGTTACTGTGTAAAACCTTAACAAACTGCAGGTCTAGATCTAAAACCTTTTCTATTTACAACTTCCACTATGAACCACTGTTCTAATTTAAGAGAAACGAACCTTTGTTGGTCAGCCCATATTCATAGAGCCGCGCAAATTGAATCTAATTGCCTCAACGAAGTGTTGAATCAGACCGGCGGCGGTGGCCTGAATTGCGCCCATTTACCCATTTAAGAGAACACCCACACCACCTGTTTAAGAATTAAATCGACATACGATGACATCATCAGTTTTAACAATGCGCCACGTGAAAAATGATCACTTATGCCAAAATCATCAGCGCTGTACTAATAATTTCACTAGCATCCCAATGCATCATTGTATTAACGTGGCAGCTTCTTTAGCAAACAGATCACCAGTGTACTTTCCCTTTAATTGATGTATGAGCAGAGATCCGTACTAATTGACGCGGTCCTAACTAAACACGCTAAGCTGCCCAATCCGCAATCAAAAGCGTTTCGTCATTGTTTTTTTTTAATTCAGCAATGTACTCCAGTATTAGTGAAAAATGACGCAATGTTTCGTTTAATTAACCATCCAAATAGATTTTTATTGCAGCAAATATTTATATTTACGGAGTTCCGGTGGACGGTGGGCGACCTAGCCGCTCCAGTTTTTAATTTATGGCCGGTTCATGTTGTCCGCATCGATCTTAGAATTATAAACATATAAAGCTGCATTAAATTTTAGCATACACTGGTTGACTTTTGAAAACGATATTGTTTTAGATATATCTTACCTAGGTTAACAACGCCTTTAAGTTTCTATAGTACCTACTGGAATAAAAAAATCCACTTTGTACTGATTTTATATACTTACCTATATCTTAATTGATTGTTTTTTTTAAAAAGATCACCTTACTCTTATGGAACTGAATCGACACCTAAAACTTTAACCTTAACAGATATGTCAATTTTTAACGTCGGTGTTATTACGTTTGCCATCCAGTCACATTGGTTTTGCATTACGTTTTAAAGTCCCCCTGTAGATCTTTTGAATGCTAAAGATTAATCATAATCCCATTTTTTATGTTGATTTTCTTACCTAGTTTGTAATTTACTAAAACTATGACTACGATTCTATGGCCCCAAAGCTTCTGTTATGAAAAGGCCAACGGCGGGGAAAGCGTGACCAAGCCATTTTTTTATTGATGTCTTATTAATATTCATTCGACAAACTGGTAGCCAAAAACAGTGATGTTGTATATTTTCACTTTAGCTGGACAAACTAATAATTTTATTAGAAAAGAGGAATGCAATAAATAAATGACAAATACTGTATGAATACTTAATACTGTAGGTAATGTATCACTCAATATCTGCGAATTTAATAAGCGGTTAATAAATAATTTACAAATGGAATTAAACTAAAAGTCGATTTCACTAGTAACTTGATCAGTTTCATCAGCTAATTACGCTAAACTTAACAAGTCAGAAATAGCCATTTCCGTAGATAGTATTTTGATGTTGCAATGGAATAGACACAATAGTAGACCTTGGAACCTGCGGCTGTATAGCCAACGAAGTCACCTATAATTACCAAAGCGAAGTTACAAAAACGGAATGACAAAAAATGAAGCGATGTCCAAAGACTTAATGCTATGCGGACAAGATTGTCAGAATGGTTCAAATGAAATCATTTATTCAGCAAATTGGCCTCCTGTGGGCTCTTTTACTTGTCTCATGAATAAATAAAAAATTAAGTAGAAACATTACAAATTAATAAAGAAATAAATGATAGGACTAATAAAAATAAACAATAATTGTTGAATAATCAACAAATATGAAAAGATATAAAATATAGTATCGAGAACACTGTGAAGTCTCTCTATTCGGGTTCAGATATCGCGAAATACTATAGAATTAAAATTTAATTGGTCCTTGCGAGCATGAACCATCAGTACCCCACAGATAGCACCCATTCACGAGTATGACGCGTATCTCAACCATCGTCTCCGTCAAACATGTTTTAGGGAAGGTGGCGACCCGATCAACGACTCCGTCATGAGCAAAGCCCTTTGAGCGAGCATGACATGCTCAAGCTGCCGGACAAGAATGAAATAAATTAAGGTAGATACGAGTAGCCGTCCGACGAGAGTTGTCACAGTGGGCATACATGATAAAAAAAATGCATGTGCCATACAGGTACATACACAATAGTCTTACTTACAAAAACATTAGGTATTTATTAATATAGGTACGTGTGTTTCATGTGGAATTGTACTTCAATTGCTAGTTAATTTGTTAAACAATCATATTATGGTGCAACATATGTGTAACAGTCATAATATAACACTACGAATGTGTTGTAGTTATGAGGTTGAATTTCGAAAATGCAATTACTGCTGGACCGTTAGTATCTTAAACACGAGCCAAGCTCTCGACTCGAGCAAAAGGAAACGAGTAGAATTAGGGCTGTAATTATAGAGTACCGTTGGGTTTCGAGCAGTGGAAACAAGAAGAGAAATAAAACTACTATACTGCATCAAAGTAACAATTCTATTGTTTTCAACTGCATTGTACAATGCCATAAACACACAATCATAAATAAATAGCTTTTATATTTATTCTGATAACACACCATTCAATTCACCATTCTTCTTTGACATTTTAGTATTTACTATCCTTGTTAGTTGCTGATTATTTCTCATTTCAGGAATAACGAAATTTTGTGGCTATTTTATAATTGACTTTGCTAATGCTCTCAACTATTAAAGATTTTTATTTGGTAAGCAAGTAGTACAATCATTCATCATCAGTTAGTCCCTCTTTCTCCGTAGCGCTTTCAATAATTCGATTAACCTTTTAATTGCGTCGACAATAAATCTAATAGTCATGCTCACATTTATGAGGCCATGTTCATTCATTGTGAGATCAATTAGATAGGGCAATTTTTATCAAAGGTTACCATTACGTCATTGAAGAATTTGTCATGATGGTCCAAATGGGCTTTTTACAGGGTTAGATTACCCGAAGAGATTTGATTAAAACATTTTTTATAGAATCACGTAGTCTGTTAACTCCGTGATCATTAGTGGAGGCGTGCGTGCTTGCTGATAATGGTTATGAGTTGATTCAACCTGTCACGCTTATACATTTGCGCCAACCACCGTGCACCAACCGTAAAAAAACCATCCATAATATTAAACACCTTAATGTAGGTACATTTATACCAGCGTTGGTTTAGACACCGGTTGCACAAACCTGAACGGGTTGTAATTAGAATCCAGCTTGCAAGTAATACGAGTTGATATTACACACTACCAGCGAATGTCATCAATATCCTCTTACGTAGAATTCGGTGGACAATATTTCAACATTGAAATTACAGGTAGGTATCAGATTAATCATCAAAATGGATCAGTTGTCTTGAGTAAAAAAAGTTGGAGGCATAACAACTACATCGATTGCATTCGTGTTCTAACGAGAGTTCCTGTACAAATGACCTTCAGGTTAAGTTTCAGTTCCATTCAAATGTAAATAGTTTTAGCGAATATCAAAACAAGATGCAAGACATAAGTATCCTAAACTGGGGCTATTTGGCACAAATTCGTCACATAGCGCATAGGTTGAATTATTTTGGCTTTACCAACCACACATTACATTGTTATAACCTACCACACTTTTTCATGGATAGAAATCGTTCAGGGGACTTAGTACTAGACTTTATTTTCAATATTTTGAAACTTGATGACCATTGATGTTTGAAAATGTGTGCTGCTTTTAACTTACGAAAAATATAAAACTATGTTAAAATCAACATGTTTATCAATAAATCTACAGATTTCAATGAGATCACGTACCTACTTATCTACGTAAATATTCGCATCAATACTTATTGCAAAAAAGGGTACTATGCTTTTCTTGTTCAATTTTTAGGCGCTCGTTGAAGTAGGTAATTGGAAAATATGTCCTGTTTATGTTTAATTTATTTTATCTTTTATTTTTAAAAACATGTCTTTGTTTTGAAAAATAAATTACTCTTTTAAATTTAAAACCTAATAATGATATATGTTTATGATAAACTATGTAAACGTGACTTTAAAAAATATTCCAATAGCCTAATTCAGAAAGGCCACTCAAATTGATCTTTAAATTAAAATGATGTTTCTGTATAGGTTCACAACTAGTTGAGGGATATTTAACTATTTAATAGTTTATCAAATGGTTAAGTATCCACATTCTGAAATTCGGCCACAAATAATACCAAAAACTATTCTAAATAGGTAGGTAGCTTATTTGACATAAAATAAAACAGCAAACAAAAATAATCCTGCAATTTATCCAGATGGCTCTCCATGCTACTGAGAATATTCGCGTTCGGATATTGCGAATCTATTATCTTTTTATTATTTTAATTAATCTTCATTATTAAAATAGATATAGGTATCGTAATTTGCATGAGATGTTCAATTTTCAATCATACTGGTCTGCCAGTCACCTGGTGATCTGATTCAGCTAGTGGTTTGTCAGCATCTACATAAGTTTTTAATTGTATTACTTTATGTTCACGTTTTTTCTTGTTTTTAGTTGGATAACTTTGTTCTTTATTGTTAATATAAATGTACTTCGAAAGATAATGATTAGATCAACTTGCTCACGCGCAAGAAGTAATAAGGTAGGTACCTCGTTACCAATAAAAGAGCCTGAGATTGCTTCGACTTTTCTATTCTCTTTAAATTCCGGTAGGTACCTACTAAATATTCCGATATAGGTAGGTATGTGTGATATGGTATCCTTTGAAATTATTGTACATACCTAGTTGCCTTCTATTTTTTTTTACATTATCTTTTTCATCTTCGCAACCAAGAGTACCTAACATCTTAAGTTTTAGATACGTTAGGTATTTCATCTGTAAGATTTAATTAAAAACATCAGTAGGTAGGTATTTACTTTTTGTTTGGCTTGAGAACAATGTGCATTGGTTTCAGAAAGTGCTCTGCTCTGTCGATACTTGGCAGTAATTTCAACGTAGCCATTGTTGAGTGCCCCTCTTTTGTGTATCGCATGAATGACATGAGACATGACTTCGTGAGTTTCTGCTTTCGATTAATATTTTCCGCATAAATGTTACGCTTCCGCGATTCCAATACGACGGAAAAAAAATGAAATTTACTTGACAATTTTCACAGCGATATCAGATATTTTTTCTTTAGCGCTCAGATCTAATTAGTAGTGTCCGACCGAAACATGTTTTTTGCCGAAACCGTAACCGAAACCAAAGTTTCGGTATTGGTTCTAGTTTCGGCTGAAACCGAAACTTTTATACCTAGATGTGTTAAAATCGCTGAATATTATGAATAACAAATATCAGTGGACCGTTATTTCTAGACATGTATATGAACAACAAACCACTTGTAAGTGGTGTAGGTGGTATGAAATGAAACAAGTTCACTTATAAAATCGGATAAAAGATGTACCTATCCTGAGTTTAATTTTGTTTAGAATGACGATCAGTCAGCCTCTAAATACTACGGGTAGGTAGGTAGGTAGGTAGGTAAGTTTCAGCGCGACCGAATGATTCGGCACTTTTTGACCGAAACCGAACCTTCGGCGAAAACATGTTTTTCTGCCGAAACCGAAAGAAACTTCGGTCGGTCTTCTAATTGGAAACTTTAGAACCAAATTAGTTCAAAAGTTACTCGACATAAGTAGTAATGCTATTTGCACTAACATACTTTCAACATACGGAGCTTGTTTTACCGTTTGTAAGGCTTATCTAAAGCGGCGCAAACAATTAACAAATCGTAAATTGGTACCGCGCTGAAAGTCATGGAGTTGGTATAAAACTTTTTAGAGCGACACGTGCAGAAGAATGACTTTAAATTTACTTTTCAACGCTTCTCATGACTTCGTAAGACCCGCTGTTTTTCCGCGTCTACCCTCCGTGGGAAATGTAAAAGTGAAATTAAAAAAAGCGCCAACAATGAGTGCATCGATCAGTTAATACAATGCATCCGGCTGCCTTTTTTCAACAATGGTCTCCGTTACCTAGAAAACAATAGCACATCTCACAAGCACACACACAGCTCGTCGGAAAACGCACATGCACAATTTTCCGAACACCGGTTACGGACAGTGCGTCGGTCGCATCTGAGCAAAGGGCGGCACGTAGTACAGCTGCCTCTGCACGCGATAGACTGACGGCAGTCGCCGCACGGACAGGCCGGCGAGCGAGCGGGACGCGCGGCGGGCGTGCCGATACTCTGCGCGCGCAACCGGCTTCTCTTTCCTTCGCACCGACTCTACATAGAGTCGTCCCGTTCCCCCGCGCCCAAGCACACCTTTCGCATCCCGAGACAGGTGTTCCTGTCGCTGTGTGCGTCCCGATAGCCATAGCTGGTAGCGTGAGTATGTGCGCTTCCTGCGGCGGTGGATCGTTTTTTATGCCCGGCAGAAATTATAAAAAGTAAATGGAGGGAAAATTAAATAAAACGTCTACAATGAAGCGTTTTCCTGTGCGTTTTGAATGTTTCAGAATGATCTATTTTTCAGGGTGTTTGGGAGTTTCAGGAAAGTGCGTGTCGGGGGGACGCCGGAGCCATGTACGCTGCGGGTGTAATTAGGCAAGGCGGAAAGGTATATTGATTGCGGTGACGCGGCTTTTGTGGAAAAGTCGATAATTTTGTATTAAAGGTGGCACGCGATGTGTCCGGCCGTGCGTCCGCGGTTCGCAAGGCGCGTATCGATCGGTCGCCGACAACTTTAGACCATACTTTACGGCGCGCGCTATAACTTTTACCACACTTACGGCGGTTATAGGGAACGGTAAGATCTACGACCACGTTAATTAAACTCCCCATTATATTTCATGCAAATTACCTTCTCATTTTCCTACTGACTGACTTTTACAAGTTCTACTCAAGACTCCGAGCTCTTAAAAGCACTAAAATAAAGACCAAATCTGTAATGTGGAAATATACTAGACTAACTGAAAAAATTCAGATAAATAATAATGTTACAAGTTACACTTACTGGTCATGTCATATTACATAAAAATTATTCTATGTGGCTTTTAAACCATCCAAAGAAATACCCAAATCAGGTTCTTTGCAAAACGTGCCGACCGCGTTTTGCAAATTTGATAGTGATGTGAACCAGTAAATTTTAAAAGCAAAAGGATTTAATATTATGTACAAAGTCGATAAACACTGTTGCTTGTCTAACCTAAGAAAATAACTAACTTTTGCAAAAAAACTAACATACTTTTACACAAATACATTCTCTAGTGTAACAGCTAAAACAAAAACTAAAATAAATCTCCTCAATGACTAAAACACGAAAGTAATGAAATATTTAAAGTTTATTTTCCTCAGAAAAAAGAGCCCGTCATAAAAATTATTTGGTAGCAAAATAAACTCAAACCGGTCATTTTCCGGGGCCAAGTGAATCTCCATTAAGTCATTACAGACTTAAACTTAACATTTTCAGGACATTTTGTAGCTTAAGCAGTGAATGCAATAAATTATGCTCTTTCAGAATAACATGCCCGTTCCGACGAGAGACGCTTTTTTGCAAAAGTGAAATGAAAGTAAAGTCCTTTCAAGTCTGTGACTAATGTACGGGATAATGAGAGTACCTACTACAGATAAACTAAAAAGATTTTCTTAATAAAAAAAAAAAACGTAACTAAGTAAGGAATGGATAAGAAAGAATTTCTGGGTCCAATTGTAATATGACGTTTAAAAAAATGGTTAAAAAGTGTTTTCCAAAATGTAAAACATCAACCCGACTCAAAATGTGTATGATAAGAAATCTAAATTAGTTAAGAACACATATAAAAAATAATTAATCAATTTAAAGTAGAACGTACGACAGACGTACCAACACATGACGTGATAGCAATGCCAATTACGTTTCTCGCTATGTTGTCCCGCGAATGTGCTGAGTGTTTTTGTGATTTTTCGAACGATATTGCTCTCCACTGGTTCTAATTATTCTGCTTACAACGTTTGACCTTCGGAAAATTTACTACACTTACTTCGCCTACCGATTTGGAACCAAATCCAAATTTTTGTTCTTGAAAGAAGTTATATCAACGGGTGATGTTGTGTTCCGTTGTGTAAGTACTGTTTTGGAATATGATACCTCGCCATGTTTCTTGAAGGTCAAATAATGAATCTACCACCGGTACGGAAAAAAACTCTACTGAGAGGAGCCGGCACAAACTCGGTGAGGTATTTTTTTTTCAATCGTACGTGCGTATGTTCCAAATACTAATGTGTACTGTATTAGTATTTGGAACATACGTACGTACGTCCACGTTAAATAATCTACAGCGAGCGCTTCGTAGTCACCGAGCGAGCCCCTTCCGTATTAGCAAGTCTGACTTCGCGGCCGTATTTCACGGCTCTTTGTCATCCCAATAGTACATATTTAGCTGCACCCAGATGTTAAAGCACTTAGCGGTTTGCACCGGTTTTATTATGAATAGCAACGGAACTAATATTTTGCGGTTTCCCTCCGGAGCTGCACGCAAATTAATGCCCCAGCTTTCGGCTAGAAATTAATGTAATGCACCTAGGGCACTAGCCAAATTGCTGGCATTCAGTAAATTTCTGTGCAACGAGGAGCAAATTTTATAATTGAATTTTATATACAGCTATTTGTGACAATGACATATTTTAAATTGTTTTACGAGAAACCAAATTGCGAAATGTGTGCGGCGCAAAGCTACCGACTACTTCAAAAGTGCAGTGGAGTATACAATTCATTATATTATGCATGGCAGCAATTTTCCTCTCGTGTTTTAAAATTACATTTACTTTGTAATTAAATAATTAGATCAGTGAAATGTAATGGAGTGTTTCAATTCCTTAATTCCTATTCACCGTTATCGTCAGAGCATCTTTCCAAGTGTTAATTATGTAAGTACCTTTTTCCTACGTTGTTTTTGTCATTTTCATAGGAATACAAATGTTTCAGAGGCATATTCTGGATTTCACATCTCTGCTGCACTGGGAGTGAAGAAATAGCATAGAATGCGTGCAGATGCTTATCATCCTGGCATGTCGTAAAAGTCGACTAAGGGACGGGTCCTCTCCAACATGGTGGACTATCAGTATGGGCGATGGGCTGATCACCTGTCACCATACAGTTCATCATACCATCTTAGGACTAATTAATCGAACGTGGCCACAAGTAGTCTTGTGGCTCTGCCCACCCCATTAGGGATTTCGGGGGTGATGCTATGTATATATGTATGTTTTCAGCCAAAAAGCTCACCAAAATGAAACAAAATGGGCATATACATCAAATATAAGCACTGCTAAAGTTTAGCAACACTTAAGAGATTAAAAAGCTTATCGTGTGTTCTGCCTCTTTCATTTTCCTGTTCTTAGCTTTTACTTTTCTTTCCGTTTACGTGATTTGCTAAGAGATTAAATTTAAGGTATTACCTTCATAGATCATTTTGGTGAAAGTTGCGCTTTAGCTTTGGATGAGTAGGTAGACTTATACAAATGTTTATTACCTATACCAGTGTAACAAAAGTTCATTATATTATATTTAAGCTGTTCATTAACAATTTGATGTTAGAGTTGAGACGTGTTTTATGTTATTCTTCAACTAATTAAATTAAGTTCAAAAATCTTTTCCCTTTTAGTTAAAAATGTCTGATACTTTTTCTTTCTTAGTGATTTCTTAGTTTTTAGGGCTCCGTACCCAAAGGGTAAAAACTAAGGCTCCGCTGTCCGTCTGTCCGTCCGTCCGTCTGTCACCAGGCTGTATCTCATGAACCGTGATAGTTAGACAGTTGAAAATTTCACAGATGATGTATTTCTGTTGCCGCTATAACAACAAATACTAAAAAACAGAATAAAATAAATATCTAAGGGGGCTCCCATACAACAAACGTGATTACTTTGCTCGTTTTTGCTCGATAACGACAACAGGTAGACGCTTGAAATATTCACAAATTATTTAGTTATTATTTATTCACTTTAAAAATAAATAATTTAATTATAAAAAAAAACAAATATTTAAGGGGTGCTCATATGCTATACAGCAAAAGTATTTTTTTATTTCCGTGATTATAGATAATGGTACGGAACCCTTCGTGCAGGAGTCCGACTCGCACTTGGCCGGTTTTTTATATACCTCTTCATGTTTGCTCACCGCAGTGATCACCCCAACCAAATTCCTTCTTTACATTATCTTTTATATATAAGCTTGCAATAAGGTACCTAAGATACAATTAAAAACGTTCGTTATGTACAGAAATACCGACAAGAAATTCGTTTCATGCTAATACAATTTTACAGCTTAAAATTGATCCATGAAGTTATTACTCCAGTGTATCCAAAAAACTGGACAAGTGCGAGTTAAAGTCGCGTGGAGAGGGTTCCGTTCCGTACATGATTATCTAAAATTTCCTAGGTTACTTTAAATACCATAGACTTCTTATAGGTTTTCCGGTAATCTATACATAAAGAACAATTTTTTTGTATTTTATTCATAATTTTAGGCCCAGTAGTTTCGGAGATAAGGGGGTGGGAATGTTCAATTTCCACCTATTTTCCTAAATAACTCCCAAACTGTTTATTTTAAAATTCTAAAAAAATAATATTTAAGATTCTTATAACAAGCCCTTTCATTTGATTTAATTTTCTTATTTACCACTCAAAAGTGTTTAAAATGTATTTATTAACGTTACGCGTCCGTGTTGTGGTCACCGACTTACATATGTGTACCAAATTTCAACTCAATCGGTCCAGTAGTTTCGGAGCAAATTGGCTGTGACAGACGGACAGACAGACACGAGTGAACCTATAAGGGTTCCGTTTTTTCCTTTTGAGTTACGAAACCCTAAAAATATACAAAGTTGGGTTTTGCCAAAAAGGTCTACACTACAATATGACCTATAATTAAAAACGAATAATCAGCGTGGATGTCAAACGAATATTTGACAGTCTGCCGTGTTAATAAAGTGGTTTAATATATAATTGAAACGTGAGAAAGGTGTGAAGCGTTCCTCCTCTCAGCAGACCGATATAGTTTTTCGCCGCTTTATCGATTCGTTTGGTAGCCGATGTGGAGTATATCAATTCTATTTTAAATGTATATTTCAATCAGCTCATACGACCCACAGATAAGATAATCGGAACCGGATCTGGGAGTTCTGCATTTTTCAGTATATACGAGTATCTATATCTATCTACACCGTGCAATGTGGATCTACAACCTGTACACAATTTTTATTTGTACTTAAACTACTGTAGGGGCACTTGCAAAGCCTTTTAACACATCTGCGCGTTATAGTATGATTTTATTTTAACGGATGTCAGAATTAAATTTACTAATGATACCGATTGTTCATCATACCATCTTAGGACTAATTAATTAATCGAACGTGGCCACAAGTAGTTTTGTGGCTCTGCCCACCCCATTAGGGATTTCGGGCGTGATGCTATATTGTATGTATGTAATGATACCGATTGTCAGAAATTTTATATTTGACGCTGGCATTCGCAATTTTTTCGCGAGAGCCCTGAAATCTTTTAGACGTAGATAATGTTGCAATGACCGGCTTTTAGGACGCTCTACGGAATTCTCTATCGTTATGTAGTTAGTACTATAGACGGCATGAACTTTCGAAACCAGAAAAAGTCAAATTGTGTATAAGGCAAGTCAAAAAAAAATTGTGGAGAGAGATTTCGTAAAAGCCCTCAAATATGTTTCCAGACAAACTATTAAATCGACTCTTAACATTAGACCTTTGTAATTTAGAGCGCACCTCTTCCACTCAGAGCATAACGACTGAAGTTTGTCTTCAAGAACTCGTTTACATGATACGGTATAACAACGAAACGACGGGTTTTTTCTTTTTATTTATAGTAGTCCCAATGTAAAACCCGCAAAAATGTTTAAAAGCGTATGTGCTAACTCCATTGTAACTGCAGTAAAATAGATATCATATGCATCGTGCATCAGTGGCGGAGCGTCGAATATTTCGCAAGGGAAGCCGTAAGAAAGAAACCAAGTGCAAGTCTGACTTGCGCGCCACGTTTCTATTGCGGTTTGACCTTTAGCGTTAAATTTACTTCACTGCCAGTTAGCTGTAGTTATCTAGTTTAGTAAAGCTGTCAGGAATGGGCTTGTAGGCAGGCTGCGG
Organism: Tortricodes alternella; assembly: GCA_947859335.1. Classification (NCBI taxonomy): domain Eukaryota; kingdom Metazoa; phylum Arthropoda; class Insecta; order Lepidoptera; family Tortricidae; genus Tortricodes; species Tortricodes alternella. The sequence goes on from OX401981.1 coordinate 9,082,776, forward strand.
TACTGTCACAGAGTAAAGATATTAGAGACAGAGGTCCGACGAAGCCGTCTAGACGAGGCAATCGTCGGTGTGTGCGGGGCGAGGGGGCGACCCATACTAGCCTTCGTAGCATGGGACCTGTATTTAAGGGTTGTCGGCTCGCGCTCGCGCATGCCATATTGATATTGCTATTTATTACTAACTCAAAATATTGATTTATGATAGTCCTAACGACATAAAAACTTCACACAACGTTCTAGAAACTTCAAAGAAAATTCTAGAAACCTCATATAACCGTCCAGCAACTTTACATAAAATTCTGGAAACCTTTAGAACCTTCCAGAAATAAAATGGAACGTTCTATAACCTTCATAGAAACCTCATAGAACCTTCTAAAAAATTATTCTTTTTCTTAAAATTTCATAGAAAACTCCAGAAACTTCATAGAACCTTCTAGAAACTTCATAGAATCTTCTAAAAAAAATATAGAAACTTCATAGAACTATCTAGACACTTCTTCCTCAAACTTCATAGAAATTTCCAGAAACTTAATAGAACCTTCTAGATATCTCCATAGAACGTTTTAGAAGCTTCGTGGAATCTTCTAGAAACCTCATAGAACTTTCTAGAAACTTCAAAGAACCTTCAAGCAATTGCATCATAAATTTTAGAATCCTCATAGGACTTTCTAGAAACTTCATGGAACCCTATAAATTCTCATCGAACCTTCTAGAAACTTCATAGAAAATTCTAGAAACCTCATAGAACCTGCCAAAACTTCATGGAACTTTCTAGTAGAAAAGTAGTACTTAGTGAGAAGAAATAAGTATACTTAAAAAACGAGCTTTTGCCCACGACTCCGTCCGCGTTCAATTCGGTTATCCTCTTTGTGAATTATGGCATAGCGACAGTATGAAAATCGAAAAGTTATAAAGAATACTTTTTATCCTGAAAAGGCAGCACTATTCTCCAGGCTAGAGTGATGAACGATTTGACGCGGACGAAGTCGCGGGTAAAAGCTAGTGGTTAATGATAATGATGATGGTGTCGTTCGTCTGATATAAATAAATAGGTAAATTATATAAATATGGTTTACTTGTGACAACCCTAGCGTACATACGCCGTTTCGGAACTGTCCAGACGTTGTCGGCATTTACCGCGAGATCAAAGGCGTCGGACTACTGTGTCTCTTTATACTGTGCTACTGTCGTGCATATTTATTATTATTATTAATCATTTATTTCAAATAACGGGATTCATATTTGTTTAAAAACTATCTGTTAGTGGTTACAAAATATTCCTCTACTGTGGTCCACCCGTCAGTCATCGGCATCGCTGTGATGAGGGGCGTGCAGACCATATCATTGCAGTGCAGTAATGATGCCATTATTTGCTATCGCCAGCAGCAAACACAATTATGTCGTTTAAAGCAAAGTCGTGTCGTATGTTGTAAGCGCCGAGGACGTCAGGGATAATATTAATAAATAATTATCCCCCGCTGGCTGCTCCGGATAAGCAGATACAAGCTTAACTCGTTAAATACACAGCAAAGGGAGTCACTTTGCATTTTTATTAAATTTAATTCAGCCATTCCAAGCTTTCTTTCCGCGTCAGATAATTTATTTCTTCGCAGATAATTATTTAAATCCTGCAAAGTGTCCGTCGTTAACAGTTGGCTTAGGATGCGTTAGTAGATTACTTACTACTTAGATAAAGCGGCCTATTCACTATCCTGCGTGGCAGTGCATTGCAGGATTAAAGACACATCCTGCTTGGTGTTACCGGACAGACCCTATGCAGGGTGCCACAATACTCACAATCCTGCATTACGCGGCGGACGGCAAGACGAACTGCCACGCATGATATAGTTTGATCACAAGCGCTGTACCGCGCCTTGGGTGGCGCAGGACGTGAGAGGGGAAGGGAAATGGAAAGGAATACTGCCCCTCCCCCCCAATTTCCGCGCCGCGAGCACCCCGCGTCTCGCCGCGCAACTACCTAAGGCGTGGTACAGCGCTTGTGGTCAAACTATAGTTAGGCCCGTTCACAGACAAGCTGAGATTTTTGAATCCCATGTGCGGAATCTTGTTAACTGATTTTCCTACAGTTTTGAATACACTACTAAGGTAAGAGTGTTAATTAAAAAATAGAAAGAATAATTTTTCCTTAATTGTTTAATTGTTAATGTTTTTATTATTATTCTGATTTTAAATGTAATGCTGATTTTGTAGTTTCATTTTAATAATTTATGAATAATTTTTAATGTAATTTGAATGAAATCTTAATTTATTGTATTCTATTTTAATTTAATTTTTCATTGCATTGTATCAATGATGAATTTCTGAAATAAATCACTATTATTATTATTATTAATTATTAAAAATGTAAAATTTTCTATAAAACGATTAAAAAATCATTAAACGAAATCGTAAAAATTAAAAGTTGCTGACGTTAGCATGTTAATTATGTACAAACTATTTGAGAAATACTCAACTGTATGTAGAGGTACTGTACAAGGATATTGTAAACGTTACATACATAGCATCACGCCCGAAATCCCTAATGGGGTGGGCAGAGCCACAAGACTACTTGTGGCCACGTTCGATTAATTAGTCCTAAGATGGTATGATGAACCGTATGGTGACAGGTGATCAGCCCATCGCCCATACAGATAGTCCACCATGTTGGAGAGGACCCGTCCCTTAGTCGACTTTTACGACATGCCAGGATGATAAGCATCTGCACGCATTCTATGCTATTTCTTCACTCCCAGTGCAGCAGAGGAGTAAACGTTAGCGCGTATTTAAAAATTAAGCCAAGTGCGAGTCGGACTCGCGCACGAAGGATTCCGTACCATTATCTATAAAACGGCAAAAAAACACGTTTTTCGAAAGGGAGCCCCCTTAATTATTTATTTTATTCTGTTTTTTAGTAGGTATTTGTTGTTATAGCGGCAACAGAAATACATCAAATGTGAAAATTTCAACTGTCTAACTATCACGGTTCATGAAATTCAGCCTGGTGACAGATGGACGGACGGACGGACGGACAGTCGGGCAGCGGAGCCTTAGTAATAGGGTCCCGTTTTTACCCTTTGGGTACGGAACCCTAAAAAAGTGACTAAATAAGATAAATAACTGTAAGGAAAAAGTTTGTTAATATTGAATGACCTTTATAATCAGTGAACATGTAAAAAATACTTCACTGGGATAAAGTTTGATCATTTTAAATCCACATAATTGTATCATCAAAAGGCACATTGAGCGCATCTCGAAACCGTAGTCATAATGCCAAAAAATAAACAGCATAACGCAGCTAATTATCATATTTGACACCGACGCATCGTAAAACCCTTGCCTTAAATCGCCAGACAAGTCTCATAACACAACCGGCACTCCTAAAAAGCTGAAGCTAATTGCAGTAAGATACCGTCCTTTGCTAATACGATGTGTGTTACACGGGGCGCGGCCGGGCTGAAGCGTATAAAGTTTACCCCCCACCAGTCCACACCAACCTCTGCCCATCAGAAATTAGAGTCGAAATTTGAATACTAATCTCAAATTTTGGGCTGTTACTGTCACGGAAAGCCTTAATGGAAATTGTGAGCCGTGCCCGTGTCGTTACGCGCTGCAAATGTACATAATGTGTCGTCAAAAGGGTGAAATATACTTTAGTGGGCCGTGATTTCATTCGTTTCGGGCGGGGGCTTACCGGCTTTTAAAAGTTCCTGGCGCTGATGAGATTTACATTATTCGGTCGAGTAGGTCGCCCGCCGGCGTGAGCCGCGGACGTACCCCCGCGGAGGGCCTGCCGATTCTTATCTGGAGCTCGTTGAAATCATTTGCTAAATTGAATCACATTTCAGGCTAACAAACGAAGTCAATTTATTTTTTATTTCAATTTTGTATTAGAGGTTGCGACAATGACAAAAAAAAATGTTCCTACTTTATAACCCAATGAGGAATAAGAATGGTCACAATGCACGTCAACATCGAATAAAAAAAAGTCTTTTTTTTACAAAAATATACATTAAACAGAGAGAAAAAAAAATAGTTTAAAAAACTAAAAAACACGCTTTAATAGCAAACCGAACTAAAAAGTAGATAATAAATTTTAAGTATGAAGAGTTTGTGTAACGATAACAGAAATTCCAAAACTCAATTATGACTAATCAATTTGGGATAAGATTAGAATAAAAATTAAGTCATTAACAAATAATTCAATTATAGTAAAAAAGCGTGGGGGTTGACCAGTGTCAAGCTAACAAAAACTTGTTAAAAAAAAAAAAAAATTACTCAGCCAATGCTTCTATCCTCTCAATTAATATTTAATTTTAAAATAATTCTTCCGGTATAAGTAATTTATGCAATAAATGCAACTAAGTAGTTATTATGATATAACGATGCAACCAAACGCTTTATTTTCAAGGTACACAGCCTTAAGCGTAGCACTACGATCGATCGTAGCTCTTAGACACGAAACGTTTACTTCAAATAAATGACAAGGTCCGTAGAAAGTTTAACAAACAAGGATTCCGTTTAAAAACAGTGTACTTAATGTTTTCCAAATAATGCTATTATTAAATTCTTTGTGCATTTATTAACACAGAGCCGACAAAAAGCGTCCAACTTGCTCTGAGCAGGGCAAGAGGAAAAAACTTTCGCGCTTCTTCACTAAAGAATTTTATTAATGTTCGCTTCAGTATTTCTTATAAAAAATATATAATTTTAGCAACAACAGGCCGGGGCGGGTGACTTTCCTTTGCTAAGGCAAAAAATTAGTTTATGAAGTAAAATCCATACTAATCCATAATTACTTCCATACTATTTTTTAATATTATAAAGGCGAAAGTAACTCTGTCTGTCTGTCTGTCTGTCGCACTTTCACACCAAAACTACTGAATCGATTTAAATTAAATTTGGTACACAGATAGTCTAGAGCCTGAGAAAGGACATAGGCTACTTTTTAACGCGAAAAAAAGGTTGTAAGGGGTTGAAAAGGAGGGATGAAAAGTTGTATAGAAGTATCGTCATCTTTAGAGCTAGAAGCTTGAAACTAGCGATATAAATAAATATGACATTCAAAGTTTGTATACGTTTTACCCTCAAGGGTGTAAAATAACAATAGGGAATAGGGGATGAAAGTTTGTATGGAAATATATGTGAATGTTTTATAAGTTTGCGACAACTTGCGACTAATGCTACATACGTCTAATAAGACACAACCGTACGTCTCATTTGTAAAATAATTAAAAATGCTACTTATCCAAAGACACTATTCCACGCGGATGAAGTCGCGGGCACAGCTAGTAAATAATATTTAAGGTAACAATTTTCTTTCTGCCAAAAGTACTTAAACCACCATGCCAGTGCTGGCTTGTACCTGATACCGACAGCACCCTAAAAATGGAGCGGAGTGAAACTCATAAAATTGAACGCATCCTTATATAGCTTGACGCGATGAACTCGGTAGACCGTAGAGCTAGAAGACTCATTGGCGACGAGTCGCTTGTCAAAGCCAAACTTCAAAGTTTGGAGCATCGGCGTAAAGTCGCTCGGTTTTTTACAAGGTGTATTATGGAGAGTGTGCCCAGGAACTACACGACCTCATCCCACCCTCCACTTTCTCCCACCGGTCTACCCGACGCCGGGAGGGCTTCCGTCCGCATGTGGTTCAGTTTCCATTGGTGCGCACGAAGCAGTTTGCTTCGTCATTCATCATTCGTACAGCCAAGGAGTGGGACGGTCTCCCTGCGCGTCTGACGCGTCTGTATTCCCGGAATCGTATAACCTTGGTGTTTTCAAGGCAAGAGTGAATAGGCATTTTCTGGGTAAGCGTGTACTACCTTCGACCTCGTCGTCACTTAACATCAGGTGAGACTGAGATCAAACGCAAACCCATTTTTGATAAAAACATAAATAAATAAAAAATCGTTAAAAATATAGTGTTTTTTCATCTTATTCAGTAAGATAAATTTGATGCGTCCTGTATTTAACCCCTAACGCAAAATAAGGGGCGTTATAATTTTGAAACCTCTGTGTGTATGTTGATGTCCCATCGTAGCTCGTAAACGAGTCGACCGATTTGAATGCGGTTTACTTTATTTTAAAAGCAGGTTCATTTGAAGTATTTTTGAGCTATAGATCGAGAAAATCAGTTCAGTCCTTTGAAGATTATCAGCTCTTTTCCAAGATAATGTAGGGATTTCATAGAAAGCCCAGCGTTGATGTCTCTATCCATTAGGGTGATTCTTTCAAAGTTTAATCTTTCTTAATCTGGAGGCTTTTTATGGTTCCGTACCCAAAGGGTAAAACGGGACCCTATTACTAAGACTCCGCTGTCCGTCTGTCACCAGGCTGTATCACATGAACCGTGATAGTTAGATAGTTGAAATTTTCACAGATGATGTATTTATGTTGCCGCTATAACAACAAATACTAAAAAACAGAATAAAATAAATATTTAAGGGGGCTCCCATACAACAATCGTGATTTTTTGCCGTTTTTAATGGTACCGAATGGTACGGAACCCTTCGTGCGCGAGTCCGACTCGCACTTGGTGGGATTTTTTTTATTTTATTATTATTACTTATTTCAATTTTAACCCGATCTTTTTCAGATTGGACATCTGATTACGAGGTATGTGTTATGCATGACGCAGAAAGCCACAATGAGATCGTGCCGTTTTTCCTGTCTTGTTACTACTGTCTTACTGGCTTCGTCCGCGCGGAATTCGGTTATAATTATTTCCTCGGGAATTATTTTCCGGGATTAAAAGTACCCTATATTCCAGGATCTGTGGTAACTAACTATATACAAGTGTCATGAAAATCAGTTTAGCTGTTAATGAGCTGAGTGATAACAAACAGACACACAACACACACAATCGTCACATTTATAATATGATTAAGGAATAAGGAAGGAAGGAATACAGTAGCTTAGGATATTAGTAGGATTAGTAGTATTTTTTATAAAGAGTACTTGTATTGTATTGTATCTTATTTTATATCAGAACGTACGAACACTAAGTTGCACTTTGGTGCCGCGAGCGCCACAGCTAGTGCGCTAGCGCGACCTGGTAATGTTCCAAAAAGCCTATTAAGGCCGCGGCCGGCCGGTGCTCGCGCAATGATAAATGTCAAAAAAACCAGCCGCAATGCAGGATAACGCAACAACAATTCGTAAACGCAATGAAAAAACCTAAATGGTCGCGGAATGACGTTAAAATTATAGCGATTTACGCGCGGGGCACTTTGTATGCAATATTAAAATTAAATTAAAATACTCCTCTGCTGCAATGGAGTGAAGAAATAGCATAGAATGCGTGCAGATGCTTATCATCCTGGCATGTCGTAAAAGTCGACTAAGGGACGGGTCCTCTCCAACATGGTGGACTATCTGTATGGGCGATGGGCTGATCACCTGTCACCATACGGTTCATCATACCATCTTAGGACTAATTAATCGAACGTGGCCACAAGTAGTCTTGTGGCTCTGCCCAACCAATTAGGGATTTCGGGCGTGATGCTATATATGTATGTATGTATGTATGTATTAGAATTAAAAAGTTACAAAGTGTGAATTAAAATAATTTCCATTATTTGATAAATGCAGGCGCTACTTTACAAGACTCCATATTAGGTAAGATAAGAATATAAGTTGCTTTCCTACTCCGTCCCGGTTTTTTGGTTGAGGATACTCCGTAAAATATTTGTCGAGGTATTTTCTAATTATTGCTTGATTTGATTGATATTATATATACAATAAAAGTCACAGTCAGTTTTCATGAATAACCTTGCACTTAGCGCGGAATAACGAAGTAAATTATATGTTAGTTGACATAATTGTAATCAAAAAACATATTATTTTTATTTACTCCGTTAAACTGTGTGTTCATGTGGATGAATTCGGACCGAAACTTACAAGAACAACTAAGGCCCGGCATCGTGTGTGCAACACACGTTTGCCCGATAATTTTACTGCACTGTGTTTATGGAAAAATCCATTTATTGTGTAAATACACAATTACATGTCTCATTATGACCATAATATTGAATTGCACACGTATAAATACACTAGATGGACAATGTACACACTAAATTTTGAATTTCAATAAATTTTACTTAAATAATCGAGATAAAAACGCGACATTGCCAGGTCAGCCTCTTAATTTGTTGTCAAACACATGAATGGGCTCAGTTCGTACACAATTTCATTCGTCGAAACCAAAAGTATAATTACCTATTAATTGTTTATGTACAATGAATACAAACTCATTTCAACATTGCGTTTAAAATATTGGCGTCTATTTTGCACAATGGCAGAAGTAAGGGCTACTATGCATGATTGTCCTTTTGTACGTAACGTCCAGCCCCTGTCGGTCGCCACTTTTTATTTTAAATGAAAAAGCACCGATTGCATGGAAATGTGCGTATATGTGAAGAAACAATACGTCGTACTTTCATAATTAAATATTTTATAAAAAATGAAATTGAAAAAAATTAACGTCAGTTTAGTAATGTTGCCACATCAAAATTCTAATGACAACGTTTTGCTTTAAAAATAAATGGAAGACGGCCATCACTATCAATACCTACTATTCCTGGCATAAATATTCAAGGATCTATTTAATAAATATTCACAAATATATTGCTGCAAATGCAAACGGTGCTCTTAGAATATGATTTAATCGTCATGGCCCTAAAAAGAAATTTTATTTGATATCATAAAGAGCAATTTTAACTGCCAAATGCAAAGGGCAAATGAATATCAAACTTGCTTATGACAGACGGCTGGTGGCTTGAAGGTTTTGAATAACATAACATAAGTATAAGAGATTGAAAGTCGTCCATTCCTGGATATAGGCCTCCACTAATGATCACCACAACCACCGAAGGGCTAGACCGGTGCCGTGCACCGGGGCCCCCAAGGTCAGGGCGCCCTAGGACCCTGACCAGCAAACCTCGTATTGAACAAGCTATAAATTCCCCCACCTTCAGACAGAATGTACCTGATTAAATAGGTGGCAACACGACTTTAAACGCGTCAATTTTACACGCGAGTTGAAATGTTCTTCTTTCTTCCCTCGGTGTGTAATATACTGTTAATGTTTTATGTACATTAGAGCGTTTTACTTACATACGTACATAAACCTTTTGATTTACTTCGTTTTATTCCTCTAACTCTACCGCTACTACTCCACCAATATTATTAATCCAGTTATAAGTTTCTAAACACTCCACCTGTAGAACCTAGGCCATCACTAAAGCTCACACAATACACTTCGTGAACATACATGTAGTATGTAGTAGCTTTCTTGTGCCCTGAAGAGCACGATAAGGAGCTGATGATAACCTAGCTTTGTACCTTTGAAGTATTTATATATATTTATATATATAGGTACTTGATAAAAGCTAAACAGTATAGTTAGGGCCCCAATTTCTTTTTGCACCAGTGCTTTTGGCTACCTAGCTACCCCTCTGACCATAACACCCGTTCCTGTGCTGCTCGCATCCAGCGGAGTCCCGCAATCTTCACCAGATCGTCAGTTCACCGTGTGGGTGGTCAGCCCAGGCTACGTCTTCCAGTACGCGGTTGCCACTCAAGAAGTCTTCAGCCCCATCGGCTATCGGTTTTACGAGCAATGTGCCCCACCCACTCCCACTTAAGTTTAGCAATTCTTTATCGGTTATTCTAGATCTTTGGCAGATCTTTCGATCTCGCAAGCATACTCCGAGCATAGCCCTCTTTATGGCCCTTTGGGTGACCTTGAGCCTTCTTGTGATTAGTTATTGTAAATTTAATATAACAAATTGTCAGCTTCTGTGTTCTTTAGGGACCTAAAATAAATAATTAAGCTTTGTTCTAGATCCAAATTAATCAATACATAAGTATAAAACAGTACCGTGACTCATTTATAGACAACGCACAGCCTAAACCGGTGATTCTAGAGGTTTGAAATTTGGAGAAAATATTCCTCGAGTATAATAGAAGTGCACTAAGGAGGGATTTTTTAAAATTCCATCCCTAAATGGGTGATAAAGTTTATATGGAAAATACCGCGGGTCAAGCTGTGGCGGGTCCACTAGTTCCTAATAAATATGAAAAGTACCAATACCATATGAATAAATTAATATGTCAATACCAACGCGACGACATCCATAGTCACGATCCGTACGACACGATAATACGTTTTCTACTACTGACATTCCATTTCGCTAAATTAAATAACTAAAATGGACATCGTACATATACATTTTCATGACAATATTGTATCCTTTTAACATTGCATTCCTGTTTGAACTAGAGTACAGTTTCGCATAAAACCTAGAGCTCGCTTCGTAAGTAATTATCCTTTTGGCCTTTTGACACGTGACTCACTCATTTGCCGCGGAACGTATGTAAAGAGCTACACTTATGGACAATCTAGCTGACACACTTTGCACTACTATATTATGCAAAAATGCAAGGCTACATAATAACAGTACAATGCGAGGCAGTTCGAAAGTGCAACCAGGTAAAAATCGTGAGCGTTTATTTATGAAAATATGATTATATTTATTTTGGACGGGCTCTTTCACATATCTGAATCTACCAGCCCTACAAAGGATGAGATCTGATGAGAAGAAGTACCGCCAGAACCTCAGCAATAAGTACTTTTTTAATTAAATCATAATCATCATCATTGTATTTTTGTGGGCATCTATTATTGGCTATGTTTATAGTGCTCATGTATACAGTTTCCAATGTTTTGTAATTGCTGTTGATGTCCCAAATAAAAAATAAATAAATAACAATCAAAATCAGTCATTTGCACTCTTAAGTAAGAGTGCAACTGACAAACCCAATGGGCACAAATTAATTATAAGATTTATAAGTACCTAATCTAATACTAAGGGAATGTATAGTCTCCGGGTCACTAAAGATCTATAAATGTAATAGACACAGAGATGTACAGGGTCCTTAAATAGTAATTATCTATAATAAAGGAGATGTTTATGATCTTCAGGACAAAAACTTGATATAAGTCACAGAGGTGTATAAGGTAAGTTAGCTATAAAATGTGTCATTACAGCCATAACTTAATAATGAGTGTTTGCATTGTGTGATTTTTACATAGGATGTATTAACAATGAAAAGTTTTAGACATCATCAAAAGAACATTGATTGGAGCTGGAAAAAAAAGTCCATGGTATTAATCTATTATTCTAAAATACACAAACGGAGAAACTTCCCGTTTAAGATCGGTAAACCATTCCGTGATTTGACTAATGCATCTTATAACATGAGGTGATAATGCAGGCAGACCTCGATCTAAATGTATTTAGTGCGGCTAAAAAGAGTATAAAAACATCCACTACCACCACTTTCTGTCTTAATGTTTGCGTATGTATCTTGAGTACTTTTTTACGCATAAAAATAATGCTAGTAAAAATAATTGAGTTACATTTCTAAAGATTTTTGGTCGCACTGTAACATTTTTAAAGTGCATGTAAATTATAGTGTACAGGTAAGTACAGTTTCTATAGGAACATTACTCGTAAGTCGTTTTTACGGCCGCTGTAAAATGGAGTTTTATTTTATGCTCGATACCCGGCTACCTTTTCATATCCGGCCAAGCTTTGGCCAACCAACCCAACCCTTCTAGATGTACATTTTGTGCAATTACTATGAATTGAAATAAACGTCATACTTACTAACATGGGTGCCGCCAGGATTAATATCAGGGAGGTGCATCTGTACCTACACACTATACCTACTATTAACTAATAAAATATTTCATAATCTTTTTCTGTGTGTTTGGTTTCCCCCTTGCATTGCACCCCACTGCCAGCACCCATGCTTACTAAACTACGAATTGAGGATAAAAGTTGTTTCCACGATGAAACAACTTGAGTCCTTGAGCTGATAAAGTTCTTAATATTTAATTTCTGTACATTAAAAACATCTTTTTATATCCGCGATTGCAAGTTAATCCCTCACCACAGACCACGTAACTGTGTCAGTGGGTCCCATCTGGTATATATTTTCGGTTACGTTTTTCATTACCCCTTTTTTAATAATGTATATTTTTCAGTGGCCCGAGATGTATGCGCCGTACTCAAGCACCTGAAGCTTCCCAAAGAATGAGGAGTCGTTTTCATAACACCAAGTACGTCAAGGACTAGACATGTCTTTAGGGATGTGACATTGCTCGAGTCACAAATAAATATAAGAAATTGGTTTTAGAACAAAAACCTGTTTAAACCTAAAGCAAGTCGACGAGCGTGCAATAATATGATTGGGGTAATTTTTTGAGTTGCTTTGGCTGGCGTTGTTTGAATGCTCATCAATGCTAGTGCTGTAAAATTAACGTCAAGACATTTTGGAAGAAAACATTTACGAATTGATCTAGTAATCTTACTGAAAAATTAATTACTCCAAGATGTATTTAAGTACATTTATGAAAGTTTAGATGTTTGGAAGTTTCTTACTCATTCAGGCCGCAACGCCTTTACGGATTTGCATAAAAATTGGCAATATGATAGATTATATCCCAGAATAACATTTAGTTCTACAGAATAACGGTTTAGTCTCCAGCAAAAGCTCATATTATTCTCTATTTTTACAGGCCTTTATTTAATAGGTACCAAGTATGCTTAAAATTTGCAAATGTAATCTTTATGTCTACTTATTTTAAAAGCCTTCATGATTTTAGTAACACAGAATATCTAATAGTACTGGCTGGTGACCAAATTGTTCATAACAACAGCGTTTAATCAATATCTCCTGATATCATATGTTCATCATTGAGGTTTGTCAACACACTGTTTTGTCTAGTCTATCGGGCATTCACCTGATTGTTCTGAACCCTAAGTTAAATATTGCTATCACGATGACGATCAATAGTTAGAAACATACAATGAAAGCTACCTATACCACCAACTTAAAGGTTATAGGGAAAACAACCGTAATTTTGCAAGAAAATATTAGCTTTTGTTAATAACGTAGCGAACCCGTTTTATGCTGATGTACCTATGAACTAAAACTATCTAAAACTTTTCTCGAGGATTTTTTTTAGTAATGATGAAAATTATTTTAGTGGCATTATTACTTTTTTTTATTACGCAGCGGTAGCGGCCCTGGCAAAAATGACACAAGGACAAGTTATTCCCATCTTATCTCTCAGCGTATTCCTTTCTTCGATACTAGTATGAAAGAGAAGCACTGAGGGTTAATTTATATATATTAAGGCCGCAGATCGATTAAAGAGTGAACTTTACAATCTTCCGCTCATGTGGACCACTCATGCGCAATAGAAGTATCCACCTGGGGCGACACGTTGTGCACCCCGCAGAGATACAAGATCTCACTGCCCAAAGCATCTTGAACTATAAGAAAGGGCTGCCACAATAGATCAGCAATGGTCAAAGCGGCACATATATGGCCCAATTAACCTCCAATAATAATAAAATAATAATAATAAAACTTTAAAAGAGACGGTGCATAGAACAAAGTAATTTGATATTTGTAGAATTTATTTTGAACCCAACCTATCAATTAACAAGAGTTGAAAAGAACCTTCCGTTTACGCTAAGCTTAAACTTACTTGCAAAAACCGAAACTTATGCCCTGGCAATGACAGTATGGCTCGTCACTAGGGGTCGCAGGGTCAGTGGTGGGGGAGGGTGGTTGCCATAGCGACCGCGCCCCACAACACGCCGCCGCGGCGCCATCTGACTATACACACCAACACATGCCATAAGTATAGCATACTTCTAACTTCGATTGAAATAGCTGAGCTGTGAAAGAAATGGTGACTTTTATGTTGTTTTGAATTCATGACAAACTTGTTATGTTCAAAATTTAACCGTTGTATATTGCTATTAACCCTTGAGCTCTTTCCACGATGAAATTTGTAATGCTCAGTTCAAAATTACTTCTTACAATGGGTACCAAAATACCCATCATGTCGCCCCTAATCTTAAGAAGATCGTCTTTCCCAATATACGACATTACTCTGGTATAGTAAAATTATTCCAAACTCTAAATTTAAGATTGCACAATTCCTCATTCCGCAGCTCACTATAGCGCGGTACAAAGTAAGGCTAAATTCACATTTCATTTCCTCCATACATTTCCGCGCTTTTACAACAAGCTTTGCATTTTTGGTAGTCCATCCGCCTATCACGATTTAGATACAAAGTCCGCATCCTTGTTGAAATTTTTCCACCTTCATTTGAGATTTTTCATACACATTACTTCATGTAACTGCAGTGTAATGCATGCTAGATGAAGGAGGATCTTAGAGTAATCTGTTTACTGTAAACTTGATCATTATCAAAATTTTCTGTCGAAGTTTCTAGTGTTTTGCAAGTATAGATAGGATAGGAAATCCGTGACGATTAACAGAGCCGAGTTTTTATTGCATTCTGAAACAGTTGCCTCTATTTCGTTCCGTTTTCCCTCCCGTTCCAATAACAGTTCTGCTACAAGGACGCAGAGACGTTGATCCACACCAAGGAGGAAGTGACAAAGAGACTCAGCAGGGGTGTTCTTGAGGGCACACTGGCACCACACGAATGGTCGGAGGAGGAGTGTAGGAACCTTAACAGCTTCCGGCCTGTGAGCTGCTCGTGCCACGACAGCATGTCCACCCGGACCCTTACGCTCCCCCCACAAATCGGAGAGCCAGGAGTTACAGGTTGGGGGTGCAGAGGGCGATTGCAGCCAGGATGGGGTATGGGAAGGATTGATAGACCCCGAATACTAGCATCGTGGCCCGTGAGGAAGGAAGATACCTACCTAGAACAACAAAACGCTAATTTAGAAAAAACCTCTTGTTCCGTTACCACTGTCTTCTTTAACAAAAATCACAAAAACAATAATACAGAACTCTAATCAGATTAAGATTAAGATTTTTATTTCTGACAATAAATCGTGAGTAAAGCCGTGCTTATTTCTAGTCTTAAACATAACTCTATTCTGTTATCTGCCAGACGTCACTTAGGTAGGTATACCTAATTATGTTCTAAGAAATTACAGTTGTCCAATATGGTATTTCCTAGTTTACCCTAGGCGGTCATTACTGTAACGAATTTCGTGGCTAACTGCTCCGCTCACGCACGCCGGAAATGAATTCTTTATAACGTGAGGCAAGTAGCTGCTAATTAATAGAATTGGTACTTTTTAACCACTAAACGCGTAGGTACACTGAGAAAAATTTTGATGCTATACCTGCATTACCGTAATGTATTCGCAGCCAAGTCCAAATAATGTCGAAGCATCCGAAATAATGTTGATTGTTACGTGGTAATGTAAAAACATATACAGGCGTTTGTAGTCCGCAACATTATCTATGTAGCCCGAAAAATTATCTATGTAGCCGAGTCTCTACTTACGTTAGGTACGTTTTTCTCCAGAATTACGTACGTGGCATCCAGAATTACGTATGTCGGTACAGTAATTTTTTCTCAGTGTACTGAAATCGGTTAAAATGGGATTATAAAATTAACACGGATAAATTAAATTGCGCCAATTACCCGACATTAAATACAGCAATTTATGCGCAAAGTAAAATTACTTATGACCGTATGAAACCGTATTTTTAATATAACCAACAGTTGGAATATAAATAATAATAGAATCAAGGGTCAGATACAGAAGGCAGGACTCCTGGACTCTGCACGCATCGTCAGGAGGTTCCTCTGTCTGCAGGCTACAAAAACTTAAAAAAATATTTAATTACGAAAACAAGCAACCAGTCTCGACTCCCAACTATTAAATTATTTCAAGAAAGAACTCTGCACTTCAGAGTTTAATTAAAGCAAGCAATTGCCTTTTGGTTACTCATTAAAATAATCATATGAAAAATCTGATGCCGAAATTAACATTAAACTGGATATTAACAAGTGTAAAAGATCATACATGTCATATACATTTCATGACGAAATAGTGCTTCGTAATGCAAAATGTACCTATCTAAAAACCAAATATTTGCTTGAATTATTTAACAAAATCTATTCGTTTTTCACATTGTGTATCCATCAAAGCTAATTCGGATATTCCATTCTGTTTACGACTTACATTTCATGAAAACATGAAAATGCGTGCAACACGCATACCTGACTGACATTCCACGCGACAAAGTAATACATTTGAAAATATAAATCCCGTAAAAGAGTTAAACCCTAATTAAAATATGCAATAACAAATTATGTACAATTTAGTGCGTACACAATTATATAGTTTTGTAAATAAAACTATCACCATCATCAAAATGTCTCAATCGATATTAGAGCTTTACGGGCTGCATCCCAAATTTGATGAAGTTTCATACATTTTAGGTTCATTCAGGTCCATATCAGGTTCCAAAAAAAAACTGATTCTTTTAAAAAAAAAGTTCAACAAATGATATAAAACTGATATTTTTTTCTTTTCTTCTCCTTTACTAAGTTATTTATTTGTCTACATAAAAGTAATAATTCTCAATAAGGCTATATTAAGAGCCGATTTTATTCAAATTGATAGTCATCATGATATCGTCGCTGCGCGTGCAATACCGCGGAAGAGCACTTTGTAAAAACCGCGTATCTTTTTACCGCGCGATTTTACAGGAACAAGAAAAAACTGACTTAAATGACTGATATATTCAGTTTTTTCTTGTTCCTGTATGACGATATGCCAAAAATAAAGAAATCTCCATACAAATGACTGCTACGGAAATACGCTAGTCATTCTTAAGTTATTGGTTTTTTTTTGTTTTATCCTTCCAAATGGCACATTGATAAACTAACTGATGTCATTGCGGCGAGGGTATGTTGGATCAAAGTCATGGTCTTTCGGATATAGTAGCCCTTTAAATCTGAAATGCTTTTTGGTTTGCACCGTTAAGGTTAATTTTTTGGGGAAGACGTACTCTGAAGGGGGTTTTGTAAAGATGTAGACTTTCATATAATTGAAACATATTTATTAACACATTCTATCATGAGCGTTCGACTAGGAATCTCTATATACATCATTGCGAAGCCAGTATTTTAATCAATACATATAAAACAGTACCGTGACTCACATATAGACAACGCACAGTCTAAACGGGTGGTCCTAGAGGTTTGAAATTTGAAGGAGACATTCCTCGAGTACCCTAGAGGTGCACTAAGGAGGGATTTTTTGAAATTCCATCCCTGAAGGGGTTAAAAGAGGTGATAAAGATTGTATTGAAAATACCGCGGGCGAAGCTGTGGCGGGTCCACTAGTATCTTTATAAATTCCGTTCTAGCTAGCCTGCTCTAGTACCTTGTTCTAACTCTTATCTAACGAAACAGAACAAATAACTTAGCTCATTTACTAGACTAAAGATGATGACCTCAGGCTCACACCACATAGCTGTGACTCACAGCTATGTGGTGTGAGCCTGAGGTCATCAGGGCGTGCAGTCCATATAGGCATTTAGGCAGTGCCTACCCTGGAAAAATGACCCTGTGTCCGATTTTATTAATAAATTTCATAAATAATAAATATTTTAAGTATTTTTGAATCCTAGAAATAATTTAATGCGAATTACGAGTTATAAATCGGACACAGGGTCATTTTGCCAGGGTAGGCACTGTCTAAATGCCTATATGGACTGCACACCTTGTGAGAATGTACGTACAATATATTAATTTATAATAAAATAGCCTTTATGTTGCAATAATTTATGGGGTTTATGTTTGGAGCTTCAAATAGTTAAAAGATCTTTTCTACCACATAATGCAATAAATAATATAACTATGACTACACTGGTCTAATAATCGAGTAGGTTGACAACACCCTTATATGGATGTATATATTATCACAGAACCACGACCTTATTTCATTTATAGATGAGCAACAATATAACACTAGTAGCGGAAATTGGTGCACGGATCGGCGCGTACGCACAGGAAATGAAATCGCGTCCGACATGATTATTGATCCATTGTGCGCGGGCGACGCTGCGCAATCTCGACCAATTTATTTATTATGTCCTTATGTGTAGGTAAACATAGGAGACCACCTATGTCACAATAAGCTATTGAATATCGGGCATTGTGGCGGACAGAAGATGTGATGTTGTTATTATTCTGAAGCGGCTTTGTACCATTTACGAATAGATTATTATTGTTATTATGATCACTAACAATACCACACCCACATACGTTTAGTAGAGAATTCATCAGTCCGCAGTTTGGTCAGATTTGCAATCTACTCGGCATGGCAAATTTTTGAATTTAGACTATTATGAAGAATTACTCTTTAATTTTTGCTGGACGGTATAAAATGGAACAATTAAATAAATAAAACGATACAAAACCAAGTTTAAAATCAATACCGAAATTTCTTTATCGTTTTAACTTTATAAAAATTTCGTTAATAATGGGGTATTTAACTACTTCTTCACTACTTTCGTGTGAAAGTTTCGTTAAATTACTGGTAAATTTTAGTTGCATATTTAAGCATTTAACGCTTGCGTATAATGGAGAAAAAAAAACATTGCGGCTTTCACGGTTCTGCACACAGGCAGGAACCGAATTCGCAACCGATCAATCAAAATACATTGCAATTGGCGTTACTAATAGTAACGCCATCCTTCCGCTGACGAAATAATAGCTTTTAAAATAAATTGCAGGATTCCGCCGGATGCGAGAAGCATAGGATCTGTCGTTGTGGTGATCACTGGGGGAGCCCTCTGTCCACCGGTGGACGGTTTTCGGCTGAAACGATGATGATAGTAAAAATGTCGCACGGCATTTAACATGACTTTTAATTCAGATCACGAGACGACTTAAAGAATGTACTGTACCGTACAAAGATCTACTTTGGGTCTAAGGAAAAACTAGAGTACTTTTCATCCCGGAAAATGGCTGATCCTATTTCCACCAAACTGAGCCAAGAACCCTGTCGCAAAATAAAAAACCCACATTCGAATCAGTTCTGTTGGAATGCTATGATGCCACAATACAAACCAACACTTCCCATGTTTTTTTTTCAGGTGACAAATAATTATCACTTATCACCAATCAATGAAAATAAACCGGAAAACGAGGAATTCAAGCTAAAAAGGTTTGAGAGAATGACAATTTAACACACCTAGCCCATCATAAAATTGAAACGTGAATTTGACTGGATGGTAATAATAAATAACCATACTAGTAAGATAAACCTATGTGCTTATGTGGTATGTTTGCTGAAAAATGGGTCTTCACGCTTTGTATTAAGATTTCAGTTGAACGTCATACAAAAAGATTAACTTTTCATTTGGCTAAAATGAAAAGCAGAGAGATGTTACTGAATGTTATATTCCTTAGGGTTAGGGTCTTGTCAACATGTCGTTCGTCCCAAATCGTCGTCTTAGTGTTTTTTTAGGGTTCCGTACCTCAAAAGGAAAAAAGGAACCCTTATAGGATCACTCGTGTGTCTGTCTGTCTGTCTGTCTGTCTGTCTGTCCGTCTGTCACAGCCAATTTGCTACGAAACTACTGGACCGATTAAGTTGAAATTTGGTATTCATATGTAAGTTGGTGACCGCAACACGGACGCGTAACGTAAATGTATGAATTTTAAACATAGGGGCCACTTTTTGGGGGTATACTAGAAAATTCAAAAAAAAGTTATGCCACCTATCTCGTGTGACATATCAAATGAAAGGGCTTATTGTGAGGATCTTAAATATATTTTCTTTTGAATTTTAAGTAAAATAGTTTAGAAGTTATTCAGGAAAATAGACCATTCCCCCCCCCCCTTATTTCCGAAACTACTGGGGCTAAAATTTTGAAAAAAATACAGGAAATAGATCTTTGCCTATAGATTACAGGAAAACCTATAAGAAGTGTATGGTATTTAAGGTAACCTAGTAAATTTCAGATAATCATGTACGGAACGGAACCCTCTCCACGCGAGTTTAACTCGCACTTGTCCGGTTTTTTATATATTAAGAGGGGGGCAAACGAGCAGGCGGGTTACCTAATGGTAAGCAATTACCGCCGCCCATGGACACCCGCTACACCAGGGGAATCACGGATGCGTTGCCGGCCCTTAGAGAAAGGAGTAGGCTGACAAACAGTCAGACGGCCCACCTGATGGAAAGCGGTCACAGCCGCCCATGGACATCTGCAACACCAGAGGTGTTGCCAATGCGTTGCCAGTGTAAACCGCGGGAATGCAATTTTGGTATTTATTTTATTATTAAGTTTCTGGATAGAAAAAATATATATAGTACGCAGTTTTTACTTCCTCCTGAAAAGTTATCTCTTTTGCACTAATGAGGTTTTTACTCTAAGGCGACGACATACAGATTTTCCTGGCATATTGTTATGTACATTAATAATTTCGATAGGATAAATAAATATTCATTTTGATATGTATTAGTAAACAAGGCAACGCCACTTAAATATTCGTGCATTATTTAAAGAGCTCAATGGTTTCAGTAACGTGAATTATGCAAACCATTTATTTTTGGTTCATTAAAACAAATGCCGCTGCTGTTTAGTATCAACTAGAACATATTACACACACGAGATGTTTATGAAACAACTATTTAGTTTAAAAAAAATATGTAGTCGGGTCACCTTTGCTAAATTTAGGTCACCTTCAAAATAATTTAGTTTTACGACCGCACACAAATAATTGCAATGGAATTTGGAGTTTTTTTTCAGTTACAGTCTGAATGTGACGTGTCCCACAAATCGAGCACCAAATAATAGTCCCAATGTGGTTTACATTCAAAAATTATTTATTATACTGTGCTGCCGTTGCCTTTTTTCTACGTTAGGTTAGGAAACCAACTACAGCCAGGCGGGTGCCACTCCGCACTTTAGGTACGTTCGGCCGTCGGGCACCGCGGCGGTGTATATCGCAGTAGGTTGCCGCTCGCTCGCCGCGTCGCGCCGAGTCAAAGCAAAGCGTGTTAGGTACTTATTATTACATTTACAGTACTCAGTGAATTCCTGTGCTGTTTCCTGTTCTTTTATTAATTAATAATGACTGGTAATAGGTATACAATAGTAGTTTATGCAACGGTTGCATAATGATAGGCCTTAAAACACTAGTGCGGTTTTCATGAAACGAGCTTTAGCGAGTTTCATAATAAGATCGCACGTGTATTTTAAGGCCAAATTATGCAGAGTTGCATACATAACTTTATCTACACACATATTATAAATCCTCCATGATGTGTTCAGAAACAATATTTTCTGGCAACAAGTTATTTGTTGCAATCGTGGCTGCATATTTCCGATATCCGGCGCATTTTCATATCACACAGTCACTCCGAGAAGACTACTATTCATATTTTCAACTAAAATGTAAATTACAAACAACTTTTTCTATTCAATTCAAAAACAATTCTACTTTCGTTCAGCAAAAAACCAACATAATGGCGGTAATTCGATCCTCCGCCACGACCATTTAAAAAAAAAACATAGACAAACGAATGAAATCTCTATTCTCACGTCACTCGAGATCAAATGTCGTTCGGTTTATATTTTAAAAACATACTGAATTGATGTTTCATATCAATAACTGTTTAATATATACTAGAATAGAGATGAGTTTTGACAGCTGTTCCAAATTTAATCTGTTTTCGATACTAAAATCGATACTGTAATAACATTGCAGCACTGATTTTACCTAATTGGTTGTCACAATGGTGGTCATTTACGGTTTTTGATTACACTATGTAGGTTTTATGATATGGGTGTAGATAAAATACTATAGTGTTTACAGGTGCTTGAATAAAGCAAAGAAGATTTCGAAATCGGGACTATAATTTTTTTGTGTTCCGAAAGATATTGAAAGGTTAGTACCTACTTAGTGGTTTTGTAATAGATACTCTGTAACTGTAGTAATGTGAGTTGTTATAGGTACATACCTAGGATGTTCGAATGAAAGTAGGGTTCAAAATACAATTATTAACTACCTATTTAGGTAGTAGAATTTCGTGTTCTTTTTACACATCAAAATTCAATTCGATTCGTTTTTCAATAAGTACCGTTTGTTTACGCGGCGGCCGGTGTTGTTCTTTATGCTTATCTACCTATTGGTGGCAACTGACAACCCTAGCGTACACGAAAGAGCACGTCTTATGCAACAGAGAGAGAAGGCATGATTAATCAATTATTCGTACCTAAACAGCGGTTTTGTTAGAAAGTGATTCTTCTGTACGTTATTACTATTATCTATTCTGTGCTAGATTCTAGGCTATATAATCAACTGGGAATTTTACCCTGACACTAATTTCTCCGTATTATATATTATAATTTTCTAATATTCCAAAATGTGCCAATACCCTTCCTAGTCATGCTGCAAAATTTCACAGACCGTCACTTTTAATAAATACCATACACATGTAGTCGAAAATATCCATGGCAAAAAACTACTGACGCTTAGGTACTTTAAATATTTATAACTAGAAGTCAAAAGCTTAATCCATTATGTTTATCTGACAGAGCAGTGAAAGTAAGGTAATATAGGCAAATATTGGATGGGACATGCAAGGATGTTTGCGAGCACGCAAGCCGCGCCCTTCCATCCGGACTGTAGCCAAACCATACACAATGCGGAGCGACAGGGATCTAAACCCGAGTCACTGTTGCTTGGTTCTGATAGAAGAAGCGACTTTGAGCAATCGGACTCTGTCTGTTTGCACCGGAGTGAACGAGAAGCACTGTGTGGTTATTTGTATAGGGAAAATCAAAAAGGGATGAATTATATAATTAAACACACTACACGTGTTTTCGTAGTGGTAGAGCCAAACAGTAATCCTCACTATATGATTACTGTTCGAATGGGCCGGCTCGACCGGGGTAGTACCACACTCTCACAGAATATCGGCGTAAAGTAATAGCTTGCTATTGCGTTTCGTACGGTGAGTGACGAGATCTGGAGGCCTATTCCCTCATCCCTATCCCATCCCCATTCCCCTTCCTCCTTAGACTGGTAACGCATTGGCAGCACCTCTGGTGTTGCAGATGTCCATGGGCGGCGGTGACCACTTTCCATCAGGTGGGCCGTCAGCTCGTTTGCCAGTCAATTGCCATTAAAAAAAAAAAACGTAAAATATAAATTAGTCAAGATTTTAGTATGGGCATAATGTAATAGTGTTATTAATTATAGACCCATAAGTTAAAAAGATTAAGACATAGAACTGTTTAAAGAGGATTTCAGATGTAATATCACAATTTTTTTCTATCGTATCGATTTCATCAAATCGTGTTTTGGAAATAGTTAAGTTTTCAATAATATAAAGAATACGAACATATCTTTTGCACGCTTTGCCAAATCAAATAGGTTCTGATAAAAAACTGTTTAAGTAAAGCCGATTTAGGTGTTGTTAGCGCCTTAAGAGACGTCCACTACCTGGACGTAGGCCTCCCTTTAAGATGGCCACAGCGACCTGTTAAAGTGGACTTTCGAAGCAAGCGTCAGTGGCGCCTCGTCAGTGACGCCGCGATAGAGCGGCAGATCATGTACTATGCAAATTTAAGGAACATCATACGAGCCAGCGCCAGACAGCAGAAATCAGTAGTGGCGTTAGTGTCACTGCGATCGAATGACGTTCTATACATTTGCATAGTAATCTGCCGCCCTGTCGCGTGGCGTCGGTAACGCAGCGCTACTGACGACGCCATAGACGCTTGCTTCGTAAGTCAACCTTCAGGGTGCAGGCAACCGCTGAGGATGAGACGAACTAGGACGATTTTTGAGCAATTGCTCCCAGCACTACTGGAGATCTGAAAATCTGATTTATTTGAGAGGTCGGTCAATTTCGTAACTATTATTAGACTTAATTATCCATTGCACTGCATTGATACTATTCAACAATTTTTAAAAGGAATACTCGCCAGTGTCCATGATTGGTCAATATATCATAACGCAGATTAGGCGGCGCTGTATAGCCGCATGGCTTTTTGATCACTGGCTCGTGCAACCATTGCAGAGAGAAGGTAAAGTATCTAGTCTATAATGAATAAAGCGAACTCGCTTTCATTACGCGGTATTGATTGCTATCAGCACAATCTTTCCACAACGCAAAAATAAATATTGTGTGTCAAATTCAGAGCCGAGCGTGGGTTACGTGGCGCAACTGAAAATCGCATTATCGACTTAATCATTGTATCACTTGTGAGTAAGGTACCTGGGCGATCGAGCTTTGCTCGGCGTCTTTCCTTCTTTCTCAGGGATAACCCCTATCTAGATAAGCTTGGAAAGTAAAACATGATCTAAATACAACATCTCATGCAAATCGTTATAGGCGATTCCGAGAAACTAATTACATATACATGTATAATATTGATCGATTAAACTAGTAACATACAGCGATTTTTTATTGCGCCTGAGTCGTTGGTCAGTGATGGCCTATCGAGTGTGTTACGGGGTTATTGAATCCGATCGGATCTGGATCGAGTTTATTTAAAAGAAATCCTTTGATCCAAAGGAGTCGAAGAGTCATTAAGCGGAGTCGGTTCCAATAGGTATTAAGTGACTCGAATCACTGCTTGGAGTCAAGGTTACCCATCTCAGAAGCAACTGTAATACCCAAGTGATTAGCTTCAATGTGCAACTCTCAAGTCCTAAGACCAAACACACTTCCTCAAGAAGCCCTAAAAATCAAAGAAAGGTCGTCTTTTAGCGATTACGGTAATGCGAAACTCAATTCGCCGGTTAGGCTATCTCGACACACCTTTATTTGTTTCCCCGTCAATTTGGGCGTTCTCCCTTTGTAGGGTAAATGCGTGGGCAAATACATGCTAATGTGTTTCTTATTTACCTAAGTAGCGGCGCTTTTAACAGATTGCGTTTTGATACGTACCCGATATTATGACAAGGGCGAGAAAGGGTAAGCCGTTCGCACACGGCTATTTTACCTATGCCCGTCTGCGGTGAGATCATGCCGCGTTTGCAACAACATCGGTTAATAAAATTAGACGTAAGTTAATGCCATCATGCCACAACGTGCCGCGACTAAAACTAACTAAAAATACATAGGTAAGCGCAGAGGCGTATTTAAAGATATAGCGCCCCGGGCCAGTTATTTTGCCGCCCCATTAAGTAATAAAAAATATTATAGGTAAGCTTGACAATAAAAGGCGCCCAAAGAAGGCCACGAGGCTTCGCCGCCCGTCGCAACCCGCCACGGGCCATGACCCCCTTGGCCCTAGGGTAAATACGCCCCTGGGTAAGCGTGTTTGTATGCCGTTATACTTGGCACAGCTGACGTAAGTCTTGCAGGTATCGGTATACTAATCAAAGCGCTTCACGGAAAATCAGGGTATGGATGATTAGTATAGACCTTTACGCTTTGAATAGTGCTACATTCTAGAGCAAAAAAAAAAAAAAAATTGGTTTCGTAATGCTCGATTCTCCTCCCTCACTAATGTAATGCTCGATTCTCCTCCCTCACTAATGTAATGCTCGAATCTGTAACATTACAGGTTGCGCACTGTAATGCTCGATTCTCCTCCCTCACTCATGTAATGCTCGACTCTGTAACGTTACATTACAGGTGAATGCTCCAAGTGGGAGCACCTTAATACAATCAATAATATTAAGGTTAAAATAACTTGGCACTCATATAATACGCTTTCAAAAATAACAATATACTGCATTATTTATCTATTTATTAGGTGGGTTTTCAATACAATAACCCTATTTAGGGTCTATTTGTCATTTGTGTTCTTACATTCATTACATCACGATATAAAGAATAAATGCGGAAAAAATATGACAAAATCTGCAAAATCAGTAAAGTTCCTGACATTAATTGGAAGAAATGGCAGCATATTATCTAGAGCCCAACACGGCAACTCAACTACCTAAGTCAAATACGTGACTCTTTCCCAGTAGAGGTAGAAAATATTCTGACCTTAATATAAATGTATACTGGCTGCTTATTGAGGTCCTTCAAAAATGTTATGTGTCGAATGATGATAACTACATTCTAGAAGTTATATGTATAAAGAGTACTCACCAGACCATGAAGCCCATCGTACGACAAGAACAACAATCCAAAAAGTCACAACTCAGAATTCTTGTATATCAAATAAGTAGTTTCTTCTTTTTCGTGTAAATTCCAAATGTATAATTATGAACATTTATGATAAATTTGCCAAAATATTTTTATGGTTGTCTAATAGGTAAATACTATATGAGTTTATTAACTTACAGGCACATAAATGATATGTATTTAATTTAGGTTGTTTAGTTTTTACAACATAGTCTTTTTGTATGTTTTTAGCGATTTGTTTGATGGCACGACATAGATGGATACGGTAAAAGTCAGTCCCTCCGGCGGCGATGTGTTTTTACAAATTGAAGCAGCAAACGGTCACCAAATCACTTATGTTATCATAGTTTCCCAAAACATTCACCAGTTCAGTCCAGTCCACATCGTTTCACATTAATTTTATTGAGTTATGGCGGCTTACGTTGTTTAGGTTGGTTATCTTATAAAATTTCATCGAAACCAACAAAAGGGCTCAAGATGCAAGCATCGCGGTATAAGAAAAGAAACACTACATTTTTAACCGTTCTGATAAGTAATTTAGATATGATTGAATAGAATAAAGACAAAATACTGTTATGTTTTTGGGATATACTGCTCCGTATTTTCTAAGCGTGCCTTACTTGATGCCAAGGGTGTCAGTGTTGTCAAAAGCCGCGGACATGCGCAGTCGGGGGAAGTTTTGACAGAACGCTGCGGGACTATGTCGATAAAGCAGGATTAGCTACGTTCGCTATGAAAGTAAGTCTGGCAGGTAACCAGTCGGTAGTAGGTTGGATATTGAATAGTGTTCTTTGCTATGGAGCTCTAGAAACTAGCACTGGCAAATAAAAAATAACTGGTTCCTCCAAAGTAGGTAATAGAATCTGTTTAACACTCCCTTAGGAACTTTGAAATTTTCCTGGATGAAAGTATTCTATAGGTAGCTATGTTCTTCTGAGGATGTCAAATTACCTCTCTAGCATCATCATCAGCCTACCTATATACATCCCACTCCCACAGCTGGGCACAAGCCACCTCCCATAGTGAGAGAGACTGGGTCCGCGGACCATTCTCCCCTTGTCTCTGAAACTACTGGACCTAAAATTTTCAAAAAAAATACAGAAAATAGTTCTTTACCTATAGATTACAGGAAAACCTATAAGAAGTCTATGGTAAGTATTTAAAGTAACATAGGAAATTTCAGATAATCATGTACGAAACCGTCTCCACGCGAGTTAAACTCGCACTTGTTCGGTTTTTTTATATTCCAAGTAAATGGGTGGTAAATAAGTCAACAAAACTACATTGCGTGCGATAAAAATCAAGAAGGTCCATAAACTAAGTTATCAAGTTCTCTAGAAATATAAGTATAATTATAATAATTAACAGTGAAAATATTTCAATGTGTAGAAAATACCTCATTAGTACGATCACGCAATGCAATGAAACTCAATCGGTCCATCGTCAGGTGAAAGTCGTAATATATATTATTATTTCCCTAAAATCGGAAAGTATGGCAATGCGTCACGCCATGTGTTGAAAATGGTTGGGACTTGGAACCATTATAACTCATTGGGGGTAATAAAATTATGGCTTCAAAAGCCGCGCACATTGACATTTCCCTGCTTTTATGTACCTTCCACGAGTGTCCCCTTTCGTTTAGCAACGTTTACGTATCAGCACGCATCCCAAAAACAGAATAATCAAAATTTCACCCACTTACAAGGTAGTGGTACACTAAATACTAATTGAACTAAAAAATCGGACAAGTGCGAGTTAAACTCGCGTGGAGAGGGTTCCGTTCCGTCCATGATTATCTGAAATTTACTACGTTACTTTTAATACCATAGACTTCTTTTAGGTTTTCCTGTAATCTATAGGTAAAGAACTATTTTCTGTATTTTATTCAAAATTTTAGTTCGAGTAGTTTCGGAAATAAGGGCGGGGGGGAACGGTGAATTTTCGCCTATTTTCCTAAATAACTTCTGAACCATTTTACTTGAAATTCAAAAGAAAATATAGTTAAGTTTAAGAGCCTCACAATAAGCCCTTTTATTTGATATATCATACGACAGGTTGCATAACTTATTTTTTTGATTTTCTAATTTACCCTCCAAAAGTGGCCCCCATGTTTCATTCCCCCATTCATATATTTACGTCACGCGTCCATGTTGTGGTCATCGACTTACATATGTATACCAAATTTCAACTCAATCGGTCCAGTAGTTTTGGCTGTGACAGACGGACAGACAGACACACGAGTGATCCACGAGGTTTCGTTTTTTCCTTTTGTGGTACGGAACCCTAAAAATGTTAAAGTGTACCGTAGTTAAGACGTAGTCAACACATTTCCCGAGACTTTAAATTCAGTGGATAGTCACACAATGCACTGAGATAATGTAAAAAGTATTAAAAGTTAAGCACATCGCGAGAAAGAATCCTCAAAGGGGCCCGTTATTTTCATATGAAAAAACAAGCCTCCGACGTTATATTCACAAAGCGGCCCAGGGCCCCTGCACAATTTACATTTATTTAAATATTGAAGAATAAGCATGTTCGTAATGTTCAAGACGAAATGGGATTGCGCGCCCTCCGCGGACACTGGAGGCCGAAAACCCTGTTTTAATGGTCGCTTGATGGTGTTATTCTGGTGGCTTTACACATTGAAGCAGACGATCATCAACGCATAATTAATAAGTTAAGATAATATAAGCGAATCGCATATACTTATAACACACATACAGAAAATAAGGCCCGGGAACATGAATGAGTAGAAGTCTAACTGTACTTGGGTTAATACGCTTCAACATCAAAATGTACAATAAAGGAAATCGACAAGTTTATATGTAAGTAGCGAGGTATTGTTAGGTATAAGAACTCTTTCTTGATAACAAAATAATTTGCCATTTGTTCTTTATAACAATCACATATTAATCAGATTTTTAACCATTGTAAATTTTGACGTTGGAGCATATTAACCCAAGTACAGTTAGACTTCTACTTATTCATGTTTCCTGGGCCGAAAAGAAAATAATAAATAATAGCGTTAGAAAGCGCCTTTCCTCAACATTATGACGCGACAAGCCGCGGCGCTGGTTTTCAGAGAGACCACCTAACTAACAACAACACAACAACGGAACATAAGGACACATGCCTGGACAGTCCAGCTGGTCCAATGCTTACACTATTCGATTGTGAAATCATTGGATGCCATAGTAAAAAGGTCATATTGGTCGTTACTGGGTTGTCACATTCCTTCGTTTTCTCACTTACCTAATGAAGGGAATATTTCGGCCCTATTATATAAAAAACTAGTGGACCCGCCACAGCTTCGCCCGCGGTATTTGTACCGACTGCAGCGCTATCTGCCGGGCTGATTTGTGAATCTAAACCATCAAGGGCGCCACCCAAACACATACAAAAAATTCATTCAAATCGGTCCAGCCGTTTAGGAGGAGTTCAGTGACATACACACGTACAGTAGAATTATATATATAACGAAACACTCATAGGAACTGACTGAAAGGTTCTCAAAAACTGCAACGTAACTTCCGGCCATGGCAAAACGTATTCGGGACTATTTCTGTGACGTGATTTTTTTGTTTGAAATCGATGTTAACGGATGTTAAAAGTATGCACACGTTGATTCTTTAAAGACTCAATTAGTTCACAGATTTACAATTTCCATTCTTTTTTTATAGCTAAGCAAGTGACATTCCTTTATATAGCTAAGAATTGGTTTTTAAAATTCATTTTAACTAGCTCATCTTTCTTGGAAATCGCATCACTTTATTTATATATTTATTATATTTATTTATTATTGGTATAACTTCACGGGTCATAATCGTTCGAATGATTGTAAAGTTTCATTTATAATATCCATGATGATATCGAAGTGCACGGCAGTGCGCAAAGGCCAAGTTCGAAGAAACCTGCCGCACGCACGCCGAGCATTCTTTACACGAACGCTTCGTTCGAGCCACTTTAGATCTTTCTGTATCTCATTAATTATTGCAACAGTACTGATAAAACTTTAACAAAATACACACAGCCTTATTTTCATGCAGAATACCGACTGGCGCTCATTTGCCTTCAATGGATCACGATTTAAAGATCTCAGAATATCGTTCTCTCACTGACTCACCTACATATAAGTAATCAAAAAATATGAGGTGTTTCTAGTCGTTCTAGAAACTTGATATTTGACATGAAGGTAGCTCGCAAGATGTAAAAATGCCGGAAAATTTTAAAACTAAAAATAGTCAACTCAAATGTGAAAAAAGTGATTTTATTAATTAATTAAAGGAAAGGTCTTGTCGTGCCGGAAAGTCCGTTCATGTCTTTTTATCTATCCGCGATTATCTCAAAATTGCTGCATTCATTTAAATGATTATTTTTATTAAAATGAAATCCTCATTATTTTTGGATGCTTTTTTATTTATTACACTATCATTTTCATGTGGTTTATTGTACTTCTTAAATATTTAAAACTACACTTACGAGTACACCATCAATTTCAAAAATGTATGAGCTCTTTTAACATTTTAGTACTTTAGTACAACCAACAAAAAGTATTTAATAAATAAAATCGAACTATGCTCCACACGTCTTTAAATTACCTCACAGATGTACGTATGCAGGTTTCCCCACTATGTTTTCCTTAATTGAAATGCTCCAACAACAACAGAACACGGTGATCTTTACTATATTGAGATTTATTTTCCAAATAACGTTACCTTGATTTATCGATCTGTTAGAAATAGAATAAGTATTTTTATACCCTAACGTGAAGCAATATTACTGATTAAACTAACAAACCAAAAAGTACAGCGCATTATATTATTAGAGGTCTCCCAGACGATCCTCTACAAAAATATATTGCGTTCATTTATAGGCAAACATTGAACAAAGATCCTGTGGTCGAACTATGCATGATAATAATTAGAAACCTACCTCGAACGCTTTTGCGTGCTATCGAAATCAATTAGAACCATTACGATCTAGGTCGGTAGGCCGGCAAACAATTAGGAGAATTACTGCCTCCTCCGACTGAAACAAACAAAATAAGCTAACGTGCAACTATATACGATTCTTACTGAGATTATTTTATAGATTTTCGGTAGGCTAGTGCCTAAGGATGTCGACTCGTGATCGTAAGGTACGGGTTCGAATCCAAGCAGTTGTCATGTACCAATGTATTTCTAAGTTATGCACATTATCTACCTGCAAACTGCAGTATTCGATGCTCCTCTGGCGAGGGAAAGCATCGTGAGGAAACCTACGCATTTAGGTAACTAAATGTGTAACCATAATCAAATAGGTCTAGCTCTCCTATCGCAAGGGTTTAGTTGGCAGTCGCTCCACTGTGATAACCCGAACTGCCAAATCTGGGATCCTGGTCAAACCGTGCTCCGAATTAGAAATGGGAAAATGAAAAAGCGCTAGACTATTTTAGAGCTTTTTAGAGTTTTTTTTTTACATTTTTAGACTTAGAACTTGTTTGCACAAATCACGTAAAGCAACAAAGTTATGGCCGAATTCCAAAATTGATCTTCCTTTAAAGTGACGTTTATGTATAGGTTGGCAGCTGGTTGACGGCCCAAATAGCACACAAGCCGTATAAGAGCTTATATACAGACCTTATAACGTTCAAGCTAGAGTTATAATGGCTGTATAAGCTTTTGTATAGCTTAAGTATGTGTTGCACTTTACTATTTAATTTCGGATCAAATACTTAAGTATCCATCGGCGGCTTAAACTTCCTTCTGTATTATATGATACGAGATACAACCGAAAGAACAAGACCCAAAATGCCTTTCTTATTTTCACACGTTAGCTTTCCTCCTTTTACCACTGCTCCGTAACGTATCGGCAATTGAACGACCCTAACTGTTTCAATCATACATGGAAAGCTAAAACAATCAGCTAGACCCTCGCATTAATGAATGACGATCCTAAAAAGTCTGCGCAAACGCAACTCAATCCGAGCATTCAAGATGGCGCGTGCATAGAGCACGGCGCACACGCCATGTCGGCCGCGCTTGACCGCCCAAGCACGAAACGTTTTTTTTTTCTACATAAACATTGTTCGCAGTAGAGAAAACGACGGGCGTATCCGCGCCATTGTTGTATGCTAGTTTTAACCGAGGATATTAGAGCGTGATACTGTATCAAATAATGTACAGCTACGGATGGCTTTATGCGTTTCAATGTTGCTGAGGGGATCGTTGACATTTAGTCGCCCTATTACCAGGCGAGGATACAGCTTGATGGTGCCTGTTACTTTGGGGTACCAATTCTACGATATTGTCACCCTCATTATAATAGCTATATTATAATGTGTCCGAGGCTGCTATGATGATTGCAAGCTCAATATTGTTTTGCTTTAAAACGTCTCTTGACACGTCTTTCAAGACACCGAAAACCAACAATGTTTTGCAACAAATTAACAACTGTCGCCTTTCCTAGAGATTTATTTGATTACGTTAAAACAATTGTAATGGGCATTTTCATTACACTCTCCGACAGATTACATTGGTTTTTGACTTATGTTTCGGTTTTTTCTGTGTTTGGGCGTGATATTCATGGACTCGAGATTTATCATAGGCTAAGTATGAAAATATTGTTTGAATGCGTAACTTATCGCTTCAATGACGACTCTAAACGCGGTACGCTAACGTATCATCGTCAAACTGGTTGTTTATCGCTTCCTGTTGATTAGTCTCTTTGTTCGGGCCTGGTGGAGCGCGTCGATTCAAATTAAATTATCTTCATGCGCATACGCAATCAACCCGCATGCTCTGCGTCGTGTGTTACTCGTCTTACAAGAACTATGCAGGTAACTAAATGGACTGATGGCCGTTCCCAATATTCAATCGGTGGATAGACTTGATTACCACAAGTTAAAATGTGACAATTGCCCCTTACAAAATATGTAAATTTTTAATTCGCAGTAAAACTGCTGTAGTTCATCTCGTAGTAAAGTCTGTTCGCCGAGAGTTGATAAAAATAACTCATTCCAAATAGCGGCCCGCTAATTATTTTTACCGATGATAATAAAAAATTAAAGGGAAAAAGTATATATTTTCTTCATAGAATATTATTATTGAATAGACTGTATATGTGCCATTATTGCTGGCATATCATCGAACGACGACCATGACGAAGTCTCAGAGTCGGTGACGGTTATTATGAAACGTTCAATTGCTTCGTCTAATACTACACACTAAAGACCCAAACGACACACTCGAATCGTTTTGAAGAACGGGAACAAAAGGGTATTAACAGACAGATGGACAACAGCACTCTGTCTATAAGGGTTCCTTTTTCCATTTGAGGAACGGAACCCTAAAAGTAGTTTTGAAGAATTTAAAAAAAAAACTCACAGCCATGGCATGGATAGGTTTATAGCTAGAAGCTAAGATAGGTTATTTTGAACATCCACTGTTTAGGAGGTGGAGGGGCGGGGAGGGGGGGTTAAAGTTTGTATGGGATTTTCTTAATACTTCGGCCGAAGCTGGGGCCGCTAGTAGGTTTATTAAAACAGCAAATCTTTTTATCTTAATATTTTGGTTCTTAGACGATAGAACAGACGATCATAATTATTCAAATACATGTCGCACGTCCGCTGTGTCGTAGTAGCTAGTGCATCGTTTCATAATCGAACCAATTTCATTGCGTGTTTCATTGTTCCATTAAAATAGAAGGCTGTGCTGTTACCTAGACTGCTTTAGGATGTTACCACACCAATCGATTATTTAATTACCTACCTACAGGTGGAAAGGAATTGGTCGATCGCTAGTTCTTACTACTGATGAAGTCGGTTAAAAAATAACGATCGAAGACAGCGACTAGTCTCATTCTGCTATCGATCGATTGATGTGTACTTGGCAAAACTTTGTGGATTAATCTAATCTTCTGTAATGCCAAATGAATGGCAGTTAGAGTCGGAAATCCACCTAAATACACAGAGTTGGTTCTAAAATTCAGACTGAATGATATCCAAGTCTAAAGAGGCCTTAGAACCGTTAATCTTTAATATAT
The DNA here is from genome assembly GCA_947859335.1 of Tortricodes alternella. NCBI lineage: Eukaryota > Metazoa > Arthropoda > Insecta > Lepidoptera > Tortricidae > Tortricodes > Tortricodes alternella. Next base: position 9,116,777 of record OX401981.1, read on the forward strand.
TTAAGCGTATTGAATATCATAAAGGAAAATATACATATTTATAAGCTCGAATTATAAAGACTATTCTGTTTACCTAGTTTTCAGCCTAAGTAGATGAATATTATTTATTAAGCTCAAGTTAGAAACAGCTGTGGAAGTTCGCAGGGTCTAATCAATAAGTAATCTAGTCCATCCACCCGTGTCATTATGGAAGCTTAGTACTTGCGAACTTTTATTAAACTTAGGTATTTATATATACTTTTTATATTTTAAACTCTAAATTTGCAATAAAAAGTACTTAGAAAATATATTAATGAACCAGTTGCCTGTCATTTGACTGAAAATATCTTTGCCAGAATTTATTTGACATTCAACATATTTTATTTGGGCAAGAACGAATGGGGTACTCCTGGAATACATCATCATCATCAAATATACATAAGGACACATAGCCCATAGGCATAGCTCGGCATAAGACCGTTAAACCGTTAATCGTTAATTAACGAAGTTAAAATTTCGAGTAACCGATTGACGTTTAAGTTAACTTCAAAAATTGTTAACGGACTCATTAACTTTCGTTAAAACAATTAAAGTCCGTTAAACTTTAATTAAGTACCTACTAATTGCCAAAAGGACACCGCGCGGCTTACGTCAGATAGCTTTTGATTTGAATTTGATCTCTAAATAATAGGTGTTTAACGTTTAACGAAGTAACGTATTAGCGATTAACGAAGTTAACTATTTGATTATTGGTGCCCAGCTATGCCCATAGGTATCTATAAGTAGCCGGGGGTCTTAAGCTTTAAGCACCAATAACTCAACACTTGATAGCGCCATAAAGCGTAAAGCTGCTAGGTAACTGGACTTATCTTTTAGCCATAAGTATTCCTACAATATTAATAACATGGTTCGCAACTTTTCTTTAGGCGTACGAAACCTTTTAAAACCTAGGTTATCCTAGGGTAAACTTGGCCCTTTAGAATACTAGGCGTTATCATAAACATACAGCGTTCATCCCATTCCTACTAGCATGGACCAATAATACTAGAAGACTGTCAACCTCTATACATTTGAGCGCACATCGAAGCTTTGACCCGCCATCTATTGACGAATTCTTAAATATAGGCCGTAATTCGTTCAAATAACAATGGTTTCTTCCAAACAACTGCTAGTTTTTACAAAAAACGTGAAAAAAGCCGAATCAACGACAGTTTGAAGACAAAAATAATTTATTTTAATTTAATTTGATTGTATATCTCCCAGGCTAACTCTAGTACCGTCATCTAGTGACAAGCTTCCGAAATACGATCCAATATTTTTTTTTGTATCGCCATCTAGTATTAGCCTGGGAAGCTAGCTTTTCCGGCGTTCGCTCAAATGTATGGAGGTTGACAGTCCATTTGTATTATTGGTCCATGCTACTAGTAAGAAAAGCAAGCAAGTATGTCCACAATAAATAATGTTCTGCTGCTTTCTGGTAAACTGTACAAGCGTATGTATAGAGGAAGAAAAAGCGTGCTGGTGCAAATAAATACCTTGATACGGTAATACGGTGTATCGCCAATCATTTGACTCGGGCTCCGAACATAGCTGTCTACCCTACACGATTCAAGAAGTTTGCGCATGCGCAATTACCTCAACTAACGTTGCAGCTTGCGTCGTTAACGAGTACCGTAATATACCAAATATTCTGTAGCATCAAAATTAACACTACGTAAGTATTTACTTAAAAGTACTTACTATTTTTATATTAAAGTGTGTAAAAAAACCGGTCAAGTGCGAGCCTGACACGCGCGCCGAGGGTTCCGCAATTACGTATGAAAAAGAAACAGTACCTTGTAAGTACGGATCCCCAAAAAAGAAAAAAAATAGCTTTTAACAACGGGGTAACCATTTACAACCTTCCTATGAAATAAGACAAAAAATAACTTTCGCAAGCTTCTATCTCTGTTCAATCGTACAGTGTGATACGACTTTGCAAAGGTTATTCCGTTTAACTTTTTTTTTATGTGATGTAATTACAAATTCACGGTTTTCGGACTTTTTCCTTTACTTGTGCTGTACGACACTGCTTCTTGCCAAATTTCATGATTCTAGGTCAACGGGAACTACCCTATAGGTTTTGATTCTCTTTGGATTCCCTTGAAAGTATCAAAATATGAGACATAAACGGCCATATCTTTTGATTGCGGTGACTTAGAAGGTTTATTTTTTCATAGCTTCAAGAGGTTGCAGACCTAAGTATTTAATATTAATTTCAACTCCACGCGTTCCTGAGAAAAAGGTCTTGGCAGACAGACAGACATACAACCGAGTGATCCTATAAGGGTTCCTTTTTTCCTTTTGAGGTACGGAACCCTAACAATGAACAATTAGAAAGCTCTTACTGTCTGAAACGATTTTTTGGCCGTGCCATTTTTACTGCGTTTTACCTATTTCAAACCACCTGTTAATAAAATTTATTATCTACTATATCAACTCTGAAGTAAAATCTAAATGCTTATGAAAAAGTTAAAGTTGACCATTTGTAATTATACCTACCTTGTTTGTCGTGTACGAACTTTATTAAATAAACTGCACCTTTGGAGAACACAACGACGTTGTCCTAGTTTGATAATAGTTACAATACATGCTAGTCATTTCTACACTATGTTCTTTCATAATTTTTAACTTTATGTGGCTTGTATTCTTGAGTTCTTCAGCCAAACTGCTGCAAAGTCGAACTTGCCTCTTGATTTAGGACGCATTCAACAATTTTTTAAGAAGTGTCGAAAAGTCGACATGAATGTACTTATTTTAAACGTTAAGTTTATATAAATATTATTATATATAAATTACAGTACATAAATCACATGAGGAAGTTTCTTGTAAATTTAGTAAAGTGGTTTTTTGTTGGTAGTCTGTACATGATTAGCATGTTGGGGAATTTGTGCCTTTAGCTCCCTCAAATAAAAAAGCCCTCGATGTACATAATACCTAGTCGTTTTAGGATCAAAAGTTATTAATATCTATGGACTAAATATAAACTAAAATACAGCTAGGGCCCAATTCTTATTAATTCATTAAATCCTCAGTGCTACTCAGTTTACGTCTATAGTTTTGTTGAAGTACAACTTCACAGAATCTGCTTGGACTAAACACGCGAAAGCGTTTCAAACACGAATGCTGTTGTTTTTTTAAATGGTTCAGTGAAACGGTTAAACTCTTTTCTTTTCGCTCTTTCAAATAAGTGTTAGGTAACGTATTTCATATTTAACAGACTTTATGCTTCAAGTAGTTCAGCTATAGTGAATAATGTTTCCATGGGTAAAACTCGGATCTCAATCGGAAGACGACAGGACCCGAAGTGTCAATTCATTATTGTATTAAATGAGTGGCATGTTTATATTCATTAATGTGAAACTTTATTATTTAGTGTCTAATGTCAAAATGATAAATGACACCATATGACACTGTTGTTTTTCACGTTGACATTTGACACTAAATAATAAAGTTTCACATTAATTAATATAAACATGTCACTCATTTAATACAACAATTGATTGACACTTCGGGTCCCGTATCTTCCGATTGAGATCCAAGTTTTACCGATGGAAACATATTATGCACTACATCTGTACGTAGCTTGGTTGTTCAGACATCTGTTCCAGTGGTAGATTAACTGTTTTCGGATGGGAGTTTCGTTCAATTCCCGACGGAATCGATTGAAGAAACAAACTTATTATTGAATCTCGTCTGATTCGGCCGTTTTTCCTACTGAGAAAGTACAGGAAATATTTCATTTTCCCAGTTTTGTTTTACCCACTCTTTAAAAGAGGACAAGCGGGAATTAGTCCTTCGAATGTGCGATAGTTTCCCTACTCTGAACGTGCCCTGTTGGTTCAAGAGGTTGTGTAATTTTATTTGGCGGTGATAAATAAAGTAGGTGACTATATCAACAAATATAACGTTAGTAAATTTCTCGAGTAAGTACAAAATGTTAATGCCGTGACTTGACCGGGATATCCGCAGTGACATTTTCAAGCTCAATTAAGTTTTCCGGATAGCTGCAATACCTTGTCTCACAGAAAAGGAACTAGGGTGTAACTAGATAGGTTAGGTAGGTAGATCATACACATGAGCCGGCTAAAACAAACTTACGGGGCTTGGCAGTCACGCTGGAGTTTATATTTCTCTCATAAAACAGGAAGAGACTAAAATAGTCTACTTCTGCCGCAAAACCCATATTTGGACGATCACTTTTGTATTGTTGATTCACAACTACGATGATTTCCACCGTTTCACAGAATAAGTAATTATGTAAGCAGTTTCTGTCTCGGCAATGTCCTCGAAATAGTTACCTACGGCCGCTCGGTATGTAAACACGCACTAGGGCTGACCACTTGTACCAGCTATACCTAAGTTATCCTAAGACCGGCAGGCTGATTGTGTAATGATGATTATAGATAATGATTTGCGGTCCTAGCATGAAGGCGTTTGTTTCTTTTAAAAGTTGTCCGAGTACGAGCAAGTTTAAGGATGTCTCCATCCATTTTCATAAGATTCTATTATTAATTAAAAGTTTTAAAATTTAAACGCATCTTAAATAATAAAGTTTGCAGCATAGCTTGGATTTTTATTCCTAAACTGTATAATCGGTTTTCAAATAAATAATGATATAAGCATGTTAAACAAAAAAGTACTGTGAAGTTTACGTGCCTTTTACGAAACATAATGCTCGAAATTGGGATCTATGTTGGTAACTAGCTACTTTTTAACCACGGAAGCGCAAAATCCGATGTGTTCCGTGTGATGTAGAAAGAAACAACGAAATACATAGCAGCATGCATTTTATATAATTCATTCAGTTCACCATATTTAATTTAGGTACCATATCCCAACACTCTCTGTCATTTCGCTGTAACAGAAACATCCCCAAGAAAACACGATCCTTTTATTCTTCCCCGTTTGAGGACTGTTACAATAAAATTAATGTTGCTTTTCCCGCCAAAAATAGCCGCGACAAAATGGCTGACGAAAGTCGATAGCTTTGAATGTTTGATACGCGCGGCGCCACTGCGACAGCGGCAAGCGTGAGACCAAACATACACCCCCAACTAATCATGGCCTCTGTGAATTAAACGGATAACCCTTAGGTGGTCCACTAGTTGCGTGCTCGGAGGGGGAAAGGGAGCTCTTGCTTAACTGGAACCGGCTTCCACGCGTACGAAGCATTAAATATTTAACTTTAGCCTAGTTTTCATAATGTCCCCTTTGAATACAACGTTTAATTCCATCTAATTGCGGGGTTAATGGTGGACCTAATTCTTATACTCTGAAATGGGAAAATTATAAAAGTATACTCTACGTACACTATTATAGTTACACCCATTATTGGTTTTATGAAAAAATGTGCTATTACGTTTTCATGACGTAGTTTCACGACATGGGCTATTCGATTCAACAATATTGTATAGACCGTTGAGGAAATCGATAAGGTTTACAAAGATGCAATCAATTTAACCCGTTTACCACCACACGTACAATTAATTACCCTTAGCACCACATTGATATATCTAGTTCATAATATCTTAGTCGATTAAAAAAATATAATTATAAAAAACAAAACCCGACTGCATAACCTCAAAAAGAAACAATTCTGCTGTGCTCTGTCGATATGGAAATAGCAGTCGGTGACTTTCAATCCCATAATAGCAATTTAAAGTCACCGACTGCCTTTTCCATATCGACATAGGTACCTATGGTTCTCAATTTAGGTGTTTCACATATTCTAATAGAAAAAGTACTTACCACCACCAACATGTTATATATTTTTAAATGCTCTCGTCGAACCCTTGAATTTGATACGAATAATGCATGGGTGGAAAAATATCAAGAAACCAAATGTCTTCTAGCATCTGCCATTTTGGATGTCAGGTGACGTCATATGCCCTATGTCAACCGGGCATTTTGCCTGAATTGTTTGAAACCCCATTTGCTAAAATCGGTTCAGTATTTGTGTAGTACCTAACTAATAGTGATTACCTACATTCATACGTAATCACATACTCGCGAAAAACATAACCGTCCTTTTTAGCCTCGCTGCAGTCCGGTAAAAAAGCGTCTTATATTTTTAGACGCGGCGCTGCGGCCCTAACATGCATGGCACAAAGATAAATTAGAACCGTTTATCTCTAAGTGCGTCTCTCTCACACTAGTGCCGACGAAAGAGATAATCATAGAGATAAACGGTTCTAATTTATCTTTGTGCCATGCATGTTAGGGCCGCTGGTGGCCCTGGGCTCTGGTGACGACATTGCGGCGCGGCGAAGGGTTAAAAAACCATGTTATAAATAACCTAGAATTGCACATCAATGTCATCACCCAATTACAAAATATTTTAATCATTATGACGTCACACCATGATTACAAAGTTCCTGACTTTGCCAAGGTTACCTACAAAGTTTACCACGTTAAATCCCTTTAATGGTGTTTAAAGTGTATACTTACTAATTACTACTAGCTGACCCGTGCGAATTTTCGCACGTTATCAAACACCGGATAGTAATAATAACAATATAATAAAATGAGAATAAGTAAATGCAAGTGTTATTAGTAAAAGATATTTTATTTTTGAGAGATAACTGTACCAAGACATTGCCTATTTATACAATAATACCTGGATGACCGAGCCTTGCTCGGCATTTTTTTGGTAAAATTTATATATTAATGATATATATATATATATATATATATTAATGAGAATTGAAACAATGTTAGCAGTTACAATGTGATCATCGTTGACTGTTTGACCGTAGGTCTCTTTAATACAAACATAAATATCACTGAATTTACGAACTGGTGAGAAAGCCACATAATATAATTGTCCATGCGAAAAAACAATTGTTAGTTAGTAAAACTGTTTGCCAGTAGATGGCGCTTGCGCGATCGTGAGTAGTCTATATCAACGGCCGATATCATCCATTAACGACCAATAAATACAACCGTGCAAAATGACTGATTGTACAATATATTGATCGTCATTAGATCATATCAAATAATGTAGGTCAGGACCTAGCCTACCCGACGCGCAGCGCCATCTGTTGTCAGCATGTGCAAAAAGCCATTACATACGTAGTATCTTCTAAGTAGTCTGTGGCTATCACACCGTAGTTAAACAGACTGTTAATAGATGGCGCTTGCAAATCGCGTGGTTTTTTTTTATTTTTTAATAAAAACGTTAATTTTCTTAATTTAATCTATTTTTGTATTTTTAAGACGAATCGGAGAACATAAGCTTTAAAATGACGTTTAAATCATTAATTTTGGTAAAGAAATAACGGAGATCTTGAGCGTCTTCAAAAAATACCTTTTAGAAATAATATATATATGATGATAGGTACCTACCTGTACTATATTGCATGTAGAAGATAGAGTTATCGCCAAAGTAAATCTAGAACCTGTATTTGGTTTCCATTCATTTCGTAATAACCAGATCGCATGTCACATGGATCCACGAGTACTGAAGGCACGCGAAAGTCCTATTTCATTGCAGAATACCGCTGAAACACATTGTCATAGATACATCAGTTAATGTCTTTCGTGTTTACTAGTACACAAACAATTAGGTTAATGACAACATTCAGGTAATATTTTATCTGAAAAAGCTCCATCAGTGATTTAATAACGTCGAACGTTGGTGGATTGGTGAGTGGCCCCCATGCTTACCAATATAACTCAAATATAAACCATTTAGGAAAAAACCGACTCCAAAGACCCTTTGAAAACTAAGGAATAAAAACTGGCCGTTAGTAAATTACCTACAAACATCAGATATATTTGTTAATTCAGTAATAAATTAAATATATCGAATTAGGTAATTGATTATATCCACTTGTACCAAATGACGATAGCATTATGTCAACAGCTCATCTACCTTTGTAAAATATTGCGTTCAGAATGCAAGGACCGTTAAAAAGTACTTTTGCGAACCCCACTAGGTAGGTGTCAGTTCCCATTTACCAGATGCGCTTTAACGAAATCAAGTTGCTTAACGACAGAGATTAGGAAATGTCATCATTATTCGTTGACTGTCGTTCATTGAAGAGTTCCAAGTAGTAATCTCACCCATCAGCTCTACCAAATGATATTGTTCTTGTGCAAATGCATCAGTTATCTTAGAAAATGGCGGTATATGCTTGCTTACAAAATTTGAGGAGTTCTATTGATTCCTCATGGATCCTCCTTTTTTGAAGTCGGTTAAAAACGAGGTTTATACTCTACAACGCACGCTGTCTTGTGAAACCAGTCCGAGGGTCCACAGAAGATCAGCGTTGTGCCCCCACCCGGTGGTATGACATTATGCTGACTGGATGCCATTTTCGCATCACTTTTTTCTCTAGATTTGTAAGGATTTATTTTCTTAAGTTAAAAGTGTAATACAATAATATGCGAAATAAGAAAAATCTATTCTATTCTTTTGAAATCCAATTCTATCCCACTGTCTAATCCTGTTCTTCTAATATTTTAAATGCGAAAGTTTGTGTGTTACCACTCAGCTCTGTAACGGATGAAATGATTCTCATGAAACTTGGTATATAAATAGTTTACCTTAGGTCCTGGAATAGGACTCCCGGGCGACGACGGGGACCATTTCCCGGGAGTATAACCATACCTAACCCAATTCCACGCGGACGAAGTCGCGCGTAGAAGCTAGTACTTAACCCTTTGAACGTCACAATCGGAAAATCACAACAGCATTGTTTAAAACTACTGAACGGATTTCAATGCAGGCAGGATATAGGTTAGGTTATTTATTTATTTATTTATTCAACCAAGAACGGTACACCAATTACACTTGTGATAATATTAGACTTATACACTTAACAATTAACATATAAACATTTTAAAATACAATTAAAAAAAAAAATAGAACATGAGTATAACAAAATAGAACTTAAATAGATATGACTAATCAACAAAAAAAAAAACAAAATCGAATCAAGTAATACAAATAAAATCAAATTAGAGCCTTAACCTAATTCACATTCGCAAAAGATGAGGCACTTGGACGTGAGCTTCAGCCAGGGGTCAGCAAACTGATCCACCTGTAGATCGGTGCGTAGGAGTCCGTTGAGTGCAGCGAGCATGGCGCACAGTGGTGAATGGCGCCGCGCGGCGGTGGCGCGTTATAGAAACTTTTGGAAATAAAACAGGAAGGGGTTACCCCCGGGTTGAAGTTAGTATGGGAAAAGTAACCAAATTTGCCTAAATTCTTGAAATTATGCATTGAAAGCCTTAAGTACCTACAACTTGTACACATATTTTTGTTTATCTACACCCATATCATAAAACTTCCATTGGTTAATCAAAAACCGTAGGAAATGACCACCATTTTGACAACCAATTAGGAAAAACCAGTGCTGCGATAAAGAAATAACATGACTTCTTTATCGTTTTTAGTAAAGAAATGAGATTAAATTTGGAACTGCTGTCAAAACTCAAGTGGGTCTCTATTCTAGTATCCATAGATAATAAAACAGTTATTGGTACGAAACGTCAATTCAGTATGTTTTTTTTAATATAAACTGCCCAATATTTGATCTCGAGTGACGTGAGAATAGAGACTTCATCCGTTTGTCTATGATTTAAAAAAAAAATGGTCTTGACGGAGGATCGAATCGCCGCCATTTTGTTGACGTTTTGCTGAACGAAGGTAGAATTTTGTTGAATTGAATAGAAAAAGTTGTTTGTTATTTACATTTTAGTTGAAAATATGAATAGTAAGTAGTCTTCTCGGAGTGCGTGTGATGTGATAATGCGCCGGATATCGGAAATATGCAGCCACGATTGCAACAAATAACTTGTTGCCAGAAAATATTGTTTCTGAACCCATCATGGAGGATTTATAATATGTGTGTAGATAAAGTTATGTATGCAACTCTGCATAATTTGGCCTTAAAACACACGTGCGATCTTATTATGAAACTCGCCTATCGGCTCGTTTCATGAAAACCGCACTAGTGTTTTAAGACCTATCATTATGCAACCGTTACATAAACTACTATTGTTTGTTCATCTGCTATGCGTTCGTTTAACATAGGTTTACCGATTACGGTGAAACTTGTACGCGCCCGGGAATGATTAAGATCAAAAAAATCAACAAAGCATTGAAATGCCGGGCAGAGCTAGTCTAGGTATATACAAATAAATGTAATGGAAGCGTCTTTATATCGGTTTTTAAAATGTTTGTATGTCTGTTTGTTTCGGCTAATCTCTGAAACGGCTGGACCGATTTAGACGGGACTTTCACAGGCAAACAGCAGATGTTATAAGGAGTATCTTAGGCTACTTTTATTTTAGAAACCGAATTAGGAACTGTAACTAAAAAATGTGATGGCCTGTCAGGATATATCTACCTGATATTAAACTTTTAAACGCCACAGTCGGATGCAGCCGTCAGCGGATACAGGGTAAAAAAGTCCTTCATTACCTTGACTTAAAGTTGAAATTCCGATTCAGATTCAGTTGTCTGAGAAGTATCTCAGACATGCTTGGCGGTCAAAAGGTTAATACGCGCGCCAAGCAGAATAGGCTCTTGTCGGTGTCTCGAAAATTTCGAGGTTTTTAATAAACAGGTTTCGAGGGCAGCAAACAGCTTCCGGTAGAACCTTATTTCCGGTTCTTTCTTGGTTCCATGCATAATCGAAAACGAGTAACTTAATGCTCAAAAATGTGCTGACCACTCGTTTACGAGATGACTATTCGTTGCTCGTTCACCCTAGCTGAAGTTCTTGCACTAAAAACATGGAAGGGCTGGAAATAAACAACTTATTGCTAATATCAACCAAGCGACTAATTTCGGACAGAGCTTGCAAAGTTGTTTGTTAAAATCAAACAAGTCAAAGCAATCACATGTCTATAATTTACAAAGCTGTTATTCATTTTCAAATAAGTCTATGCAGACTCCGTTATGCTTGGCTCAACCACAGAATCAACGTCCTCACCGCTTGAATTCAATGATCCTTGTTCAATGATCGTTGTTATTTCTCATTACAAGGGAATGCTCATGGTTGAGAGGTGGCTTTTGGGGATGTGTAGTATGAATTACGGGCGATACTTCCAAGCCTTTTGGTTCAGGTAAAGCCAAATAACTGCAGTTGAATGTCACACTGCGGCTAGTTAGATAACAAACAGTATTAGTCAAATCAATATTTTTATTTGGTTGAATGTTGTATGACATGACCACGGCACAAAAATCTTATCAGTAAAAGAATAAAATAAAACAATAAATATTACCTATTATTGACTAGCAGTCTAAAAACCTAAGAAATAATGTCTTTCATAAATTCACAAGGAACAATAACATTTTGTACAACAAGGTGCCATCAAGTAGTGACGAAAAACGTAGTTGAACTGCACAATTTTTCTATTAGAAACACGACTCTAGTTAGTGAAATTCACAGCAACTAAGTGTAAGTCAAAACAAACAATTGGCACTAACAGAGCGAGGGCTAACAATAATTTAGTTTACCCTTAAATAACGAATAAATCATGGTGCTATATAAAATTTAAACTATAAGAGTTGCAAAAACTTGATATAGATCTCTCCAACTGATCTGTGAAGTGTCGCGGTATTATAAGCCACTTCAAAGATAAATTGGTTGGTCTAAAACATATCTGAAGTAATCTGTAGCAAAACACAAGTCGCTACGGGGAGAGAAAACCAGCTATTCACTAACGCCCGTTCCCAGTATTTAATCCGTGGATAGATTTGCTTATTAGGAGTTAAAAATTGGCATATTATGTACGGGGAAAATGCCAAATCATAACCTCTAGTAACCAAATCTATCCACGGATGGAATATTGGGAACGGCTATAACGCGCAAAGTGAGTCAACTGGGTCTCTATTCGATGTTACTAAGTGATTTGATAATCGTATGTCGTCACTAAAATGCCAAAACCACGACTTTGTCGTTCTTGCTTAAGTCTTTGACGTTGACATTTGCGCTCTTAGCATTTTAGTGACAATACAATAAATCTCTTAGCAGTACCGAATATATAGGCTCTGGACTAATCGTCAAGACTACGCCGGCAAGTTAGAGAAACAACCAGGCACATTATTATTTCACAGCACCTTAATTGTGCAATAAGAAATAAATTAATTCGGCTTCAGTCATATAGAGGCTTGAGAAATATTGACGGAAAACTTAAGAGGAGTGTGCACCTACGGCTTTTCATACAAAAGGCGATAACGATTTCCACCCCTTACATGTTAACCGATTTTAACAAATTGTTGATAAGTTGTCAGTCAAAACGAAATCTAGGCTTATTGTTTTGGTTTTTTTCACTATAATCAATAAATTCTGTTTTATTGTCGTTTCAGTATTCTCATACAAAACTAATTTCGGCAATTATTTGACTTTGTTAATCTTTCATCAATATTCTAAAAACCCCTACGTATAGGTATAACTAGATTTTGTTCAGATTGACAACCTATCAAAAATTTGTCATAATCGGATAACATTTAAGAGGTGGAAATCGTTATCGCCTTTTGTATGAAAAGGGTGATTTTTGCCGTTGGTTCACAGTCCTCTTAAGCTTCGGGAACTCTCGTATTTTGACTGTTACGATAGTATACATATAGGGACACAACATATTTAAGACAAGAATGTATCTTCGTCCTGTACATGTTTATAACACATACACGCACACACACATGTATTGTCAATAATAAATAACTGCCCACTCAACGGCTCAGTTTAGGATAACCTCCTGCATAGTAGCTCAATAACACACACAAACGACTGGACCTCAAGTCAAAAACAGGTATTTTATGATACAAGTACATGCCTCTGACGGGAACGAACCGGCGACCTCAAGCAAGAATATGCATGACTATAGGTTTTAACTGATATTCAACCTCCTTATTTATAAAATTTAAAAAACCTAAAGTGTCGTTAAAATGTACTTTGCTAATAACGATCTTTAAATTCAAATGACTGATAGCAAACCATGGCGTTACCGCATTTTGAACTATTTTTACTCAGTTTCAAATTATCTTTACATAAATAAATTAAAAGGTCGTTGGTCGTTCGACGTGATATATATATATTTGCTATTTAATATAATTCTTTGTTCAAAGTATATTTTGAACTAATAGGTTTAGTAAGTGATTATAAATAGAAATAGAAATAATTTATTTTAATTTATAAATAAATGAGTACCAAGTAAATAATACTTACTATAACTATGCTTCTGGTAACTTTGCACTTTATTAAAGTGAATAAATAGCGCTACCATCTTTGCTGTGAAGTGAAGAGCCGCTGACATGACAGTAATGAATTTCGAAAGCGTAGTTCTAATTTCACAGAAAACTTGGTATATCCAAACGTAATGTCGTCTGATTACATTCTAAAACACTATCTATTGTTGTCTTGAAATTTGAACCTTATTGTAACATACTCAAGGTGGTTATTGCTGCTTCGAGTATGGGTTAGATACGAGTTTAAGAAAGTTATCAGTCGATGTATATGATTATGACGCTGCATATTGTGGTATAAGATAATTTTTCTGACACGCTCTTTTTTTAGCAGAATAAATAAGTATGCATTTCAAAAGGCAGAGTAGCACTCCCGTGTGCATATTTTGCATATTTCCAAAGAATATTTTTTTCTAAGAACCCAAGTTTTGTTTGGCCGAATTAACAAAATATTTTTTCCATGATTGATTGACAATTTGATTCCAGCGGCCCTAGCATGCCACCACGGGGATAAGTTAAACGCGTTTATCTCTCTATCTCTTTCGTCGGCAGTAGTGTGAGAGAGAGGCACTTAGAGATAAGACGGTTTAACTTATCCTTGTGTCAACCTTGCCAGGGTTGCTGGATATATTATGTATATTTTTATGAACCTCAACATAAACCTTTATTATTACAAAACTAAGTAAATATACAAGTGTTTTTGTGTTTTTGGTCGACACCTACCAAAATACATAAGACAAAAACACTTGTATATCTACTATACATTGATATTAACAAGTAATTTTTTGGTTTTCATACCTTAGCCAAGTCTAACATTATCTTTTAAGTCTGTCTGTCAGTTTGTTATAGAATGATTATACAAATTTAATCACATTCCTTTGAAATAGTTTGGGTCCTTCACTGTAATTAGGTCTAATGGAAAAACGTCTAGTTGAAATGAGAGATTTAAAGTTGGGTCAAAAGTAATGTACAATATTCAAGTCCGAACTTTTTATCGTCGCAGAACAAATAAAGTCTAAAATTAATTGCGTATTAAGTGATTTTATTGCAAAAATAATTAAGCCCAAAGTATACGTGGTTCTATAATATTTATGGTATGATGTTTCTAAGACTGCTTATTTCAAGTAGGATGTATTTACTGATAGACATATACATACATTATTTCAGAATGTACGTACCTACATCCGAATGAATGAACATAATTTATCTTTGACATCTGATTTGATGAGTTTCCGATGGGACATAAGGGAGCGGTCTTGTAAAACGTTACGATGCGTTACAGGGGCGGGAGGGGGATTTGAACTACGCGTTACGTAACTTTTTTTTAACCCTTCAGAACGGTCGCGTTTTTTTCTCAAAATTTTAAATGGAATGACCACTTGAACATTTTTTTAGGTAAAAATGGTCACTTGGTGGTTACGTAACGTTTTACTAGGGGGGAGGGGGGTACATAAGAACGTTACGGCGCGTTACATGTGGGGGGTCATTAATCTCCAAAAATTGCGTTACGTAATACTTGAACGCTCCCTAATTCAGTTTTAGATGTTGTTCAGGTTAAACATTTTTCCCTGATGTCTAACTAATTAGACCTACAAATAATTTCAATTTTCTATTTAGACCAAATAACAGTGCAAGATTCGGATAGATAGTTGCCTCAGATAACCGATATACCGATTTCACACGAGAGCAGAGCAGTAAGGCAGAAAAGTCGAGCAAAACAGTCAGAAAGACGGCGTTCAAATATCAGCCAGTCAGATAAGTACTGTCCTTGGACGACGACGACGTAAAAAATATCAGCTTTTCCCGCGGGCGATGATTCGTCGCAACGACAAGGGTCAGTCGAGTGAGAAAGGGGGAGGGGGAAGCAATCTGCGCCGAAAAAATAGGCCGGCTAATACATAAACTGTTCTGCCTTAGTTACCGTCTTTTGGTAAAGTGACGTCTAAAATATTGTCTCCGGTTCCTTTATTTGCAAGGAGATAGCTGTTTTAACCAAAAAAAGGTGCATTTTGAGGTTAGAAAAGTAAGAGCTCATTAAACGACCTCTTGTACTGCTAAAGACTGTTAGAATGGATACGCTGAGGTAGAACCGTACTGCTGAGACAGCGTATCTAATCTAACAGTAGTTAGCAGTACAAGAGGTCGCATTATGAGCTCCTACTTCCAGGCAGTTTCCGCCGTTAACTCAGCTGTACCGCCTCAGTGAAATCAGCGTTAGCCTCGGTAGGATTAACACAGGGCCGAATTTAGGGGAGGGCATCCGGGGCAACTGCCCCGGGCCTCCACAAAAGAGGCCCCCCCCCACAATAGACAGAAAAAAAAAATTGCTCTATTATATTGATCGTCAGTAGATGATATTAACGGTCAATATCATCTACGTTATATTGTAGTTTAGGGGGCCTCCACTCCTTTATTGCCCCAGGGCCTCCATGCCTCTAAACCCGGCCCTGGATTTACATACAAAATAAATTCGAAAAGTTGACTATTACGTACGTAACATACGTAAAAGAGATGCATCCATATTTCAGAAAGTGGAATGAAGGTGATCGTTTGATATATAAAGGTTCCTGTTGTTTTGTCTTGATTTACAGCTGGTAATTTTTGTTGACAGTAATAACAGTACTACGACTACAATATCTCTTTCTTTACTTTGGTTGTTGTATTTAAATAAAACTATATCTTACGTTGCAAAAAGAAATGTTAACACATTTTAATTCGAAACGACCCCTCACCTCACCACGCGATCCACGGGGGTTGATTCATTTTGGTAATAGGTACATGGGTCATGTTGATCGGAAGGTTGACAATAGCGTATTTTTTCTTGAGACGTCGTAATGTTCGAATGATATTGGCGCCACTGCGACCGAGGAGGAAAGCCGCGGGTATGTTCACCTCTGTCTCCATTCTGAAATCAAAAATATTTGATACAATAATAGTAGATTGTTGCACCAAGCAGAAAGTGATTCATTATTGCGCCGCGTGTTAGTTTGGAGCCCGAACGCAAGTGAGCAGCACTTCGTGCTGAGTATTTAAGGCCTTAATGAAGAAATTAAAGCGTAGTTGGAAGAAAAACAAAAAATAAATGATATTTCTAAGGCACAAGAAACGATCAGATGTAATAATAGTCTTTCATTAGATATAGCAGCATTCCATTGTATTTATTAGAGATGCAACAGACAACCGGTTACTATCTGGTATCCGGCCTATCAGGCCAGATACCGGATAGTAAAAGCTTGGATCAGAAATAGAATAAAACAAATAAAAGCCATCGAAAATAAACTAAATCAACGTCAGTTATTAAATTAGAATTTAGTTTATTTTTATTTAAATATAAAATTTAAGTAACATCATGTCGTGCACGTTCGAGTATTCCCAATAACTGACATAATAAAGCACCTATTTAACCTCTATGGCCTCCCCGTCCACTTACAATTCGTAACAAATTGAAACTTGCTCGCCGTGCGAAGGCCGCATATTCGGTATCCGGTATCCGGCCAACCCACTATCCGTTGCATCTCTATTAGTATTTATTACCTACATTTCAAACTAAATGTTTTTCCTAATTTGACAAAGCCCTCTTCGATATTCTTCCATTTATCTCTTTCAGGTCACATTACTACAACTTAAAGCGCGCCTTCCGAGGGAGATCGATCTAAAGATGGCTATTCCATTTGACCCTATTGGAACTATATGAGATGTTCCTTTGGACAGAGCAGGTGAATACAACTAGGAATAGCCTTAACCCTTCAGCCGCTAGGCTATATCTCAGTAACTACAACCTTTCTTTAGGTTTATAGTCAAACTAGGAACCCTAATAGTTTCACCATGACCGTCTGTCTATATGTCACAGCCACTATTCGTCAAAGATAATTAAAGCTAAACTGCTAAAATGTTGTACAAAAAATTACATTTCATGACTCCGGCGGTGAAAGGGTTAACTAGGTACATCAGTATATACAATAAAACAAAAATAACAGAATTTCAGAGCAAACTCAATTTCAAACCCTAACTATAAGTAAATGAAATACAGATACGATGCCTTATTGCTAAATAGCAGCGTTCAATCGCAATACGTATGAACATCGTGAAAGATTAAAACGGTCCAGTATTGACACCAAGGCTTATGAAAAGACTCACGCTGACCGCACGCTGACCGTCGGCGCTGACAGCCGAAAAGTGTGAACTTCTATGAAGCGTTTTTGACTGACGCGTAGCTATCAGCGCGCACGGTGGCTGATAAACTACGCGCTGAGCTATGAGCGCTGACGGTGAGCGCGCAGTCAGCGTGGGCATAGTATAAAGAGAAGGGAAGTGGGTTATCTTCATACAAACGCACCGCATCGCCGCACGCACACTTAAACAAAATCTCGACCCGTTTCTCCTCACTAAGCGGGTTGAGATTTGTTTAAGTGTGCGTGCGGCGACGCATAGATACTTTGGCGCCTTAAGCCTTAAGCCGCGCGCGGTGCGTTTGTATGAAGATAACTTACTTCCTCCTCTTTATACTATAGTACTAAGACAAAGAGGCATGGTTATAATAATAATATAATATATTTCAGGCATCAGTGGCCCATATATAGATTTAGATTTATTTTATTTCTCAAATTAAATTACATTATATTCAGTACATGTCAAAATATATGAATTCAAAGTTGAGATCGTCAAAACATTAAATAATAAAATAGAATATATGTCATCACAAATTAATAATAAACAATACCTCACTGACTAACATGCAATAACTTAAAAGTATCTACTTAAAATTATTTAGGGGACAAAAAGGCATGGCTCCTTAGCGTCCTTACGATCACTGATGTCCTTATTTGAATTTAAATATAACATTTAATTGATTTTAGACTAAGAATTTGATTATTTCGTTCACATTACATTTATGTGAGGATTTGATTTAGAAACACACCACCATTATTGTTTGATTATTTATAATAATAACATATCATACCTGTCATCCACCATTTCGATAAGATGATCGAAAGATTCATCCCATTTATCAATGGATTCTGTGATAATCATTGCCCTTGCGCCGGCCTGCTGGGCTTTAACGGTCTTGAACACAAACGAACATTCACTGTAAAAAAAACAATGATTATCATTAAATTAGGCAGGTAGATGGATAGGAAGATAAAAAAATATTTAGACACTTCAAACACACACATTAACAAGAAGTCGATTCTGCTGTACCCAATACTCACTTTGGAAATAGCCGTTGGTTCGAATAGCTATGTTAAGATTTTATGGTGAGTTACCAACTGCTATTTCCATATATATGCCAATGGGGTATGGCAGAATCAATTTCTTGTTTCTCTTTTTAGACGGTTTCAGGTTTTTTGTATTTAATAATTAATATTTTTTATTTTCACATTTTTAGTTAAACAATACCTATATCTTATGACACTCCTACGATTAAGACCAATCTAATGACACCTCATAAATTAAAACCCATAAAGCAGTTTATGCTACAGAGCATGCCTAAGAAATAAAAATACATACATACACAGTGGAAAACATTACCCTCCTTCTGGCACACTCGAGTAAAAAGAAACTAAATGTAATTGTTCTCTGAATGTCCAATTTAATACAGTATATACATACATAGATTTGATTTTGAAAAACTGGACATTAATTTCAAAGAATAATGGGCAATCATTTGCTCTGTCTGCAATCTGCACCCACCAACCGACGTAAGTACAGCATTTGAATACATATACAAAGATCTATAGTTGTGATAGAGGTTGAGTGGTGGAAACCTAGCCAGCGTGAAATTAGCTATATTATATAAAGTCCATACAATAAAACCCCATACTTTGGATATATACAAAGTGAATACAAAGTGAAGATATATCACATACTTGCTAATGAAAATGAAAATGAAAATATTTATTTTGCACATAGGCCACATGGGCTCTTTCACATATCTGATTCTACCAGCGCTTCAAAAGGTGACATGTGCTGAGAAGAAACTCAGCTAAGATGTACATACTGACATATGTTTCAAGTATTTTGATGGGTGTTGGGGGTTGATGTGACAAATTGCCCATAGCCCTTTTTTTTCTCATCTATGTAATATTTCAATATTTTTCATGCATCTCACAAAACAAATTAATCTATATTTATCTCACCCTCTTTCTGCTAAGGCAATGTGACCAACTATTTCTTCAGTATTTAAAATATCTGAGCAGCTATGTATTGGAATGGTTGGGACCAAGCGGGATTTCTCAAATTGGAGACTCTGGTTCTGAAAACATGCAATGTAGAAATGAAACAATAGCTATTATTCAAATATTAAACTAGCATTGATACCTGTCAGAGCTATTTAACAGATATCGCTGACAAAATCTTCATTTTTATTAGAGATATTTTAAAGAATCTATAAATAAGAAAATATCTCCATATTGCTTACAAACTGTAAATTAAGACTTCTCTTAACTCTGGGTGCAATTTTTTTTATTGAATTCAACTGTTATTCTGAAATTGGGGTGCTAAGTTTGTGAATAGTAAGTTTCTAGTATATATCCTGACAAACTCAAATCTTTACTACAAGGAATGGAATTCACACTCAAATTTTTACTACAAGCAAATGGGTGAATTTCATTAAATTTGTACGTAATTAAGGCGTAACTAAGAAAAAGTTAAAAAAGTTCCTCTGCGTTACGAAAATTAGCAATACAATAATAAGGTATATAATTGTATGGTTAATTTTCGTAACACAGACGAACTTTTTTAACTTTTTCTTAACAACGCCTTAATTACGTACAATTTTTTTGAAATTCTCCCAAATAGGTACCCTATCAAATATAAATTGAACTTCTCTCTTAATATTCAATCCTGGGTGCTATTATTTGACATATACCATAATGATACAATATTTGTAGAAACTTACAAAGGATGCTCCAAAATCTTTAGCTGGTCTGACACGGAAGGAGTATCTCAATTCAGGTGGGTCAAGGATTTCGAAAAAAACGTCTCCAGCTATAATGTCAGCCGTGGATGCGCCATCATAGAAATGCAGGTCATTTGCTGAAGCAAGATTAAATGAAAAAAATTAACAAATAGGAACAATATTAAAATCCGCCCTGTCTGGAATTACTCGATTCCCAGAATAATGTCAGTGACTGTGCGTGTGAAATCTGCTTTAAAAGCACATTGGTCACATTAAACTATTAACTATGAATTATTAAAAACCATAACAAAAACGAAACCTTTTCACTTACCGCCAGGCGAAACCACTGAAGTACAAATTATCAGCAATAATCCTATATGCAACATAATGTAAGATTTTTCAAAAGTCATGATTTTAGGGAACTACTTAATAAATAACAACATAATTATGAGATATTTCTCAGATATAAATGACAAAATTTTCTTAATTATCGCTATAGTCTCCGGTAGACCAAAGGGCTGACAACTTTTTAGTTGGCGAGATTTTTAGTCCCTTTTGTTTGACGTTTGTCAACTGACGCAAATAGAGGTGAGGCTACTGCGCGTCGTAAAATATCAAATCTGATTTAAGTAAGAATCGATTGTTTTCGGATTATGCAAAATACAATTTCGATTATCAAAATGTTTTACGCTTAGACAAAACTTAAGGATGTATACCCAATATATCGATTTGTATATTTTTCGCTGAAATTGAATAGTATGGTAGTATTAGTCGTTTCGCATAAGTGTAATACAAAATAAAACCACTTTACCGTTCTTTTAAAGGAGATAAATGACATTTAAGATTACATGTGTTATGTGCTGTGCCTATGTTATTTGTACCGGAAGTTGATTAAATTACAAGAAAAAGCGAAAAATGTTTCTGTCCCATAGATACTTTTATAATCAGAAAATGTATTTTCTATAACTTTGTATAGTACAAATTCTTTCCCAAGTCCCGATCGCATTAGCTCCTAATCTGACGAACAAAGCCATTGTCTTTCATTGTGAAGTATAACCGCCAGGCGCTACTTTGATAGCAGGTACTAACTGCTAAAACCATTTCACACAAAAAGGGTCTTTATGTCTAAAGTAAGAAGGTTCTCATTAAAGCACAGGGTATGTCAGTTGTTGAACATTTTGTATTTACGACAGCAGTAAAGTGACCATGGAAGCATAGTATAACTAACAGAATTTGATACTATGTTGAAACTTTCACTTTATGTTATATTATTGTATATTATTTATGTAACTACATTTTTGTACATAAGGATATATATTGTTATAAAATGGCTTATTTTTTAATTTAAATATTACGTTAATTATTTGTTTTACATCTTTTTTTATATATATTTAACATACTTAATTTGTTTTTAATTGTGCACTTTATTTTTGTTATATTATTGTATTTTATTTATGTAACTTCATATTTTTGTACATAAGGATATATATTGTTATAAAATTGCTTATTATTTTGAATTTAAATATTACGTTAACTATTTGTTTTACATCATTTATTTTTTTAGATATTTAACATACGTAATTTAATATATATATATATTTTTAATAATGTATATTAATATTTGTAAACGAGTATTAAATAGTGTTAGCGTTCTATACCATCCATTTGCACTTAACGGCTATTTTAAATACAAAATGTTCAATACCCTTACATACCCTGCGTTTTAATTAGAACCTTTTTACGTTAAACATAAAGACCCTCTTTGTGTGAAATGGTTTTAGCAGTTTGTACCTGCTATTTCAAAGTAGCGCTTAGCGGTTACACTTGACAATGAAAGACAATGGCTTTGTTCGTCAGATAAGGAGCTAATGCGATCGGGACTTGGGAAAGAATTCGTACTATACTCTCCTCGATTTTTTGATGACAAAAAAAATTTCGTTGTCTCACGGAAATATTCTTGATTGAATTTCCATGTACCCGGACCGTTTCAAATACTGCATATTGATTGGATATGACTCGAGTAGTCTAATCAGGTTTTGATTTTATTTCACATACTAAATAATTATTAATAATCACACAATTTGTATATTTTAAATCATTATTCGTACAAAATTACTCATTGCTGTTATTTGGTGCAAATGAAACAAAACTTGAAAAATAAAATTGATGTTCTGCGGATTTGACGTTGTACACATCCTTAATTACACTAAAAGCTTAACTTGGTTCCACAGCTTCAAATAAGATTATGGAGAATGTATAAAAATGAAAGCAGTCATAATTTAAAAAAACCTACTACACGTAGGTATTTATTATCTTTTTGTTTAACATGGATTGTATAAATGTATCTTTTATCTTATTAAAGTTATAAATACTATTTAATAAGTTTCACATTACTTGATTCTTAACAAAACAGTTTGCAGTTAAGTATACCGATTTATTCGAAGTGTACAGGAATTACACAACTGAAACAGGTCCAACTCTAAATTAAAAAATATATCATTAGAACTCATTGTTTTTCAGTATTGTCATTCATAGCTGTTTTTATTAAAATAATTTCAAAATAATTTTGATTTAAAATAGCTATGACAATATTTTAATAGGCAATTGTTTCTGCCCCCGTAGCAAACTAAGTTTTATCGCTGACTTAAAGCTTTTGTCCATTTTGCACCCGGATATTAGTTAAAAAGTGACAGATGCTTAATGTGCGCAATAAAAGCTAGAGTGCTAGGCTAACTTGATTATGCTGTAGCTAGTCCCTCTGGATGTATTCGTCCATATTCAAGATTCAATAAATAAAAATAGGTTACATCCGGTAAGCAGATGGGTGAAGGTAGAGTTCTCTTGCATCCCGTACTATAACACATAGTATTCAAGATTCAAGTTAACAATGCTCACTACAGTTTTATACATTTTGGCTTAAGCTTATCTACATGTGTAGGAAAATTGTAGGTTTTACTTGAAAGACATTATTTAAAATAAAGCATGATTAGTAAAAGGATTGTAATTTATTTCACTTCCAAAATTAAAAGTAGTATAGTTTTCGTCTTTTAATTTTAAAAAGACATTTGACTATTTTTTTTTAACTTCAATTAATCGATTAATCTATACCTCTAATGCGATTAGTCGATTTATTGACATCGGCGACATTAAAATAATCGATTTCTTCGCCATCGATTATCATCCCTACGACGTTTAATGAAGGGTTGCCAGCAAAGAAGTTTGCCCCTAAACCGAGTCAAAAAACGCCTAAAAAAACACCTTAATAACTAACCCACGTTTTTTTAATAGGCTCATTTACCATATACTAATAATCCATTATATACCATACTCTTGTCAGTGTTATCAGTACGTACGAAGTCAATTACGGACAACAGATATTCTAAAAAAAGGACGGTTTTTAATGCGGAAGTGACAAAAGTTGCAAAAGTTTCTATAATTTTTCAAGTTTAGATTAATTTGTCATCAAAATAATCCCCTAAGAATGTTCTGCACCTAAAAACCCCGGCCCTCTTACTTTACCCCTAATTTAGGGGTAAAACCCCAATGTTGGTAAGCCTATACGTGGCTAATAAGACAAATGACATTTGAAAACGTTTTGGTACCAATGTACATTTTGACGTTTTGGCACAAGAAACATTTGGTTTGAGAAGCAATTTACAATGCTAGCTGTTTCGTTTTAAGTTCGCGTGTATGACCGTAAAGAAACAATGAGACAACTGTATAAATAAACAGTTCCCTTTTTTACCTCTTAACTGTTTAATATCTGCGCGCGACAAATAAATACATTTGTTACAAAATGTCAACACCGATGACATACTTACTATACTCTTTGCCGATGACAGATCCCATACTTCTGCCCTGCAGTGCTGCCAATTTTTGACTGTAAAATTGTAACTTGTGGCTTCGTGAAACAGAGCACAGTTGTGATGTATAGAGAAAACTTTTTTTACAGTAAAGAAACAATCTATGTTTGAAGTTAAAATTTCAGAATTATATAGAAATATAACCACCTATGTTATGGCACTGTGAGGATACTCTGTGGAGTCTGAAAACGTGTTCAAAATTCAAAAAGTGCATTAGTGTGATAAGTAATGCTGGGATGGACAATAGATGGATGCTAATAAGCAATAACTCATTTCTTATCAGCATCTCTGTGCCCCGCTACTTTGAAACCTATTTTCTTAAATAACTTCACAACTATTTATCTTAAAATTCTAAAAAAATATATTTAAGATTGTTAAAACGAGCCCTTATTTTGATTTTTACACGATATATTTTGGAAACCTCTTTTTTATTTTCTAATTGACCTCCCTAAAGTGGCCTCCACGTTTAAAATTAATTTATTTATGTTACGCGTCCGTGTTCCGGTCACCGACTTACATATATGACCTAAATTTCAACTCAATCTGTCGAGTAGTTTCGGAGCAAGTTGGCTGTGACAGACGGCTAGACAGACAGACACACGAGTGATCCTATAAGGGTTCAGTTTTTTTCCTTTTGAGATACGGAACCCTAAAAAAGGAGTCAGGCTATTCAAAGGCAAACAAGAGCACGTATTAAGTATGTCTCGTTTGTACAAACCTACTATGAAGTTTCTGGAATTTCTATGAAGTCTGAAGAAGAAGAAGATTCTAGAAGGTTCTATGAAGATTCTATGACATTTTTAGAATGTTGTATGAAGTTTCTAGATGATTCCACGAGGTTCATAGAAGGTGAAGGTTCTATGAGATTTCTAGAAGTTTCTAGAAGGTTCTATGAGGTTTCTTGAATTTACTTTGAAGTTGCTAGAAGGTTCTACGAAGTTTTTAAAGGGTTCTTTGAGATTTTTAGAAGGTTCCATGATGTTGCTAAAAGATTATATGAGGTCTTCCAAATCCGTCCAACCGTTGAAGCGTGAAGGAGTACCAAACATAATAACTCATACACATTTATAATATTAGTGTGATATTAATATATGTATATTATAGCTAAGTGTGTGCTAACTTCTTGTATTGTACGTTCACTAAAGAAGTTTTTCTAAGAATTTTGTCTGTATTAATTTGCATTTGCAGATGAATTTGATTTATACATTTCTTAATGTACACGTGGCACCGCGAATACCATGACACGTGTTTATCTGTGGTCGTGGTCAAGGGAATTACCGACACATAAAATACCATTTAGAGATTTCTAGCAAAACAAACGCTTAGTTGTACGGTTGTACGTAATAATTTACCTGCATTGCTTGATATTTTGCAAGAAGATTGAAATGGAAAAAAGTTTTTTAATACATTTCATTCGCTAAATTATATTTGACATCGATGGAATAAAGATTATTATTATGTAATGTACAAAAATAAGTGTTTGATTTTGTGAAAATAAAAATATTTTGCGTGAAACGGACTGTTAATTTATTGTAGTTCAGAATGATACCGAGTTATTTTAGATACCCTAATGTTAAGGGTAAAGACCAAAACACACACGGGTTTTCTTGACATACTTATCTAATTTAGAAATAATAATAATTCCGTTATTACAATTCAAAGTCACCCACCGTGTTTATCTGTCTATCTGTGAATGATGTTCGTAGGTACTTCTCAACTGATTTAGTTCGAGATTTCAGTAATAGTGGTTTCATTCATTTATTCCGTTGTATGCCACTGGATCTGCCACCGATGGCACAAAACGGAAAAAAAAACCATTTTGTGCCACTGTCACCTTCTAATGAGGTATTCCGGTTAGGTTAGGTTAGGTTAAATGTAATAGAAATATAATGAAAGTTTGTTTTAATTATTGTTTATTTAAGAATATACATTCGCCATCGCTGAAACTCTTTATTTTATCACAACACTTCGATTATGTTCAATTATGATACATTAACAATAACTAAAATAAACAAAAACCAACCAAGTGCGTGTCGGGTCGGGTAACATTGTTGAATTATGGCACAATAAATTAAATAAAGCAGTATCTAAAAAAACAAACCTGATGCATCTACTTATTGTCATTCACCATGATATGTCGTTGAATCAAACAAAATGTGTCCACATTGATAACAGTTTAGTCATGAGATCGCGAGCCATGAATACAATATTAAAAGACAGGGTAATCATGGATGCTCAGTTACAATTAATAAACGGATGTATAAGTGTTTGTCATTTTTTGGAAGCAGTGCGTTAATAGCTTGTGAAAAATAAAACTTTTTGATTTAAATATGAATTATTTTATTTATTGTTACATTGGTAAATAATGATACTGAATGTCTGGAGTAAACTTAAGCCCATTAAAAAGTGACAGTGGCACAAAACGGTTTTTTTTCGTTTTTGCCATCAGTGGCAGATCCAGTGGCATACAACAGAATAAATGGATTTATTTGATCTCTAGAGTTAAAGAGGGCCAATAGCGATAAAACGTCAAAAATAGGATGTAAGTAAAAATGTCATATGCTGTAAGTAAGTGATAATATAATATATCTTCTCGTAAAATGCTCAAGCAATTTCAATAAATGAAGTACCTATAATTTAAACTGTCTGGATCCAGAAAATATCTGTAAATCATATTTTTTCATTTTTAGCTTTCTTTTGATTTTATTACCTAATTTGATTTTTTATCATGTATAAAACTCAATTTTTCTCAAATAAAATTTGTATCGTAGTGTGTAAAAAAGAATCTTTAAAGGGAAGTTAGTCGTTCATGCTGGTAGCCCTAAATACTTTTTTTCATAGAGTGTGGTGAGTTTGAGTTGTCTGTCTGTCAGATATTGTACATGGAATTAAGCAGTGAAGTTCAGTTTCTTTGTAAAGGAATCTTAAGGATGGGTGTGATCGCGCCGGATTTTAGTTTTATCAATTGAGTGAAATTACAGTGCTGAAAATGCAAGACGAACACTTTGTGTCGCGGCCTTATCAGGCACAGTTAGAAGAAATAGCTATGAAAAAAAATACTATCATACATTTACCAACAGGTTTGTATTATTATTATGCTCTTTATGTTGTTCCTAGTAAGTATACAATATGATATCTTATTTGCCCTGATTGCGGTTAATATAAATCTTTATTACTTTTCCCGTCTTTCAGTTCAATTATCAAAAATTTCGTCTTTTTTGAGATCCTTTAAACTCAGTTCTGCCTGGACAGGAAACTGATATTATTCTGTAAAACATCAAAACTGTGTGATTAATTATATTTAAATTTACCTATGGGGAGCTTATACCTAAATTGTAACAATGATGTAAGTTGTTGTGTGTCTAAAATCAGCATAGGTATTCTTTACATTTTGACACATAAACACCTTTAACAATCCCCACATTTCAAGACGCACTTTAAAAGTGCACAGCACTGAGGGCGCGCTATAAGCGTGCTTATGATTCACCCGGAATGGATGATAGTGCACTCTCGGCACTGTGACAACACTTTGAGCGCGTCTTGAAACATAAGGTATAATAAGAGCGCTGACCTGATGGAGGTATACTAATGGTCCCCACTACAGATTCATCCTTTATTTGCCATATAAGCTTCGAACCCGCATTTTATCACCTTATTGGTGGATTTTCGTAAAATTCTTTCAATATAAATATCTACACCCATCAGAAACCAATCTTCCAAATTTGAAATTTTTAGTTTTTACTGTTCCAGAGATTTCATGATAAGTCTGTGCGTATTTTGCCTTTATTATATATGGATATATGTCTGAGCCCCAATTCTTTTTAAAATAGTGGTAATGTTTATTCACACCTTACAGATTCTTGACACTGTCAATACCAGGGTACCTAATTCACATGTAAAACGGGTTCTAGAGTTGGGTCCATGCTCGAGAAAGTTTTAAATATTTTTGATTTTCAAAATCAATTCATTAGTCTTGGCTGCTTCTACAAAACATAGAAATGATTTTAACTAAATATAATAAATGTATTTTAACAAAAATGATAATGCAATTTGAAGTCACAGTTTGTACAAATTACTCTATTAAATTCCATTGTTAGTCTTATTTAAAAAAAAAAAGTACAGTGGATTTCAGTTATAATGATGGCTGAGGGACCACTTTATGTCGCACTATATCTGGAGGTCTCTATATCCAACATAAAAAGTCTTGTGTATTTACTTATCATTTATTTAATTATGTTATACAGAGATGTTATTGAAAAAAAGGTTTAATTTCGTGATATGCTAAGTAATCCTACATACAAACAAAGCATTTGACCATCTGTGAATGTAGACAAAGAATAAGAATGCTTAATAGTTTTATGAATGAGTCTTTGTGCCTTTGCCTGCCAACTCAGTCACAATTATATGCAACGGATTTCTAGGAATCTGTCACAAATGGTTCATAATAAGAAGTCGCTATACCCCCTAAAGTATGCTTTAAATTCATGGTACATAAGTTTGACATTGCTATAACCAAAACTTCGTTTCAAGGAGGTTGTTATTAATGAAATCCACTGTAGTTAAGTTTGCAGCAATTTGTCTTTCTGTCCGTTGAATCTTGCGCATTATCTAGAAATGGGCTTACATTTGACACTAGTCATACGTGGTTGAATGTGAAGACAAGACAGGGGAACATTGAAATATAGACAAAAAAGCATCATTTTTAGGCATTTGTATGTTTACTTTACTTGTCATTTTCTTTGTATGGTCTTTAGGCCATTAATAGTAGTTTATGCAATGGTTGCATAATGATAGGCCTTAAAACACTAGTGCGGTTTTATGAAATAAGCTTTTAAGAGAGTTTCATAATAAGATCGCACGTGTGTTTTAAGGCAAAATTATGCAGAGTTGCATACATAACTTTATCTACACACATATTATAAACGGCGACACGGCGACGATGGGCCCCATCGTCGCCGTGTCGCCGTTCTTTTGTTCGCCTCCGGCTGCGGCGACGATGGGGCCCCTCCGGCTGTGGCGACGGCGGCTCATATCTGTATCGTTATGACCATTACGATACTAAAATCGATACTGTAATAACATTACAGTACAGGTTGTCATAATGTTGGTCATTTCCTACGGCTTTTGATTAAATTATGGAGGTTTTATGATATGGGAGTAGATAAAAATAATATGTGATTATTTCAACGTACTTATTTTAGGTTCTGGAAAGACATTTATTGCCATTCGCCTGATCACTCAGTTCCGAGAAGCCCTGCAGCTGCCATGGGGAAGCGGAGGCAAGCGCACCTTCTTTTTGGTGAATACTATTCCATTAGTGAATCAACAGGTATGATTGTTTATTTTTAATTGTTTTCTGAACACTTAATAATATCTGAGCCTGTGTTTACCTACCTATTTAGGGCAAGTTGCGTCAATGATTGGAAGTCAAAAAAAGTTTCATATATTTTAGAGTTAAGCATAAGTTATGTTACCAGATAATTTTAACCACCTTCCCTAACCAGCAGTGGTGAAGCGTCAAATATTTCCTAAGGGAAACCGGAAGAATTAGAACCTCTGAGTAGAGTCTGACATTTTGTTAGAGTAACATGGACTTCACTGTCAGCTAGCCGTAGCTTTCTAGCTTGGTAAAGCCGTCGGCTTGTAGGCAGGCTTCACCACTGCTAACCAAAACAGTTGTAGTCAAATTTAAACTTTCCTGAGTCGTTATAAATACTTGAAAAAAAAACGGTTTTACTAACAATCTATTGTCAGGAACAGCCTGACTTGTTTTAGACTCATGGAGGCCTTCCAAGCTATGTGACAGATACATGATGGGCCATTCCTGACATTAAATTGTGAGTAAAGCGTTTTTTTTTTTCAAGAACTGTTATGTGTACGATTTGAACTAGTTTGTGTCTTACAGTTAATTCTGTGATACTTGATATTTCAGTGATTATATATATCATTGTGTTTTATAGATTACAAACATTAAAATGCTATTAGTGGTCCACAGATATATTGTCATATTAAATTGTGTCTAAACTTTGCTTTCCAGATTTTTGATTATTAGGTTAAGTAGGTACTTAGCAATGTAAAGTATAATTTACTTAATTAGCCTCACTAATTACTCCACCACTGATAAAAACTCGTTGGCCACCCATTTTATTTTCTGTAATATAAATAGTGGATTTCAGTTATAATGACGGCTGAGGGACCAGTTTATGTCGTCGCTATATCTGGAGGTCTCTATATCCAAAATAAAAAGTCTTGTATATTAGGTCACTATCTCCTGCTACAACTATTATTCATTTATTTATGTTTAACATCTCGACGCATTCCCACGTCAGTTGTGATAAAACATTCTCAGAATGAAATTAATGTTCGTTATAAAGCCAGAGTCTTCTATTTTATTTGTCTTTCCAGAAAAAAGTTATCGAGATGCTCTGCCCTGTAAATGGCGTGGGAGGATACAGCGGGGAAGATAGGTGTGACTATTGGAATAAGGATAAATGGGATGAGGAGCTGAATAACAACCAGGTTTGACTTTGATTAATTCGTGAGCTCTCAAGTTATGCATGTGCAATTGCCTTAATAGATTTCCATCAATTAAATCACTCACTTGGTCAATTTGAAATCGATACCATTCTTAATGCAGTAGCTTAGTTGGCGTTATAAAATCAATTACAATTTCCGCTTCTATAAAAAACAGTAATTACGAAAGCTTTCGATTTGAGGCAGCTTCCATTTTTTTTTTCTTGTGCTTGTACTTTTAAAACCGGACAAGAGCGAGATAAACGTTTAAGTACATGATAATCTGAATTTTCCTATGTTAAGTACTTTAAATAGCATAGACCTCTTATAGGTGTTCCTGTAATCGATAGGTAAAGAACTATTTTTTGTATTAATTTAAAATATTAGGCCCAGTAGTTTCGGAGATAACGCGTTGTCAATTTACGTTAATTATAAAAAATATTAAAAATAAAATTAAAATTCTCACAACGAACCCTTTCATTTGATATGTCACACAATATAGTTTTGCAATTTAAAGTAGCCCCTATGTTTAAAATTCATTTGTTCACGTTAAAGATCCGTGTTGCAGTTACCGATTTACATATGTGTACCAAATTTCAACTCAATCGGTCTAGTAGTTTCGGAGCAAAATGGCTGTGACAGATGGACAGACAGACAGACACACGAGTGATCCTATAAGGGTTCCGTTATATCTTTTTGAGCTACGGAACCCAAAAAAGGAAACTAGAACGTGAGTGCTATCTTTTTCGTAATTACTCTAATCTTAAAAAAAGTTTCCTCAAAGGGATATGACTAAAGCCACTCAGTTTTGTAGATTTAACCTTTATGATTTTTGTTTAGGTCATTGTGATGACGTGTCAGATATTAAGTGACATGTTGACACACCAGTTTATATCTATTAGCGATATAAATCTAATGATTTTTGATGAGTGCCACCACGCCGTGGACGATCATCCTATGAGGCTTGTAATGAAACATTTTGAGCACTGCCCCTCCAGTGAACACCCTAGAGTGCTTGGTAATTATAAGCTTTTTATTTTAACTAGTATGTTTATCAATATAAATAATATCTCCTCTGCTGCACTGGGAGTGAAGAAATAGCATAGAATGCGTGCAGATGCTTACCATCCTGGTATGTCGTAAAAGTCGACTAAGGGACGGGTCCTCTCCAACATGGTGGACTATCTGTATGGGCGATGGGCTGATCACCTGTCACCATACGGTTCATCATACCATCTTAGGACTAATAAATCGAACGTGGCCACAAGTAGTCTTGTGATTCTGCCCACCCCATTAGGGATTTCGGGCGTGATGCTATGTATGTATGTATGTATGTATCTTTATCAATAAGTATATTTAAATAATTCTAATGACAACTCCCTCAACGGGCTGAATTAGGTAAACGCTACTTTATATCATTTGTATCTTCTATACAATACTATCTTCTGCCTGCGACTTTATCCGCGTAGAATTCGGTTATAGCTGAATGAACTTTTAAATTTTCTGGGAAAAAAGTACCTATCCTATGTCCTATTTCAGGACCTAAGCTATGCATACCAAGTTTCACGAAAAACCGTTCAGCCGTTACGGAGCTGAATGTTAACAAACATACAATCTTACACTCACACACGCGCACACACACAAACTTTCGCGTTTATAATATTAGTAGGATAGAATGTTAATAAGTGATTATTTATACAATCTGTCTTTGTCAAAATAGTAAGGAAGATCTTTTTTCAGGTTTGACTGCGACATTGCTAAACTCGAACGTTGCCATAGGTAGAATAAAGAATTCTTTACAAGAGTTGGAGACTACGTTCCATGCAACAATAGCAACGGTGAATGAACTCGGAGAAGTGCTAAAGTAAGTTAATCATCAGTGGTAGGTACAAACAAGGAGAACGTGCATGTGATTTCCTTAATAGCATGTATCTTTGTGAGTTTGTGTGTTATAGAACTAAGTTTCGTTCGCTTATCTATTATTTGTTGAGTTTGAAAGAACTGTTCGAAGCACTACTCTACCATTAGCACAGAATATATAATAGTACTAACGAACATAAGGACCATCTATACATATAAAACAGTACCGTGACTCACTTATAGACAACGCACAGCCTAAATGGGTGTTTTGAGAGGTTTGAAATTTGGAGGAGACATTCCTCGAGTACCCTAGAGGTGCACTAAGGAGGGATTTTTTGAAATTCCATCCCTAAAGGGGTGAAAAGGGGTGATAAACGTTTGTATGGAAAATACCGCGGCTGAAGCTGTGGCGGGTCCAGTAGTTGTCTAATAAAACAGGTGCTTAGGCACGAAAATATGCCTAATCATGCCTTCTCTCTCTGTCGCATAACACATGCGCTTTCGTGTGCGCTAGGGTTGTCAGTTTGGCATCAACGTCATTCAACAACACCTCGGTGCATTAGTTACTCATTAACGGACCCTAATACCAAGCATAAAATTACGCTAATGGCATTGCTACTCGTTTTATGACAGGCGTTAAAATCATTATTATAAAAAACACAACTAATTGTAATTGTTACTAAGTATTTCGCAAGTTTTTCGTATTACGGACCTCCCTACAGCCTTACTTCCAAGAGCGTCCTAGACAGTGCGTAAGAAATAGGTATTCGATCACTGTCTACTTGTCTACCTGCTACACCCCCATAAAGTGGATTCATCCATACTTGTCTTATTTGGTAAACAAGTTTCTAACCTCAAAATGTGAAATTTTTGGGTAAAACAGCTCTTTTTTCCTAAATAAAGCAAACCTAGGCTAAAAATTGACAAAGTGACGTCTAAAATATTGTCTCCGGTTCCTTTATTTGCAAGGAAATAGCTGTTTTAGCCAAATAAAGATGCATTTTGAGGTTAGAAAAAGTGAATGAATCCACTGTATATGTTTCTATCCGAATTCATATTCCACAGGTTTTACCTATGGGACGACGGACTATTATAATATTTGTTGAATTAATTGCTTATCATTACCATCAATGTATTTCATAAAACCAATTATCAACTTATTCTACTAATAACAATAATTTACAATATTATGTTTTTGGTCCTTCTGTAAACTTATCGATTATTAATGCAACTTTTTTTAAAAGTATTGACAATGGGGCCAATTCGAAAGTGTTTTCACTAAATTTAGAAGTCGCTAAATTTGAAATAAGACGCGTTCGACTCGATTTTGAACCTTGGAGCTCTACAAAATCAAGTTTGACGTTTCTTATTTTAAATTTAGGCAATCTTAAATTTAGCGGACACCGTTTCGAATTGGACCCAATGTGTACCTCTCTTATAAACTGAACCGTACGGGCACTGAATAAAAATCCATTCTCGTCGATATACAAAACTATAACTTCTGGTCGCATATACAGGCAATAAAGACCAATAGTAGTTTATGCAACGGTTGCATAATGATAGGCCTTAAAACACTAGTGTGGTTTTATGAAACGAGCTTTTAGCGAGTTTCATAATAAGATCGCACGTGTGTTTTAAGGCCAAATTATGCAGAGTTGCATACATAACTTTATCTACACACATATTATAAATCCTCCATGATGGGTTCAGAAACAATATTTTCTGGCAACAAGTTATTTGTTGCAATCGTGGCTGCATATTTCTGATATCTGGCGCATTTTCACATCACAGAAGACTACTATTCATATTTTCAGCTAAAATGTAAATTACAAACAACTTTTTCTATTCAATTCAACAACAATTCTACTTTCGTTCAGCAAAACACCAACATAATGGCGGCAATTCGACCGTCAGTCAAGACCATTTTAAAAAAAAAATCATAGACAAACGAATGAAGTCTCTATTCTCATGTCACTCGAGATCGAATGTTGTGCAGTTTATATTAAAAAACATACTGAATTGACGTTTCGTATCAATAACTGTTTTAATATCTATGGATACTAGAATAGAGACCCACTTGAGTTTTGACAGCTGTTCCAAATTTAATCTCATTTCTATACTAAAAACGATACGGGAATAACATTGCAGCACTGGTTTTTGCTAATTTGTTGTCAAAATGGTGGTCATTTCCTACGGTTTTTGATTACACTATGGAGGTTTTATGATATGGGTGTAGATAAAATACTTTATATAACAACTTCAGAACTAGAAGGTCCGATCTATACACGGATCACATCTCGCCCGAACAAAACTCGCACTACCCGCAGCTGTAGTAGCTACCGATTACAAGTATTATCAATGTATTGGTTTGTTACCACGAAGCCTTTGAATAAAGCTCTTATCTCGAAATCGGCGAGTGGATAAACAAACTTTATATCGTTGTAGCAAGGTTCAGTTTTGATCGTGTCATTTTGGAGGTACACGCTCGTACAAATTCAAAGTAGTGACGATATTATTGGTTTGGACGGTGATTGTGAAAGCACGTTTCTGCGAAGCTGATTGCCTCCTTTGTTGTGAGAAACTGAGCGGTGTTTGTTTGTAAATGTTACTACAATAATAATAACAAACCAGTCGAGTTTCGACCACGCTTATAGGGTTCTGTAGTCTATTAAATTATTGCAAACAAAATTGTATGTAGTTTTTCTTTGGGTTCCGTACCGTGAGACTACGTGGTCTCTCTGTCTGTCATGGCAATTTGTTCCAGCGACAATCTCTACTTGAATCTTTGGATGTTTGTTCCTCAATCACGTGCACACGGGCAGGATGGATTTGGATGAAATTTGGAAGGCATGATAGACCATGCCTTGGATAAAAGATACTTTAATCCTGATAATGTATTCCCGTGGGATAATTTGCGAACAAAGTTACTTTCACAGCTAGTATATAATAATCACAGAACCTGCTTTTACTGCGACAAAAATACATTTTATTTTTATTTTGAATGATAAAAAGGGTGTCATATGAAAAGGTTTGTTTAAACATTTGAAAAGTACTTTTTAGGGTTCCGTGCCCAAAGGGTAAAACGGGACCCTATTACTATAAGGCTTCGCTGTCCGTCCGTCTGTCTCTTTGTCTGTCTGTCCGTCCGTCCGTCTGTCACTAGGCTGTATCTCAGGAACCGTGATAGTTAGACAGTTGAAATTTTCACAGATGTTGTATTTCTGTTGCCGCTATCAACAAATACTAAAAAACAGAATAACATCAATATTTAAGGGGGCTCCCATACAACAAACGTGATTTATTTGCTCGTGTTTGTTCGATAATGTACGGAATCCTTCGTGCGCGAGTCCGATTCGCACTTGGCCGGTTTTTTTTTGATCCCGTTTGTTTTTAACAACAGAGATACGAACTTGCGGAAGTTTTCCTTCGTTTAATTCATCGTCCGGGACCCCTTGGCGCACTTAATAAAATGTTTTTGCTTATAGTTTTTAAAATAACAATACTTATTTATGATATTTTCTAGACAGTACCTACCGCTGCTCAATTACGTAACACCAATTGGTATCGCTTTCGCGAAAAGTATACCAATTGTACCCTTATTTACACAGAGTGAAGACTAAATTCGTTGCATTTCGAGCCAAACCGATACCAATTGTGCTACGTAATTGAGCTGTCGTTTTCAATTGCATTGCATTTCAATAATATTCCTTTCAGTTATTCTACTAACCCGAACGAGTTCGTGGACTTTTATCACATGCCCGTCGTGACAACCGCGGCAGCACAAGCAATAAGAGAACTGGAAGGGTTGATATCATATGTCATAGCAGTGCAGTTGCCGACAACCAATCTGAGTCAGGAAATTAAACTTCAAAAATACCAGCAGGATATTTCGACTGATCCTAATAAGGTAAATGCATAAAGCAAAACGCTGATTCCTATGGAGAGTCCCTGATTCCTCTTTTCTCCTCTTCCCGCATCTTTCCTCCTCTTTCCTCATCTTTCCTCCTCTTTTCTCCTATTTCCTCCTCTTTTCTCCTCTGCCCGCCTCTTTCCTCCTCTTTCCTCTTTCTCTCAATTCCTAGATTTTACCCCAAGGTTTGTTTTTTCAGATAACGAAAGCGGTAAAGAACATGATTACGTCAATGATTACGTATATCAAAGAGCTGGGTGTTTACGGAGGCGCTTTAAGTGTCACAGCATATATTATTCTCTTGGAACGACTTAAGAGGAAGGCCTTAAGTATTGAGCAGGAGCTTCTTTACGAATTCGTGATCACTCATTCGACCAAGTTAGTACATTTACACTAAGTTTACGTAAATAATGTTTCATGTTGATGTTGAAACCTGCAGGCGAATAGTTTTTAGGGTTCCGTACCCAAAGGGTAAAACCGGGATCCTATTACTAAGGCTTCGCTGTCCGTTTGTCCGTCCCTCCGTCTGTCACCAGGCTGTATCTCATGAACCGTGATAGTTAGACAGATGATCAACAAATACTAAAAAACAGAATAAATAAATATTTAAGAGACTCCCATACAACAAACGTGTTTTTTTTTTTGCTTGATTATAGATAATGGTACGGAACCCTTCGTGCGCTAGTCTGACTCGCACTTGGCCGGTTTTATTTCATAATAGAAGATTGTTGTAGAGACAATAGAAAACAAAGAGTGGTCTGAAGTCCAAGCCCATAGTGAGGAAGTTAGACACCTTTAATTAAATATATTTTCGAGTGATTAACGGTAGTCAATACCGTGTAAACTGTACAATGTTATTACTGACTACATATTTTAATTTAATCTTATTTTGTGAACAGGGCAAGAATGATTCTATTACTGTCAATGGCGCAAGATCACGGATACGAAAGAATCATCAAACATTCATCCGACCAGATTATACAACTTCTTAACATACTGAAGGAATTCAATCCCGATTTGTATAACAAACCTGGAGGTGAGGACTTTGATTTGTATATTCGGATTTTATTTTTATGTTTCTATTTGCACACTACACTTTTATCAGATATCAAAAATAGGTATTGAACTATTGATGCCGCATAATATACGGATAACGATATCGTGGCGTCCGCGGCGCAAAAAAATGCTGTCGTGATGAGCCGACTGTGGCGTTCATGAAACTTGGTGCATTATGATCGATTTAACTCCATTTCTTATTGATAGGATAGGAAGGAACTTAGGAAACATCTGTAAATAGTATGAAACAAAGCCGTTTTTCCTTATCTTTCTATTTATTTGCTTAAAACTTGATGCGATATTCACGATAGATATTTGGAAACCTGTGCAAAGCTAGTTTTCTTTTATTTATTACCATGATATTTATTACTGACTGCATCGGGAAAAACCCCTTACTCAGCGCGGGCTTAAACCGTGCCTTGACGGTTTATTATTTCATATTTTGCAGTTGCAAGACGAAAAAACAAATCCAACGAACCCCTATCAGGGATAATATTTACACAACAAAGGTTTACGGCGAAAATCCTTTACAACATCTTGGTGGACGTGAAACAATGGAACCCGGAAGAGTTCACTTTCCTCAAACACGACTTCATCGTCGGTTTCAATGTGGACCCGTTCAAATGTACGAGGGAACAGGCGTATATGAAAAAGTCCAGTCACAAAGCGTTGCTCAGATTTCGAAACAAGTAAGATTTTACAATATCTAGTGCATTGTACGTTTTGTAGGAGATTACTCGTGACCACGGCCGTTGCAATGCATTTATTTGAACGCAAATCCCAGATATCCGTATAATCCGTTTTTGTAGTGGTAGAGCCTACCAGTAATCCTCACTAGATGATTACTGTTCGAATGGGCCGGCTCGACCGGGGTAGTACCACACTCTCACAGAATATCGGCGTAAAGTAATAGATTGCTATTGCGTTTCGTACGGTGAGTGACGAGATCCGGAGGCCTATTCCCTTAACCCTATCCCATCCCCTTTCCCCACCCTTCCTAGACTGGCAACGCATTGGCAGCACCTCTGGTGTTGCAGATGTCCATGGGCGGCGGTGACCACTTTCCATCAGGTGGGCCGTCAGCTCGTTTGTCAGACAATTAACATAAAAAAATTAAAAAAAATCTTGAAGGATTGTTAATGGGGTACCAGTTCCGAATGACCTTGACTTTGATCGAACGGTCCCCGGTCGCAATGACATCAGTGGGGCCAATTCGAAATAATCCATTCGTTAAGGTAGTTTACTAAATGTAAACAAGCTAACCCTCGTGACTCAGCCAACCAGCCAATCAAGTCATAGCATAGTAAAAAAGCGGCCAAGTGCGAGTCGGACTCGCCCATGAAGGGTTCCGTGATTTATGACGTATTAAAAAAAACTACTTACTAGATCTCGTTCGAGCCAATTTCCGGTGGAAGTTTACATGGTAATGTACATCATGTATTTTTTTACTTTTATCATTCTCTTATTTTAGAAGTTACAGGGGGGGGGTACACATTTTACCACTTTGGAAGTGTCTCTCGCACAAACTATTCAGTTTAGAGAAAAATGATATTAAAAACTTCAATATAATTTTTAAAGACCTATCCATAGATACCCCACAAGTATGGGTTTGACAAAAAAAAGGTTGAGTTTCAGTTCTAAGTATGGGGAACCCCAAAATGTATTGTTTTTTTTTTCTATTTTTGTGTGAAAATCTTAATGTGGTTCACAGAATACATCTACTTACCAAGGTTCAACAGCATAGTCATAGTATACAGAGAAGGAAGTAGGGTATCTTCATACAAGCGCACCGCGCGCGGCTTGTATGTGTGCGCCAAAGTATCTATGCGTCGCCGCACGTGGCCGCACGCACACTTAAACAAATCTCGACCCGCTTAAATGAGCGTAGTAAGGTGAAACGGGTCGTGGTCGTGTTTAAGTGTGCGTGCGCCGCGCGCGGTGCGCTTGTATGAAGATACCCTACTTCCTTCTCTTTATACTATGGCATAGTTCTTATAGTTTCGGAAAAAAGTGGCTGTGACATACGGACGGACAGACAGACAGACGGACAGACAGACAGACAGACAGACAGACATGACGAATCTATAAGGGTTCCGTTTAGTTAACTACCTAGGCGAATGGAGTATAAACGTGTGTATTACCCATTAGGCAATAAAGTATCTCTTCATGTCTGTTTTAGCCTAACCTTATTTATATATAAACAAAACTCCTTTTTTAGAGAATTGAACTGTTTAATAGCAACGAGTGTGATTGAAGAAGGCGTGGACATCCCTCAATGCTTACTGGTGTTGCGCTTCGATGCACCGTTGGAATATCGCTCTTATATCCAAAGCAAAGGTTTGCACTTTGATTATTAGGTACTTATTGTTAATTTAACACTGTGCTCGAGCGAGAGCATAAGAAAGCTATATATAATACATTGTGCATCTAGGGCCGTAAGAAGGGGATAACTAACGAGAGTCTGTTAGAAGACCGACGCCGAAGGCGGGAGGGCTTTTAATGAATCGAGTTTGTTATGCCCTTACTGCCCGTTATACACACAATGTTTTTCATCACATTTGCGAGGAAATGAAATAAAATTAGACAAAAAAAACCCATTGTACACCGTGAATTACCATCAGGTGGGTAGAATAAACTGTATGTCGCGTCGGTTTCGCGCTTCTTGAAAACGAACACCGCCGGAGCCGGCGCCGCGCGTACCTCGCTGGACCTGGCGCACGCCCCGCCGTCAGCGGGAGTTATAAACCATACGAAATCCATAGTTCCCGTGGGCGGTATGGATTTTGTATTGTTTATAACTCCCGCTGGGGTTGGGGCGTATAGAGCAGCTAAATCGGCTGTAGCTGCTCTATACGCCTGCGTATAATAACACCCTTTACGAGCCATTGTGATTAAAACATCTAAAATGATCTGAGATAAGGTCAAGGATAAGGATAAGGTCCTGTAAAGTTAAGGTTTTTATTAAAAATTATCGGTTTATAACCAATAAAACGTACAGTGCTAGTGCAGTGGGCTTGGACCGCAACTTCATGTTACCATACATGATAAAATGACAAAAAAATTTAATAAATAATATAAAAAACCAGAGCGGCCCGTTCACGAAAGTTGCTGACTATACCAAACTTGTAAGTTTATTTAAAAGGATGAAAAAGAATGTCGAAATACGAATTCATTCAAACTTTTAAAATGTTTACTTATGTGTTTTAAGTATTGGGCACGCGAATATATTTGGTTAATTTTAGGTCGTGCCAGGAGCGCAGAATCCAGTTTTGTTTTATTAATCAACGCCGCAGATCGAGAAAAGTTCATGTCGAAGTACAGGAGTTTCCAGGAAACAGAGCAGTATATTCAAAAGGTATAAATAATATAGCCAAATGTTTCTACCTAATACCTGCACGTCTAAAACGGGGGCTAGCACTACAAGCCCGCGAGTCGTTTTGTCGCTCAGTGCATCCCTTACATACTTGACTAGTTTGACAGAGACTCACTGAACGACAAACGACTAGCGGGCATGTCGTGCAAGCCCCCCTGGTGAACATTTTAGCGTAATCTTGCCCCTGTTTTATTTTTTATAGCTATTGGTAGGGTCTACCGACAGCCGAATAGCTCCTTCGGAAACTGACATACAAACTGGGCTGTATGACGAGGACGAAATACCGTCGTACAACAATCCTTATGGAAGTAAGTCGATCTTTGTTCCTTATCTTAAGACGAGTGTGAACCTACGGCTTTTCATACAAAAGGCGATACTTAACCTTTTGACCGCCAAGCATGTCTGAGAAGTAACACGAATTTCAACTTTAAGTCAAGGTCATGAAGGACATTTTTACCCTGTATCCGCTGTCGGCCGCAGCCGACTCTGACGGTCAAAAGGTTAACGATTTTCACCCCTTAAACCTTAACCGATGTTGACCAATTTTTCATAGGTTTTCAGTCAGAACAAAATCTAGGACTCTACGTTTTGGTTTTTTCACTATAATCAATAAATGCACTTTTATTGTTGTTTTAGTATTCTCATACAAAACGAATTTCGGCGATTATTTGACTTTGTTGGTCTTTAATCAAAATTCAAAAAACGTATAGACCTAGATTTTGTTTTGACTGACAACCTATCAAAAATTGGTCAAAATCGGTTAACATTTGAGGGGCGGAAATCGGAATCACCTTTTGTATGAAAATGGTGATTTTTGCCATTGGTTCACAGTCCTCTTAAGGGCTATTGACTTGAATTGACTATTTATAATCTTTTGTCTGGATTCTGAACTAGGGTGGTCGGAATTTTTATTTATTGAATGGCTCAAAGTCGATAAACATAAATTATAACATGATTAAGTAAGTAGGAGGATCTAGACTACTCTAACCTATCTGTGCAAAGCGAGATTTTTTTTTTTACTGTCACAGCCAATTTGCTCCGAAATTACTGGACTGATTGAGTTGAAATTTGGTAGGTACACATATGGAAGTCGGTGACCGTAACATGGACGTGTAATGTTAATAAATGAATTTCAAACATGGGGGCCACTTTTGTGGGGGTAGTTACAAAATTAAAAAGAAAAGTTTTGCAATCTCTAGCGTGCGACATATCTAACGAAAGGGCTCGTTGTGAGGATCTTAAATAC
This sequence comes from Tortricodes alternella, assembly GCA_947859335.1. Lineage (NCBI taxonomy): Eukaryota > Metazoa > Arthropoda > Insecta > Lepidoptera > Tortricidae > Tortricodes > Tortricodes alternella. The sequence continues at coordinate 9,158,715 of OX401981.1, forward strand.
AGTATTTTTATTATTTTAAGATAAATGGTTTTGAAGTTATTTAGGAAAATAGGCGAAAATTGACCATTGAAAAAGAAATACAGAAAATAGTTCTTTACCTATAGATTACAGGAAAACTTAACAATACAATACAATACACTTTATTGAACACCACAAAAATAATAGAAAAGCATACACTAACAAAATAAAATTAAGAAGAAAGAAGGCTAGAAGGCTGGAAGGCTATAAGAAAGAAGTCTATGCGATTTAAAAGTAACATAGTAAATTTCTCCCCGCGAGTTTAACTCGCACTGGTCCGATTTTTAACATTAATTTTCATTTGCCGTGTTAAACGTTTATTTGGAACAGGTTGCCTGCCCGCAACGTCTGCTATAAGCTTACTGAATCGCTACTGCTCCTGCCTGCCTCACGACCAGTTCACCACTATAACTCCGATGTGGATCAAGGAACGAGTCAACGACCTGCGTGCGGATTACCACAAACAAGTCGTCATCATAATGATGCCTATTGCATGCCCCGTCAAAGTAGCCATAAAGGTATAACTGAGTCTTTAACCTTTTCAACGCCACGTCAAATAAAAAAGTTGTCACTCACACGCCAAGCATGTCTAAGTAGTAACACGAATTTCAACCTTACGTCATTCTTTTACCTTGTATGCCCTGGCGGATATATCCATCGTTGGCGGTGAACCAGTGGTGTGGATATATCCGTCAAGTTTAAAAAAGTTAAAATAAATGAATAATATTAGAATAGGAAATAAATACTTATACTACTAGGAAATAAATACTAATACTTACTCCTCTACTGCACTGGGAGTGAAGAAATAGCATAGAATGCGTGCAGATGCTTATCATCCTGGCATGTCGTAAAAGGCGACTAAGGGACGGGTCCTCTCCAACATGGTGGACTATCTGTATGGGCGATGGGCTGATCACCTGTCACCATACGGTTCATCATACCATCTTAGGACTAATTAATCGAACGTGGCCACAGGTAGTCTTGTGGCTCTGCCCACCACATTAGGGATTTCAGGCGTGATGCTATGTATGTATGTATGTAGGAAATAAATACATCATAATATTACTTGTTTATTTGCCCTAAAGCATAGTTCGGACTAGGCTAGTATTTTAGTCGAGTGGCGAGTAATTTAGCAACTAAACGGGTCTGAACAATGAAAATTTAGTCGATTTGTTTAGCAAGTCATTTAGTCGAGTCGATTTAGTTCTATTTAATCGGGCGATTAGCACCTCCCACCTCCCACTACATATCACTACTGCTCACTGGTGCACTGGCTAAGCAAGTCTGAACTTGTGGTTTTAGTCGAGCCAACTTCACCTGAAATCCCTAATGGTATAATGAACCGTATGGTGACAGGTGATCAGCCCATCGCCCATACAGATAGTCCACCATGTTGGATAGGACCCGACTATGACTAGGACTATTTTTTTAAATAGGTACCAATTCGGTACTATTTGTGTAAAATTACGTACCAATTAATGTACGCTACCTTGTCGATCACAATGAAGAGTCACAGTCACCATAATTATTATTAAAGTGACTTCTCACAGGTGATACCTAATTTGCTATGGTTTACGCGAGTCAAGAAAACTTATCGCCATGTTGTCTAATAATAGACTTTTATTTAAGGGTCAGCCGTACCATAACCTAAAAAATGCAAAGCGATCAGCTGCCCTCGAGGCCTGCATTAAACTGCATGCAGAAGGGGAATTAGACAGAGTCACTCTGTTGCCTCGTCATTATGGGTAAGCTTTATAAGATACATTTCGGAGTGTGCGTCGGGACATCTCCTTTCCCTCACCGTGGGTTTAGTTAGACACAGTTTGCTATTCCATCTTTACGTTGAAAGCCTACCTCCGATTCGCACAAAGCGATTTGCCACTAGCTTTATAAGACATATAGCTGAGGAGTTTAACTCGCTTCCTGTTGCTCTTTTACAAGTCGAGGGTGAATAGGCACTATATAGGTAAACATGTTCCATCTTACGACCCATCATCACTTACCATCAGGTGAGATTGTGGAAATACTTACCTATTCTGTATTAAAAAAATCTTGATAAAGTATACAACGAATGTTTGAAATCAATCTAAAATTAAAAGTAATTATATTATTATGACGGAGGGTGTATCCTTCATAATAATATTATATATGTTCTATAGGTTCGTGTCTCCCATGTATTTATTAAAAATATACCTTCTAGAATGTCTTCATAAAACAGGCCAAATTAACCTACCTGCCACATCGACATCGGATCATTATGGACTGGTTTACTATCGACTTTTATTTATTAATTGACTCAATTTTCTGAATAATGTTTATCCAATTTGGAGTGTTTTTAGGGTTCCGTACCTCAAAAGGAAAACACGGAACCCTTATTGGATCACTCATATGTCTGTCTGTCCGTCCGTCACTCAGTCTGTCTGTCTGTCTGTCTGTACTGGACCGATTGAGTTGAGATTACGCACTCACTGTCTCAGCGGATTATCTTAGATACTAATTGGCGTAGAAACATGAAATTCCGTATAGTCCTACATCATGTTGATCCACAATTTTCTGTATTCTAAACATACATGTACATGTATTATAATAATAAACCCTATTTTAATAGATATCTAATAAATAAAGTATCGTAACATTTAAAAGAAAGCAATTTGAATAGCATAAATATATATTTTTAATAATTTTAAACTACTAATCAAAATGCCGTGAAATGTGTGAAAGTGGAACGTTAAGCCAGTTAAACTCCAGAACCTAGACTTATAAAATAAAATAATTACGATACGATAATAAAATATGGAATAAGTATTGCAGATATCAAAAATCTGTGTTTAATACGTCCTAAATAAAATATCTCTGCCACAGTCAGACTTATAAAATAAAGAAAATAAAATAAAATACGATACGGTAATAAAATACGGAATACGGAAAACAGTATAAGTATTGCAGATATCAAAAATCTGTATTTAATATGTATAATATAATGTAAATATCTGCCACAGACCACATTGCTCTAGGTAACTAAAAAATAAATAATATTAAATAACTTTACAACACAATATGCTACTGAATCTGTTTGTTATTAGTTAGTATGATCACAGATGGCGTACTAAATACCAGCAAATAATGTGAGACGTGTTTAAAAAAATCGAAATCTAAATAAGAAAGAAATGGCGTGACGATGAAGCCCGGCCGGCGTTATAAATCTAGAATTAACATAATGAATTGGAGAAGTAGTTAAGATGATGCGGAACCCTAGGTGCGCGAGTCCAATTCGCCCTTGATCTCGTTTTATATTTGTTAGTGGGTCTGCTTATGTTGATAGGTAAATGGTGACGAATTCAGAATAAAAGAGATCCCTTTGGTGGTCGTTATTCTTATTTAGATATTTAGATTACCTATAATTAAGGTGTAACAGAACATGAAGGTAAATGGGTTTTTTTCTATTGTACAGCAAAGTAGACTTTGAAGTACCAGATATAAGGTCGTGTTTCCTGAACTGGCCCTGGGATCGTGATGATGATAATGAAGAAGAGGATTTGCCCCGAGCCGGAACAAAGAAGAGAATGCGAAAACATGCCAAAGTGGTAAGTAAATAAGAGAATGAAGCCTGTGCGGGGTCTCCTACACAAATAATTTATTTAAAGTTTACCTACTGCACAAAAGAAAGTACAATGGCAGACTGAAAAGCCCAATGCAATGGACTTAATAATATAAGTAAGACCTTGTTTTTAAGAGGAGTCTGAACCTAAGGCTTTTCATACAAAAGGCGATAACGATTTCCATCCCTTAAAATTTAATGTTAACCGATTTTGACCAATTTTTGATAAGTTGTCAGTTAGAACAAAATGTAGGTCTGAGGGTGAGGGTCAAAAGGGTGATTTTTGTCGTTGGTTCACAGTCCGCTTAAATGTATTCTTATAAATAGATGAATTTGTATTTGAACGGTATTCTCTACCAGTCAACTATTGATTTACTTTGGACAATTTATTTAAAGTCTTACTTTTTTTTACTTTTGAGTTTAGATTAATTAATGTTTGTGTTGGTGTCCTTTCAAAATACTGTACTGCTGTTGTTAGATTTCAGACTAAAGGTATTTGGCAATAAATGATTAAATGACGAAATAAATAAAAGTATGTCTGCATGTAACCCGAAAACCTTGTTGAAACCTGAAAACCGAGGCGTGCCGGAATCAAAAATGGTGGTGGTAGAAAGGAAATCATCACCCATCTACCATAACAGGGCGGCGAGTCCTTTGTCGCTCAGCACGTCAATGCTCAAACGGGCGTACTGCCCTTTGGGCAAAAATTTTTTCGCCAAATTTCACTTCCCAAAAATCTTATCTCAGTAGTAGTTTCATTTCCCAAACGAATCTTTAGCACATTTACATTTCACATTTTATTCATTTGGTCAAATTATCATTTGGCATCATTTTACTTTGTTAACTTTTATTAAGACAAATAAGGTTAGTGCAGCTAGAAAAAGAGGGCACGGGGGGGGCCGAAGCCGTGCACAAGAGGGTCTCGGGGGGCGCAGTAAAAAACAATTGACCGTAAAAATTGTATTATTGGTAGGTTAGGTTAGGTGTCCCTTCCCCCCAGGAGTAGAAATAGGAACCCCGCGAAGCGAGGTGACGTCGACATGCTGGCGGTTAGGTTAGGTTTGGGATGTGATACTTGCGAAAAGTTTTTTGCCCAAACATTAGTAATCCGCTCAAACGATTGAAACACCTACGTGAGGGACACACGGAGCAACGAATGACTCGCGGGCTTCCACCATTTTTCTGTTTCCATTTTAGTTGTACAGGTAAAAAAACATCATTTCAGTATCCAACGTATTTGAAAGGGCCAGCCCAAAGCGATCAGCTGTACTATCTGCACATAATCAAGTTGAGCGTCGCCTTTGAAAGACCTCAAGAGTCCAGAGAGCGCGCATTGTACGACCTTTTGCAGAGCGACGAGGGTTTCGGATTTGTAACCCCGCAAGCTGTGCCAAAATTATGCCAATTCCCCATGTTCCTGGCAGTTGGGGAAGTGACGATATCTATGGAGATGAATTATGCCTCCATTCGGCTGAATGATGCAATGTTGCAGCTGATAAAACGGTAAGTGGTTAATAAAAACGGGAACACGCGTTCCTAATTTTCGATACGATTTGCTTAACCCCACCTAAACAATTATATATTTTACTAGCGGGCCCGTCAGATGTTGTCCTGTAGCGCCATCTGCCGGGATGATTTGTGAATCTAAACCACCTAGGGCGCCACCCAAACGCATACAAAAAAATTCATTCAAATCGGTCCAGCTGTTTAGGAGGAGTTCAGTGACATACACACGTACAGTAGAATTATATATATAAAAGATATGCGGCAAATGTCAAATTTTAACCCGTAGTAACCAAATCTATCCGCGAATTAAATATTGGGAATGGCCATAAAGAAAAAGTGAAATGAGGCTGTTATAGTAGCCCGTTAACCTCCTTTTTCAACTAACCCCTTTACTAATCCTTTTTCGGCTAGTTACAACGTAAAAAAATACATTTCCGTTTATCACACGAGAACAGCAGTGTATATAACCTTCCAGAGGAGCGGTGTCCCCGTATCCTATCGTTAAACCGACCCAAGGTCTACGTAATCTTTGTTATTTCTACCTGCGCTGTTTATACTGGTAATACTAAATGACGAAATTGTGTGAGCAATTGCTAAAAATATTTTTGGCCTACTTTCTTCTAGGTCCATTGATTGATTTCTAGTAGGTCCATATCTGCCTTAAACATACTTTCAAGTATATCAATTGCGGAATAGAATGATTTTCTTATAATTATCGTTATAGTAATCGATTTAGATGTTTCTTTGTCTCAATTATTATTTTTATTATTATGACCCTTAGAGACTTTATACATCTCTAAGTCACTTAACTTGTCCAGATGCGGAGACTATACTTCTCCCTTATTAGGTATTTATTAGAATTAATTTGTACCCATTAGGTTTTTATGTTGCACATTTTGTGTTAGTTCTTAGATAAAACTCACTGCCAAAGTTGAAAAAAGACTTACTGCTGTGTTTCTTGCGGCGTTTCTTTTAGCAGATGTTACCTTTCGAAGCGCTGGTAGATTCAGACATGCAAAAAAGAGCCCATGTGGCTTACTTGCAAAATAAATATTTTCATTTTCATTTTCGTTATTTGTATGACGAATTAATTTTTTTTCTTCAGATTCCACTTCTTCGTGTTCGATCAAGTGTTGGAGGTGGCCAAAAAATTCCTCATCTTTGATGGATCTGGGAATAATTTGTTTGTGGTGCCGGTAAATAAGAACAACGGCTACGATATCGACTGGACTGTCATCCAGAAATACAAGGAGATACCGCCTGTAGTCGTTCCTACTTATGCAGTAAGTGCATCCAGAAACCGATCTCCATGTAGCTAAGCATGCGAGTCCGAATTGAAGGCTGCCCATTTTAAATATCTTTCGGATATTAGCATGATATAAGATTGATAGGAGTTCACGTCAGCTCAAAGCACTAATCCGTCGGCAAATCACGACAGTATTGTTTTAACCGCGCACGCCACGATATACCGTTATCCATACATTTTGTGACGGTTAATGCCACTGGCGTTCGCGCATATTAACAAGGTTCAAAGAGTTAGAACCAGAGGGTCAGATACGGTAGTGACTTACTTAATATTTTATAAGCATGGATTAGTTGTAAATAATAACTGATTATATAATTAATAACTAGTGGACCCGCCACAGCTTTGCCCGCGGTATTTTCCATACAAACTTCATAGGGATGGAATTTAAAAAAAATCCTCCTTAGTGCACCTCTAGGGTACTCGAGGAATATCTTCTCCAAATTACAAACCTTGTCTATAAGTGAGTCACGGTACTGTTTTATTTATTAATAATGTATTGGTAACTTAAATATGTCATTCTGTATTTTAGGAAAGGAAGTCACTGAATGTCACCCTAGAAGACTACAAATATGCCGTGGTAACTCCTTGGTATCGAGGGAACATTTTACCAAGTCGGTATGTCATACTTAAACCGTTTATATTTCCTTATATTGCAAGCGTATGATTTCTAAAATCAAAATGTAAATAAAATATAAAACACTCGTGCGAACTTATTATGAAACTCGCCTATCGGCTCGTTTCATAAACCCCCACTCATATTTAAGGTCTGTCATTATGCAACCGTTGCATAAACTACTGTTAATTTCATGTGATGGTTCCTATTGTTTCTAGGTACATAGTGTCCAATGTCCTTGAATATATGACGCCAAGGTCTCATTTCGACAGCGACAGCTACGATTCGTATGAGCAATACTATGCTACTAAGTACCACCTAGATATAGTTGGCAGAAAAGACCAACCGCTGCTTGAGGTAAGTCTGCACGGATTATTTTTGACTTTCATATTTCTCAAAAAACGTGTGATATATCTCTGCGATTTAGACTGATAACCTTACTTTAACTGGACTGAGAATACTACTATAATGCGTAAGGAACAAATTTACATACGTTTTTAGGGTTCCGTATCCAATGGGTAAAACGGGACCCTATTACTAAGACTCCGCTGTCCGTCCGTATGTCACCAGGCTGTATCTCATGAACAGACATGAATAGACAGTTGAAATTTTCACAGATGATGCATTTCTGTTGCCGTTATAGCAACAAATACTAAAAAGCAGAATTAAATAAATGTTTAAGGGGGCACTAATACAACACACGTGATTTATATGCCGTTTTTTTTGGATAATGGTACGGAACCGTTCGTGTGTGAGTCCGACTCGCACTTGGCCGGTTTTTAATAAACCTTATTGCACTAGCAAAGTCCATTCGCAATAGTTCCCATTAAAGTGCAGTTACACGAGCAACATTTTCCCGGCAATGTGTTGCCAGCAACTATAGTCACCTTCCTCTAAGGTTTGAACTTAGAGTGAGACAGCTATAGTTGCCGGCTATAAAATGCTAGGCTTTTAAAGTTGTTTTAGACGCGGACAAACTCCTTGCCTGGTAACTACATAATTAACACATCATGCATGAATAAAACAACAGGACTGACAATCGCCTTATCACCATCGTAGGTAGCTCAGAAATAAGTCAAAGCTGCTACGACCCAGTTAAACTAGATGGCGCTAAAACCGTTGCCAGCGAGGTATTCAATCAAATATAATGAAGTCGTGACCGTTTATTGAGCATAATCGCGTGGACAGTGCTTTTTTACACGTCGTCTGTGAAAACTACCAGCTTATATAATCATATAAATTATAAAATAAAAAAACCGACTTCGCATAGCCTTTGATAAGTAAGTTTTTTTTCACATTTATTTATTATCCTGTGATTTAACGACACACATTTACTAAATCAAGTAACAATAGCATAATGCCAATTGCTCATCACCATTTACAAACTGTTGCTATCCACGGTGCAAGGATGTCAATCGTTGAGGAGTTCTCCTGGTTCTTCAATTTTACTACATGAATTTTCATGGACATAAGTTGCTTCAGAACTTTATACGGCAATTGAATGGCCAACCGTGAAATACTCAACACTTAGGAGTTCCGGTGATCAGCTATGGTCTTCATCAATAGTTCTACTTCACCAAATAATGCTTTTTGAACGTAACTGCTTGAGTTATTACAGAAAATTCTAAAATTGCTCTATGCTTAGCTATATATTTGAAGAGTTCCATCGATTCCTCATAGATCCTCTCATCACAACTCGACTTTGACTACAACGGGACCAAACTGGAGATATACCCTAACGATTAAAAAAATAATGTTCAAAATCGGTTTATAAATGACGGAGTTCTGAAGTAACAAACATAAAAAAAAAACAACCGAATTGAGAACCTCTTCATTTTTTTTCTTGAAGTCAGTTAAAAAGGAGACCAACGTAGTTTAAACGAATTGCAGCTACAATTTAAGAAATTTACCAATAGATGGCGTTACAGTATCCGAGGTACGCTTGATTGTGAGGCGATTGACAGTCCTCTTGCTTTATCCGTCGATGATATTGCTAACTTGGAAACCGATTAATGTGAGTCAGAACTACAATAGACGCGTTCGTTAATAGAATAATCATCCGACTAAGCCGCCGCGCCGTTGGCCGTTACATTCTGTTAAGCGCAACGCACACAGATCACGTGCGCGGGTCGGGCGCAAATTCAAATCATTTATTCAGCAAATTGCCCACCTGTGGGCTTTTTTTCTGGTCACATGAATAAATTAAACGGGGCGGGTGTTTCCGTTGAATTTACCCGACCCGCGCACGCGTTCTGTGTGTTGTCGTCCATATAAATTCAACAGAATACAACCGCGCCGGATCCGCGCACGCGTTCTGTGTGTGAGTTTTAGTGTCAAATAAAACGTTTCACATTTCAGGTTCGAAATATCAGCACGAGGATGAACTGCCTTCTGCCCAGAGCAGCCACTATAAATGCATTTACGGACAAACAGAAAAAGCTAATATCCGTGTCGCAGGGTGACGACCAACCGAAGAGTTTCACCGAAATCTTCATTCCGGAATATTGTATCAAGTATGAATTCCCTGGCGTTCTGTGGTACAAAGCGACGATGCTGCCCAGCATAGTACACAGGTATTTTTTTTTATGGATATTACTGTATCATGATAATAGTACTAACGTACATAAGAATCACTCTCTAACAAAACCGGTGTTAAGGCATGAAAATATGCCTAATTATGCCCTCTATGCTTTAAGGATATGTCTATCTGTACAATTTCGTGTAACAAGTCTCATATAGAAGGGTGTCAAACGCCAGCGCCATGGCTTAACCACACCCTATTGCTGATGTTTTCGTTCTTACGGCATACATATATGCGTCTAATATTGCATGATTCACACGCTATCATATCATTATGCGCGGTGGGGTCGGTGGTGCTGCACTATTTTCAATTATAACAGTGTCACTTGGGCCTGTGCACACCAAGTTTTTTAAATGCGCCGTTTACGCGCGTTTGTAGCGATACAGACGCGATGCGCACTGTATTGTAGGATAAAAAGCGTTCTGAGAAACGCGCGTCGACGGCGCGTTTAAAAAACGTGGTGTGCACAGGCCCTTAAACGGGTGTCATGGATGGTGGTTGACATGCGACTGAACCTGCGATGGTGTCAGATTCGCGTTCTGATACCTCAAAAGTAAGCATTTCGAAAATTGCTTTGATCAGTTCCTTACTTATTTTAATAGAATTGGCTGTATGATACTGATTATAAATTAAAAGCAAGAAGTTTTTGTTAAAAATTACATAAGTTACCGAGACACAGATTATCCTAGTTTGGGCCGTTGAGGGTGACGTTACTTATGTATTTATAATTATTATTTTGCTATGCTTATTTTTATTATTTTCACTGTTTTAAGAAGTTTTTAATTTTGTTACAGAATTCACATGTTACTCGTGGCGTACGATCTCAGAGCTGAAATTGTTAGCTGCACGGGACATGGACGCGCCCATCTGACCAAAAGTATTTTTTTAATGTCATACCTATATGATTCAATTAGACAGTAATATTCCTCAGTTTTTTCTGATATAACTCATCAATCAATTAATAGTTTATTGTTAACCAAGGCATGCGCATTTAATTATTTCATGTATTAAAATAACTAATATTTTCGGCAGTTTGATGGCCAGGTAAAAGCATCAATTCGTATGAATCTTTTTCATTGACATCTAGCAATACGACTCGAAGTGGGCATTACATTATCCAATTTGCAGAGCGCTAGGTGAACAAGTAATTATTGTGTAGTGTAAAGGCAGTTAGACAGTCCAGTCAAACGCGATTGAAATACGGTGGGCTCTGCCACAATCGCTCATCTAGTGCACCAGCTAGCGCTCTGCAAATGTAATAATGTTCGCGTCGTCAAACCTTTGTTCCATTTTCTAATTAACTTACATCCCAAGAGATGTAATAGTAGTTTATGCAACGGTTGCATAATGATAGGCCTTAAAACACTAGTGCGGTTTTCATGAAACGAGCTTTAGCGAGTTTCATAATAAGATCGCACGTGTGTTTTAAGGCCAAATTATGCAGAGTTGCATACATAACTGTATCTACACACATATTATAAATCCTCCATGATGTGTTCAGAAACAATATTTTCTGGCAACAAGTTATTTGTTGCAATCGTGGCTGCATATTTCCGATATCCGGCGTATTTTCACATCACACAGTCACTCCGAGAAGACTACTATTCATATTTTCAACTAAAACGTATATTACAAACAACTTTTTCTATTCAATTCAACAACAATTCTACTTTCGTTCAGCAAAAAACCAACATAATGGCGGCAATTTGATCCTCCGTCAAGACCCTTTTTTAAATCATAGAGAAACGAATGAAGTCTGTATTCTCACGTCACTCGAGATCAAATGTCATTCGGTTTATATTTAAAAAACATACTGAATTGATGTTTCGTATCCATAACTGTTTAATATCTATGGATACTAGAATAGAGACCCACTTGAGTTTTGACAGCTGTTCCAAATTTAATCTCAATTCGATACCAAAATCGATACTGTAATAACATTGCAGCACCGGTTTTACCTAATTGGTTGTCACAATGGTGGTCATTTCCTACGGTTTTTGATTACACTATGGAGGTTTTATGATATGGGTGTAGATAAAGCTACTTACAGTACTATTAAAATAAGTTCACCATTCGGCCATCCTCGGTTATTGTCGGTATCCCTCGTTTTTCACATAGAGTATACCATATTACAGATATGACCTTTAAATATATTACCCTTATTAAACACAATACAACAGAAGGATATGAGCACCAACACCTAATAGCTCTAAAGCAACACAACCTTTATATTGCAATAAGAAAAATAATTAGTGACAATATGACAACCTTACGTAAAACAGTAACTATTGGTTAATAAAGAATCATGTTTTTTTTATATTATAGGTACATTTATATACATCAATAAATAATGCATGTTGATATCGCTTCTGTAAACTTCTTAGGTCTACTGGTAACAATATGGCAGGTGATATACATTGCGTTTACGATACTTTAAGTTGAATTCTACCTAAAATAAATCGCATCAATGTAACTTGTGTCATCTTCGTCTCCGGCTTTAGCCGATCACAGCCGAGAAAAGTCGAATCGTTAACTGATTTTAATCGTACTGTACAATGCAGGTTTCAAGTTAAATAGGACTTACTTTAAGAGCATGAGTGAAGTTGCTAAAGCTTGTTTTAAACAAGATATTATTTCAGCTGAAGAATGGCTGCCAATCAAAGTGGACCCCCTGGTTGCAATGAAGTCTCTGTTGGTGCAAGTTGAGGAACCAACCACCATCAACAGTATTGACAGGTAAACTGTCGCATTATACTGTAACTAACATTTAAAACCGGCCAAGTGCGAGTCGGACTCGCGCACGAAGGGTTCCGTACCATTATCTATAAAAAGGCAATAAAAGCACATTTGTTGTATTTAAATTAAATATTTAATTTATTCTGTTTTTTAGTATTTCTAACTATCACGGTTCATGAGATACAGCCTGGTGACAGACGGACGGACGGACGAACAGACGGACAGCGGAGCCTTAGTAAAAGGTGCCCGTTTTTAGGCCCGTCTTTGGGTACGGAACCCTAAAAACCTGACTGTAACTGCAGAAAACTTTTAAAAAATAGCTAGGGCTTGTTAAGATCTGGTTAGGAATGGGTCTACAGCCCAGTCCCTCTCACTATGAGAGGAGGCCTGTGGCCAACACTGGGACGCATATGGGCTGATGATGCTAGCTCAGACTTTTTCTTATAGACAGTTATATTTTTCCTAAGTTAACTAAATGTAGATTTCACCAACAAATTTAACCGGTTAGTGTTAGTTAGCGCTTTAGCCTTTAATTTTCTGTCAAATTTTTGGAGATTTCCGACATTGACAGACAAATGACTTATCACCTTCATGACGAAAAACGTTTAGAAACTTTATCTCTTGGTTACAGAATAAACAACCCTATCGATCCAGCGAACGCGCCTCACCGGCCAATTGTGCCCATGAAGGAGAGCCTTTATAAACTACAGCAGAAGAAAATCAACAAGGAATACCCATGGGATGTAAGTTATCATCTCGTGAAATGATATCCTGCCGTTGTTAAAATCATTGAAAGAAAAAAAAGCGGCCAAGTGCGAGTCGGACTCGCCGATGAAGGGTTCCGTGATTTATGACACATTAAAAAAAAACTACTTACTAGATCTCGTTCGAACCAATTTTCGGTGGAAGTTTACAGGGTAATGTACATCATATAGTTTTTTTAGTTTTATCATTCTCTTATTTTAAAAGTTATAGACACACATTTTACCACTTTGGAAGTGTCGCTCGCGCAAACTATTCAGTTTAGTTTTTTTTTTTATTAGAAACCTCAATATCATTTTTGAAGACCTATCCATGATACCCCACACGTATTGGGTTTGATGAAAAAATAAATTGAGTTTCTGTTCTAAGTATGGGGAACACCGAACATTTTTTTTTCTATTTTTGTGTGAAAATCTTAATGCGGTTCACAGAATACATCTACTTACCAAGTTTCAACAGCATAATTCTTAGTTTCGAAAAAAAAAGTGGCTGTGACATACGGACGGACAAACAGACACAGACAGACGGACAGACAGACAGACAGACAGACATGACGCATCTATAAGGGTTCCGTTTTTTGCCATTTGGCTACGGAACCCTAAAAATGGCACTTGCGCACTTGGCTTGTTGCTTGCGCAAGAGAACGCAAGTGCTACAGTAGCATAAAAGGAGATGACACTATTCTGTCGGTTCACGCACGCAAACATTCATAAATATGGCGATAAATTGGGGCCAATTCGCAAATGCGTTCGCTAATTTATAAGTCACTAAACTTAAAATAAGAAACGTCGAACTCGATTTTGACAGCTTTGTCCTATATACAAAATCGAGTTTGACGTTTCTTATTTTAAGGTTAGGAAATTTTAAATTAAGAAGACCGTTTCGAATTGGACCGATATAGTCGCTATAAAGTGTAAGCAGGCGGGTTTCACTTGGAACTTTAGGTACGCTCGGCCGTCGGGCACCGCAGCGGTGTAAATCGCAGTAGGTTGCCCCTCGCCCGCTCGCAGTGTCGCGCGACGTCATAGCGATTACTCTACTTAAAGCGACCCTAGCGTACGTGAAAGAGAAAGTGTTACGCGACAGAGAGAAAAGGCATGAGTAGGCATATTTTCACGCCTAATCACCAATTTTGTTAGAGAGTGATTCTTCTGTACGTTAGTACTATTATTTATTCTGTAGTGTAAGCTACTGATTTAATATTTATGTATTTCCGAGTCGTTTACGGATCCAATATAGTTAATCCTAGTTAGGGCTGTTGAGCGTGACGTTATTCATTATTGTCGTAGGTGTCAATGGAACCAATAGACATAGAGCGCAACATATCCTCCGTCACGCTGATGGACATAGAGTGTTACGACGAATTCGTGTCGGCGCCGCTCTACGCGAGAGAAGACTTAACCCTAATAAAGCCGCCACCGCCAGCGCATTCGTCCAATTTGAACGCCATCTTGCCTGCACCCCTCCAGTAAGTATTATTTATGTCAATATGTATTTTAAAAGTCGGAATTATTTATGTTTTCAACGTCAATGAACGACACATGTACTTTTCAAGAGCTGTTTGTCTTTTATTAATATATATTTTGTTTGTTTCTGTTTAATTAAATTATTACATCTTATGGTGTCCCTTTAATTTAATACCACAATAGTGTATTAAATGAAAGGGAATTTATCATTATAATTTACCCTTTCGGCGGCATCATAAAAATACAGGTGTTTTTTTTTTACATTTGATTCGTTTGATCTGTGCGATTCGATTTTCAAAACAGAAACTTCATTTCAGTCTGTTATCGGTCGGTACCATAGGATGATTAACTTACAACAAGACGTACTCGTAATTTATTAATTTTGTAAAATGATAAAATTAGAATTAGCGGATGAATACTAGCAAACAGTGTTATTGTGCTCGGCTTAACGTAGCCATCAACGGGTTTGAAGGTTTGCTGTTTGTCGTGTTACATACTGTATTTAAAGTACTTTTACTCATTTAGGCGGACAATATCCCGTTCGCAAAATTTCCCTTCACCATTTCGCAAAGGGTCCCTATCGCAAAATGTCCCTTTCGCAAAAAGTCCCTATCGCAAAATGTCCCTTTCGCAAAAGGTCCCTATCGCAAAATGTCCCTTCACAAAAGGTCCCTATCGCAAAACGTACCTTTCGCAAATAGTTCCCTTCGCAAACTGTCCCTTTCAGGACTTGATGTCGCTGTTTGATAGGTCACAATGTCTACCCATTAAAAATACAGCCATAGGTTCGCTTATAATAAATACAAGAACGGATATTGGCTTATAAACCTAAAGTGGCATTCAAATTGATCTTAAAATAATGAAACCTTTCCTTAACCAGCTGCTATCTAAACGAATTGTTTAATATATAGTTAGCACTTAATATAATAAACCTTAACTCTCACGTTTTGAGAAAGGGACGTTATGAGAAAGAGACGTTATGAGAAAGAGACGTTTTGAGAAGGGGACAATTTGAGAAAGGGACAATTTTTGTCAACAACAACAATAGAAGGACTTGGCATTATGAATTTAGTTATCCTTCCTTTTTAACAGATACAAGGACAAAATAAAAATTCTCTCGTTGACGCCAACCGGCCGCGGTCCCGAGTTACGTGACGTATTACAAGCCCTTACAACAATTAACTCGCACGACTCTTTTGACTTGGAGAGAACGGAAACCTTAGGGGATGCTTTCCTGAAGTTCGCGGCCACTTTATACTTGTACCACAAGTTCCCGAAGCTGAATGAAGGGCAGCTCACAAATATCAAAGGAAGATTGATTGGGAATAGGTGAGTAACAAGTTTTTTTTTTATAGTAAGAGGGGGGCAAATGAGCAGGCGGATTACCTGATGGTAAGCAATTACCGCCGCCCATGGACACCCGCAACACCAGGGGAATTACGGATGCGTTGCCGGCCCTTTGAGAAAGGCGTAGGCTCGTTTTTTGAAGATCCCTAGGTTGTATCGGTCCGGCAAGCTGACGAAAAGTGTGGTTTTTATTATAGTTATGGTACAAAATCCTTAAGCGATACCTAGAACATATTTTCGTTGACGTGAGGGCGATATCGAACTAGCGAGTGACAAGGATAGCGATATGATGTCAATTTAGAAAAGAGACGATTATAATACCCGCGACGTTTTGGGTATTGATGGCACAACCAATAAATCTTTAAACAATAATTAATTCATTTTGATAATCCTTAACCAATATTTATATTTCTTGAACTCTTTGAACGCCAAGAACCCCTAAAGTAGTCGTGTGCCGTCGAGCCCACCACGCCAACAACCACTAAAAGGGTCCGAGTGAAGGTGTACTTTGATCATGTATCAAATCTATTATGAATTGTTTTTCTTTTTCTTTATTTTTGATAACGCAACAGTGCTTGGCGCGTGAGTGATCACTTCATTCAAATATGAAAGCGTTCAAAGGGTTAATTAATAGTATCAATAATTGACACTTATAAACAGACTTAACTTTGTATGTTTCTTCTATCTTTCTCTAACTTATTCTAATCATATTGTGGGTGTCGTAAAGCTATGTTATAAAGTCCAAAGTCATATTTATGATCAAATGCCTAGCCTTTGACACAGTATAAACAAGTAAGCAGTATGTTGTCTCGGCAGTGTCCTCGAAATAATTACCTACGGCCGCTCGGTAATAATATTAATTATTTCTACTTCGTTCTTATTTCTAGTTTCAAAAGTGACACTGTACCTACTGTATATATATACGTGTACGGAATATCGAAGTTTACTGAGATTTCGAAGCGCGTAATTAAGGCCGTTTGTATGAAGATGGAATACTGTATATACTTGATTATACTGTGCCTTTAATTGTAAGGAAACGTATGCAAGTAAAAGAAACGAGGACAGAGGAGAAACGAGCTTATTAAACTTTCTTTGTTTGATTATGTATTGTCTCGCACAGGAACCTTTATTACGCCGGTGTAAGGGTGAAACTGGGCGGTCGTATGAAAGTCGAACAGTTCAGTCCGAGGAAGGACTTCCTTGTGCCTGGCTTCTCTGCGCCAAAGATGGTGCGAGACTTCATGGAAAGCAACTGCGTGAGTACTAAGCTTAACTTAAATCAATCGTGTCCTCTGTTGGTAATCCTATGTAAAAAACCGGTCAAGTGCGAGTGAAACCCGCGTGGAGAGGGTTCCGTTCCATACATGATAAACTGAAATTTCCTATGTTACTTTAAATACCATAGACTTCTTATAGGTTTTCCTGTAATCTATAGGTAAAGAACTATTTTCTGTATTTTTTTCAAAATTTTAGGCCCGGTAGTTTCGGAGATAATGGGGGGGGGGGAATGGTCAATTTTCACCTATTTTCCTAAATAACTTCTAAACTATATTACTTAAAATAAAAATAAAATACATTTAAGATCCTCACAGTCCTTTCATTTGATATGTCACATGATTTCAGTTGCACAACTTTTTTTTTTAATTTTCTAATTTATCCCCCAAAAGTGGGCCCCATGTTAAAAATTAATTAATTTACGTTACGCATCCCTGTTGCGGTCACCAATTTACATATGTATACCAAATTTAAAATCAATCGGTCCAGTACTTTCGGAGCAAATTGGCTGTGACAGACGGACAGACAGACAGACAGACACACGAGTGATCCTATAAGGGTTCCTTTTTTCCTTTTGAGGTACGGAACCCTAAAAAAGGCCAAGTGCGAGTCGGACTCGCGCACGAAGGGTTCCGTACCATTATCTAAAAACCTTTGTTGTATGGGACCCTTAAATATTTGTTTTATTTTAATTTAGTTGTTTATTTTTAAAGTGAATATGTAACTAAATATTCTGTGAATATTTCAAGCGTCTACCTGTTGCCGTTATCAATATCGAGCAAAAACGAGAAAAAAATCACGTTTGTTGTATGGGAGCCCCCCTTAAATACCTATTTATTTTATTCTGTTTTTTAGTATTTGTTATAGCGGCAACAGAAATACATCATCTGTGAAAATTTCAACTGTCTAACTATCACGGTTCATTAGATACAGCCTGGTGACAGACGGACAGAGGGACAGCGGAGTCTTAGTAATAGGGTCGCGTTTTACGCAATATTTACTAGTAGTACCTATGTATTCTGGCTTTTTCCCGCGGATAAATCCGCGTTGAATCTTTTATCGGCTTTTTTCCTTTGAGGATATGTACATTTTCCGAGATAAAAAGCAGCCAAGGTATTGACTTTTTTCATAAGCGATAATTGAAGGGTTCTAATTTGACGTCAATGTGGAACAAACAAACAAACACACTTTCGCATTTATAATATTATAAAGTAAGGATTTTAAAATCACTTTACTATAAAATAGTCAGACTACCGCATAAATTAAAACACAAATGAAACCTCGTTTACAAATTTGATGTTGTAAAGATTTTTAAATCTAGAAAGGGATTTTCATGAATTACGATTACGTAGAACATTTCATTTTGTGGGTAAACATATCGAACTACAGATCAAATTGTAAAATTAAATCATTCCTACCAACCCGTGAACTGGCTGTTTACCTAATATTTCTTCATGTGGATAAGGAGAACAGGGGTCGTATCATGAGCTCTTAATTCAAGGCAGTTTCCGCTGGAATCTGAGCTGCCTGGAATTTGTATTATGAATGAGCGCGCTAAAGCCGCCCTGACTGCGCTCATAATATGAATTTTCCAGGCAGCTCAGTTTACGGCGGAAACTGCCTGGAATTAAGAGCTCATGATACGACCCCAGGGTAACATAAAGAGTTGATTCGCCGTTATACGGCTTCGGGGTACCAACCCTAGGAACTGGAGACTTGCTGACTAAAAACTCATCATCATTCTAGCCGAAAGATCATGCGGCCTCCCCCAATGATCGCTAGAACGACCGGTTCTGTGCTGCTCGCATCCAGTGGAGTCCCACTAATAACTATATACCTAATATATATTCACCGTATACACAGTCTCGCATGTCAGTCACTCATCTTATAATCTTACTGGCTAAATGAAATGCTCCAACCATAATTTCATAATACAATTTAAGATACATTATAGAAAACCGTACTCAACTATTGTGGTGCCACAATATCATTTCCCTTGCATTTTATTACTCCATGATAAAGCATAATAGCAGGGTTCCAAACTATTCGATATTTATAATAAATATATCGTGTTCTGATAAAAAGTATTTTATCCCGGATAAATGCAGTTCCCGGAACAGCGATAACAGAATTCCACACGGACGAAGTCGCGGACAAAAGCTAGTTAGTAATATTAGTAAGGATTCATTGAAGCAGAGTAAAAGAGTAAAATTGGTATATGGGGCCGGAAAACCATCGATTTATTTTAATTTATTCCCTATACAATGCGTCTGATTTTGTTTTGTCACGCGGCGGATTCCCTTAGTCTACATTATAATTCAGGTACGAATAATTATCTACAAAGTATTTTTCTGATGGAACTTTTGGAATGCGACAGCGGACGCGAAAACGTCGTCGGCTAATACTTCTGGTGTTTGTAAAGCTGCGAAGTGACCGCCAAAATCCACTGTAGTTGACCGCACTAGGTTGTGGAATTTGTCCCGCAGAATCCAATCTGGTTGGTAGACTACTTCGTATAGGAACTTGATGGCAGCGGTCGGGACCTTTGTAGGTATACTGTAAGTGACAAGTTATCTTTGTTCTCTTTTATCCCGGACATACATAGAATACTTAAAGGACATCAATTTTTTTTTTTTTTTGGGGACAATCTTTACACAAATCAATCTAGCCCCAAAGTAAGTTCTAAAGGCTTGTGTTATGGGTACTAGACGACGATATACTTACTTATGTAGATAAATAAATACTTGAATACATAGGAAGCGTCCAAGACTTGGGAACAAACGTCCGTGCTCATCGCACAAATATTTGCCCTTACCGGGGATCGAAACCGGCACCGCTAGCTTCGTCGTCTTGTGTGTAATGTCTTGAAATTTTATTTATTTATTTTCTTTTAAATAAATGATAAGTAATTAAAACTCACTTGTGCAAAATGTTAATCTCTGGCCAAGTCAAACTGTAGCCTTCGGCGTATAGTCTCATAGACGTAACGATGCAGTTGTTGACCCAGTTAATAGTAACAGTGTCAAGGACGTCGTCCAAATCCAAGTTATCTAAGCCTCCGTGGGCAGTGTTCAATTGATCCCTATTACTGCATATGGCAAGTTTCTCCATTAAGTATGCAGCTAAGCCCGCTGGCGAGTCTGTCAAAGCAACTCCTGAAACAATTGTGAATTTTGGTTATAATTTTATCAACGACCGCTTAAAAACGAAACCACGATCTTATTAGTACCTAAGGTATACTGAAAAACCGGACAAGTGCGAGTTAAACTCGCGTGGAGAGGGTTCCGTTCCGTACATGATTATCTGAAATTTACTACGTTAATTTAAATACTATAGACTTCCTATAGGTTTTCCTGTAATCTATAGGTAAAGAACTATTTTCTGTATTTTTTTCAAAATTTTTGCCCTAGTAGTTTCGGAGATAAGGGGGGGGGAGGGAATGGTCAATTTTCACCTATTTTCCTAAATAACTTCTAAACTATATTTCTTAAAATTCAAAAGAAAATACATTTAAGATCCTCATAATAAGCTCTTTTATTTGATTTGTCACACAATATAGGTAGCATAACTTATTTTTTAAATTTTCTAATTTACCCCGCATAACTGGCCATGTCTAAATTTATTAATTTACGTCACGCGTCCGTGTTGCGGTCACCGACTTACATATGTATACCAAACAACTTAATCGGTCCAGTAGTTTCGGAGCAAATTGGCTGTGACAGACGGACAGACAGACAGACACACGAGTGATCCTATAAGGGTTTCGTTTTTCCTTTTGAGGTACGGAACCCTAAAAAGGGACTGATGATCATCAAAGACAAGGGAATTGACCTCAAACGCTGTACAAGAAAGTTAACGAAGTATTAGATATAATTTATCCATTGCCTTTATTCAGAATGTAAATTAAAATGTACTGAATCGTTTCACCGACAGACGGACGGACACACACAGGAAGTTACATATAGACACTCGCACGAACGCAGACACACGCCAGCATACGCTCACGCGCCCACACACACACACACTCACACACACACACACAAACACGCGCACGCACGCACGCACGCATGCACACACACGCGCACGCACGTTTAGAAACGCATGAGGCATATCATTTCAAGAGTTCTCCATATTTTTATTGTAATTAGTTCAATACTGGGTTACGTTGTAATGAAAAATGAGAACTGTGAGCTATTGAAGTTATTAAACATATCAGTTCACCTTTTAAGTCCAGCTGACTGTACGCGATCACGGCATTATTCCTCTGTTTAACTAGTTTACCTGTACTAGACGAGGAACTACAGTTTATTTAACTCGAATCCTCTACTTCTGCATCCTACTGCAGTTCAGCTGCTCAATTACGTAACACCAATTGTACCCTTATTTGCATCGAGTGAAGACTATATTGGTTTGCATTTCGAGCCAAACCGATACCAATTGTGCTACGTAATTGAGCTGCCGGTCACTAAACTTACCGATGGTATCAGGTTTCGTTGCCTGTAAATGAAAGTAGCCACTTTCTCTGATAATGTTCGAAAACCGTTTTCTCAGTGGATACATTCTGTCGGTATGACTCGGGTCGGCCAAGCTCGGTGCTAGCGATCCTACTAAAATCTTTAAATGGCTTATTGGCATTGATGATATCGGCATGTTTGTGTGGAATCTGAAAGTTAAAATTTTCTTGACGTTCTTTTGGATGAGTATTTTTTTGTATACCTCTGCCGATATAACTAACTAATTTATCATATTTGATGGAAACATTGCAAATTTGGTATTACTATAGTAGTTTATGCAACGGTTGCATAATGATAGGCCTTAAAACACTAGTGCGGTTTTCATGAAACGAGCCGATAGGCGAGTTTCATAATAAGATCGCACGTGTGTTGTAAGGCCAAATTATGCAGAGTTGCATACATAACTTTATCTACACACATATTATAAATCCTCCATGATGGGTTCAGAAACAATATTTTCTGGCAACAAGTTATTTGTTGCAATCGTGGCTGCATATTTCCGATATCCGGCGCATTTTCACATCACACACACTCCGAGAAGACTACTTACTATTCATATTTTCAACTAAAATGTAAATTACAAACAACTTTTTCTATTCAATTCAACAATAATTCTACTTTCGTTCAGCAAAACACCAACATGGTGGCAATTCGATCCTCCGTCAAGACCATTTTTTTTTTATTCATAGACAAGCGAATGAAGTCTATTCTTATGTCACTCGAGATCAAATGTCGTTCTGTTAATATTAAAAAAACATACTGAATTGATGTTTCGTATCAATAACTGTTTAATATCTATGGATACTAGAATAGAGACCCACTTGAGTTTTGACAGCTGTTCCAAATTTAATCTCATTTCTTTACTAAAAACGATAAAGAAATAACATTGCAGCACTGGTTTTTCCTAATTGGTTGTCAAAATGGTGGTCATTTCCTATGGTTTTTAATTAAACAATGGAGGTTTTATGATATGGGTGTAGATAAATAAATATGTTACCCTAATACTTCTTCAGGAAACAAGGTAGCCATATGAGTTGCACATTGCGAACCCCAGTCGCCTGCCTGGACGTAGAATTTGTCGAAGCCAAGCCGTTTCATCAAATTCCTCATTAGTATGCCTATCTGTACTGGGTTTAAACCGGGTTTGTTGGAACCCTAAAACAAAAAAAAGAAGTTATCTATAATTTCTCCGTACTGATGATTATCCCCGCTATAATTGCAATTAATGCACTTTTAAAATATCGATCGTTATCTTTATATTCATTATCATATCTTATTTAAGATATCGTTTATTTATCATGTATTTAAAACACAAATTTATATTTCAACTTATAATCTATACATATAATAAAACCGTTACGTAAAAAGTCTGTACATTCGAGATAATAATGAAAACATGCTATGGAGAGCTTCAGAATGAGCAACACATTATATCCGAATGGTTTTTGAATATCATGTTTTTTTGTCTATTTGTCTGATTGTATGTTCGCAATACGCGTCGAAGCACGGATAACCATAGGTTAGTGTAGGACTATATCATGTGGATGAAATGCTATGAATTGGCTCACTGCACCATTACCATGAGTTTATGCAAACCGTTCTCGTTATCGAAATCTATCAGAAAACGGCTTGTTGCCGATAGAAGTAAAAGGGACCGAGCGATCGTTTTCTATAACGAGAACGGTTTGCATAAACTCGTGGTAATGGTACTGATCAACAAAACTATCATGGTCCTCACCTCGGAAAATCCGAAACCGGGTAAATCCGCAGCAATTACTTCAAAAACGAAGTCATACCCGTCTTTAGGGCTCGATAAAATCGGGATAACTTTATCGAACTCTTTCGAAGAACTCGGCCAACCATGTAGCATGAGCAAGGGCAGAACCGTAACCCCCTTTAATGAGGGCTTCACTCGTATAAAATGTATGTCCAAACCTTGTATTCTAGTCTTAAAATGAGGAAATCTATTCAGGAGGTCCGCTCGCTTCTTAAAGTCATATTTTTCTGTCCAGTAAGATAATATCTTTTCCAAATATATTGTGTTCATACCATACTCTGACTGGATACCTTCTAAGGGTTTTGTAAGGGTACGCCTGCTTTTTATTCTTTGCCTTAAATCTGATATAATCTGAAAATTTATTAAAATATTTGAAGTAAAAAGACAATGAAATATGCCTGAAAACTGTGCTGTGAGTTAGTCTCTTTCGCGAACTGAAATTCATGGTTATCAGCATGTAATTTACATGAAATAATATTTCAGTATGAAATTAAAGGCACTCAACATTTGCATACAAACGTTTCTCTTTTTCTTAAACTGTAAATAATAAGTGTATTGATTTTCGTAAGAAACTGTTAATTTCGTCGAATTAAAGTGGCATTTATCAAAAAAACGTACAAAAACAATCTATTTAGTAGTAACCAAGTACTAAAGAAAATTGAAAACATAGACGATACAGTTTTAACATAATCTCATCGTGTATTTACTTTCATTTGCATAACCTTGACAAAAGGAAACAGACGTTGCCTAAAAATCGCCTCTTAAATCGTCCAATGCACTGTGTTATAAATAAACTTGTCATGCAATTGTTCTATTTGTAGACGAAAATAAAAAAATCGGTCAAGTGCGAGTTAAACTCGCGTGGAGAGGGTTCCGTTCCGTACATGATTATCTGAAATTTACTAGGTTACCTTAAATACCATAGACTTCGTATAGGTTTTCCTGTAATCTATAGGCAAAGAAATAAGGGGGGGAATGGTCATTTTTTGCCTATTTTCCTGAATAACTTCTAAACTATTTTACTTAAAACTAAAAAAAAATATATATTGAAGATCCTCACAATAAGCCCTTTGATTTGATATGTCACACGATATAGGTGGCATAACTTTTTTTTTAATTTTCTATTTTACGCCCAAAAAGTGGCCCCTATGTTTAAAATTCATATATTTACGTCACGCGTCCGTGTTGCGGTCACCAACTTACATATGTATACCAAATTTCAACTTAATCGGTCCAGTAGTTTCGGAGCAAATTGGCTGTGACGGACGGACAGACAGACAGACAGACAGACACACGAGTGATCCTATAAGGGTTTCGTTTTTTCCTTTTGAGGTACGGAACCCTAATACTGACACAAACAAAAGTTCTGTTTCTAAATATGCACATTTTTCACTGAGATTGTATGTTTTACACACGTTTTACATTGTAACATGGTTAAGGGGAGTGTTACGCTACGGATTT
Source organism: Tortricodes alternella (assembly GCA_947859335.1). Classification (NCBI taxonomy): domain Eukaryota; kingdom Metazoa; phylum Arthropoda; class Insecta; order Lepidoptera; family Tortricidae; genus Tortricodes; species Tortricodes alternella. The sequence continues at coordinate 9,183,675 of OX401981.1, forward strand.
TCATACAAAAGGCGATAACGATTTCCACCCCTTAACTGTTAACCGATTTTGACCAATTTTTGATAAGTTGTCAATCAGAACGAAATCTAGGTCTATACGTTTTGGTTTTTTCACTATATTCAATAATGTCAGTTTTATTGCCGTTTCAGTATTCTCATACAAAACTAATTTCGGCGATTATTTGACTTTGTTGATCTTTAATTAATATTCAAAAACGTATAGACCTAGATTTTGTTCTGACTGACAACCTGTCAAAATCGGTTAGGTAACGTTTAATTTAAGGGGTGGAAATCGGTATCGCCTTTTGTATGAAAAGGCTGATTTTTGCTGTTGGTTCACAGTCCTCTTAATAATAAATAATTTAAGCACTATATCCGTATTAAAATGTACCATACAGTGTTAGTGTCTTGACTTGCATATATTGATAAGAACTAACTATTGTCTTAATCGTTTTAATCAATGATAAAATAAAATTGATTGAGAATTGTTCAAAATGCATTGCATGCGACCTCGACATATTCAAAAGGCAGGCTAATCATCAGTGGCGTAACTATACCATCTGGGGCCCGTGGCAAATTCTTTTGATGGGGCCCTATAAATACTCAGGTACAATGTAAAAAAATATTTTTGAGCTCGCGGCCTCTTGGGCCGGGGCCCTTTTGGCTCGGGGGCCCGTGGCATTTTGCCAGCCCTGCCACCCTATAGTTACGCCACTGCTAATCATTATATATAATAAAACAAAGTTAATAAAATGTGCGTGCCGATAAAACTGAAAAAGGAGTCGCGGCACGATAAAGGGACTTATATAGTGTGATAGCCCTTTATCCCCCCTCGAACAAGAAAGTTCCCGTTTTAACCTAAAGGGCGTGTTTTTAAAGATATAAGGGCTTTTCCAACCCTTCAACTTGGAAATTAAGTGTAGTGGCGCCATCTGTTGTCGAGCAGTTGAACTTGGAAATTAAGTGTAGTGGCGCCATCTGTGGTCGAGTATTTGAACTGTATTCAGAACAACAACGATTATTTGGGTTGCATTTCGAAAGGCGCTGCGAGCAATTGCAGCATGTGTAGTAATGGCGCGAAATTTAAAATTCTAATTTCAATAGTCTTAAGTTACATTTGTTCTGTTGTCGAGTATTTGAACTTCGAAATTAAGTGTAGTGGCGCCATCTGTTGTCGAGTATTTGAACTTCATTCAGAACGATTATTTGGGTTGCATTTCGAAAGTATGCTACAGCTGCAGAACCTATTGTTATTCTCAAACTTTCTCGAATATCCTAGAGCCTAGCTCTCTGAATATATATAAGAGCCCGGTGTCGCCCGCCAGAGTCAGATAATGAATGGTATTCTTTGCCGCAACTTTTTATCTACACTATATATATCATTATACAAAGAGGTAAAATTTGTTTGTTTGTATGTAGGGGGTAATCTCTGGAACTACTGAACCGATTCTAAAAATCCTTTCTTTAATAGAAAACTACGCTATCCCAAGTGACATTGACTACTTTTTATTCCGGAAATTTATACGTTTCCCGAGGGAACAGTGAAAACCGAATTCCGCGTGGACGAAGTCGCGGGAAAAAAGCTAGTCATAAATAAATAAATCAATAAATACTGTACTGAACGGTCTATGTGCTTATTGTATTCCCTGTGCCTACCTAGATATATACCTAATGAATAGCACCGACAAATATGAACGACCCTCGTACTGGGCCTCTATTCGGGACCGGTAAGTGATTTACTATAATCGTCACTAAAATGCCAAAACCGCGAAATCTGATCACATTAGTGACGATATAGTAATCGTTTAACAGTTCCTAATAGAGGCCCTGTTTTAACTGGTTCTTTGCGGAGTAAAACCAGTTGAGCATCACAAAAAAGGTACAACTTAATAAATTACTCGACATGTGGACAGGGCGTATTATTTTATATAAATAAGGCGCTTTCTTTATACGAGTATTAAGGTCACACTCATGGTCAGTTAATGAATCATTAAACGTGTTCCTTTTTTTAAAATCCATATATAACTGATTGAGTAGCGCGATCAGAGTCAAATCCTTTGTAATTTTATGGCTTCTTACCTACCGTATCATTAAACTCAATCTTAAAGGGTCTTATAGTTAAGTCTTCCTCTTTTGGCTTAGGTGCTTTTCCCCACCACCTCTGTAATTCTAATTGTGGCATATTAGGTACGTCGTTAAGTGAATAAATTAATGATGCACCATAACCTACGGCGACAGCAGCAATTAGCCATGATATGTGTTTGAACATCTGTAAAAAGAGTTTAAAGAATAATCATGAATATTTTTCTAAATCTGGCTATATTTGTTTCATTTGGCTGTTTGTTGTGAATGCTTGAGATTCTGCGAGATGATGGATGCTAGAGAATCGAGTGTTTTAGTGTAATTTAATACTTTTATCACTGTAGTATTAAGGAATTTGGTTTCATGATGCATTATTTTAACTTCGATTTTACGTTAAGGGGGCGTCCATTCATTACGTGAGGTGTTCAGGGGGGGATTGAGACGAATCTTACTAAATCTCACTTGTGGAGAGGGGGATCTTGGCAAAGATCACGTAATTTTTTTCTAGAAGAATACGGTGTGAAACTGCGTGAAAGTTAAGTTAAATTAAAGCTAAATGAAAGTAAAAAAGTGTCTTGAATAAAATATGGCAATTTTTTTTTTAAAATAAATTCGACGCAAAATACAACTTTTGAAAAATCTCACGTGAGATTGTGGCAGGGGGGAAGGAGTCGAGAAAAATCTTACATCTCACCAAGGGAGGGGGTCAATTTTTTTTCAAAAATTCCTCTCGTAATTAATGGACTAAGTCTTGACAACCGGTAGCAAAATAACAGTTCAATTGTTTTGTTTGTTGAATTATTAGACAAAATACATTGTAAAATAAGACGCAAGTTGTGGTTTGGTTCACGCGGGGCCAAACGTGGCCTAAATGAGCAATATTTAACCTAAGGTTTAGTTCCGTGTTATTTTAGTTGTTGCGAATTTCAAGTTTAAAGTACATGTATTATATATGGTAAAAGGAAGTCAATTCACAAATACCTACTAAAATTGAAAAATCTCTGAATTAAAAACTACTCCTACTCAAATGTCAGAATCAAAAACAAAACGGAAACAGCAGATTATTAACCAAGGGATGTTTTGATTTGTGAAATGTAAGAAAATAAAAAAAGAGTTCATTAAAATGTAAATATTAGTTCCGAATAGTTTATCAAAGCGAAATTATGAAATTTTTCCTTCCTGCCTATCTTTTTTTATAACATTTATTTTTTCGGGATGTCCTTTTTCAAAAAATCTTTTGTTTTACATAACCTATAGGTATGGGTAAGATTTCTATAAGTTCTTCTAATATTAATTTTGAATATATAAAGTGTATAATAATTCGTTATAAAAAAAAATACAACTCTTATAGGTCGACTAACTTTACTGTGGACAGTCAAAGTTCTTAATAATCCAAGCTACAAGTCAAGTCCACAGGAAAATTGGCAGCGCTTTGCGACCTTTTTTTTAGTGTGTTGGAAAATCAAACAGTCATAGTTCTATTTTCAAATTTACCTTCATCCCAAGAGATTTATAAGCTATTTACAACGCAGGTTTTGAGTTAAATAGAACGTACTTTCATTTCTTATGAACTCTTAATTTATTTCCGGCTTGAATTGTCGTCAAAAATGTGTTATAAATTACCTTCCCCCACACTTTAAAATCACAAACTGAACAGTACTCTTATACTTCACGCTTTCACTAACTATATTGTGAATTACTTTTCCGGCGGCGTTTGAATACGTGCGTTCGCGGACCCCGCACTCGCCAAAATCATACTCCACGAGTTCGTCGTAACGCTTTATGCGGCCTCGTCCTTACAGATACCGTAGGTATTCATATGTACCTTCTCCGCTATATTTGTTGACAATTTATCTATGACGCAATTTTAATCATTATTTATCGGTTCCAGTTTAAGACAGTTCAAAACCAAGATGCTGTAAAGGTTCATGGATCAAGGAACCCTAAAAAGGGCACGTGGGATCTAACGTGCCCTTTTTAGGGTTCCTTGATCCATGAACCTTTACAGCATCTTGGTTTTGAATTTGATCTGTAATGAAATCGACTCCAGCAACATTGGCCACATGGCCATTTTCTAAGCCAGTTACAAAACTTTTAGGTAATTTTAGCCCTTTTGTTTTCTCGATACCTCCTGTTTTCATACAGAATAATATTTTTAGGGTTCCGTTCCTCAAAAGGAAAAAAGGAACCCTTAGAGGATCACTTCTTTGTCCGTCTGTCTGTCTGTCTGTCCTCCTGTCTATCTGCCTGTCTGTCTGTCTGTGTGTCAAGACCTTTTTCTCAAGAACGCGTGGAGGTATCAAGTTTAAATTAATATCAAACACTCAAGTCTGCAGTCTCCTGGACTTGTGAAATAATCAACCTTCTAAGTCGACGCAATCAAAAGATACGGCCGTTTATGCCACATATTTTGATACTTTCAAGGGTATCAAAACCTATAGGATACTTCCCGTTGACCTGGAGTCATGAAATTTGGGAAGAAGCAGTGTCTTACACAGCACAAGGTACCTAAAGGAAAACTGTAAATAACTAAGTAGTTACATCACAAAAAAATATTAGTTTAACGGAATAACCTTTGCGAAGTCGTATCACACTCGACGGTTGCACGGAGATAGGAGCTTGCGGAAGTTATTTTTAGTCTTATTTCATAGGTAGGTTGTTAATGGTTACCCGGTTGTTAAAAGCCATTTTCTTCAATTTTTGGGTTCCGTACCTACAAGTCACTGTCTGTTTTTCGTAGGTAAGTACGGCACCATCGACGCGCCAGTCAGACTCGCACTTAACCGTCTTTTTTTTAAAATGTTCATTCGACGTCCCAGTGACATCCATTCAGACGGTCCCCATACTATGACCGGCTTGTTTGTAGGGGATCGTCTGAATGACATCACAGAGGCATAGAATAAACTTTTTAACTAAATAAAAAAATAGACGTGTAACAAAAACTTGCTGTTGTCAATTATTATGTATAAAGAATGTCTATGTCATAGGTAATCATATCATAACTACGCCCATCTTTCCGTCTGTAACGACCAATTTTTCTCGAAGTCAATTCAAGATACAAGGCTGAAATTTTATATTTGTTACGTGTAAATAAGACTTAGAATTTCAGTAATTAATAAAATCCGTATGTAAATAAAGGCGGAAACATTTTTATTGTTGGATTGCTATTTAAACCGACTATTTTAAAATTTCTGGGAAATGTATTTCATAAAATCATATGCAGAATCTAAGGGCGTCAAAAATCTATTCTATTATAAAAATCCACACCGGGCCGGTTTTTTTGTAATTAGAATCTTGACAATGCCGAGTAAGTAACGTTACTAGTTATTGGTATGTATGTGTTAAGTTGTCCAGCTTACCGTAAAACCGATGGCCAGCAATGGGTGGCATGCCATGAAGTAGCAGGCATAGAATTAAGATAGGAAGTAGGCTATCTCTGGCCCAATCTGCGACGTAATTGCCTACTGTTTCAGGGTTGACAGATCAAAAGTACCTAATATATTCTAGTGGGAAACCTACCTACTTCCTCTGCCTGATAGAAAACTAATACAACAAAAAATAACTAAGTAGGTATCTCGTCATCAAGTAAAAATTATATGCTAGAATAAGTGACTTGCTTACCTTTCCTGTTCAATAGGTAATCTGAACAGAGACAATTCTGGAATCGATGAATTATTAAGACACCCAAACACACAGATATACGTTCTCCTGCGATTATCACATATTTCTCATTCATTTAGCGGTGCCGAAAAGCCGTGACGCGCCAACCTCGTGCGGTGTTAGCCCCGACTGGCGCACTGAGAAACGGGTCGAGATTTTGTCAAAGTGTGCGTGCGGCGACGCATAGATACTTTGGCGCACACATACAAGCCGCGCGCGGTGCGTTTATATGAAGATAACTTACTTCCTATCTTTATACTATGTAGCAGGAATGAATGGTAGTAGGAATACAATTTTTGATCGTCCAACTCATCCCCATAACGTAAATTATAAAATAAAAAGAAATACGCGGCGAATTGAAAACCTCCTCCTCGGTTATTCGGTTAATCGGTTATTTTGAAGCCGGTTAAAAAATCAATTCTTATTAAGCTAAAAAAGAGAATGTATTTTTTGTATACCTACCGGTTCTCAAGATTATAATATGGTTTTGTGAGTGACCGAGTTTTCGCACTTAAATATCGATTTGTAGAAAGAAACCTCTTTGTCGTTATTCAAGTTATTATAATTATTAATTAATTGCAGATACAAGATGAGGCGCTTTATTACTTTTTAAATGAATAAAAACATGAACTATGTCACGATGTGTCTAGTTCTTATAAGAACTAACTTTATAACAAAGAAGCTTCTGCCCGCGACTTCGTTCGCGTGGAATTCTGTTATAGTTAGTCCCTCGGGATTTTTTTAGTTTTCTGGGATAAAAAGTAGCCCTTGCGTTAATCGTTAATCTTTGCGTTCGTTTGGGTATACCCAACTCAATTCCAAATTTCATCCAAATCCGTCCAGCCGTTGAAGCGAGAAGGAGTAACAAACATGCTAACGCACACACACTCATACACTTTTGCATTATAACATAACATTAGTGAGATTAAATTTAACATTATACATATATATGTATAGGCTTCCAAAGCGAAATATAAAACTTGTTACTCATTATTATAAAAATCTTATGCTGATTAATGTGAAGACGTGAATTTTAATTAAATTGCTACATAACTTCATACGCAGGCTTATTTGAACCATCTGCGTACATATACGCAAAATAAAAGCAATTGAACCAACTGTCATTCGACATACATACTTTCAAAAAGAACTAATAAATGCGCTCGAATCGTTATAGTCGAATCTTACAATATTCAAAAAACCGGTCACGAGCAATGTGTTAGGCCATGCTGTAGGGTTCCGTAGTCGTTTTAACTCTGAAAACTATAGGCTAACTGGCGTAATTATAACGGATCCTAGTTTGACCACGGAACCCTAAAAACGTGTCGATTCGAACAGTGTTGCCTTTTGGTTTCTTCGCAAATGTCAGATCAGGGAGAAAGTATTTTGTTAATTACGGCATTTAATTGTGTTCACTTTTAAAGCGGCCTGTAGGTATTATAGGTTTGTTCAGGGGTGTAATTCTTTTGCGTGATGTTTTAATTTAGACTGTAACAACAAAGCCATTCGGTCTATATTTGAACGTGTCCCTCATCTCTGTTCAGCCGCTGTACACGTTGGAGAATCACATGGCAGGTTTTGATATTCAAATTTATGGTAAAACATTAATATTTTTATGGCTCTAGGTAGTTGAATCATTTACACATGTATATATGAGAGGTCATCATTTAGATAAGATTTAAACGATAACATAAATATGCGAGTCATTTGTTTTTTTTTGATCTAGTAGTTAAAGAGCTGGGTGCCATTTTGGTATATGATTTGTTCGTCTTTCATATTTATAGGGATGAAGGTTTATGTCAACATAAATCGATTTGTGCAAGTAAATGAAAGTCGTATGTCCCTGCGTTTTTGTGTTACGTTACAACTTTAAAAATTCGTACATAAAAAAATCAACGACCTAGACGTTTTTCTATTCTGGGAGTCCTAATGAATCGGATGGACGCAACGAGAACGACGAACAAATGATTTAGTATAGCTTTTTTCATTTACATTTTTGCAACTTCGTCCCGTTATAAAAAAGAGCCCTGCACGTCTGCCTCTTCGATGTTCATCGTTTTGAGGATGATTCCGACCATCAGTCCAAGAGAGAGAAACGAACAAATTATTAAGCACACCGTTTCTTTTTTAAATTGTTCGCTGATCACATTTATGTACACGTAGCTGTAGGATCGACACAACTTCGTTACACGTGTAGATTATTTCAAAACATGTCTTAAACGGCCTCTGAAACTGAAATCAAATGATAAGATAACTTTAGGGCTAACCAAAAATAACATTACCTCTAATCGTTCATCGATGATTATTACACTTTGCCGACTTTTATCATCTTTTATTCGTTTTCCTTCATTAATGACCGCAACCTTATTTTTGACATCATAAATACAAATGTATTTCTATGTAGGTATGCATATTAGTTAGTTTAGCTTGGCGACGACATGTTCAGAAACAACTTTGTAAAACCTAAACTATTCGCCCAAATGTTACGATTCAAAGATAGTCATGATCTCCGTGATATGCCCAAAACAAAGAATGTATTTGATTGGATAAGGATTCATATTTTTGTACCAAAATTGATCTCTTTAGTTGAAGTGTTTCAAACGTCTATTATTAGTAACTTATTTCGATAATTCGGGCTAACCTTTGTAGATAAACATATGCTATAGCGGACTTGTTTGTAGTACTACTACTCAAGGCAAACAATATTGTAATAGATTATTTTCACCTATCGCTAACTATTTACGTATCGCACGCGAGAATGCCTCCCCGACGACTGTGTTTTTGCTGACTGACATGAAAGTTATTTAAAATATCCACAATTCTACTCAAAAAATGTCCATCAATTATTCACTAACACCTTCCTTTTGAAACACTGTTCATTAGTGAGTGTCTGCATCTTCTATAGTTGTGCAAAATGGACTCTGTGCAACTTTAATAGCCTTCGAGAAAAAGTGATTGTGACATACGGACGGACAGACGGACTGACAGACGGACAGACGGACTGACAGACGGACAGACGGACTTGGTGAAACTATAAGAGTTCCTAGTTTCACTACGAAACCCCAAAAAAATCCATAATTCGTTCGGGTATAAACTATACGTTTACAACTCAAAGTTCGAATTGTAACCGGTTTATTCCGGTATAGCAGAAAGGGCTATGGCTAAAGGTCAGGGCTGAATAGTAGGTACCTACAGATTCCGTATGTTGAAATGAATGAACATAATGGAATATAAATAAATTGAAGATTAACATTTAAAGCTTTTGCTTAAAGGCGTACCCGCTAAACGCCCCTTGGATAGGAGGGGAATATCATTCCAGCACTTAGACGCCGCAAACCTAAAACTGCCCCGAAATGCCGCAGTCCGGTGGAATGGCACAATAGCCCTAACCTTGAACCGGCGCACACTTTTTGACCAGACTATCAATAAGGTACGAAGGGGTCTCATGCTGCACCACACCGAATATAAGGGTCGCCAGGTGCAAGCGCCTACGCGCCTGCATGTTCAACAGGTCGGCGGCGTTCATCATGTACGGAGTGATATGGGAGCGGGGAGGGACTCTGAAACAAAAACGAGCGCATGCGTTCTGAACTCGTTGTATTAGCCTCTTAGATTGACCAAGTATGCAGCCATCATAAACAACATCGCAATAGTTCAATCTTGATAATACGAGAGATTCACTCAGGTGGACACGCAAATCCACACTGAGGTAATCACGAATATTATACAGAACTCTGAGGCGGTAGAAGCAATTGCTAACCACTTTAGCTATGATGCTCAAAACGCAGCTCGCTATCCATGGTCAGCCCTAGGTTACTTGCTTCGTCCACTTGTTCTATTGGTTTACCCATGATAGCAACATCTTTGGCGGTCAGACTATCCAGAGTATTACGGATTTGATGTTTCGTTCCATATACCATATATTTCGACTTCGTGGGATTGTGGATCAGACAGTTTCTCTCCGACCACCCTCTCAGTTTGATGGTGAATGGTCAGATCTTCACTTTCAACGTTCCTTTTTACACTGGATCCATTTGAGGTGATTGAAATTAATTGTTTTGCTTTCACTATTTATTTTACTTTAAGTATAAATTTTATAGCAATGAATGTTATTTTTTCTACATTACCGTTCGTGTTTTTGTGCAGTTTAAAGGCTTCATTTGTTAAAATGTTTTATGCGTGAAATGGAAAAATAGCACCTACCAGCGATACCTTCTTATTTGGAACCGTGTCAATTAATTGTAATTATTTTGTTTCAGCTCCGGCCTACGTTCCTGATCGGTATGGAGTTCTCGCCCGAAGACGCTCTCAAGGGCGAGTTGTCGCAAGAGAGCCAAGCGATGGTGATTCAGCGTTACAACGAAGAGAACGTGGGGGAGACGGAACCCCCCGCAGGAGCTCAGAATGTCATGCAATGCTATGTGCACGCACAAGTCGTTTCCGACAAGGTAATTATTTAATTTATTTGAATCGGACTATTATGAAATTCCTCCTCTGCTGCACTGGGAGTGAAGAAATAGCATAGAATGCGTGCAGATGCTTATCATCCTGGCATGTCGTAAAAGTCGACTAAGGGACGGGTCCTCTCCAACATGGTGGACTACCTGTATGGGCGGTGAGCTAATCACCTGTCACCATACGGTTCATCATACCATCTTAGGACTAATAAATCGAACGTGGCCACAAGTAGTCTTGTGGCTCTGCCCACCCCATTAGGGATTTCGGGCGTGATGCTATGTATGTGTGTATGTGTATTTTGAAATTCATCTTATTTTATCTAGGCTGTACAAATGATAGATAAGGGGACGATTGCAAATTATCAAGATACCTAATTAAGTTCATTGATATCACACGGGCTTTTTGCCCACATCCGTGGATACCCCAATTGCTAAAATTGGTTCGGTTAATCGAGTAATTACATACATTCATAATCATACATACGTACATACGTATACTCGCGAAAAACATAACCCTCCTTTTTGCTTCGCAGCAGTCTGGTAAAAAGCCAAATATTTATACAGAACTAGTCAGTCTGTCTAGTCATATTAGGATTGTGTTCACAGTAATTGCAATATACAATTTTCGTGGATTGCCCAGATTATGTTTATTATGGAGCAATTCTCCCTACAACATAGGGTATATACTTTCACTGGACTTGTTGACTAACACAAATTGTGTAGAGGACTATTTAATTTTATTACAGAGCGTAGCGGATTGTGTCGAAGCAATTATCGGCTGTTATCTGCTACACGGCGGTGTCTTGAGTGCTATTAAAGTTTTGGAGTGGCTACAAATAATACCGCCAAAGGTAAAAAAAGAACCTATTTTTTAAGTTATCGGATTACTTAATATTTGGGCAAAAAACTTTTCCCAATCTATTTTACTCAAATTATCATTTGGCAAAAGATCATTAGTCAAAACAGCTTATCGCAATTTTACACTTCGCAGAAGTATTTTTTTACAAATAAGTACTTACGTAAGGGATACAAGTTCAACCTAACCTAACCTACTCATGACAAAGCAAAATTATGCCAAATGATAATTTGACCAAATGAATAAAACGCGAAATAAAACTACTGCGATAAATTTTTTGGGAAGTGAATTTTGGCGAAAAATATTTTGCCCAAAGGGCAGTACACCTAAGTTATCGTCTAGGTACCAAATCGTGTAGGTGTATTTATGTGTTTCTCACAGCAAATTTAACAAATACGATTTTTTCAATACTTATACAGGCTCAATACTTATACAATACTATAATATACTTTATCTACACCCATATCAACTGCAACGACTCAGCCAAATAAATGTAATGATTATTTGTCATTTGTTTTATTAAAATTTTGATTTTGCTTTGTATGTGTGTAGTTTTGATTAGACATGTTGTATTCGACAAATCATTTGACATCTTTATTATAGTTTTATTTCAATTTCATGTGTTAATGTTATTACGAATTTAAATTTGGTATCAGTAATTAATATAAGTATATCTCAAAATTTTTATTGAATGGTGTCGAATCGAATTGAATCTTGTGTAATTTATTTTGTAAATTTGTAATTTTTAACTTAGTCAATTTGTATTTTTAGACTAATACTTAAATTATAAGGACCCTAATGTATTACTAACAATTTTATATGGACTTAGTCTGAAATAAATCATCATTATTATTATTATTATATCATAAAACATCTATAGTGTAATCAAAAACCGTAGGAAATGACCACCATTATGCCAACCAATTAGGTAAAACCAGTGCTGCAATGTTATTACAGTATCGATTTTAGTATCGAAATGAGATTAAATTTGGAACGGCTGTCAAAACTCAAGTGGTCTCTATTCTAGTATCCATAGATATTAAACAGTTATTGATACGAAACATCAATTCAGTATGTTTTTTTAATATAAACCGAACGAAATTTGATCTCGAGTGACGTGAGAATAGAGACTTCATTCGTTTGTATAGGATTAAAAAAAAAATGCTCTTGACGGAGCATCGAATTGCCGCCATTATGTTGGTTTTTTGCGGAACGAAAGTAGAATTGTTGTTGAATTGAATAGAAAAAGTTGTTTGTAATTTACATTTTAGTTGAAAATATGAATAGTAGTCTTCTCGGAGTGACTGTGTGATGTGAAAATGCGCCGGATATCGTAAATGCAGCCACGATTGCAACAAATAACTTGTTGCCAGAAAATATTGTTTCTGAACACATCATGGAGGATTTTTAATATGTGTGTAGATAAAGTTATGTATGCAACTCTGCATAATTTGGCCTTAAAACACACGTGCGCTCTTATTATGAAACTCGCTAAAGCTCGTTTCATGAAAACCGCACTAGTGTTTTAAGGCCTATCATTATGCAACCGTTGCATAAACTACTATTCCAGGATAATTTCGTGTCATACCTCAAGAAGAAAGTGTCAACGGTGTTGTCAGAACAGACTTGCACCAAACAGGATGTGCAGTTCCAGCTGAATAATTGCCAGCCGGACGTTGAGAGGATACTCAACTACAGGTTTAAAGACTCATCGTTTTTGTTAGAGGTACGTTGTTCAAGCGAAACTGAACAATTTAAATTTTTTCCACTTTTACTCGAATTTACCTTACTGTAAGCAGCGTCCAACTACACAATGGGATGCACATAACATGCCTTTGTCTTGTTGCTTTTTCAACTCGAGTAAGACAGCGCTGCTTAGGTCAAAGCGCAAAGCAGAATGTATAAAAGCCATGCATATGCTTGCACTGTATGCAGCATTTTATAATGAATTTTCTTTGATACGCCGTCAATTTTAAGATCTTCAAGGGACAGGGAATTTCAAAATTCCGTTAATTACAACACTATTATTTTGAGAATCTGACTTAAAATTGTTCCAGCTAAAACATACTTCGACTGACATTTCGCTCGTTTAAAATTAAAAAGAAACAACGTGAAATACAAATCCATTCCAAATTAAATTCTAACGCGGTTTAGTAAACTTTAAAACAAAAGTGAAGTTCATTTGGACTTATTCCCTTTTATTTTTCAACGTGCGATTTATATCTAAAACATACATTTTCAGGCGTTATCACACCCCTCCTACATACGCAATCGCTATACTCGTTCGTACGAGAGGCTCGAATTCCTCGGCGACGCCATCTTGGATTTCCTGATTACGTCACACATCTTCGAAAACTGCGACAATTTGAAGCCTGGAGACATGACCGACCTGCGCTCGGCGCTCGTCAATAATGTGACATTCGCTTCCTATGTTGTGAAACTGGGGTTGCATAAGTATGTATTTTTTATAAGTTACATCCACTGTCAATGTACAAGACTTCCTTGGACACGTTAAACATAACCTGCTGCATCTTACTTATTTTTGTGGTAAAGCCGATTTTTGACTTTGACACCTTTCAATCCTTAATCCTTAATAATATTATAAATGTGAATGTAAGTTTGTTTGTTACGCTTTCACGATCATGAAACTTTGTACACATTCTTGGAGGTATTAGAAGTAACATAGGATACTTTTTATCCCGGAAAATTTAAAAGTTCCCGAGGGAATAACTATAACCGAATTTCACGCGAACGAAGTCGCGGGAAAAAGCTAGTATTATATGAACCACCTTCTTTTTAAACGACTTCAAAAAAAAGGAGGAGGTTCTCAATTCGGTTGTATTTTTTATTATTATTATGTTTGGTACTTCACAACTCCGTCATTTATGAACCGAATTAGAAAAATCTTTTTTTAATCGGTAGGGTATACCTCCAGTTTGTGCCCATTGTAGTTAAAGTCGAGGTGTGATGAGAGGATCTATGAGGAATCGATGGAACTCTTCAAATATTATAGGCACGCTTAAAGTAATTTTTGTATTTTCTGTAATAACTCAAGCCCTTACGTTCTAAAACCATTATTTGGTGAAGTGGAACTGTTGATGATACCATAGATGATCAGTATTTCATGGTGGCGATTAGATTGCTGTATAAAGTTCGGAAGCAACTTATGTTCATTAAAATCCATGTGGTAAAATAGAACCGGTTGCGATGAACCAGGAGAACTCCTCAACGATTGACATCTTGCACATAGCAGCAGTTTGTAAATGATGAGTAATTAGCAATATGCTATTGTTACTTGATGTAGTAAATGTGTGTCGTTAAATCACATGATAATAACGAAAATGTGAAAAAGAAATCTTAATTTTCAAAGGCTATTTGAAGTCTGTTTTATTTTTATTTTTATTATACGATTATATTAATAATTACTAGATTTAATGCAATTTCGGCGCAGTGCAGAAATAGTAAATCACCTAATCTTTTTTGTCAAATTGCACATCGTCAGCAGTAATATGAATTAGCGTAACCGCCAAAATGACGAAATTGAGTTATATATACAGTTCGACTGCAAATTTTGCGTTCTGTCGTTTGGTGTCTTTAAATTCTCGCTATCTTGAAAAAAAATGGCGGTTACGTTAACGAAAATTCAAGACTATTTTCATTTCAACTCGTTTTTGTGATGTATGTTATATTTTATGAAAAGCACCCCTTGTAGGTTAATGTAAACGACAGATTTAGAAAATCAGCCCTTTGTAGGTTAGTGTAAACGACAGATTTGGAAATACTTTTTAATGTACTGACCAGATTGGCCCATGGCGAAAAAAGTAGGTTGTATGTTCTGTGAGTTACGTTATGGCTGTTATTACTTTTTAAAAAAATGTTAAAGTATCGCATTTGCTTTTTAAAAAAAGTAGACTTTTGGCGGTTACGTTAATTCATATTGCAGCTGACGTCATACTCTTTCAGGTACCTCTGCTCTCAGCTAAACACGTCCCTGGACAAAGCGATCATGATGTTTGTGGAACACCAGGAACAAAGAGACCACGAGATCTTAGAAGACGTCTTATATTTGATTGACGAAGAGGACTGCCAAGTTGCGGAATATGTTGAAGTGCCTAAGGTGAGAATTGTTTTGCTGATGGCACAGAATATACGTCACACTGAATAGCCCAAACTAGGATTACCTGGTATATGTGTCCGAACACACAAAGACGCAGAAACGATCAGACCCCCAAGTCAAATAGCAGTATTTTGGATCTAATTGGAATTAATCCCTACTTAATATTATAAATGCAAAAGTAACTCTGTCTGTCTGTCTGTCGCGCTTTCACACCAAAACTACTAAACCGATTTAAATGAAATTTGGTACTGGTACAGTCTGGAGCCTGATAAAGGATATAGGCTACTTTTTAATGTGAAAAAAGGGTTAAAAAAGGTTGAAAGGGGGGGATGAAAAGTTGTATGAAAGTATCGTCATTTTTAGAGCTAGAAGCTTGAAACTTATGTTTTAGGCTGTTGATTCGATATAAATAAATATGAAAATCAAAGTTTGTAAAAGATTTACCCTCAAGAGTGTAAAATAACAATAAGGAATAGGGGATGAAAGTTTGTGTGGAAATATGTAAGGTTTATGTGAATGTTTTATAAGTTTGCGACAAGGGACAAAATATTAGAGCTATTCTGATGTAACATTTACGGAGAACTCCTTATACCTTATGTACTTATATACTTAAATAATTTAATAAGCTCTTTGCAGTGAAACACTGCAAATAGCTCATTAAAGTATGTATACGTATGTGTCCTATTTGTAAAATAATTAGGCTAAATAATTAAAAATGCTACCCAAAGACACTATTCCACGCGGACGAAGTCGCGGGGATAGCTAGTCTAACTATAAAACGGCCACGCATCGAACCGCGGGACCCGGCCCGGTTCGCATCTTGGTGGAAATTTGACGGGATTTTAGTATGGCGAATGTGTATTAGCACGTGGTCGAACTTCATCTTGCTTATATAGCTATATACGTAATAAACTACGCGTATTTTGTGTAACGTGTTCGATCGGTTAAAAAAGTTTATCTACACCCATATCGTAAAACCTCCATAGTGTAATCAAAAACCGTAGGAAATGACCACCATTGTGACAACCAATTAGGTAAAACCAGTACTGCAATGTTATTACAGTATCGATTTTAGTATCGAAATGAGATTAAATTTGGAACATCTGTCAAAACTCAAGTGGGTCTCTATTCTAGTATCCATAGATATTAAACAGTTATTGATACGAAACATCAATTCAGTATGTTTTTTTAATATAAACCGAACGACATTTGATCTCGAGTGACGTGAGAATAGAGACTTCATTCGTTTGTCTATGATTTTTAAAAAAATGGTCTTGACGGAGGATCGAATTGCCGCCATTATGTTGGTTTTTTGCTGAACGAAAGTAGAATTGTTGTTGAAATGAATAGAAAAAGTTGTTTGTAATTTACATTTTAGTTGAAAATATGAATAGTACTCTTCTCGGAGTGACTGGAGTGATGTGAAAATGCGCCGGATATCGTAAATGCAGCCACGATTGCAACAAATAACTTGTTGCCAGAATATATTGTTTCTGAATCTGAACACATCATGGAGGATTTATAATATGTGTGTAGATAAAGTTATGTATGCAACTCTGCATAATTTGGCCTTAAAACACACGTGCGATCTTATTATGAAACTCGCTAAAGCTCGTTTCATGAAAACCGCACTAGTGTTTTAAGGCCTATCATTATGCAACCGTTGCATAAACTACTATTTCCGATTCTGCACTATGTTAGGATAGGACGGTTATTGGACACCGCGAAACTGTGTCACACGTCACAGACCAAACGCGTTACCTAGTTATTTAACCTCTTCAATGACGGTTATATCCGCACCACTGGTTCACCGCCAACGACGGATATATCCGTCAGGGCATACAGGGCAAAAGAGTCCTTCACTAGTTTGAGGTAAGGTTGAAATTCGTGTTTTTTTTTTCTTCAAATGACTGACAAGCGAGCTGACGGCCCACCTGATGGAAAGTGGTCACCGCCGCCCATGGACATCTGCAACACCAGAGGTGCTGCCAATGCGTTGCCAGTCTAGGGAGGATGGGGAATGGGGATGGGATGGGGATGAGGGAATAGGCCTCCGGATCTCATCACTCACCGTACGAAACGCAATAGCAAGCTATTACTTTACGCCGATATTCTGTGAGAGTGTGGTACTACCCCGGTCGAGCCGGCCCATTCGAACAGTAATCATCTAGTGACTAGTGAGGATTACTGTTTGGCTCTACCACTACCATTTATAAGACATGCTTGGCGTGTGAGTGACAACTTTTGTTTTTGACGTGGCCGTGGCGCTGAAAAGGTTAAGAGGTTTATTTTTACTTATATGTATGTTAGTCCTTATGTTATTTATGTTATGGGCCTTGTTGCCTGAAATAAATGGTTATTATTATTATTATAGGCATTTCAAAGCCAACTAGCAATGAACGCGTTGCAATGAAAAATCTTGACACTCGCGCTAAATCCTCACTAATATTTTATTTATTTGTTTATTTGTAGCTATTGTCTTACTACAACATCGGCTTAATTGACCTTTAAATTATATCATCACACTCAACGTCTAAAACTAGAATAACATGTTGAACTCATGAACAACATACAAACAATAAAAATTACTAGCCTGCAATATAAGTGGAACCAGTGAGCCAACTGATTGTTAAAAAGCTATATGGTTTCCATGTTCCAGGTGCTGAGCGACATATTCGAGTCCCTTATCGGCGCCATATATTTGGACTCGGGAGGCGATCTGGCCGCGGTGTGGTGCGTCGTGTACCGCATCATGCATCGGGAGATTGAAATGTTCTCAAAGCGTATACCGCAGCAACCCGTTAGGGTTCTGTATGAAAGGATACACGCCTGCCCCGCTTTTGGGTGAGTTTCGAACAAAGTATAAGACATCTTATAATTTAACCTTTAATTTTTTTATTTCAATGACATGGTTTTTCATAAGTATGGCATTTGCTGGCGAAAGTCATCGAAATTAGAATTCTAAATTCGAAATTAAAAATTGCCGAGAGTTGATAAATATTATGATATCGTCTCGAAATAGCGACTGTCGCTTACCTATCGCAAACTGTATGACGGACGTCGCTTATCGCCCTGCGCACTGAGGTTGTTGACAAGCGCGGCGCCGCAAAATTCAACCCTGCGCCATGGACAAAGGGTTCGGTTTTGAATACGCTAAATGTGAAACAAATAACTTTGTTATAATGAGTCAGCGAAATGGCAAATCTTCATCAATGTAGAAACAGGTGTGTAGTTAACACCAATGATGACTAAAACAACAATAAAACTGAATTTATTGATTATAGGGAAAAAACCAAAACGTATAGACTTACATTTTGTTCTGACTGACAACCTATCAAAAATTGATCAACATCGGTTAAAATTTAAGGGGTGGATATCGTTATCGCCTCTTGTGTGAAAAGCCGTACACACACATCACACTCATCTTAATGAATGTTGGGAATATCGAGTCGTTTGAAGGCTTCATCTTCTTATATCAGAAGAACCGCTTTCATGAATACCCTATTAATTATCATTAACAAACATGACTGATATAGAATATTACTGTATTTATTCACAGAAGCGCCAGATTGGTCGAAACTAACATTCCGAAAGTGATGATTCCGGTGACGTTCACTAAGGACGGCCGACCGCATACCGCGCACGGTTTCGGTGGCAGCAAGTTCCAAGCGAAGCGGGCTGCCGCCAAACTAGCGCTCAAGATCCTCGACTCTTAAATAATTTCTGAGCTGTTCAATTGTAAGTCTACATTATATTATATCAAGTCGCGTGAATAACAAATACTATATATTTAAGTACGTCACACTAATTTCGTGATTAGTGTGACGTACTTTTTAATTAATGATACTTCTTAATTTTGACTCCCAACGTCCTATCACAGTGCTCCCCCCCCCCTGTGTAGTGTGACGTAACATATTTTGCAATTTTACACCTAGAAATTATTAAATTAAAAAAGCAAACATTTTAAATATTAAATATTGAAATGTGGCCTCACGAAACTTAAGACAGCTCCCACCCCTTGTCAATGTCACACTTCGTCGACTCTTCCCCGCCCCCTCTTAACGTGTGACGTACTTTATAGAATACCCCTTATCATGTCATAGCAATGTTTCTTTTGATTTTAGTAAACGGCCAACTCTTGCCGCTTCAACAAGGCCTCGAACTTGACCATTACTGAGAAGATGCGCCGCAAGAAAATGAAATTAAGGACTCTGGCCTAGAAGGGGAACAAATTACCATCCTGCGCCGTTCGGACCTGATAGTTTAGCGTGACTACGCGTTCTTGTGTCAGCTATTGGTCAACACTGTCCACAAAAGCGTTTTTGGAGTTTACTCCTTAAGAATCGATTTTCATATATAAGAATGGGGAACGGGGTTTGAAAAATTATGGGGAGTAAAATCAAACTACGATGTCACACGATGTTAGCCGAAGATGCGTCGGTCGCTTCGCATTGCATACAGGTATAGTGAATAATATGTTTCCCTCGGTAAAACTCTGATCTCAATCGGAAGACGACGGGACCCGAAGTGTCAATTAATTATTGTATTCAATGAGTGACATGTTTATATTAATTAATATGAAACTTTATTATTTACTGTCAAATGTCAAAATGAAAAATGACAGCATGGTATGATGGGTACTGGTTTATTTTATAATCGTTCGTAAGGAGTAAACTCCTGTCGTGCGTCGGAGCTGACACACACACACACACACACACACACACACACACACTTTTTTTTCTACGAATCGCGGTTATAGTATACTATAATGCCTACTAGCACTATAATAATAACTAATATTACTTAATAATTCACATAAAAGAGACCTTTGTGTCTCTGATTCTGTGCTAGGTATACCTATGTTACAGTAATCGGAGTCTTCTCCTGATGCATTTTGCAGCTTATTATCTGTTATTTAAATTTAACTATTTAAGGGTCATACACACGCTTAGGTTCCGAACTGTCCCCTCGTGTTCCCGAATGCGCTGTGTAATGTAAAGCATAAAAACAAATTATATCATTTTATTGGCTCTTACAACTATTGATATAACTGCAAGGGATATAACATCTTTGATATAACGATCAGATATAATAACAATATATATAAAGTTCATTTGATAGGATAAACGTTTGATATAACAATTATATGCTACTAGTGGACCCGCCACAGTTTCGCCCGCGGTATTTTCCATACAAACTGCATCACCTCTTTTCACCCCATCAGGGATGGAATTTCAAAAAATCCCTCATTAGTGCACCTCTAGGGTACTCGACGAATGTCTCCTCTAAATTTGAAACTTCTAGGACCATCCGTTTAGGCGGTACGTTGCCTATAGATAATGGTACGGAACCCTTTGTGCGCGAGTCCGATCGCACTTGGCCGGTTTTTATATACACTAAGAGAGTGGAGTCTGGGTTTAGCCAATTTGGTTCTGCAACAGCTTCGCCCCGGATGCGACTTAAATACAAAGCTGCTATTATTATACCAAAAATACATTATATAAAATGAATTTTATATCATATGGCAAGTATATAAAATATACAGTATATTAAAAGTTATTATGTTAAATGTTATTATTATATCCAATGATTATTATACATAATGATGATTATATCAAAAATGAAAATATATTTAGTGTTGTTATATGATTCAAGAATTATATCATTTGAGTATCGTTATGCACCATCCCGAAAGTTAACCCTTATACGGGTAGAGGCGTTTTATCGACCACATACTTGTATTTAGAATTTCAACCTTAGTACCTACATAGTACGATGCAAATTCGATTGTATTTATGTAAAAAATAAATGGCTTTTAAATAATTCCCCAGTAAGTGACAAATTTCGTCAGGAATCATAAAAATACTGAAGCTTTAATAAATAATATTATAATCGTATTATTCCTCAATATTATTTTAATTCTTTCTATTGCGGTTTAGGACTGATAAAAATAGGCCATCGCGACACTGAGGGGATATTTCATACTCGTACAAATAAATAAAAAGGTAAAAAGCCTTTCTCTTAACTTTTTGGGAGTAATGGCGATAACGCTACTTTTATTTAAAATTTAAATAAACGTGGCCTTACTGCCATTATGCAGACATGAAAACATACATATATACGAAAAAATAGGACATTATGATTGTAGTCAAAGTAAAACTTCCGTGAGACATTATGCATACTTGAAATACGGCTTTACTCAAGATTTAACGACGTTATGGTTATTATTTTTTGATGCAGTCAAAGAAACAGTCGAATATAACAAAAGAAAAAAGTGTAAATCGTTTTACGAAAGCTTTAAAAGAAGTCCTACTCCAGAAATGCTATTATAATATCAATAAATAATTGAATAAATTATAATTTAAAAAAAAAAACAGAAATAAGCCCTCCACTTGTCCTTTGTTATTGTTACTATGCCCGACCGCGTCCATAATTAATTCTAAATATCATTTTAAGTAATTATTATTGTAAAAATGTGGAATGCAATAAACGATTTATTGATTGATTGAAGAAGTTTTAAGTATGGATTCAGGGTTGCTGCTCTATCTATCAAATAAAATATGTTATATTTCAGTATAATGCCTGAATTATTCGGCCAGATTTAGCTACGAATTTTGTCCAGAAAAGCCAGTAATGGTGCAATGTAGATTTTTCTCGTAAGCATGTGCTTTATTCAATCATAGCAGATAAAGAATTGCCAAATAATGGGCTTATTATACCTTCCAAAATTTAGTCACGAGAGGGACGCCGCAATACGTTAGAATGTGATTGAGACATCTCCAAACGTATCTAACGTATTGCGGCCTCCCTCTCGTAAGTGACTAAATTTAGGAAGGTGTAATAAGCCCTTAAGTCCTGCACAAGCAGCCTGCACAACCCGACCGCATAATTTATTTATTGCTATTCCCTCGGGAATTGTGCTCTTCTCTGGAATGAAAAATTTCCTGCGTCATCCCAAAGTACGTTCTTGCCAAATTTTATTGAAATCAGGCCAGCGGTTTAGCCGTGAAAACGTAACAGACACAGACAGAAAAAAGTTCCTTTAGCATTTATAATATTTGTATGAATTGGTATAGATTACAAGGTACATTTCGTGATTTCTTGAATGTGTTCTTTATTACTAAGTGTCGTTCGAAGGAAAGCCATCCATTATTTGTCATATGCGATTTTTATGCCACAACTCATAAAACCCGTGGATAAACGCTTGCCAATCTCTAGTGTAACGAAACATTTTAAACTTGTTTATAGCCAAATTTTTAAGCAATTATTTATGGATTGTAGAATGTCCATACTAATTTAATTATTCAGTCTGTTTTAATTCAGCGCATCACATTTATTGATATTTGCATTTGTATAATGTATAACGATTTAGGTATATTTAATTATGCGTTACTTTAAATACTCGTAATATTATATTGCATTTGTATTTAGTGTTTGTTTTTAACCGACTTCAATAGAAAGAGGATTTTCTCAATTCGATTGTATTTTTTTTTGTAACCTCAGAACTCAGTCATGTATAGAACGATCTGTTTTTTTTATCGGTATGGTATACCTCTACTGTGGTCCCGTTTAAGTCAAAATTGAGGTGTGATGAGAGGATCTGAATCGATGGAACTCCTCAAATATTATAGGCACGCTTATAGCAATTTTGGTATTTTCTGTAATAACGAAAGCAGTTACGTTCTAAAAGCATTATTTGGTGAAGTGGAACTGATGATTAAGACTTCAGATGACCAATGGAACTCCTGATTTCATGTTCTTGCATTTCAAAGGGTTTTTGAAGTCGGTTTTTTGATTTGTTAATTATAGTAGATATGCCTGTAAACCCGCATATTCATGGGTGTTTAGTATTTATAAACCTATATATATGTACAGTTCGCGTCAAACTTTATGACCCGTCTTAGCATAGAGGCAAGTGAGAGTTCGTGCTGGTACAGTCGCGTAGATATAATAAGGCGTAATATAAGTAATTGCAACGCGCAAACCTCTTGTCTAAACCATGTCGATCGACATATTTCTGTAGCAAAAGGTTTTTTTATAGTTTATTAAGGATTAAATAATAATGTTTTTGTTTGACCCCGTAAGGCACTGTTCGACACACTGTTAGTGCCGGTGGAGTTTTAGATAAATTGGTTGGTATTTTAGACTATAAACCATCTTTCTCGCTTGCCTACGTAAAACGTTATATCGTCTACGTGGCATTATCACAGTACCACTAAATATGATACTAAACAAAACAAAACAATCAAATTAATAGGACCAAATAGCAAAACTAAAACAACAGTCATTATCAACAAAATAACAAAATGAAATAAATGTTCAAACAACAACACGCAAGCGACTGTGCCTACTCCCGAGAATGTATAATGGAGGCGTACGAACATAGCACTCGACTACCCAGCAGCTACCTCCCCTACACAGCCACCTAATATTAGCTACTGCGACGCCACTCACGCGAACGTCAGATGGGTCATAAAGATTGACGCGACCTGAGTGCCTACCACACCAGTTTTTACCGCGCACATAAAGCATCTGTCACTTTTTAACTAATACGCGGGTGCGAAAGGGATGAATGCTTTGTGTGCGCAATAAAAATTAGTGTGCTAATTAAGCTTTCTGTATAGCTGTATCTGTAGCTATATGTCGGCATAGGATCGCCTAATCCGTTTCACGAAAACACGAGGGGCTGCGCGAAAAATCGGATTATCGCGTAAAGACACTAGGTTCACGCAACCCTGCGGATTCTATAGAGTAATTCCGTTTTACGCGAAAACGCCGTCTGAATCTCGCGTTTTTATGAAATAGCAATACTAGTTTAGTGGAATTTGCTATTATGAATGAAAATGTTGTTATAATTAGATTGTATATGTTTTTTTATGGAAATTATTAATGAAATGGAGCATAAATTGAATTTGGAAAAAGAATAATATAATGTTATTCTATTCTGTATCTTCAAATTGAGATGAAATTGAAATGAAAAATATATTTCTTTTCAATTTTATCCGTTTCCCGTGGGAATTCAAAGACTTTTAAGTAAGTAAATTTTTGGTTTCCCCGTTATCTCCAAACGAATGCTCGATTTTCGTTTATTTTTAACATCTTTTAAACGATGCATTTTAAAATTATACATATAATATATTTGATTTTCTCATAACGAGCCCTTTCATTTGATATGTCACGTAACGCACTCGACAATAGTTTTAATTTGTTATTTTCTTGGCATCGAGGTAATCGTCCGTCGCCCACAATTTAAAAAATCCATTATGATGGTCCAAATATTTTATAAAGCGTATGCGAAGGCATGAATATCATCACTGAAAGAATGTTACGATTCCCTTCTTTGCATGGATATCTTAGGTACCTATATAATATATGTGTTAGACTGATAATCGGGCATTTCTTTTGCAATCGTTTAATTGTATGGTAATAAAAGTGTTTATTTTGCTGTCTTTTTTATGTGAAAGCTCGCCAAGCACAGTACTTTCTTGGATCGTGCCGAGCTGGCACAAGATGGACGGGCCACGTGGACTAAGATATACATAGTTTTTCTCTTACGGTTGTAAATCACTAACGCAACGCCATATAAAATGCGATTTCTATCACGAATTAACGATTAACGTTAACTTCCATTAAATGTTCAGAAATATAACTTTAACGTTTAACGATTACTCCTCTGCTGCACTGGGAGTAAAGAAGTAGCATAGAATGCGTGCAGATGCTTATCATCCTGGCATGTCGTAAAAGTCGACTAAGGGACGGGTCCTCTCCAACATGGTGGACTATGTGTATGGGCGATGTGATCACCTGTCACCATACGGTTCATCATACCATCTTAGGACTAATAAATCGAACGTGGCCACAAGTAGTCTTGTGGCTCTGCCCACCCCATTAGGGATTTCGGGCGTGATGCTATGTATGTATGTATGTAACGTTTAACGAAGTTAACATTTTTAGTAACGGATTAGCGATTAACGAATTTATTATTAACTATTTGATTAACGGTGCCCAGGTATGCTTATACTTGTGCCAACCTAGCAAGGGCTGCTGGTGGCAAATCCCAGAACAGTAGCACTCATTATCAAATTATGGAATCACAAGGGTACGAAGTTAAGTTTGAAATTGATATTGGTGATGTGCTTGGAAAGGTGATAAAGACTGCTTTGTGATTTATCCGGGTCCAGTGAAAAGCCTACGTTATTTGTCGCTAGGCTATTCAGATCTGATGCAAACATTTTTTTATTAGTCCGATCATTGTGTACAGTTCGCGTCACTTCAGACAGTTTAGGGAGCGTTCAAGTATTACGTAACGCAATATTTGGAGTTTTTTGAGCCCCCCAAGTAACGCGCCGTAACATTTTTCTGTAACCCCCTTCCCGCTAGTAAAATTTCGGGAGGTCATTCCAAAAATGAGTGAGAGAACGCGATCGTTCTGCAGGGTTAAAAAAATGTTAAGTAACGCGTAGTTCAAACCCCCTCCCGCCTCTGGAATGCATCGTAACGTTTTACAAGACCCCCCCCCCCCCCAAAATTGGTTACTTAATACTTCAACGCTCCCTTATATGGCCGTCAGCGCTTTTTTTACGTGAGACGAGATACTTCTATCCCCGAGTATTTGCTATGCAAATGGCCAAAATACTTTTTTGTAAAAAATAAACACTGCTGCGGCCCTAACAAGTTCTTACACGAGGATAAGTTAACCCCGGGTTAGCTCTTAGTGCGTCTCTTTCCAGGGCCGGATTTAGGGGAGGGGCGCCCTCAAAAGAGGGGCCCCCACAATAGGGACCGTCAATATCATCTACGTCATATTATATTCTAGGGGGCCTTCAACTCCTTTGCTGCCTCCAGACCTCTAAATCCGGCCGTCTCTTTCACACTAGTGCCGACGAAAGAGATAGTCACAAGAGAAATGTCGGTGTTAACTTAACCCCATATCAGCCCTGCTAGGGCCGCAGGAGGTACGGTAATTAATTTGGCGTTTCGAAGGAAATGACCGTGCTATTTTGTGTCGGACCCGGTTAATTGTATTTTATATACCTAATATAATATGTATGTGAAATTTGGATGTCATTGAAAATATATTTTTAGTTAGTAAATATACGACTTTTTCTTTAAGTATTCCCTTCAAATATTGATATAATTCCGTTCCACAATAGAAATAAGGGCGCCGCACCTTGACCATGAGGCGCCACCAGGCCCTAATAAGGGCTCCTAGTTTTGAATCCTCTAAAAAGGGTGCCAGTCCATTAGTTCCAGGCTTGACGCCGAAAGTTGCTAGCACGTGGCATGAGAAGATCCCGATAGCTTTTGTATCTTAGTGCATCTCTGACGCATTTACAAAGGGGGTGAGCTAAAGAGCGAGATCAAAGCGATCAAGCCAGTTTGTCCAGACGGATTAATATATTAATTACTTCACACAAGTTGCCAATGTCAGCGGTGTTTAACGAATCGTCTTCAACCTTTTGAACGCCCCAGCCGACAGCAGATTTCCGTGCCTCTGACTCATGATGCCGTTTTCCATACATTCGCGTCGGCTAGCCTTCGTCGAGCGCTCGTGGCACGCTTTTTCACAGTTAGCCGTGGCGTCCAAAACGTTAAAGGTTTTTTTGAGTAAAACACATCCATCCACGTCAAGCGGCTTTAATTATAATCGCATATAAATTACAGGAAGTATGTGCTGGGCCTCTTGTACGCGAACTTGTTGAGTCGCTTGTGGTGGTGGACGCGTTTCGGCAGCGGGAAGCGGATACCGCTGTTGTGGAATTGTTTTACTTGGGGCCGGCGGCACGCGGCAGCCTTGATTACTTCCACTTTGATGATCTGCAAAAGCATAATAAATAATGAGTATTTATTAGAAGGTAGAGGACGCGGGTTCGATTCCCGTCAGTCATACTATTACTAGCTTCTGCACGCAACTTCGTTTACAAGGATTCTGGTTTAGTTATTCTCTCGGCCACTTTTAATTGTATTAAAAAGACTGTGAACCAACGGATTTTTTTTTTGATAGGTTGCCAGTCAGAACAAAATCTAGGTCTATACGTTTTTTGAATATTGATTAAAGATCAAGAAAATCAAATAATCGCCGAAATTAGGTTTATAATAATATGAGAATACTGAAACCACAATAAAACTGAATTTATTGATAACCGTGAAAAAAATAAAAATAAAACAAATATACGCGTCGAATGATCGTCCTTCGTCGGTTTTTTGAAGTTAGTTAAAAAACAAAACGTATAGACCTATATTTTGTTCTAACTGACAACCTATCAAAAATTGGTGAATATCAGATAACATTTAAGGGGTGGAAATTATTATCGCCTTTTGTATGAAAAGCCGTTGGTTCACACTCCTCTTAATCCAGGGTACATTACATTATCAAAATAGAATCAGAATAGATATGTCCATAAGCGGAATGGCGTGGGCAAAACTTAAAACTACAACGAGAAAAAAATGCGGAAAGTAAATAAATAGTGCTTTGTTCATCACCATCGGCCTATATGTATTTGCCCCACTGCTAGGAACAGGCCTCTTCTCCTAGAGGCAGGTTACACACTCAGTATTTCATCGTCCATTGACGGTAATTCTCTGGTCATTCCGACTAGACTGATATACTGAACTGATGAAATACTGAAGCGTGTAACCTGCCTCTTAGCAACAGGGGCTGGGCAATAATTCCGGCAGTCTTATATCATTCATCTAATTACGATGAAACTTTAGAGAGTTGTGGGCACGCCTGGAAAGGTGTGTGACCAAAAATATAAAAAAAACATTGCAGCAGCTAGTAATATAATAAAATCTTGAACACATTAATCTTAGTCCAAAACTAGGATTCCCTGTATTATGGGTATTAAACAACAACATGAATATACTTATATAGATAAATACATACTAATCAACCATGACTTGGGTAGAAATATTTCTGGTCATCACCAAATGTTGTCCCCTAGTGGGACTCAAACCCACAAAATTTGACAATGAACATTATTTAAAGTCACAATCAAAATATGGGTATTCACATACACACAATAAACAATCTCATAATATCACACACAGACATAAACATTATTTTATCTACACCCATATCATAAAACCTCCATAGTGTAATCAAAAATCGTAGGAAATGACCACCATTTTGACAACCAATTAGGAAAAACCAGTGCTGCAATGTTCTTCCCGTATCGTTTTTAGTATAGAAATAAGATTCAATTTGGAACAGCTGTCAAAACTCAAGTGGATCTCTATTCTAGTATCCATAGATATTAAAACAGTTATTGATACGAAACGTCAATTCAGTATGTTTTTTTAACATAAACTGCACAACATTTGATCTCTGGTGACATGAGAATAAAGACTTCATACGAATGTCTACGATTTAAAAAAAAATGGTCTTGACGGAGGATCGAATTGCCGCCATTATGTTGGTGTTTTGCTGAACGAAAGTAGAATTGTTGTTGAATTGAATAGAAAAAGTTGTTTGTAATTTACATTTTAGTTGAACATATGAATAGTAGTCTTCTCGGAGTGTGTGTGATGTGAAAATGCGCCGGATGTCGGAAATATGCAGCCACGATTGCAACAAATAACTTGTTGCCAGAAAATATTGTTTCTGAACCCATCATTGAGGATTTATAATATGTGTGTAGATAAAGTTATGTATGTATGCAACTCTGCATAATTTGACCTTAAAACACACGTGCAATCTTATTATGAAACTCGCTAAAAGCTCGTTTCATAAAACCGCACTAGTGTTTTAAGGCCTATAATTATGCAACCTTTGCATAAACTACTAATGGTTGATAGTTAACAATACAAAATCATCATCTTGATATAATTATTCCTTGCAATCCTGTCTGGTTGCCATTGCTATTGGTCGTCCCACGTAAGCAGTACATCAATTGAACCTTAAGGCTCTTTCATATGGCGACATTTTAATGCACTGTCGATGCTCTTTTTTAATGCTGCCTGTCACTTTTACACATTAAAGAGTAAAAGTCACAACAATTCGAAACGCGCTTTAAAATATCGCCGTGTCCGTAACAAAAGGTATTTGGTATAGCACCATTCAGAATAAAGTATTTTGGATACCCTGGTTTGATCAAGCCAGCCTCCCCAGGGACCTGCTTGTGATTGTGTTTCGTGTTAGGTCTGGTCACATTCCCTTAAATATTTTTTTAAATATGAGGGATGTACAGTCCCCGGGGTGCGTGAGTTGTGGTAAAACAGAAGACCTAATACATATTTTGATGGAGTGCGACCAGTATAAAAGTGACAGGGATAAGTACCTGAGTCACTTAAACCTGCATAATGGTGAGGTAAATGAGGTGCTGACCAACCCACTGTCTTGTGATGCTGTTCAGATTTACAGATTTGTGAGGCGCTCTTTCATTGCCAGAGAAACAAGCTCTGGAGGGAGGAATGCCCCGTAAATTTATTTTCCTAGAGACTTCCCATGAGGCTGACATAGTCACATATGTGTACTAAAGCCTCCATAAAATAAAAGATTTAAAAAAAAAAAATGCTGTGTGAGCGCCCGAGTTGTTGTAATAAAAAAGAAAATGTACCTGGATAGAGTGAGCCCTAGCCCTGTGCCGGGCACCCATGTCGCGGTAGCACTGCGTAACAGCGCCTCCCACGCTCAAGTCACGGTACTCGCGGTACATGTTGTGCACGCCTGACCGAGACTCGTAGCGAAGCCAGATGCCGAAGTTCTTGATCTTGATCGGGCTCCTTTCGGCGATTTCCTGTTATTCAACACTTAGGATATATAATTGTTGACAATGTTCTGCACTTTATAATGCCCCAAGGACAGCAAACCTCCATTACCTTATTGGCTACAACTATCAATGAATATACAATATGCCTAAGTCTAGCAGTGGACGTGTTTCAACTGAAATGATGATAATGAATGAAACATACAATAGTTGTGATCTCAGAATTTTGGCAGTTCCTGATGGAAAAACAAATAGATTTAGGTATGCATCAAAAGTTTGAAAGATATCCTCATCCAAACATTATAATACACCAGAGTATTTACTTTGTTCAAATGCTCAGACAGGCAGGGCAAATTAATTTGAGGAGCAACTCCAGTGTATTAATTTTTAGGAGATGTATAAATTAGTATGAATAAAAACAAATAATTTAAGAAATCATTTGATAACGACTCAAACAGCCAATCGCAACTGAACTATAAAAAAATGTCTTATTTTAATTGTATTGTTTTATTTTATAAAATTTTTATTAATTTCACTGTGCTAAATCAGTATTAACAATTTAAAATATGTTACAAACAAGTGATAGATAGCATTAAAAATTTCGTGTTTATAATGATATCAATGGACAAACCTTGATGGAGACAATTTCTCCAGTAGTCTTCTTGAACTTCTTCAATTGACGGAGGAAATACCAGAACCGAGACTTTGCTACAATAGGGTCTGGGGAGAAGATCCTCATCTTGTACAGCGGCGTCTTCGGCTCGCTTTCGGACGGCAGCTTGCGCCCGATGACTTCATATTCTTTCAACTGAAAATCACGAGTTGCATGGTCAATTTATACAAAAGGATCATCAGCAAGTCATCATTAACAACATATATTTGTTGCTTACTATTATCACATAGAAGGGAGTGGCTAACCTAATTAAAATTACCCATTTAAACGAAGAGAGCACTATGGTCACCGCAAACACAACATGACATAACCTAAAACGTATGTTCTTAATAATAAATTAATCTCTGGTTGATCACAGGAAATAAAAGCGGACATGAATTATTTGATAAATACTTGCTTTTTCACAGTAATTCAATTACAGCACTCAAGATTAAATCTAAATATTGCCTAAAGTGTAGCGGCAACGTGTACCCACACGCTAATGCGAAGTAATTCGTTAAGCAAAATTCTACTTTTACGTTGCAATTAAGCACTAATTATAGTGAAATATGAGTCTAAATCTGTAATTTCACTTATAAAATGATTTATTCACAATTCTTACCTCTCCTTTCGCCTTCATTTTGAGAAGATTTTACTTAAAAAGAATCTGTCAACGGAAGCGGACACTGACGCAAAAGAAAGATGGCGGAGGTAGGTCGTGCTGAATGTTGCAATTTAAAAAAATATGGGTATGATCATACAATAATAATAAATGATTGAACCATGAGAACTAATCATTTATAATCTTTCAATAAAAAGAAATAGGTTTGTAAGTTGTGGTTGAAGCGTATAACTTTTAGTAAAGATTTACTTATTTTTAAACATTGCTTTTTATATTCAAATCGTATTTATATGCTCTATGATGTATTGAAGTTGATTTAATATATTAATTTAAGGGCATCTTACTTTGAAGTAACGATATTTTTCTTACATAATAAAACAAAATTTAGAATAACTTTAGAATAATAATGTCTGTTTTTTTTTTAAATGATCGGCCCTATGTTGTGATGGCAATACTTGACAATAGTCAATATAATTATAATTCAGACAACGGCGGTAAAAAGATTAGAGAAGTATACCTCGTCCGTTGTAAAAAGAAAAGAGCGCTGACGGCTATATAAAATGTATCGCCGTCAGCGCTCGTTTTACAACGGACGATCAAGGGGATATATCTAGGAACGTCTGATTACGTCTGGTGGAGGCTACGTAGTAAGAAAGAAAGAAGACGAAAATAAATTTATTCGCAACAATTAACATAGTAAAACACGTATAAAAAAACAAGAAAGAATAAATATTGTTGCGAAACAGTCCCAACTCAGCATGTGCTGGCTGTGAAGCCAACGCTGGTCTTCCGTTGAGACCGCTCGGTGAAAACACGGAAGGTGACACAGACATATTACACACTACACTGACAAATAACAATAAAAAATAAGAAATAAAAAAAAACTAAGGAGCAAAAATATAAGTAGGTAGCGGGCAAAAAAAAACCGTCTGTCTGTCTGTCTGTCGGGTGTCACTGTCAGCAAAGAATAATGACTACACAGTGTGACCATATTAAGCAGTTTCCTGCTTTTTTGGCAGGATTGGCTCCTAATTTTAACCATTGGCAGATCCATTTGACGTTTTCTTAATTTTGGCAGTATTTGGCAGATTTGCACTTAGAAGTTTGATTTTAGAAAGGAAAGGAATAGTAGTTTATGCAACGGTTGCATAATGATAGGCCTTAAAACACTAGTGCGGTTTTCATGAAACGAGCTTTAGCGAGTTTCATAATAAGATCACACGTGTGTTTTA
Organism: Tortricodes alternella; assembly: GCA_947859335.1. Taxonomy (NCBI): domain Eukaryota; kingdom Metazoa; phylum Arthropoda; class Insecta; order Lepidoptera; family Tortricidae; genus Tortricodes; species Tortricodes alternella. The sequence goes on from OX401981.1 coordinate 9,216,060, forward strand.
AGGCCAAATTATGCAGAATTGCGTATATAACTTTATCTACACACATATTATAAATACTTACTCCATGATGTGTTCAGAAACAATATTTTCTGGCAACAAGTTATTTGTTGCAATCGTGGCTGCATATTTCCGATATCCGGCGTATTTTCACATCACACAGTCACTCCGAGAAGACTACTGTTCATATTTTCAACTAAAATGTAAATTACAAACAACTTTTTATAATTCTACTTTCGTTCAGCAAAAAACCATCATGAAAGCAGTAATGGCGGCAATTCGATCCTCCGTCAAGACCATTTTTTTTAAATCATAGACTAACGAATGAAGTCTCTATTCTCATGTCCCTCGAGATCAAATGTTGTGCAGTTTATATTAAAAAAACATACTGAATTGACGTTTCGTATCAATAACTGTTTTAATATCTATGGATACTAGAATAGAGACCCACTTGAGTTTTGCGAGCTGTTCCAAATTTAATCTCATTTCTATACTAAAATCGATACGGGAATAACATTGCAGCACTGGTTTTTCCTAATTGGTTGTCAAAATGGTGGTCATTTCCTATGGTTCTTGATTACACTATGGAGGTTTTATGATATGGGTGTAGATAAAACTATTTTTTAATTTTGTATTTCGGAACGCAATCTTAAGAGGCATATCCACTGTCCAGCGTGCCGCGCTCCAACAAGGCCGTGATTATGGCGTTGCTTTTTAAAGTGATCCAATCATGGCTTGGCTACCCAGGATAGCTTAATAACATTAGTAAATTGGAAATTTATTTTAAGTCCAAATCCTAGATCCGTTCATTGTCCATTGTGGAGATTAGCGCAAACAACGACCAACTTTATAGTTTTCACTTTCGTCTTTCGTATCCGATATCAATAAATTCGGGTATAAACAGTTCGTAGTGTATATAAATAACATAATGAAACAAAAATACGTATGAAAAATGTTACATTATTTTTTTAGCACTTTTAAGGATGTATACCCAATATATCGATTTGTATATTTTTCGCTGAAATTGAATAGTATGGTAGTATTAGCCGTTTCGAATAAGTGTAATAAAAAATAAAACCACTTTACCGTTCTTTTAAAGGAGATAAATGACATTTAAAGTTACATGTGTTATGTGCTGTGCCTTTGTTATTTGTACCGGAAGTTGATTAAATTACAAGAAAAAGTGAAAAATGTTTCTGTCCCATAGTACTTTTATAATCAGAAAATGTATTTTCTCTAACTTTGTACTCTCCTCGATTTTTTGATGACAAAAAAAAATTCGTTACCTTTGTGACTGACTGTGACTGCCTCCCTGATGCGTCGCGTGCGGGACAGTACCAACGGGCTCGTGAGGCTGGTCTGGGACTACCCTGCTGGCGAAATGTGGAAGCATTGGAATGCTGTTCACATGGGCTCCAGAGGGGTAGTCTATGATATTTTTTAGTTTTTAGTTTTGATTGTTTACTAACATAGCCGGTAAGTTCTTGCTGTTACTAACATTATGGACATAGTCTGAAATAAATAATTTGATTTGATTTGATTTGATTTGATTTGTTCTCAAGGAAATATTCTTGATTGAATTTCCATGTGTCCGGACCGTTTCAAATAGTGCATATTGATTGGTTATGACTCGAGTAGTCAAATCAGGTTTTGATTTTATTTCACATACTAAATAATTATTAATAATCACACAATTTGTATATTTTAAATCATTATTGGTACAAAATTACTCATTGCTGTTATTTGGTGCCAATGACACAAAACTTGAAAAATAAAATTGATGTACTGCGGATTTGACGTGGTACACATCGTTAAAGCTTGATTTGGCAGGATGTGGCAGTTTTCAAGTCAACGTATGGCAGATTTTCATATTTTGAGTTGGTCACACTACACTACTAACTGTCAGACGGTCGGTTGAGGAAATTGAGGAGTAGTTTGCAAACGCTGGCTGTCGATATGTTACATTTTTGGTCTATAAATAAACAAAGAGAAAAGATGTATGAAAACACAAAAAATGTTTGAATTTAGTAAAATTAAATAATTATTGCAGTGCTAGTCTTGTAGGGAAGAAGGCTTTACAGCGTTACAATGATGCGAAACAGTTTTTACGCCTTAATCCTGCTTTTTTTACGACTGGTACATGGAGATGAGTACAATTTATTCGGGGATGCGGGTCAAGCATATTCAGTCGAAGTTTACTTGGGTCACCCACCACAGAAGGTAAACAATCCTGTTTTTTTTGCGAGATTTCATAGCCTGCAATGTAACAGCTTGGCAAAGGTTTTTTTGGTGTTAAATTAAAAATTATGGTTTGTTCTCAGTTTAACCTTCTAGTTGATACAGGCAGCACTACCTTAGCAGTAGCTTCCCAAGCGCGTCAAGGAGGCAAGAAATATTTTAATGCTAATCAATCCAGCTCTCTGCATGACAGTGGCAAACAGGTATGATTAATGGTTCATATTAAATTTCATTTTATCCTGCTCTATTTACATTCTAAAGTAAGTACTTAGTCAACTTCACAACATAAAGATGCCTACAGGTTGTTCTAAAAGTAATCAGTATTTATTGTCTAACAGTAGTTTATTATTTGCTTCTCTTTTAAAGCTATTGTGTGAATGTGTGGTACACATACAAATGGATTTTGGTATAATGTTTGAAGTCAAATTATTTCAGGTGCAAGCAAGGTATTCCCAAGGCATGTGGACTGGGAAATTAGCATCAGATTTTGTGAAGTTTCCATCCCTATCTAATGTACCTGATGTAAGGGCTAATTTGGCTCTCATCACAGAGAGCCATAAATTCTTCATGAATGGTTCAGGATGGCAGGTAATGTTCCCATAGATAGTTCTGTTTTAACTAGCTGTGCACGTGACCTTGTTTGCATGGGATTGTGATGAAAGTATCCTTCATGTTAATCTATGGTGTCAGCTATCTCCATTCTCCGAATCAGTCCAGCTGTTGAAGTGTGAAGTAGTAATAAATATACTAACACACACACACACTTGCTCACAAACTTTTGCATTTATAATATTATTGTGATAGTATTCCACCTACAGAATAGCATGCTACCCCCACAGAATATGTACTTTTAATTCCAATCATTTTCACACAAAATAACAAGACTAGTAAACATTTTAATAAGATACCCCGTCTGCTTTAACTGCTTCAACGCCAAGCATGTCTGAAAAGTAACACAAATTTCTACCTTACATCAAACTAGTGATCGGCTTTTTTACCCTGTATACTCTGACAGATATAGACGTCATTGGCGTTGAAAAGGTTAAAGCAAAATCATCACACATCAAAATTCCCTTCAATTGTTTCAAATTAAATAGTTAATTCTTTAATGAAAGTGTTTTGGTATTTGTTAGTAAGTCATCTTTATAAAAGTGTTTCAATTACTATTTCGTGAGGTTTTTAGGCATAAAATGTGTGTTGTATGACATGACTAATTTATAGTCAGAAAGAAGTCCTTCCAAATACAGTGCTACTTACATGTTAAATATATAATAAGGTTGGTAATTATAACACTTACAATTTGCAGGGTCTCCTTGGCCTTGCATACTTACCTGTAGGGGCTTGGGGTGAGAATGTTGTAGTTGAGTCCTGGTTGGATGCCGTGGACCGTGCTCTGGAGAGACCAAGGTCATTCTTACTGAAACTTTGTGGAGTTAAAAGCACTGGAAATGCGACACATTATGGCAGCTTTAAGATAATTGGTAAGCGTCTTAAACATCGAGTTTACTTCATACTATTAAAGGCTTTTGCCATCTGTAACTGTTACCTATCTATGTGTACACAAATACATTTATAGACCAACTTTAAAGTTTCCGAAAAGTATGGTGCGGCCTTTGCACCAGGTGATTCCATAAATTATTTCTTTAACAAAATAACCTGGTTTGTGGTAATGAATCATCTGTTTTGTTTGTATAAAAATCCATTACAAAGAAAGAGTTGCAAATAATTGTACCTACTTACAATACTTACTACTAACTAATTGAAATAAGTGCTAAAGTTTTCCTGTTCACTGACAAATAGGGTCATTGTTTTTATGGAAGGTTTCTCAAAGTTGTATACATATTTTTGCTGTCCTATTGCAGATGACCTGTCAGGAGTCTACAATCAAACATTCCGCACACCAGTACTGAACAAGCGTTGGTACGAGGTTGGCGTTATATCTGTCAGTACACTTGTAGAGAAAGCACCAGTCAACATTACACATATGCATGTCGAAGACGTCAATGATGAGATGTGCTTGAAACTGAATGAAGAAAAGAGCATTGTTGATAGTGGAACAACAAACATAAGGTTACCTGATAAGGTGTTTAGAGAGGTAATATTGTGAAATAGCTATAGATAGCTATTAGCCTCCTTAATTTACAATCTTACTATAAAAATGTTATGTTACTTTTACAGATTGTTGATGAGATACGGAATGCAGCACGAATGACAAATGTACTGATTTCAGATGAGTTTTGGTATCATGGAGAGGTGAGATCACTTTTTGTAAATTGAGCATTATGGAGAAGTAGCTCTTAGTAAACCTCATATAATATCATAAGTATTTATGGGTAGAGATAGGAGTTGGGCGTTATTTAGATAATTTCTTATCTAGATAATTATTTCAAATAAATTTATTCGAAGGAAATTCAATCACAAATAGTGCTTTGACAACTTTTTTATTTAGATAAATTATCTAGATGAAGATAACCGACCTCGTTTGTTATTGAGGTAAGCTTATAATAATAAATATATACAGAATGTCACGTCGGGTCAAACCGTCACACTGACATTGCTCATATAATCAGAAAATAATTGTTGCAACATAAACGCTGCAATGTCGTCTTCTAGCTCTGGCTCTAAACATGTCTCCAATTCAGCAATATTAGACGGCAAGTTTTTTAAATATCATTCGGGAAGTTCTGATGGCAAAACATTTCATTTCATCATGCCCGACCACTTCTAGTTCTACATGACTTTACTAACTACTACTAACATTCATCTTTTATTTAAAATCCCAACTAATTTCTAAATATAGATAAAAATGAAACTGATCTAGATAAATTCAAAATAACAAATGATGGATTATTTAGTTACTTCAAATAAAAGATGATTTAGTTATCTTCCCGGTTTCACGTAAATAGATGATAATTTTTGCCCAACTCTGGTAGAGATGTGCCACCCTCGGAAACTTTCCTCATTTTGTATGGCAAATGTTTCCTGTATTATATTCCTCATACAAAGTGAATAAACTTTTCGAGGACGGTACATCTCTAGTTATGAGTAATAGGAAACTTCGATTCATATTTAACTGTAAACAAAATGCATCAATACCTAGGGACCGCGCGGGAGAGACTTCTTAATAGCGAACTTTTTTATTTAAATAGAAATTCAAAATAATAGAAGCCTCATTGTTCCGCTTATATCTTTACTTCTTAATTATTATTTTTAGGCTGGGTGCTGGCCTGAAGCGCAAGTGTGGTCGCTGCCGTGGATTGCAATAGATTTGCTCAGCGAGGATGCAGACAACCAATACTTTACGTTAGAAATACCGCCACAGGTAATGTCAATAATATGAGAAATAAAAAAAATATGTGAAACATGATTATAATTAGATATATACTAAAAACTAGAGATGCAACGGATAGTGGTTTGGCCGGATACCGGATATCCGGCATGGCCTTTGAACGGATAGCCGGATATCCGGCCGCACACGAGCTATCTCTAAAGCTGTGTTAGCTTGCGTGGCCTTCTCGCGGCGAGCAAGTTTTAACTTGTTACGAGTTGTAAGTGCCGGGGAGACCCTTTGAGGTTAAATACGCGCCTTATTACGTTAGTAGGGTATATTCGAACGTGCAAGACGTGATGTGCCATGTTAGTTTTATACTTAAATAAAAGGAAAATAAGTTTTAATTTAATAACTGACGTTGATTTGTTTATTTCTGATGGCTTTCATTTGTTTTATCCTATTTCTGATCCAAGTTTTTACTATCCGGTATCCGGCCGGATACTGACTCACTATCCGGTATCCGGCCGGATAGTAAAATCATGGCCGGATAGGCCGGATACCGGATAGTAGCCGGATATCCGTTGCATCTCTACTAAAAACTGTTACAGCAAGCTGAATAGAGGTTGACTGGAATAAAATGAATCTTTCTATTTTTGTATCTACCATCATAAAATATGGCCGAATTGAGAAAGGCCACTCAAATTGAGTATAATTAGATATGTACTAAAAACTCTGTTACAGCAAGCCCTGAATAGAGGTCAACCAGAATAAAATGAGTTATGATTCTATTTTTGTACCTACCGTCATATGGCCGAATTCAGAAAGGCCACTCAAATTGATAAAAAAAAATAAGTGACGTTTCTGTATAGGTTGACAAGTAGTTGAGGGACATTTAACTACTTAATATCTAATCAAATGCTTAAGTGGCGTTTATGAATTCTGCCAATAATATTATTAATTTGGATAACTTCCCTCAGAGTGCTTTCGCGCTACGTCCGATCCGAATCCCATCCGAACCCGTGAAAATACGGTCGCGGTCAAAGTAACCCGCGCAACTTACTGCTTTGACCGCGACCGCATTCAACCGCTGAAGAACGACTCGTATGAGTCCGAAACATGTCGGACTATTTCTGGCAATTATTCGTGTGTCAATCGGTGTTTATTTCTAGTGTTAATAATGTCTCACGAAAGTTTTAATTTGAGTATTGGATTATCTCAGTGTGATAGAAATTAATAAGCTGCGAATAGTAGGATATTGATTTGTTCTCGTTGTTAAAGAATTACATGCGGGTCGTGACAGCGACGACGGAGGTTGGAGCCATCTCCGCGTTTTGCTACAAGCTCGGCCTCGAGGCAGGCCCTGAGACGGTGCTCGGTTACACTGCCATGGAAGGACTTCAGGTTACTTTCATCCTAATAATTCCTACCAATATTATAAATGCGAAAGTTTGTGTATGTATATGTTTGTTACCTCTTCCCGTTAAAACGGCTGGACGTATTTTGATGAAATTTGGAATGGAGATAGCTTATACCCTGAATTAACACATAGGCTACTTTTTATACCGGAAGATCCCCCGGGAATAACGACAATCAAACTCCACGCGAACGAAGTCGCGGGCACAGTACTATTGGTAATATTACAAATGTAAATTTAAGTTTTTTTGTTAAGCTTTCTCGCGAAAACTACTTAACCAACCGATCATCATGAAACTTTGAACACATATTCTTGGAGGTATTAGAAGTAACATAGCATACTTTTTATCCCGGAAAATTACAAAGTTCCCCAGGGAATAACTATAACCAAATTCCACGCGACTGAAGTCGCGGGCTAAAGCTAGTCAGCTATAAGCAAAATAGTGCCCTCTCCCCCCCCCCAAATTAATAAAAATCTTTTAGAATGCTGGCGGTAACGGTACTATTTTGAATATAAAGGACAATTATTGAGTTTAAGCACCCGCCGCCTTCGTCGTATTCTGATTGGGTCGTCAGTCACATTCATTTATGAAAATATATCGATTGATATCTATAATTTCTGATTGCGTTATAATGGTTGATACTATTGCAATGCGTTATCTGTTTTTAGTACATTCTATATTAAAACGCATGAGATCTTACAAACTGCTGCGATAATAACGACGTGATACCAGTGTAATACTTAATGTACTAAAAGAGCGTTTTTTAGAAAAAAGTGTACCATTTAATTTGTCCTGAATTTGGAAATTTTAATTTATTCCTACTCAAAATCATTAATACATAGTTGATTCTAATTGAAAAAAAGTGTCTCAACTTATTCCATTCCGTTTTGTGATTTTTGCATAGTCTTGTATGGTCACATGATGGACACATAAAATTACTATGTAAAATTAAGGACATTTTTTTTCAATAAATATCAATAGTATTAGCGATTCTGAATAGCGATAACATAAATTTCCAAATTCGGAACACGAAATTAAAGGTTATACTTTTTTCTGAAAACGCTAAAAAACAGATATCGCGTTACCATTTAATAACATTTACCGTCATAACGCACTTATGTGACGGAGCCTTGATGTACGTTATGGCGATAACGCATTTCATTCAATTTTCACTCAATTTAGAACATACTTTACGACTAATCGTGATTTGAATTAATTAAATAAGAGGCGCCATAAAAGCGCGAATACACTTGAGGAAACATACTGTTATCGGTATCAGCGCTTCTTGTACTTAGTACGAAAAGTCATGTAGACTTGTATTGCCACAGCTATATTTTTTTTACAAAACTGCTCGGAAATGTTGTCATAGATATTCCCAATTGCGTCCACAAAACGGCCAATTGGCCTATTTCCAGGCCAGCAAAATAATTGACCAATCACAGATTAATATAGTGCGACGGCTGATAGCTATCTGATGGCGACGTATTTGCTGCCAGCTGCATTAGTTTTAGTCGACAAATGAGAATATTTCCTCGTATTAGTTGTGAATAGCACATGTATGTCTCAGCGTGTAAAGTTCAATAGATGGACTCGTATCTCGTCCGACTATTGCTTATTTCTTTATTTATTGTCTATCTCACACTAGTGCCGACGAAAGAGATAGTCATAGAGATAAATGGGTTTAACTTATCTTTGTGTCTTGCATGTTAGGGCCGCTGGTTTCATAAATACTGTCTCATCTTACTAAACACCATTATTTAATTTCAGGTACTGTTTAATAGATCTGCCGGATGGATCGGTTGGCAGACATCAAATTGCGGTTCAAACGCTCGCATCACAGGTCCATACAACGCATCGTCGTCTCTCGTGGACACCTGCCAGCTAAAGAGAACCGTGTTGGAGACGGCAGTCTCTATAAAGGCCGCCCAGTGGACTCTGTGCGGCGTGTCATTCATCGCTGGTGCAGTGCTTGTGTACGTGTTAGCCCCATGTGTTAAAATGTTCTGTAAAAAGCGGCTCAGAACGCAGCAAATTTCGTTGTCACAATCTGCTTTGGTTGAACAGGAGTCGTGATTGTTTTAGATTTATTTTGTGTGTGTGATATTGATTGAAAATATGTGTGTTTTTGGATTTGGATTTAGGCTCAATAAGTGTGGTAAATAGTTGGAATTTTATCGATACTCAATGTCAGTATTTGTGAAACAAAAAGTTTGCCCTAGAGCAGGGGTCTCCAAATTAGTACTGATCCAGCCCGCGGCAATAGGCTGGACGTGGTCATTTTGTATCGCCATGCCGAGAAAGTAAATATTGGCCTGTTCGATTTTTAGAAAAGGCAGTGTGGCCCTTGGGACAACCAGTTTGGAGATTCCTGGGGGGTTACCAGGATCTCTAAATGCGATACTTTTGAGGTCCTAAGCTGAACTGTGTCACTATTTCATACCTCATCATGTGTTTTATATATGTAAATACAATGTCATCGTACGAAATACCGATGCAGTTCAGTTTAGGGCCCAATCAGAATCACATTAAAGATCGTGGTAACCCCCCTGGTCTAGTGTTAATTGAATTGTTTTGTACTGTAAGTTAGTTTTCTGAATCACATCGGATCGTAATTTCAATACTCATACGTTGATATTGCTGGCCATCGTTCGTTTAAAAAAAAAACAAGTCCTAATAGTTGTGAGTGTCGACATAAAGTTATACTATTTTCTTACAGTATTTAAAAATGTTTTTTAATTAAGGTTTCTTTTATAGTTACGACGAGAATACTCTGAAAGAGTCCATTACTTATAAGTCTGATAATGTTAGCTAGTCTGTAATAAGTAAATTAGGTTAATTATTTTATCTACACCCATATCATAAAACCTCCATTGGTTAATCAAAAACCGTAGGAAATGACCACCATTTTGACAACCAATTAGGAAAAACCAGTGCTGCGATGAAGAAATAACATGACTTCTTTATCGTTTTTAGTAAAGAAATGAGATTAAATTTGGAACAGCTGTCAAACTCAAGTGGGTCTCTATTCTAGTATCCATAGATATTAAAACAGTTATTGATACGAAACGTCAATTCAGTATGTTTTTTAAATATAAACTGCACAATATTTGATCTCGAGTGACGTGAGAATAGAGACTTCATCCGTTTGTCTATGATTTAAAAATAAAATGGTCTTGACGGACGGCCGCCATTATGTTGACGTTTTGCTGAACGAAAGTAGAATTTTGTTGAATTGAATAGAACAAGTTGTTTGTAATTTACATTTTAGTTGAAAATATGTGAAAATGCGCCGGATATCGGAAATATGCAGCCACGATTGCAACAAACAACTTGTTGCCAGAAAATATTTTTTCTGAACCCATCATGGAGGTTTTATAATATGTGTGTAGATAAAGTTATATGCAACTCTGCACTAGTGCGATCTTATTATGAAACTCGCTAAAAGCTCGTTTCATAAAACCGCACTAGTGTTTTAAGGCCTTTCATTATGCAACCGTTGCATAAACTACTATTATTTACACCCATATCATAAAACCTTCATAATGTAATCAAAAACCGTAGGAAATGACCTCCATTATGACAACCTGTACTGTAATGTTATTACAGTATCGATTTTAGTATCGTAATGGTCATAATGATAAAGATATGAACCCACGCGTGCGCCGCCGTCGCCGCAGCATGAAGCTAGCTGTTTTGGTTTCATAATGTGATATTTGTAATATTTTGAATCTTTATTTAATTACGCTTTAGGTTTACTTTATAGTAGCAAAATTCCTCTGAAATGTTCGTGAAACTGACCAATAATATAGGATAAAGAGTAAGTAACAATGTTTACAAATAAATAAATAATTCTGATCGTTTTGTTTAATTTTTTGTGAGTGTATATACGGTATGCGTTCACGTAACACGTAACAAAAAAAGGTGGAATGAATGTGTCATTTTGTAAATTTTCATTTGGCAAATTTCATATTTTCAATTGAAACCATTCACTTTTCAGTATATATTATATCTCAAAAGCATCGCAAAAGGTAGGTTAGGTTAGGTTAGATTTATTACAATCCTGAAAGGTTACGTTGAAGCACGAAATAAGTAGTTTGCCAAATGAAAATTGGTAAAATGGACATATTTGCGAAATGTTGAGTTGCCAATCATTAGTGAACCGAAGAAAACGTTTATTTAAACCACTTGTTTTTGTTAACTTTTGAACACAAAAAAGACAAATATTTTGTTTACGAAAAAAAACAATTATAAACTTATGGCACGAATTGGACTCTCCTTAAAGATTAAATAAGATCGGAATTAATAAACCGAAGCAACTCTAATCTCCGCAAATCGAAATGATTTCCCCTAAGATAATCGTAAGCACACTCGACTCACTTCGCTTGGTATTCCTTCGATTAATCTACTAGACCGGATATTACAATGCGAATGGCTTCCCGTTGGAAATTATGAATTTCAATCTAACTCTTATTGGTTTCACAAAGTTGACCTGTCTGTAGGCCAAACCTATACCGTCTTATCTCTAAGTGCGTCTCTCTCACACTAGTGCCGACGAAGGAGATAGAGAGATAAACGGGTTTAACTTATTGCCGTGTTTGGCATGCTAGGGCCGCTGTAGTTGGTTTGATTTGATTTGTTATTGGTTGAGTTGCCTTGCTATAAGTTGAAACAATGTCGTCTGTCAAAGTTAAGGAAATAAAGTAGGATAAATGTAAAATAATAAAAAGTGGATTCTCTAATTCCAACATTGCAGCAACGTGCAGGCGGTGTTAACCCTTTGAAAGCCACGGTCAAATGCGAAAAAGCGTGCCATGGACGCCAACGACGGCATTAGTAAATGCAAATGTATGTTAAAACGGCATATCGTGTAGTCAGTGGCACGAAAATCCGCCTTCATGGGTAGGTATATAGGGTAGACCGGGGACAATCGGTCCATTTTTTGTTTGATAGCTATTTGCGCCTTAACTAAAAGCGTAACGCATTAGTGTCATATACCGTTGCATAGAGAATTTAATCAGCTAGGAAATGCAATGTGCAAAATTCCTTATTATTAAGAAAGTAACGAGATATAGTCAATCAAACACGCCGGGGGAAAGTGGTTCAATTGACCCCGTTACGGGGTCAGTAGACTCAAATGTTTAACGTCACCTAACTAGTATTTGTAGTATATTTTACAACTACATATTTACACATAAAAAAGGTTATAGTTCAGTTTACCTGCATTCATGATAAAAACTACAATATTCTTGAAACAAGTATCAAAAAGGATCGAGTAAAAACTTTGCCTTTAACTTTTTAACGCCCGGTTATATTCTTATTTTAAAACAAGCGAACTGTGTAATTTAAAATTGTACATAGAATTAAATACAATTTAAGTTATTTTTATTCAAAATTGTAACTTTATTAGAAGTAATGACTTTATATGAAAACGAGCTTGGTTCATTTGCCCCAGTGGTTCAATTGCCCCAGTCACAATTCTAAGAGTTATGTATTAAAATTATAATTATGGAAAATAATAACTTTTATTTTTTAATAGACTTTAATTGACAGTCAGTTTTACATTGAGTTGCAGAAACATAGATTAGGGAGCTTTTACATGTCCAGTCGGTTTTTTTTTTCGATTACGAGGCATCTTCAAGAAACAGTATTATAATTATTTACAAGAGAAACTTTTAAGTACTGTTAATAAGATAAAAAAATCCTTCAATTACATTGTACTACTAGACCAGGTACCGAACGATCATGTATCTTAATCATTTCTAAATACAAATTAAAAAGTTTTATTAATTAATATAATATTACTTTGATTAAACAATTTATCAGGAAACAGTCGCCTTGCTATGATCCTTAAAGGATGGCATGTCATTAACTCTCTATTTCAGACAGTAATTAGCAAATTACAAATGGGGAGTTAAAAAAATAGATATAAGTATGCATGCATACAGTTTTAAGTAATTATTTAGAAATAATAAGAATATTAAAAAAACCCTAATGATTATTTTTCAAAATCGTGCCTTTGCTGGAATAAAGCCCCTTTCAAGTTAGCAAATTAAAGTAAGTTTTTCATTACAAATAAAATAATAATAATAAGTTAAATTGTCTTCATGCGATATTTTTCACGATGCATTGCGACTTACAAAATTACGAGTAGGTATAAGGGTCAGTTGAACCACCGGGGCGATTGAACCGGTTCAATCGCCCCACGATTAGTGGACCAATCGTCTCGACAGACCTTTTAGCAAAAATAATTATTTACTCGGATTTAGGCAGCGTTGCGACCATCAGTTTTATAACAACGTAGGCCTAAAAGTCAAAAGAAATCAACAAAACACAAAACAATCCAAATACATTGTTATTTTGCATAAAAATGACCATATAATACGGGCGTAATATTTACCGTGAGCGTCCTAAAACTTCGTTGCTCTCTAGTACGCATCCGCGCTGGTCTGCGCCCGCGGCTGACTGTCAGTTACTTGCCGCGTTTTATAAGAGTGTGCTGAAGGTACATGCACATTGATAACTTATTTGGTTTCTGAGAAATCGCGTGTGGAGCACTTGCCCCGCGGTTCAATTGTCCCCGGTCTCCCCTAACCGACTATGGCGTTCAATGGTTTTGTCTTACGTCTTCAAAGTCACCCTGCGGACCTAGCAAGACACGGGGATAACTAAACCCCGTCTTATCTCTCTATCTCTTTCGTCGGTACTAGTGTAAGAGACGCATTTTAGAGATAAAATGGGGATAACTTATCTTCCCCCTCCTTATGATGACCCTTAGAGGTTTTATACATCTCTAAGTCGCTTAACTTGTCCAGACGCGGAGACTATACATCTCCCTTATTAGTTATTTATTATATATTTTTTTTCCTACTAGGATTGTTTGCTGCCTTTTTCATGTGTTAGTTTTAGTTAAAAGTCTAATGTAAAAGTTGGAAAAAAAAGACTTACTGCTGAGTTTCTTGCGGCGTTTCTTCTTAGCAGATGTCACCTTTCGAAGCGCTGGTAGCTTCAGACATGTAAAAGAGCCCATGTGGCCTACTTGCAAAATAAATATTTTCATTTTCATTTTTATTTTCGTCTCAACCTGGCTAGGCCGCTGGATACACCAATCTGTGCCTTTAGTAATAGTAACGTTATTCATTTTAAACCCGCTTAAGGTAGCTGACTAATAGGCTAGTTTCCTGAAAAGTACTAATTAGTCGCCATTTGCGTTATAAAAAAATATTGAACACATATTTTTTCTTTTGTCAATTAAACAAGAAATGACGAAGATATAGGTAGTGCGTTGAAGTTCCGCGTGACGTCACGACTTTGTACATTTTTTACCATTAAGTGACGTCATTAGCCCCCACTCCCGAACTTTGATGCGCGTTATCTTTGTCAATTTTGATTGATTTGATAAAGCAACAAATACGTGTTCAATATTTTTTGATAATCTAACTGGCGGACTAATTAGAATTACTATTTTTTTACCAAGGAAACATTCCTATTGCGTAAAAATTTAAATTTGCTAAAATCAAATACGAGTAATAAGTGTGTCTTAATAAGATAACATGCCAAAGATGATAATTTTGTCGGGACTACATTCAAGTAGGCATGTACCTACACTAAATTAAACTAAAGGCGATCACGCGTTCCTAACTGATTGGAGACTTCACAGATTTGTGCAGTTTCCACACGATGCTTTCCTTCACTGTAATGCCAGTTGTAGATCTCAAATTGACATCCGCACTTAAGTTCCGAAAAACTTGAAGCGCGTGCCAGGAATTGAACCCGCAACTCTCTGCGGCCCTAACATGCAAGACACAAAGATAAGTTAGACCGTCTTATATCTAAGTGCGTCTCTCTCACACTAGTGCCGACGAAAGAGATAGTCATAGAGATAAACGGATATAACTTATCTTTGTGTCTTGCATGTTATGGCCGCTAAATGTAATGTAAACTAATATTAGTTTAATCGCATGTCAAGTAATCACCTTTTTTCCGTACCCAAAGGGTAAAAACGGGACCATATCTAAGGCTCCGCTGTCCGTCTGTCCGTCTGTCCGTCTGTCTGTCCTCTGTCACCAGGCTGTATCTCATGAACCGCGATAGTTAGACAGTAGAAATTTGCACAGATGATGTATTTCTGTTTCCGCTAAAACAACAAATACTAAAAAACCAAATTAAATAAATATTTAAGGGGGTCCCATACAACAAACGTGATTTTTTTGCTCGTTTTTGCTCGTTATTGATAACGGCAACAGGTAGACGCTTGGAATATTCACAGAATATTTAGATATAGACCTTAAAAATAAATAATTAAAATAAAATAAATATTTAAGGGGGGCTCCCATACAACAAACGTGATATTTTTTGCTTGATTATAGATAATGGTACGGAAACCTTCGTGCGCGAGTCCGACTCGCATTTGGCTGTTATTTTTTTTTAATAATACCTTTAGAATACAAAACCGCTTAGCGCCAGCTTTAACGTGGTGCGAATGCACTCAAAACCTTCATTTGTCCAAAATTGCAAACTGCGCTGTAGCATGGAAATTGAAACAAGTTTCGTAATTTTAACTCAAGCGGGTCAAAGCGGAAAGCGCATTGAAATCAAGGCTTATATTCACGTTATTATTGTTATATGTATCTGTGGCTCTGAAATAAAGTTATATGTATCTTGTTTTGAGGCTGCAATAGGAAGGATCTAAATTAATGTTTAAAATGTTGGTGAAAGTCCATATTCTTCAACATATTTAAATCGTCAGTAACATTACCATGAATTTATGCAAACCGTTTTCGTAATAGAAAACTATCGCTCGGTCCCTTTAACTTGTATTCGTCGAAATAGGTAAGTACTGCAAAACAAAACTACAAACAAAACTCATGGTAACGTTAACCTTTTGACCGCCACAGTCGGCGGCAGCCGTTAGCGGATACAGGGTAAAAAAGTCCTTCACTACCTTGACTTAAAGTTGAAATTCGTGTTACTTCTCAGGCATGCTTGGCGGACAAAAGGTTAAACACAATGAACGTCTTACATTATATTTAAGATTGTGATGCAAGCTGGCATTAGAATTGTAAAAAGAGCAAAAAAGTAATTAAGTATTAAAATGTTATTCAAATTCATGAAAATGAAATGAATAAAAAGTAAAAACATATATAAGTGCTCAGTTAATTTCGCCTTTGTAACTAAAATACATTTAATTATATGCAGTTTTTTCGTACGTTTAAGTGATATTACATTAAATAATAAAAAAAGAGATAGCCTTAATGCCACTAGATATCTCAAAAATAACAAATCTTTTTCTAGTAATCCAAGTTAAAAAATACAATAGGGAGGGAGAGATATTCAGATGGGCCCTCCACAATCGATTAAATTATTCAGTCGTTTCGAGCGTTTTGTACCGATTTGCATAGATACGAGATCAGACAGAACAGAAGTCACAAGTCGCGACTGGAATGAAATCCCGATTATGCCAAGATTGGTACGAGTCCTGCCTAATGCCCTGTAGAGAGAAATTTAATTTTCTACACGATGAACTTTTCATTACACTCCGCTAGATGCAAGTGGTTTGGATTTTCTGCTTTTGGTGCCTATAATTCATTCGGTATAGTTATTGCAGCTGTTTTCAGGTATCTCATTTAGGTTGCATTAGGAGTTAGCTAGAACATTTTGCGTACCATCAATACCATATCGCAATTTTCTGGAAGCATCGAGTATTATGTATGTACCTACTAATTGTTATGTGATATTTTTTATTTATAATGTGTATTCATATTTATTAGCGTATAATGTAGATTCTATAGGTAATGGGAATGATTACTTAACTCGATAATTATGTACTTGTGCATAATAAAGATCAATGTTAATTGTTGAATTAACATTGGACCTTTATGTGCGCAATAAAAACAGGCAATTACAAAATAATTTATTTAATTACAAAATCACATAGTTTAACGTATTTTAATTTTTAATGCAAGTCTAATTTAAGGTGCGAAGAGTTCTTCAAATGGAACATTTTTGTAAAGTTTGTTGATTGCTATGTGAACTTTGTCGGCCACGGCCTTCGTGTAAGGAGGGCCGAGCTCCTTCATCAGCTCGCGCCAGTTTTCGTTCATGACCTGGTTGATTGTGTCACCTGAAAACAAAAGATTGTTATAAATGACCATGTCTTCCACCTTCCATGGCAAGAACATTAAAAATGTAGGTTTATAATAGGTTAACGACGGTAACCAGCCCCCGAAGTACAATTTTTCCGAGCTGGAGCAAAAACTTGACATTGGCACGGCTCCTCTCCAGCATTTGAGATTAAAGATTTTAGTGAAACAAGTAAATTTTTTCAAATACGAGTACATGCATTTAGCGCCCCGCTTAAGTTGCCGCCCAGGCCCCCAATTCTTGGTGCATTCGAGATAAGCTCACAATCGAGATCAAACGTCAGTGCATACTCTGACGTTTAATCTCGCAATCGACATTATCTCGAATGCACCGAGAATTGGGGGCTGATCAGGGCCGACCAAAAAAAACTCTACGTTTCTGAAATTTTAAATTTAAGTAAATTGGAGAGAACGGTCATAGTATAAAGAGGGGGTATAGGCTATCTCCGGCCCAATCCACGATATAATTGCCTACTGTCTCAGGGTTGTCTCTGTTCAATTAGGCAATCTGAACAGAGACAATTTTGGAATCGATGAATTATTAAGATTAGATACCCAAACACAGCAATACGTTCTCCTGCGATTATCACACATTTTTCATTCATTTAGCGGTGCCGAAAAGCCGTGACGCGTGAACCTCGTGCGGTGTTAGCCCCGACTGGCGCACTGAGAAACGGGTCGAGATTTTGTTTAAGTGTGCGTGCGGTTACGCATAGATACTATGGCGCACACATACAAGCCGCGCACGCTGCGTTTGTATGAAGATAACTTACTTCCCCCCACTTTATACTATGGAACGGTGGCTAATGTCTGTGCTGGCATGTGATTCTCTAACGGTCTAAGCGCGTCACCCGCTAACAAATACTCACCTTTGCTCAGAACACCGGTTTGTGCCAATATAGGAGTCGTCGGTATGCATTCGGTTGGCAAGTTAGAAAATCATACTGCATGGCTATCCGATAATGTTATGAAAAACTTTTCCGTTGATATGTCAACGAGGATTAAGTACTCTATTCGTCAAGGTAGTTAACTAAATATAAACAAACTAACCTACTTGACTCAGTTAACTAGTCAATCGGGACACAGATTGACACACCATAGACCGAAAAGAGCCAATCAAGACATCCCATAAATAACTAAAAAACAGCCAAGTGCATGCACAATGTAGGGTTCCGTACTACTCAACACCCAACGCTATTTTTATGAACAAAGTATAGCTATGCCACACAATCTACGCTGTGGACGTGGTTCTGTTTCTACCTTTCTTATAAAAAAAAATAAGAATACATTTAAATCATCTGTATACAAGCGTAAGTAGTATTTTATTAATTGTCAATAAAATTGACGCTATGCAGAGCGACCAGACCGCTAGCTGGAAGAGCGTTGCCCCGATCGCCCGTGACTCGTCGCTTGCGCATCTACCTATAAGAGCCGAGCGCTAATATTATTACCTATGATTTATTAGTCCTGGCATATCTCGTACCGTATTTTTAGATAATTCGCATAGTCTAAACTTGTTATTGTTACATGAATGGATGGAGCCGATTATCAAATATCAACATGTACGATAATATCATGCGACGAGATTATAAATCTGGCCGAGTCGACTTTGCATATTGTCATCAAGATAAATAGCGTCTTAACATTGATGTTTGGTTTTGTATCAGTATCACGGCTTGCTGAATTCCTGTGTATTTGGAATGTCGGTATTACCTGCCTGCTGCTGTTGCTGCGTGTTTTGTTTTATAAACGAAATCGTTCTTCCACCCACACAGACAGAAGTATAGAAATTAAAGCAAATAATTTGGTACTGTACTCTGTGCTTATTATAATTATAATAAACAGGGCACGAGGGACCTTCCCGCAAATGTAAGATTCTGTAGGCTTAGCACTATATTTTTCTCCAAGAAACTATGTTTATATTTGGATCCGTTTACAAGTTACAGTTTGTTGAGTTTTAACCGAAAAAGTGAATCCGTTCAACCCGAACAGCGATTTCTAACCATTGCAAACCGATTGTACATCATTTATATGATACGTTATTTTGCGCAAGGTCCCCTAATAATGTCGTTCCACCCTGTATGTACAACGTTTGTTATGATTTGATAGGAAAAGTATCCCCTTAAACTTTGAGCACGTTGTCTACTAAAGGCCGAATTCAGAAAGGCCCCTCAAATTGATCTTCAATTAAAATGACTTTTCACTGACGTTTCTGTATAGGTTGACAACTAGTTGAGGGACATTTAACTATTTATATCTAATCAAATGCTTAAGTGGCGTTTCTGAATTCGGCCATAAGAATATCGGTGATGAGTGTAATCGGGCAATCCGATGTTAAAACTGTTTTTGTTACGGAAAATGATACCTACTTGAAGCGCATTTTGATTACTTTCGATATAGTATTCGTACGTTTCATTAAAACCAGACGGAGGAATACGGCACTTCCGAATATGGGCACGCGTCTAAAGAAATTACTTACTTCAGATTAAAGTATAGGTAATCGAAAGATCTCAGGATCTTTACAATGACTTACCAATTTGTGCACCTCCGAAAAGGTTAGTTAGATGAAACCACACTCTGCCGTAGGCTTGAGTCTGCTTCAAGTCATACGTCTCCAGGTGTTCCACGCCGTTTGAGTCATGGGTCATCCTGATTCTGGACTTGATCAGGATGTCAGTATTAACTGAAAGAAAAATGCTCTTGTTAATTTTATCCACTAACTTATTCAAAAGTTCCAAGTTATACTACTACGTCTATTTCTCTCGTTGCTATCAGGACTGGAGAATAAAAACAATTTGAAGTAACTATCTCAGCAAAAAAGTATCTGGGCTGTCAAGAATTGATACAGGCTGTTGCGCGATCCTAGTTCTTTTTTATGGTGTTTAGTTCTAGCGGCAGCATCAGTTGAAACTGCAAATTCTTGAGAAACCCACAGCTGGAATGTTCTACGTGCGTCACAATGTCTTAAGTCGAAGACATGTCTTGGAATTATAATTCCGCTAAACCTACAAGAATAACTGGGACTTTATTGGCTTTCTTAGTTAGACAGGGCTTTGCTGTTTCTCTTACACTTAAAAGTTTATTTTGAAAATACTAAACACAAATTAGACACCAGTGTTCTTAATGGTTTAAGGAGGGCGATTGAGCGTCACTCGGCATCATTCTTTCTCAGAAACGACACCTATCTAAATAAACCTGGAAATTAAATCATTATCTAAATACAAAATCTCATCGAAATCGTTATAGCTGTTTCCGATAAACCCATTACATAATATAAATTGCTCGCTTAAAGTTATGAGAGTTGAGATAATTATGTTACTAGGCTAGGTACCTACACCTACATATTAATATAAATAATACCTATAATGAACATGCATGAGTCATTTGATCCTACTTTGACTTCAGTATGCAT
Source organism: Tortricodes alternella (assembly GCA_947859335.1). NCBI lineage: Eukaryota > Metazoa > Arthropoda > Insecta > Lepidoptera > Tortricidae > Tortricodes > Tortricodes alternella. The sequence continues at coordinate 9,236,532 of OX401981.1, forward strand.
ACTTGCATAGCTTAAGTGTATAGGTTGGCTATAGCATAGTATAGTTATCGATTATCATTTATGATGCATTTAAGTACCTGTTGAAAAAGCTTTGTCGTTTATTGCATTGCAGTTGAGGAAGTAAATATAAAAAACAAAAGAAGAGGATATAAAATAATACACCTGTTGAAAAAAAAATGGTTTTGCTTAAGAATATTGCGTGTTTGATATATTAAATCGGTAATTTGTATGTTTTACCTCAGCAAATGTCGGTTTGGCCAAAGTAATAATTCTCAAATGAAAAAATATCTTAATAGGTACTTAACTACTTATTAAATTTGGAAGTGGAATATGTTTTTGTAAAGACTGATTTAAGAAACGTAATTCCGCATAGGAATTTGAAACTTGCCAGAAACTAGGTCAAGTCTGACCTTGTTTTTGTATGTGATTACCCTTCTCAAACGAATGAAAGCATTTCCTATTCCACCGCTACGAATACTAGTAGGTACTTATTTTACTAAAAGATAGTTGAGGTTGCTGGAACGGTATACAATTTTGACGTTAGGTATGTTAATACCTAACGTCAAAATTGTATACCGTACGGTTGCGAACCTCAAAATAATGTATCTTGTTTATTGTTGTGAATAAATGTTATTTCTATTTCTATAATAACAGAATAATGAAGAAATAATGAGACATAACATTGTCTGTGATTAAATAAGGCAATTAACATTGTAATTTCAACAAGGCGCCTGTAATTTTGCGTAATCAAATACAGCCCCTCTGATGACAAGAAGATACTTGCTTAATGCTTAATCATCCTTTGGGTGAACGCAATGTTTGTCGTGCAAAATCCGACCTAGGTACTGGTGCAAACTGTCCATTCATGTTATTAATATTGGCACTTCAAAGAATTTACATTTAAAAAGGTAGGTATAGTTGTAATCCTTTTCCTAGTCCTGATCCCATTAGCTACTTGTCTGGCAAACAAAGCCATTGTCTTTCATTGTAAAGTGTAACCGCAAATCTTTACTTTGAAATGGCAGGTAGTAACTGCAAACACTATTTCACACAAAGGGATCTTTATGTTTAAGGTAAGAAGGTTCACATTAGAACACAGAGCATGTCAGGTGTTGAACATTTTACAATGAAAGACAATGGCTTTGTTTGCCAGACAAGTAGCTAATGGGATCGGGACTAGGAAAAGGATTACAACTATAGGTATTATTCTTACTGATTTTACGTTACATTGGGTCCAATTCGAAACGGTGTCCGCTAAATTTAAGATTGCCTAAACTTAAATTAAGAAACGTCAAACTCGATTTTGTATAGCTAAGTCTAAAGTTTCTTATTTCAAATTTAGCCACTTCTAAATTTAGCAAAAACACGTTCGAATTGGCCCCAATGTCAAACTACTTAAAATGATTGTATGGAGTTTAATTAAATATGTTTTTTTTTAAACTTAGTTTACGTTTTAACACCATTTCCAATAATATAATTACAATATAGCCGCGTAGGCTACTGAGTGATTTTACTTTAACTCAGTTTTATAAATTAAATTGGAGAGGAATGTGTCTAATAGCACTTTTCTTACAGTCTCTAAGTTATTAATTACTTCATAATTTCAGCCGAAAGATGTCCACTGCGGCCCTAGCATGAATGACACAAAGATAAATTAAACCCGTTTACCTCTATGACTATCTCTTTCATCGGCACTAGTGTGAGAGAGACGCACTTAGAGATAAGACGGTCTATCTTATCTTTGTGTCATTCATGTTAGGACCGCTGCTTGACATCGGCTACCCGCCCCAATGATGCCCACAACGAACTAACTATCCTGTGCTGCTCTCATCTAACGGAATCCCGCAATCTTCACCGGTCGTCAATCCACCCTGTTTCGGTGGTTTGCCCATGTTGCGCCTTCCAGTACGCGGTTGCTACTGAAGAACTTTCGGTGTCATTGGCCATCTGTATAACAATCAATATAATGTGCCCCGCGCACTGCCACTACCAAACTGCTGCTGCTGCTGCTGCAAGTTTAGCAATTCTTTGGGCTATGTCGGTTACTTTAGTTCTTTTGCGGATCTCCTCATTTCTAATTCGATCTCGCAGTGCAATTCCAAGGAAAGCCCTCTCCATTGCCGTTTGGGTGACCTTGATCCATCTCATGAGACCCATAGTGAGCGACCACTTCTCTGTCGTAAGTCATCACTGGCAAAAAACACTGGTCAAAGATTGCGGTATGTAGGACGAGAAGATGTGTTGCCTTCTTTTCGGAATTGGACCTACCTAACTCGACTGTATGTCCTAGGTTTATATAATCGGCAACAACTTCGAGCGCATAGTCTCCAATTCCCACGGGAGTTGGCAGTACATGGAGTCATAGACATTTGACAGAATCTTCGTCTTGTCCATGTTCATTTTAAAGTCAACTCATTCGGACAGTCTCTACTGAAGTCATCGAGCATGGCACTGAAATCCTCCGTGGTCTCAGCCATAACTACTTTGTCATCACTAAACCGAAGGTGAAAGATGTGCTCTCCGTTTGCGTTGATCCAGAGTCCTTTCCGGTCAATAACCATAATCACATCTTCCAATGTAGCGCGGAACAGTTTTGGACAGATAACGCAGCAGCCTGTCTGCAGGATAGGTTTTGAGTTTTGGTCTTGTAGTGGGACCTGGAGAGACTGCAAACCCCAGTTCTCGATCGAATTAAAGGCTTTCTCATAGTCACAAACGCTAAGCAAAGATGCATGTTATACTTTTCGGTCTTCTATAAAACTTTTCGTAGCGTATGTATGTGATTTACGGTGCTGTGACCTCTCCGGAAACCGGTTTGTTCGGGAGACTGGAAGTCGTCGAACCTGCGTGCGAGATGGTTCGTAATGACTCTCGAAAACAGCTTCTAAACGTGGCTCAGAAGTGAGATGGGACTTCTTTTTATTTATTGGCATAAAAAATGGTTGCATGTTTGATAGGGTAAATCACAAATCCTTTCAGGTTTTCCTGTATACTGAGGTAAGTAAATTTAGGAAGTCTTATGCACATGACAAGATTCTAATAACACATCACAAACATCTATTTATAGCTAAGATGGTGTTGAACGTTTACCCTCATTACTATTTATTTACTAAAAGTGGTTTATTAGTAAATGCAACCGATAAAGCCTTAGCAGGGCACTGAGACCGCCCCGCCTGCTCCCCCGAGAGCGAGAAGGACGGCTGCAGGCGCCGACCTGTTGCTATCATCGGAAGGTATGCGCTCGCGCACACACAATCGTACACAAAATAAAATAGATAACGTTAAGCGTTATCTATTTAACACAGCGTATTTTTTTCAAATTAGCTTTAATTTTGTTTTTAATGATACTCTCTCTAACGCTAACTGGCTTTAGTTTTTATTAATTTTGGTATAAGACTTCTTCTTCAGCAGGGTCCTAGCCCTTCTTGTAGCATCACCACACTTCTGTTCCATGCTTGCGATGTTTTCTCCTCGTGTATGATGGAATCGAATAACTTCTGAAGGGCTTTAAGGACCGGTTTTCAACCTGGCTTCAGAAATTCGGCTGTGATTCCGTCATCACCTGGCAACTTGTTATTTTTAAGATAGGTATTTGAGAGCCATACATTTCTTATACAATCTGACGTCTCGGAAGTCTTTGGTATAGTGTAGAGTCAATCTAGCTCTCGACTCCTTTTGTATAATTGTCAAAAGAACTTCTCATCCTCAGTGAAAAGCTCAGGTTTGGATGTCATGATCGTATTTACCATACTGCCACCTAGTGACATTCCACTATTAAACTTTGTCAGCTGGTGCCAGTGGTGAGACTTGCACCATGCATGCGCCTGACTTGACTGATGGTGTTGCTGTTTAACTTGTTAAAGTCATATAAGTAGGCGATATTAAGAAAGCAGGTATGTATGTATATACAGTAACTGATCGTAAATATAATTTTTATGAGGGCTCATCGTGTTTTGATTGTTTTGACTGCAGGCAAAAGGTTATAGAGGTTGTTTTAAGGTATTTAGTGATAAGAGCATTTCTTTCTAAATTCAAATGAAGGCAAGTCGTAGTCAAATATATATAAATATACATGTACCTATTCAAGGAACTCTTACACTGTCAAGTGTGAACATATTGTGGTAATGACAAAAAGCAATTTCCAATCACAATTGAGGATAAATATACAAAAGAAACAATGTCTTTTTACTGCAGCAATTCTATGTGAATAAGATGACCTTGTCATTATATGGTTTGAAGCTATACGACGTAGCAAGTTCTTCATTAACATTTTATCCATAACAAATAACAACACTTCAAAGAGAATTAGGACAAATAAATCGAACGTGGCCACAAGTAGTATTGTGGCTCTGCCCACCTCATTAGGGATTTCGGGCGTGATAATATGTATGTATATAAAGAGAATTCCTGGACCCAAAGTCTCAGGAAAACGAGATGAATCTACATGCGAGTTAAGTTAAAAAATCTATGTATCTGACATTAATCCCGAACCGATTAATCTCGTGTGACCCGAGAATTGGTTTTTTCCTTTATCTCCTGGCCATGCTAGGTTGACACAAGAATAAGTTAAACCGTCTTATCTCTAAGTGCGTCTCTCTCACACTAGTGCCGACAAAAAAGATAGTCAGAGAGATAAACGGGTTTTTTATCCCCGTGTCTGGCATGCTAGGGCGGCTAAGACGGCGAGAGAGAGAGAGAGAGAGAGAGAGCTACAGACAGACAAATGGACATGGGGAAACTTCAAGAGAAGAAGAAGAGGCTTTTTAATCTAATGCAGTTTGAGATAAAATTCAAAAAACCATCATACTCACTGGTTTTCACGGTAATTTTTCCGTTGCCTCTGAATGGGATGAGAAGAATAGAACCGTCGGTTTCGTAGTCACCTTCGAAAGTCATGTTTCCGAACAATTTCATAATCACAACGTTTTTTCCAAAGTTCCACCTGAATAGAAAAAAGCCGTTTTATTATTTGTTATTTGTTATATTTACATGGTTCGCAGTTACCTAATATGTATTGTTTTTGGATATACATTGAACAATATATCTTTTGTTTCAGAAAGCCCGTAGTTTTGGTAATACAGACCATTTCTATGTTTAAAAACCTCCATGCAAATAAACAAATGTTCATCTAAAGGGGCGTCTCCATCAAAAGCATTCTTCCGCGAGCAATCATAGAACGACTAGCAACGAATGCTCGTTATCGAGCCCAGCATTTGTTTGCGAACAAAACTTCGACCATTTGATAACGAGTAACGAATTTGTTTGCGAGCAATTCTCATTTCACGTTAAAATGTCGAACGTGGCGGTCACGAGTGCTTCATTTATACTGCATCGATACATGTAATTTATTATTATGAAAACTGTATAAATACCGGTGCATTGGATACCATGGACAGTTTAAATGCACTACAGTTACATTATTATTTCAATGCTATATCACCAACGAGGTTACCAGGCTGTTTGCTCACCAGACAGCGTTTTGTTCGGGTGAAAATTCGCAGCGAACACTTCCGCGAACTGAATACTCGTGACTTGTTAAGACTCCCACACTGACCTAAGTTCGTACTTGCGTGTAAGCCGTGCACTACTCGGCACACCGCATGAATGATCAACACACGAATGCTTTGGTGGAGACCTTCCTTTTCGCGAACAGAAAGCGCATCGTTTAAACAATATTATTAAAATTCAATACAATAAAACACAATTTAAGTTCCTCTATTAACTCAAATTATTGCCAAAGTGTTGCTGAGTTATTTATGTACGTTTATTATACCTTATTTGTTTTAATTTAGCGATCTACTGGAAAACGACATCCAGTCGTCCATCTTAATGGGGTCCTAGTGAAAAAGGGGTTAAGTCAAAAAAGTGTGATGTTTATAGTTATATAGCTTGTTCTGATTTCAACAAGCTATATAACTGAAAATCACACTTTTTTGACTTAACCCCTTATTCACTAGAACCCCACAATTTTGTGCAAGCGTATAAGTAAAAATATTTTCCTAAGGATTCCCACATGTTTGAAGTGGTTACTAACGATGAGTCCGTTCGTCAAAATGAGGATTAGTTATTACCTTGTTAATATTGCTATAATAATGACACATTTTTATAACAAGCTTTGTGCTCATTGAACTTTATTATTACAATAAAGTGCGTACACAAAATTTCGTGCCTGTGTTGAAGAGTTGAAGAGTTCCTTTATCTGGAGCTAATCCTGATATCGATTCAGGTCATGCTTACCATAAAAATGCATTGTCATCGGAACTGAACCAACATGTAAAAATTCAACTTCGTAGCATAAGAGGAAGCGGTTCTAATTCAGCTTGCAAGATTTGGCCTAAACAAACCAACTAACATACAAACATTGCAAGTTAAAAGCTTGTAAATATGGCTTCAGTTGATAACTTTAAAAATTTCACTGGACATTTGATTTTTAATTTCCACGCTTTATTTACGGAAAAAAACTTAAAAGTGGCCGGTTTACCTTCGCCGAAATTCGTTCACGCAAATTGCGATAAGTGGCCTTAGGAATATTTATGATTACACAACAGGTAAGCAAGGACTTTTTGGTCATTAATGAGATTTTATACGTAAATAAGAACATAAAAACATAGTAAGATAATAACATTTCCTAAGGTCGACTAATTGGGAGAGTATACAAATATTTTGATTTATTCATGAACATACCTATAAATTACTTTGTAAACAAAGCCTGAACAATAAAAACAAATTTAAAATTGACATTATCGCTGCTTTCGGTATATTTTTTAAGAGGAGTATGAAACTACAGCTTTTCATACAAAATGCGATAACGTTTCCCACCCCTGAAATGTTTACCGATGTTTACCAATTTTTGTTAGGTTGTCAGTCAGAACAGAATCTAGGTCTATACGTTTTGGTTTTTTCACTATAATCAATAAATTCAGTTTTATTGTTCTTTTAGTATTCTGGCGCAAACTAATTTCGGCAAATATTTATCATTGTTGATCTTTAATCAATATTCAAAAAACGTATAGGTAGACCTAGATTTTGTTCTGACTGACAACCTATCCAAAATTTGTCAAAATTGGTTAACATTTAAGGGGTGGAAATCGTTATAACCTTTTGCATGAAAAGGGTGACTTTTGCCGTTGGTTCACAGTCCTCTAAGTCATATGAGTACTTTTCTAATAAAGCGAGAGCTTAACCAAATACGGAGACGGCGTTACAAGCGTCAAACGGTATATAAAATTTTTGGTCATTCTCATATACGTTTAGAATTAACATATTTGGAAAATAAAAATATCACGCGGTGGATTTTTTTTCCCGCTTTAGCAACAACGCTCTATCTTGTTAACAGTTTTTTGTCCATTACCAAACTAGTTTGTAGAAACTGTAAACACATTAAATAAAGTGTTTGTACCTCAAAATTTATATTTTAGACGAGATACATTAACATTACTTATAGTCTATACAAATAAATAAACTTGAAGTGTCTGTCTGAGATTTTAAAATGAATACAGTGGAGAATGCTGGCCGTTGAAGCTTAAATTAAGGCTTTTAGAATTTTTATTTGTCTGTCTGAATGTTTGCTTTGTCCGAATATGCTCCAAAACGGTTACTTATAATATAAATAATAAATAAGAGACACTCAACATATAAAAAGTCAAAGGTGAATCTAGCTTACCTACTCTTTATTGTGTTCCAGCAAATCGTTTACGTTATGCTGAGTGGTAGCGCAGTCCGCACATCCGAATAAATAATTATTTTCATCCGGTTAGATCTATATTTGTATCGTATGTCATCCTATTATCCCTAAGCCTAAGCCAAGCAATAACTAAAAGTAAAGTGACAACATACCTGACTTCTTCTATGTCCATGTCCTTCAATCCCTTCAAGATTAAGTTCTTACTTCTGATAGTGAACGTTCCCGTTTTTGCAACGATATCGTCGAGTGCAAGCGGATCTATAGGTTCGAGACCAAATTCAGGGATCCCTTTCGAGAATTGTGGTTGAATACTTTGTGCTTGTGCAGTTATGCATTCTGTTAGCTGGGTAGTGGGCAGGCTTCTCGAACACGGTGTTATGTATGATGCTGAAGAGAAACACGTTTCAATTAATTGATAAAAACTTGAATCGATGACTCTTGTAGAAGATCATCAATGTATATCCTGAGTTGCTTTTTTGCAAAGAAATTTGACCAAATCAAAACAGGTAAGCATGTAAGTAGAACTTTTAATTGTTTTAAACGGTCGTGTTTATGACCAGCGCACGCGTTTTCACATTTGGTATTAATTTCACTCCGACCTAATACCGCGGATTAAAAATCTTGAGAGAATGTTTAGAAATTCTGCCCATTATTTATTAAGTGACAAGGTTCTAAGATGCTAATGATAATTATAATGTATGGCGTAAGGGATTGGTGGTTTACTGTTTTTGGCCGCCGCCAGCCTTTTAGGGATCCAATAGCGACCGACAATGGCTCCCGGATTCATTTATTTCCACGCTACAATCAAGTGCTTTCCAGGGACCCTCATTGTGTTTGACCATCAAAGTGATTCCTAAATTGGAGGCACATAATAGCCCCCAAGGAAGTGAGCCCTTCGGAATTTAACTCGTCTTATAAAGGAAATGACACGGCAAGTCTGTAGCGGATGGCAAAAACTTTTCCTAACCTTTTCATTTTAAATAAATGGCAGATAATCTGTTGAAAATCTTGCTTAGGAAACACTGACAGAAACATTTACTGGCAATGGATATGTCAAAAAGAAATATTGGGGTAAATGTGCTATCAAAAAAAAAGGGTCAATAAATTATAGAAAATAGTTCGACTTACGTAAATGCGTTGCTCTTGAGCCCAATATGCAGATTGCACAAACAATTAATTCTAACTTCATCGTGGAACGTGTTACCCTCGCCGGAAGATCTTGCACAATGCTACAAAATATAAATGCTCTCCACTTTTATGTCGGCAAACTAAGACGCGTTTATTTATATACAAAACGTTGACGTCTTTTATTATGACGCACTGTTATATCCTTTTAGCGGATATACACGTTTTTTAATCCTCGATATTGTATAATTTTTTTGTAGCTTTTCAGTAAAAAACGTTTGAGATTATATTAAATGAGTATTTCTCCAAAAGTTTGGACCTACAAGATTAACGTGGTTATGTAATCAACTTTTAATTTGTAGGGTCGTTTGTACCTCAAAAGGTAAAAACGGAACCCTTATAGGATCACTCGTGTGTCTGTCCGCTGTGCGTCCCTCAGTCTGTCACAGCCAATTTGCTCCGAAACTACTGAACCGATTGAGTTGAAATTTGGTACACACATCTATGTAAGTCGGGTGTGATGGTGACCGCAATACGGACGTGCAGCGTAAATAAATGAATTCTAAACACGCGGGCCACTTTTGGGGGTAAATTAGAAAATAAAAAAAAAATTGTTTTGCAAACTAAGGCATATGACATATCAAATGAAAGGGCTCATTGGGATAATTGTTTTTTTTTTTGTTTTTTTATTTTTATTTTAAGATCAAAAGTTTTGAAGTTATTAAGGATAATAGGCGAAAATTGAACATACCCCCCCTTATCTCCGAAATTACAGGGCCTAAAATTATGATTAAAAAAAAATGCTTGCTCAGTTTAACCAATGTCATCTGTCAAAGTTAATAATTTTATATCACACTAGCTTCCGCCCGCGACTTCGTCCGCGTGGAATTCGGTTGTAATTATGCTCTCGACAACTTTTGAGTTATTTGGGACAAAAATGACCCTATTTTCTATTCCAAAAGCTAAAGTCTAACTATATACGACGTTTCATGAAAATACGTTCAGCCATATGGAGCTAAGTTGTAACAAACATACACAAACACACACATACAATAATTTATTTTAGAAACGGTTACCTACCTAATTGTTTGTTTTGAACTGCATATATATTATAATAAGTGTCAAGTCGATAAACAAATGGAATCGGTTTTTCTAATACAAAGTTTAACGCCCCAAGGCCCCCTTTTTAGGGGTAGTTTCATATTGTCTTATACCGCATACCTATTTTTCTATTTTGAAGAGTATTTATACCAAGTTTTAAGTTAATAAAGTCATCCAAACAGTTTTTCGCATACTAACTTCCACCCCCTCTTTTACCCCCTTCCACTTTTGTTTCCAAAAGTTTCTATAGCCTATGTCCTGCCTGAAGTGTTCCTGGATATATTATCGAAAACCGCATTGAAATCCATCCAGCAGTTTTAAAGTTTATCGCGAACATACAATCAGACAAACAGACAAACAGACATGAAATTCAAAAACCATTGGGATTTGTTCTGCTGCTCATTCTGAAGCCCCCCAAAGCATTTTTTCATTGTTATCTTCAATGTACAGACTTTTTCCACTTTACGGTTTTATTATATGTATAGATAGCAAAGATCGATTGTGTGATTCTGTAACGTAGACAGCGACTGATCGGCGTAAAACGAAATATTAATTTAGACTAAGGACGAAGTCATTCGGTCGGATACCAAATAAGTCCAAGATATGCGAAATGGACAAGAGATTAATGGATTTCTTTAATAAATACCAGATAATAAAACCGGACAAGTGCGAGTTAAACTCGCGTGGAGAGGGTTCCGTTCCGTACATGATTATCTGAAGTTTACTAGGTTACTTTAAATACCATACACTTCTTATAGGTTTTCCTGCAAACTATACGTAAAGAACTATTCAAAATTGTAGCCCCGGTAGTTTCGGAAATAAGGGGGGGGACTGGTCAATTTTCGCCTATTTTCCTAAATAACTTCCAAACTATTTAAGGTAAAATTTAAAAAAAATGTATATTTAAGAACCTTATAATAAAACCTTTCATTTGATATGTCCCACGAAATAGGGTGCATAATTTTTTATTTTAAAATTCTAATTTACCCCCCAAAAGTGGCCTCCTTGTTTAAAATTTATATATTTACGTCACGCGTCCGTGTTGCGGTCACCGACTTACATATGTATACCAAATTTCAACTCAATCAGTCCAGTAGTTTCAGAGCAAATTGGCTGTGACAGACGGACAGACAGACAGACACACGAGTGATCCTATAAGGGTTTCGTTTTTTCCTTTTGAGGTATGGAACCCTAAAAAAGGAAAAATAGGGGAACAAAAAAAAAACAACTACATCAGCAATATTTTCTCTACTCAAACTTATATAGACTAATGTAAACAATAATTATATTACTGCCGGAGTTTTCCTTGACCTTTCAAAAGCGTTTGATTGCATCTCACATGACCTCCTGATACATAAATTAGAGTGGAATGCGATAAGAGGAAAATTTTACTGAGAAAAACTGACTCATTATCAAAATGCCTTGTCTCTCGTTTAAAGATGCAGGAACGGTTCAAAGAACACAACTAAAGCGAAAATATACTTCCGTAAAATGGGGTGAATAGGAACGAAATCGAAGTTCAAACCTGGATAAAAGTTTATTTTTATATGTGGCACATTGATTTATATACAAAAAGAGTGGTCCGGAGGTATGAATTTTAGTTTGTCAATGATAATTTGTTGTTTCATTTCATAGTTTCTACGAAAAACACATAATAGTCGGCAATCCCATCTCACCCCGCAGTTGGGGTTACAAGGGTTAACAATGGGGTGAGAAGGGAAATTTGCTAGGGTTTGCACTTTCGGGTTATGACAATAGCTTGACTTGTCAAGAGAATATTTTCTTTATGTTGCAAAATTATGTTTATTTATGCTCTTACATAAACCGATTTAATGTTTTCTGTAAGTTGTGACCTTTATTTTAATATAACATGTTTATTTAATTTGCAATTACTTCAACTTCTCCGATACATCAATATTTTTTAAAATAATATTTACCATTTTATCATAAAGACACTTATGACTACTCATGTAAATTGATAACCCTGAACCACGAACACCAACTCACCCCTCTATCGTCCCGGTACACCCCGTTCGTAACACCAACTGATCCCATTCATGAGTTGAGTCATGGGAATGGTCCCCGTTGACGCCCCAACTCACCCCTTAATACATCCCTATTCACCCCATAAAAATGCTCAAATGCGGTTGAATCGTTTTCTATGTTAAAACCATTAAAGAACATATAACTTATGTTTTTCTATTTCCAATAAGCCAAGTAAGTCTATAAACGATATCCAAAAGGTTGATGAACACTTAGTTTGGCAAATTTCATATAAGAACGAAGTTTAATTCAATCAAAAATCCGCCGCTTTCGGGCATCAACTTTGAAAGTGAATTTTTGTTTTAAATTTGTATGATTTGGCAAGACTAAGTTGCCAAAAGAAGAAAAATATGTCTAAAATTATAATAAAATTACTTTAAGAGCAACCTGAGCCCAAAAATTAAAGTAGCTACTGAAAAAAGAAATTCTGGATTGGCATCCCTATTCACCCCGCGGTCCCTATTCACCCCATTTTACGGTTTTAAAAAAGTGAAACTTGGGTCTTGGAATAGCACATAGGGTACTTTTTATTTGAAAAGTTTCCGAGGAAATAATTATAACCAAATTCCACGTGGACGGATTCGCAGTCTAGTCATATTATAAATATGAAAGAATGTGCAGACATTTGAATGTTGGTTCCTCAATCACGCACAAACGGCTGGAAGGATTTTTATGAAATTTGGCAGGCGGATAGGCCGTATCTTGGAATAACGCATAGGATACTTGTCATCCCAATCTCACATGAAAGACATGAACTCAGCTAGTTATTGATAAAATTACTGTTAAATCAATAATAAAATTCATATCGATTATCAATTAACTATAATTAATATCAAACAACTTATCGACAATCTAACTATACCAATGTTTATTTTCAACAAAAAAGACGATTGATTTTAGTAAAACCATTTGCGTCATTGGTGTATTGGTGGTAATGAAAATATCTAATAATTTGAGATTGACTTAATCAATTTGGTACCAGGTTTGCAAAAATTCCGTAGAATATTTGTCATAGAAGCTTTTGCGTATAATTTTGTATGCATAAAATTTGTTCCTCTGCTGTTGTTGTTTGCTCCTCTGCTGCACTGGGAGTGAAGAAATAGCAAAGAATGCGTGCAAATGCTTATCATCCTGGCATGTCGTAAAAGTCGACTACGGGACGGGTCCTCTCCGACATGGTGGACTTCCAGTATGGGCGATGGGCTGATCACCTGTCACCATATGGTTCATCATACCATCTTAAGACTAATTAATCGAACGTGGCCACAGGTAGTCTTGTGGCTCTGCCCACCCCATTAGGGATTTCGGGCGTGATGTGTATGTATGTATGTATGTATAAAATTTGTAATATAGAAGGTTGTAGCTACTATTTCTTCAAATAGGTGTGCAGTTATTTTCGTCTTAAATCTGGACTATCCAAGATTCAAGGCTCCGAATTATCTGTTAGTGACTTTGGTATACTATTTATGTAGAAGGATATAAAATTGTATTCGATAAATTATGTGAATCATTGTTGAAAGGTGAGCCATTGTGATTCTTTAACGTGCGCAGCCTGATAAGCAATGACACTTTCTTTAGACCGAACGACTTTTTCCTTACAGTCTAAATTAGAGATGCAACGGATAGTGCTTTGGCCGGATACTGAATATCCGGCATGGTCACTTGGCGGAGCCGGATATCCGGCCGCCGGCATCGATAAATAGTTATCGATAATTATTTCTCATCCCACTCTTTCGTATTACATGTAGTGCGGAAGAGTGGGATGAGAAATCTCGCTCACGAGTCGCTACAGAATCACGTAGCGTTCCCGAATAGAGGCGCTGCTCTTAAGTACATTTAGTTCAATACGCGGAGCGAGCAGCGACAGCGAAGCGATCCGATTGACCGACCTAACGGCTCCAAATTGGCTCTGCTCTGTCCGAGTAAGATAAGCAAGAGGCAAGGAAACGGACTTCGCAATTGTGCGGGAGCAAGCGAGACGACGTAGTTTTGACGGGCCTTCCTTTCGGGAGCAGACCATAGATAGATTATTTCAGTGTTATAGCCCATTAGTAGGACTAATATATTTTCTTATTTCAGCGTGCAGCTCATCCTCCCTATCTAGAGGTGCGCGTTGATGTCGTTTTCATAGCCGATGGCGCATCCAATCATGCAACTCAACAATTTGTTGCCCATTTACAAAAAACGTCAGAGTTTAGTCAGAATATTACCTTAAAAATTCCAAATTTTAGATTTAGCAAAAATTAACTTTTTCGAACTAGAAACCCTTATAATTTCACCATGTCAGTAAATCCGTCCGTCGGGCTGTCTGGCGTTCTTATATCACACACACTTTTTCTCGAAGACTATTATATTTAAGAAGCTGAAATGTTGTATAAGGTATAAAAGATGGCTCCGCGCACACCAACAAACTATATAATCTGTGAAAAATATTTTTTTAGCTTTACTCCCATACAAGTAAAGCAACGGTAATTTTCGACCGAGAGAGCGAAGCGAGCGAACCGTCTCGGTTTCAGCTTGGGCAAAAATGGTTTCGTATGTCCAGCGGATGTCCGTCGGCTGTCCGGTGTCTGTCCATTTGTTCTCGTCTACAGGCGCCTCATTCGGGAACGCTAAGTGATTCTGTAGCGACTCGTAAGCCAGATTTCTCATTCCACTCTTCCGCACGACGCGAAATGCGTAAGAGCGAGATGAGAGATCTGGCTTACGAGTCGCTACAGAATCACTTAGCGTTCCCGAATGAGGCGCCAGGTCGCAGTTCTCAACCGATTCTCGTGAAATTTTGTGAGCAGATTCGATAACTATATAGAATTTATTCGTTGATTGAGTTTTTCGAAAATTTTCAGAATGGCGGAGATATGGGGGTTTTTGCAATTACAAACTTATTTGCGGCATTGGTAAACTGATCCAAGCTATGTCGATGTATGGGGATATCAGTTTTCCAACGGCAAAGTTTAGTTTGTCGCGAGGTCTACAGCTCACGGAGCCACAAGTTTTATTTTTGTATACAACCTCGAACGAGGTGTGGTTGGATAGCTCTTTAAAAACATTACAATTATGACATGACCAACTTTTAGACACGGGGAACCCGTTTAGGAATAGTTGGTCTCTAAAGGTAATTTTTGCTGGAATTACAATGTCCCTAACCCCACAGCTAAATTTGCCAATGAAAAAATCTGATAATTGAATTTTAAACGAAAGCTTATAGCAAAGTAAAAAGAAAAGCTATCACGACTAAGTAGGCTCCATTTGTTCAGGAGTTATAGGAGACTAAATTGTTTATACCTACAGAACATCATCGAAAATAGCACCAATTAACATTGAATAGAAAACTAGCTAATGTTACGGTTTTCGGAGATATTATAGCTACGGACTACGAAGCAAGTCTCCACATGCTCTTGACCAGTTTTTTTCTTGTTTTAACCGTTTCAAGTTCGCAAACGAGCATGATTCTAAAAGGTGTTTAGAATCGTTGACATAACACGTAAAAACACGATAATTGACGATCATTAATTAAATAATTTCTCTGTTACTTTATTTTATTTACGTATATATAGACTTAAATGTAGTTTTGAAAACAACTACAGCAGGAATTACTTATCATAAAATTATAATATAATGCTCATATTAGATATGGCTATACATAAGTAGTTATAAATTGGGGCCAATTCGAAACGGTGACGCCTAAATTTAAAATTCCCTAAAAAAATTAGAAACGTCAAACTCGACTTTGTTTAGTACCACGCTCTCAAAATTGAGTAAGACATTTTTTATTTTAAGATTAGCGACTTTTAAATTGGCGTACACACTCGAATTGACCCCTTTGTATGGTAAATGAGGTAGGTAGCTATCACAGTGAAACTTTAAACCTATTATAGACCATCTGTATTTTTTACCTGGGATACATAGTAAATAAATATATAGATAATTAAGCATTGACAATGAAATGGTATGAAGTTCTTGTCACAAGCTAATTACTCGTATTTAAGTATTGCATTACTTTCAATCAAAACGAAGCGTTGTCACACCGTGATAACACGTACAACTCGTTATCGACAAGACGAATATTTCTACATTACCGACATATTGCAATAAAAACGTAAACATTCCTTTGGATGCATTTAGTAACCGCCGTCGACCTTGACATGAGATAAGCGGCCGAAGTGAGACAACTGGTTTTCTCACGTGGCTCAAAAGTCTTTAACCCGATGCAAAGCGTGCAGCTAAGGGGCCGAGCACACGGCGCCACGTATTGCTGTCGCCTTTATACACACATACATACATAGCATCACGCCCGAAATCCCTAATGGGGTGGGCAGAGCCACAAGACTACTTGTGGCCACGTTCGATTAATTAGTCCTAAGATGGTATGATGAACCGTATGGTGACAGGTGATCAGCCCATCGCCCATACAGATAGTCCACCATGTTGGAGAGGACCCGTCCCTTAGTCGACTTTTACGACATGCCAGGATGATAAGCATCTGCACGCATTCTATGCTATTTCTTCACTCCCAGTGCAGCAGAGAAGGAGCCTTTATATCTACCATAAAAATTAAAAGAAACACCGGTGATATGTCACATCATGCGACTAAAAGTATCCGTAAGCACGGAACCTAACATGTGCAAAACTGACTGGCAATGTTGTACCGTATTAGGCTAGCCACTGACCTACAATATAACTGCGCAATATCACTCGTTGCAGAATTATATTGATCGTCATTAGTCGATATTGAGCATCAATATCATCTACTGACGATCAATATAATTGTGCAACCAGTGATATTGCACAGTTATATTGTAGGTCAGTGGCTAGCCTTAAACTAAAAACCGGGCTTAGGATGACCAACACCGAGATGAACAACTGTCAAAAGAAGATAAAATACCAATTAAAGACGATAAGATGGCAGCCATAACAGGCTTGCTGTACGTTCTGGACCCTTATGAAAATATTATTATTTCAGAAATACAAAACCTACCCAACCCCATCATATTCCTCTATCAGCAAAAGTAAACAATTAACATAGTCACATAGACATAACCTAAAGAGTCTTAAGCCCGTATTAATATTCTATTCTCAAGATTGATAAAGTATTCAAGTAAGGTTTTAAGGATCACATAACGCCTACAAGTTCAGTGTTAGTCTTCTGCAGAGACTAGGTATTACTATACGGGCCCTAGGCGCGTATTATTCGATGAAACTAATGCATTGTCTTATCAACATAACCTTACTTGAGTACGATAACAATCTTCAGCATTAATAATAGATTAATACGGGCTTAGAACTCGCGAATACATGCCTACATTTTTTTAAATATTAATATTATTATCATTGTTTTGTTACCAGCATTGATACCATTATAGTGAGATGCAAAATGTCGCTTAGCGGTTAACCAGTCTGTCGCTTACTTTATAAATTATAACCGATTTAATTAAGCATGTTTTGACATGAATTTCGTACTAGTTTTGGTATTACACGGCGTGGTACATCGCGTTATTTGTACACAACCAAATGTTTCATTTATTTTAAGATCTTTGCGCAAGTTCATTCAAGTATTACCGGTTATAATTTGACCATTAAATAACAATTTAAACTCGAATAAGTTTGGTTTATAAATACGTACATATTATGTAGCAAAGCATCATCTAGATGAGTATGAGCAGAAACTATTGTTTATTCATAATAGGATTCTTTATAACCTTTTTATGATGCCAGTGTGAAAACAGCGTCATAATTCTGAGCTAAAGTTATTACTGGATGCCATGTTTATGCACGTGCGATAATTAATTAACTTGCCTCTTTCGTGAACTGTAACTCGCCGGGCGAAGAGTCAACGACATGTTTCATACTGCGGCAGGCAAGTCCACGTCGGTGAGTGAAGCACTTTGCTTGCCATGTAATTCTAACGGTATTATAATCTACCGTATAAAAAATATGATGATGACGACTCACATACCGTTCCTCCGATTACAATGAAAGTTTGGACTGAGGAATGTATATGACCAGAAAGAAAAAAAACAAAGAACAATAAACATTGCAACGCATGCCGAACTAAGCTAGCTTAAAATAAAATTACCGATTTGACATTAAAATCAAGCAGATTAGATCACTTTAATTACAATATTATCTTCGGTATTTGAGTAGAAAAGGCAAGATACAGATTAATATAATTATGCAAGATATCTTTATTCTCATCCTAGTTAGAATTTTCCTTCGAATAAACGCAAGTACCATAATGGCAACATGTTACAGTTTAATATAAAACCAAATGACGCAGCCATTCCCGATGAACATATACCACAGACAGCGTTCAAAGGATGAATTCGCATTTTTAACTGCAGCTTGAGGAAACTTGAAGTCAGTCTCTAACTTTATTGCTTCAAAGTTGGGAAAATCGAGATCTCACAATCGGGTAAACTTCGTACAAATATTTTATTTACAACGAAGAGTACAAAGAGTTAAAAGGATGTTTACTTGTAAAGTGCATAAAAAAGAGACGTCGGATTTTGACGGAATTAGCACTTCGGCATGTTTGGCATGCTACGGTCAAGTAAATAGACAGCACTTTGGACCACTTTTAGTCAAATATTTGCGATCTTTGAATTTGAATTAAATCTTAGAGACTACAGACGTTTGCTAAATAAAAGTGAAGAATTAAAGGTAACCTATCATTTATTATAAAGGCGATGGAGAAAAAATGTAGTATCCCGTTTCACTGCAACGGTGTCTTTGATTAATTACTGACTTATTCCATAAGTAATAACTTGTTTATTTTTTGATATCAGAAACAGTATTTTCATTAATAAACATGTAGAAAGGTTCTTCGGTTTCGTAAACAGACAACCATTCTGCATAAAAAAAAGCAAAAACAACTATTTAAAACAATATTAATATAGATTAGAGGGACGAGGTATTATATACTGTTTCTTCATAAAAAGCAAAATAAACTGCTTTTTAATAATCCTGGGTCATATTGTTCTGGGTGTAGTTTAAATGTAGTGCGTAAAAAAAACTAACAGTTCAAAAAATTCTCAAAAGTAACCAAAAGGTTTAAGACTGTTTAGGATAATTGGTACGTAGAGAGAGTGGGGGCAAGGTAATTGAGTTAATGTCTAAATACACGAGTGTGTGTGAGTGTATTACGTTAATAAATCATATAATACTGGTTTTGATAGTATAAATTAACTACAATCCTGCGCCTCTATTCGGAAACACTAAGTGATTCTGTAGCGATTCATGAGCGAGATTTCTCACCTCGCTCTTACGCATTACGTGTCGTGCGGAAAATAGGGATAAGAAATCTCGCTTACGAATCGCTACAGAATCACTTAGCGTTCCCGAATAGAGGCGCTGTTCCATGTTCTGTTTTGTAATTATATTGCGTGGTTTTTTATTATATTACATATAATAATAATAAATAATAAATAATAAATCAGGGGACAATCTTTACATAAATCGATCTAGTCCCAAAGTAAGCTCTAAAGGCTTGTGTTATGAGTACTAGACGACGATATAAATACTAATATAGAGAAATAAATACTTAAATACATAGGAAACATCCAAGACTCAGGAACAAACATTTGTGCTCATCACACAAATATTTGCCCTTACCGGGGATCGAACCCGGGACGCTTGCGTCGGAGGCAGGGTCACTACCAACTAAGCTATCCGCGTCGTCAAATCGTCGTCGTCGTATATGAAAATAATAACGTTCTTGTTTTAATGAAACGAAAAGTGTAACATTTATGCACGTGTAGACGTGTAATATTGCAACAAACAAATCATACTTCTGCCGAAGAAAGGTGAAAAAGAAGCTAAGCGCGGGGTGCACCAACAACTAAACACACGTTTTATTTTTAATCAGCCATTTAACAGTACATTTAACAGCCTTAAACAATTGTTTAACGCTTAAATGTCTGTTTAGTTGTTGGTGATCTCGGCACTTAGGATTACTTGATATCGTAACGCTTTGTCTCTTTACAAGCTTCTGCCCGCGACGTCGTCCGCGTGGATTTCGTTTATTCCTATACCATTGGGAACTGTGTATTTTCTCGGGATAAAATTAGGCTATGTTCATAAAGTGACAGAGTCGTGTCTAGCGGAGAGTGCTCCAAGCCTAAAACTTTTGCTGAGCAAAAATCCACGTCTATCCGTTTTCTGGTTCCAGCGTGAAAGAAGGACAAAGAAACAAACAAGCGAATTTCGTAAAGAGCATAGTATTTCGTAAGTATACAAGTAAATATCTATGTTATAATAATATTTTTAAGCGAAACGAGTAAAAGCTGTTCTTTTTGAGTACTAAAAAAATAGACTTAGACACTGGTATAATAAAAATTCAACATTTCTAAGATATTTTGAAAAAAGAATATTATAAGTTAGGCACTTATAAATAATTTAGGTAGATTCTTTGACCGAAATTTTAACGTTTAAGTAATAATTTCATATTGCCTAAATTTAAGCACTACCCTCTTTTACGTCCAAGGACAATATTACTACAGACCATAAAACCAACCATTCACGTTCCAACACAACCATCTTGAACAAGGTTTGCGTACAACAGATACTTATTTGGTTTTTCTATTATATGGGAACCTGAAATAAATATTTTTATTAATTAATTAATTCTATTCAAAGCGTCTCACTAGCCGACGAAGACTCGTTTGCCGCATAAAATTCCAGTTTGTGCTCGTTTGGCTTCGCTGGCCAAGTTGAGTCACACCTCAGGGCCCGTATTCGGGCTTCTAATATCATATCGTTAATATCAAAAGTACGAATGTGAACGTCAAAAATGCTCAAAACACCAGGCGCCTCATTCGGGAACGCTAAGTGATTCTGTAGCGACTCGTAAGCCAGATCTCTCATCTCGCTCTTACGCATTTCGCGTCGTGCGGAAGAGTGGAATGCGAAATCTGGCTTACGAGTCGCTACAGAATCACTTAGCGTTCCCGAATAGAGGCGCAGTTTTAGTCACGGTATAGCAAATGACTTAGCCGCACTTAGAATGGACGTCCTGCGCCTCTATTAGGAAACGTTCAAGTGATATTGTAGCTACGCGCTCAAAAGTCAAAGTCAAAGTCAAACTATCTTTATTTAATTTAGGCTTTTACAAGCTCTTATGAAGGTCAAGGAATGAATCTACCACCGGTTCGGAAAAAAAAACCCCTACTGAGAAGAGCCGGCAAGAAACTCGGTGAGGTATCATTTTTTCAAAACAGTACACATATAAGTCAACAATGATATCTACAGTTTTATACAAATCCTAAGTATATATATACCACGGCAGGTACGCCCATCGAGACCGAGCGCTAGCGAGATTCTCTTCCCACTCTTCCACATGATGCGTAATACGCAAGAGCGGGATACGAATCTCGCTCGCGAATTACAAAAATATCGCTTGAACGTTCCCGAATAGAGGCCCAGACTACTCACGTTACTTAGTATTCACGATATATTATAAGAAATTATCTCAACTGTGTCATGACATAAGAATAGAGTTAATCGTTGAATCGTGTTGTTGTGACGTGACCCGCTGTACAAGGTCAAGGTTTTCTTTGTTTACATTGTGAAGTCTGTGTTTCTGATATTTTTCCTCGACTGTGTTGTTAACTCGATTGCAGACATAGATTTTTGTATATATATTGGGGTCCATATTGGCTCACATAAAATTCTTATTCCTATTTTTTGTTTCACTACCGATTTGTATTCATAATAATCACTCTTCATAATTTTTTTCCTCATATTTTTTTGTTCATACATTTTTATTCCTACCATCGGAACTCATAACAGACAGTTATCATATTTTTTTTATTAATAATGTCATTACTAAGAACATGTTTGAACTCATAATATTTTTTTTCATAACATTTTGCTTCATAACAGACTGTGATCATATTTTTTTTATTCATAATTTTCTTATTAATAATGGCATTGCTAAGAAAATATTCTGAACCTAACCTATCTGAGTCGCTTCTGCTCCGACTCATTTTGCTCGCTCGCTTCGCTCGCTCGCTCAGAAGTCTTCTTAAGTCCTATGCAATTTCATTTACACTTATGATTAAAAAAAATATGGAAATAAATATTAGGATAAAAAAATATATGAATATTGACGTTATGAATCAGAATGATTAGGAGTTTCGATCGTTAGTATAAGAAAATATATAAATACAAATATTAGTATTAACAAGTTGTATGATTAGCGATATTATGAATTCTGATGATTATGAGTTTCGATCGTTAGTATTAAATATTTTTATGATGAATGATCATTATGATGTAAAATGGTATGAGAAATATTTTCGGACTTCCGATAATAGGACTTAAAAAGTTATGTGAAAAAAGGCGCACCCATATATTGGCCCGTGCGTCTATTACAGACGATTTATGGTGCAATGCTGGGGAGGCACCGTTTTTGGTGGCTGAATAGTCCGATGCGAGAGCGACATGTTCTACCGCAGGCCTGACAAGAGAAGCCTGCAGCCGATGGAACTGAGTCGCCTTGACGCTGTCTTTGTCTCTTGTCAGCGAGTGCCGCGAACCATGTATTTTGTATTGTAGATTTTTGTATAATGTTGGAGATTTTATCCGACTGTGCAAGCAAAGATGCGGATAATAATGTGGGCCCTATTCTCATCTATGGTTATCATTAGAAAAGGCCTGCACCCAGCTGTGGGAAGTAGATTAGCTAAAGACATTCCATTGTAATTAGTAAGATCGAAATTCATCTTTAGCCTGATTAAAACTTTAAAAATTCATTTTTAGGGTTCCGTACCTCAAAAAGAAAAAACGGAACCCTTATAGGATCACTCGCGTGTGTCTGTCTCTTCGTATGTCACAGCCAATTTGCTCCGAAACTACTGGACCGATCGAGTTGAAACTTGGTACACATATGTAAATTGGTGACCACAACATAGACGTGTAACATATATAAGTAAATTTTAAACATAGGAGCCACTTTCGGGGGGTAAATTAGAAAATTAAAAAAGACAGTTCTGCAAACCTTGACGTGTGACATATCAATGCGAGTCTCGTTACGTGGATATTTATAATATATATTTTAATAATTTTAAGATAAATAGTTTTGAAGTTATTTTGGAAAATATGCGAAAATTCACCATTCCCTTATCTCCAAAACTACAGGGCCTAAAATTTTGAAAAAATAATAATACAGAAAAATAGTTTTAGTTAATAGATTACAGGAAAACCTATAAGAAGTCTATAGAATTTAAATTAACATAGTAAATTTCATATAATCACGGAACCCTCTCAACGCGAGTTTTAACTCGCACTTGTCCGGTGTTTGGTTATCCGAGTACCTATCTAATCATTATGCTGGGCAGCCTGTCGATGAACAGCCAGCTTTATATCGTTTATTTTAAAATTACCTTGACACCACGCAATGTCCGCACAACTTTATATATATCAGTTGCAAACGACGTGCTGCATTGGACAGTAGAGCTTTGGGCTTGGTGTATCCAGACTTGTTTCAAAATGGGTGCTATCTCTCACTCCATCTTAATTTTATTTCAAGTGACTGCTTTACTGACGATATGTAAGTTTATTTACTTTTCAATTTAACAAAAGCATGGTCAAAAATATTATTTTAAATTATATATAAATATATGTAAGTTTTTATTTAAAACAAAATACTTTATTACTAAATTAATGTTAAATGAAAAAAATCTTACCCGACACCCTGTTTTTTTTTTTTTTTAATAAAAGTGGTTGAAAATAATTCCAATATATATGTGAGCATAATATTATTATTTGAATAAAGCCTGTGGAATATTCGAAGTCACAGTGAGCTTCATATTGATATCAAATATTTTTCCCAGCTCGCATAATTTTCCATTTACCCGCATTAGTATTACAAATAAAAATATAAGTAGGTGAAAAAAATACGATAATCTACTATGAAAGCGTCTGAAGCATATAGTTAACATATCTCACAATGTAAATAATGTTTTTCTTATTCTTTTTTTCTAAATCTATGTCAATCCATATTATATCTATAATAGTCTAACAAGAAACATGAAAATATGTTAAATCATTTTACCAAAGAAAGCAGATCAACCAGATTCCTTAACCACTATTTTTAGTAATGTACCTAATCTTTGTAATAAACCAGTAATTACGAGTAAAAGTCACAAACCAGACATCAGAGAAGCGTCATTGGGTACATTTGGGTACATTGGGTCATTAAATTCATGTATTTGTAACTAAAATACGTATTAGTTTCGGTTTATCATTTAACCCGAGGACTTCCAATGCTGGTCTCCCCGAAAGGCCTCCACAACGATCTAATGTTATTATATTTTCCGTCATTTAAAAACTATATCAGTTAAACTGAATTTGTAAATTTCAAACTGGTTTGGTTTTATAATTTAATTACGCAACAAAACTACCTCCTTTATTTTAATAAGAAATTATTATGGATTCAATAAACTAAAAAAAGTTATGATCGCGATAACACATTAGTATTTTTATTGTTCCACCGTGATGATGATGACACATTTTTTAGTTAGTTTCGGTACCTTACTAGTCATGGAGGTATACCTCACCCGGTGTAAAATAGCGCTAACGACCATACATTTAAATTACACTAGCTTCTATCCGCGACTTCATCCGCGTGAAATTCGGTTATAGTTATTCCCCCCGTTAAAATTTTCCGGGATAAAAAGAAACCTATATCCTTCCCAATACCTTAGAGAATATGTGTACAAAGTTTTATGATGATCGGTTAAGTAGTTATTACGTGAAAGCGTAACAAACAAACAAACTTACATTCAGATTTATAATATTAGTAAGGATTTTACAATGGGCCAGGTATACATGGGTGGACCGCTCGCTATTTACATTCACAAAGTCTGTATATACTATTAAACTATCTGCACGGTGCCTCTTACTATTCCGTCCGTGAGAATGATAATACCCATAATTTTTTACCAACTTCAAAAAAGGGAAATAATGATCAAACAGATAAGTAGGTACTTAAACAGTCTATTTGTATAACATAGGTACATCATCATGTGTCATCATCTTTGCGATTGTCTCAAAAGGTACGGTAGGTACTGGAGTTATTTGGACATCTGAGATAGTAGAAGTGGGTGACTCAACGTTTTAGTTCGCAAATTTCGACAGTTTATTTCAGCTATTTTGAACATAATTGTGTGGCATCCACTAAAAATGCGTATTTCCGAGAAAAATATAGGTTGGGTCATTGTCCCTTTATTATTTTTATCTGTTTTCAAAAATAAGTGAAATATGCGATAATTACTTATGTTTCAATAGTAACATCAACTGTTTCAGCGCCTCCAAAATGCAAACCTTCGGACTCAGAGTGCCTCAAATCTGCGGCCCAGGCGATGACGTCAGTGTTCGCCGACGGCATACCCGAACTGGGCACGGAACCCCTCGATACCATGCATGTGGATAGCATCAAGCTAGACTTGGCTGGCCTCAAGCTCAACATGACAAATACCAACATTAAAGGACTGAGAAACGCTGTTATTGAGAAAGTGAGGTTAGTAGGTATTGTTATCTTATGAGAGACCTGCGGCCCTAACATGCATGACACATAGATAAGATAGACCGTCTTATCTCTAAGTGCGTCTCTCTCACACTAGTGCCGACAAAAGAGATAGTAATAGAGATACTGAAGGTATCATTTTGATTTTGTTACAAGAAAGTGATCTACGGGCGCATTAAGCGCAACGCACACAGAACGCGTGCGCGGGTCGGGCGCGGGTGTTTCCGTTGAATATACCCGACCCGCGGCCGTCTCGCGCACGCGTTCTGTGTGCTGTGGTCCATATAAATTCAAAAGAATACAATCGTGTCCGACCCGCGCACGCGTCCTGTGTTCGTTGCGCTTAAGGGATAAGTATAGCATGTAATAGCGTCTGGGCGGACAAGGGTGAAGGGTGATAGGCTGCTCAAGGCAAGTTGGAATCCAACAAGCAAGCGGTTCTTGGCAGTGATTTTAACCCGTGGAACGTCCTAAATACACACATGCGTCTGCTGGTCGTTGAAAAATGGTATATATCAAAAGGTCGTGTGACGGGTTAACGAGTTAAGCAATCTCAAGAGCAACCTATGCATGCTCTCGAGTGTTTGCGTCATACCAAATGTGTATTAATGACGACGAATGTAGACTTATTTCATATGCAAATTCAAAACACATGGGACAAGACCACACAAAACAATACATCATTATAATAATTTTAAAATTATACTTGATTTTAAAAGAACTTATACTTTGTAATTTAGTTTAATTTTAATTTGAGAATGAAGTGGTCATATTGCTGAGATATATACAAAAATATCTTCCATTGAGTCACATCATGATAGTTTGGTGGTTCTATTTTATTTCAACCAAATATTGGTCTGATTATCTAGTTTTTTGTGTGTTTTATCAATTGTCATAGTTATCTTAGTAAGTGGCTCTCGCTGGGAGGTTTTCATAGAGACTTCGTACATTTACAGCCGTCCAAAATAAATGCACAAGGCGATTCGAGCTGTTCTAATTATTGTTCCAATATTATTCGTATAGTCACAATATTTCAAACAGCTAACTGCCAGTCCCCGTGAAGTCTCCTTGATTTGGATGGCCACATTATATATAGGTAATAAATTAATAATACACTTTTTTCACCAACACAAATAAAAACATGCAACAAACAAACACGCCCAAATAAAAATCACCGCTTCTCGTATTGCGCTTTCGGCAAGATTTTTTCAAAGTGACAGCAGTACAGCACAGGTTAGCAACGTTTTTTGTAAATTACGAGAGTATATAAATGCCTAGTATCATTTTTGAACAGAAGCAAAGACGTCTGTCAAATTCTTGTTTCGCCAAATTTTTATTTCGTCAAATTTTTGTTTCGTTAAGACTGTGTGGTCAAACCCTGTTTCGTCAAGACCTTATTTCGTCAAAAACTTATTTCGTCAAGACCTGGTTTCGTCAAAACCTTGTTTTGTGAAGTCCTTATTTCGGTTAAGTTATATCGGGCAAATTATTAAATATATCTGGTTAAATTGAAAAACATATTATTGACTTAGAGACAGGAAAATTGTCCAAAGACAGCCGAAATTTATGAATATTGAATTGACAAAACAAGGATTTGACGAAATACGAATTTGATAAAACAGGAATTTAACAAATTTTGCGGTAATTGTTCATTATAATGATAATAATATCTTGGACACTAACACATTATTGATCTAGTCCCAAATTAGGATTCTCTGTGCTTTGGTTACTAAATACGACGACAATACGAATACTTATGTAGATAAGTACTTAACATCGATGACTTGGTTACGCACATTCGTGCTTATCAGACAAAGTTCGCCCCTAGCGGGATACGAACCCGCAGACCTCATGCACAGTAGGCAGTTGCACTACCAGCGCACCCTCGAGTCAGTCAGAAATAAAAAGAGTCATTTAAATACTTCCTTATTGTTGACAGATATTTCAAACGTTGCTAGCATGGAATATCTTCTTAAGTAAGAAACATATGGGTATTATCAAAAAGTTATTATGTTTTTTAGTATAGACATGGTTAAGAAACAGTTGCTGATAGTGTTCCATGCGGATGTGTCATTGACGGGCCAGTACAAGGCGTCGGGTAGGCTGCTGATCCTGCCAATCAGCGGTGACGGAGACGTCGCCATCGACCTGAGTAAGATGGAAAATATAATGTCTGTTCTACTAGACTAGCATCATAGTTAATGGCGTTATAATATATGTTCTATTTTTAGAAAATTATCAGCTGGAGTTGACGATACCCTTCACAATTGTGAAGAACAAACAAGGAAAGAATGCCATCAACGTGAAGGAGTTCAAGGCTAATTTTGACGTGAAGGACAACGCACACTATCAATTGACAAATCTTTTCAATGGAAATAAACTTTTAAGTATGTTCACTGATACGTCAGAATATGACTTGCTTCTTAAGGCTCTCGATATGCTTATCTTTGCATGCCCTTGATTGGGGTACACCGAAATTTTGATGATATTTTGTTGAAGATAGTTAACATAAAATTGAATATTATATATTAACTGATATTGCTCAGGAATTAAAAACGAATAAAAAGAAATATAATTTCGTTGTTACATTAACGAATTCATAAATCATCACCAAGTTAGTAAGAATAGAATAAGATGATAAAAGAGAACGAAAGTTGAGAACAAATTCGATAAAGGAGCCAGTAATAATACATTTGTTCAAAAGATATTTAATATTTACAGGTGATGCTATGCTGAAGTTCATGAACGACAATTGGAAAATTTTGTCCCAAGAATTCGGTGGAACATTACTGGTAAAACCTAACAAGAAAATATTCAACGCAATCAAAAAGTACTTGCAATCGAGGCCGCTGGAAGAGATCGTAGATGTTTAAGAATTGATACCAAAATTAAGCTGTTAATAAAAGATGACGCTGCTTCTTGAAGAGTCAGCTGAAAGTGACGTCTTACCGTGATAGATAGTTATGATGAGTTTGCTAACTACCTTTTAAGTATAATATCTAAGTCATTATTAATTAAGCATTAGTGTTAATAATAAGTACTTGCACGTAAGTAAGGAGACAGATGATCAATGGCAGGTGCAGAACTAGGTTAAAATAGTTTGACAAGAACTCTTAAGACGATTAATTTTGCGAAAGAGCTGGTCTAAAAGTGCAAAATATATTTTTTATGCGTTTGTTTTGAACGGTGTTGTAAGAAAATTCGGTAAAGATCGCGCGTCCACGGTTACTGCTGTTGCAGCATGCGCTTACGATTCGGGGACGACTCCTTTCATTGGTGAATTTTCAGATTGAAATTTATTCGCAATACAAACAAAATAGGCCTAAGTATAATATAAGAGATGTGTCCTGTCCCCTATTTCATGAAAGTATGACAGGTCGTAAGCTGACAATCTAATATACTCGTAATTGTCGAAATTTTCATATGGGTATGAGTAAGTGAACGATTGTTAGATTATCGGCACCCGTGGGCCTAGGAAGAATGGCACAGAGTTAAACTAACTTGGCTTTGGTTTGATTTGATTGAAATTTGTCCCTGATACCTGTCAAAAGTGTATAAGCTGACGGTTAGTTAATTCCTGTGTCATTCTCGCTAGCCCTACTAGTGCCTTGGCGGGGCCCCGTATAAAAATTTGTTTGGGGGGCCCTTGCTTTTTTGACTTTTGTCTTGCTAACGCACGTTGGGGGCCCCAATGGCCCGGGGGCCCCGTATAATTGATACGGCAGATACGGCGGTAGCTACGCCCCTGCCTACTAGCCCCACTGGAGTGTTTATTAATCATAGTTGCATGTTATCAAAGCGCTGAAAAAAATGACTGATATCAGTTTTTACACACCGTTGTTTTTTTAATAAAATATCACTCAATTTATAGCAACAAATACCCATGTGTTTAGTTAATCAAATATAATAGAAGATGAAATATTATTATGAACAACTAAATTCGTAATATTTATTAAATAATAGCTTTTTAGTTATCATTATGTCTTAGTTTTTCCATTCTGTTAATAATTTGTTTCATAAACTACAGTTACACGAGTAAATCAATAAGCATTAAGCACGAAAGTTATATCTCTTTACAAAGTACATGAAACCTTGCTATTATTCAAGCGTCATTCAGAATGACTGGGAGGTGTAGTGGTAGTGCAATTGCCTTCCGTGCCGGAGGTCGCAGATTCGAGTCTTGTTAGGGGCAAACTGTTTGAGCACAATTGTTTGTACCCGAGACATGGATGTTTACTAAATGGTTTAACTCTATAAGTATTTCTATCATTGTCTAATAGTACAGGGAGGCCTAGTTTGGATGTATATTAATGTGTGTTGCTGTGCAAGATTTGTTTTATTATTATTGTTATGAAAGTCATTCTAATCGTGATTATTTATGGAAAATGTAGTCTCACTAACAATAGGTCCACCGAGACAGCGTGAAGCGAAATGTCTCATCTGTTATGAATTGTTAGAAAAATTAGAGTGAATTGTATATTTCTAACCTTAAGGCCACATTAACGGGCTTCGGTGAAGATTCGCGTTGCCGTGGCATGTCAAAAGAAACCTTTTAACTTGTACACAGTGAGTAAAATCCTTTGCACAAGTGTCTTCATGGCGAAGGAATTTCGACTCTGTGTCAAAATAAAAGATTTCTTTTGACATGCCGTGAAAACTCGAACCTTTGCCGATTCCCGCAGATGTGGCTTCAGCATAAAAAATAATAATATATTGATCCTTTTCTATTCCTTCTTAATTATTAGGCTATAGTACCTGAAATTAATTGTATTGTATTTGTATTTGGCTCTTGATTTCGATCAATAAGTACTCTATTTTGAGAAAGGTTAAATCATTATCAATAAAGTTGTGACTAAAATTGTACTTGTGTATTTGTATGTATATATTGAGCATTTTTAAGGTTGTGTGCGTTATGTTTTTAATTAAAATGTTTCCGCTGGACGTAAACTATACAAATATGCAACACAACAGAAACTGTATGTTTGCTAAATGAAGTTAATTCTATTGTTTGTTTTTGATAGTCCTGAAGTAATAAGATATTTTAATGCATGCCACGTTTCTTAATTACGGGGACGAAAACGTTGTTTTATGTAATAAATTTGAAACTAAGAGATTCAAAATTGTTTCTTTTGCGGTCCAAAAATATTTGCCGTTTTCAGAGAAACGTCTGTAAAATACTATTTTAATTAAAAATCTTTCCGACAGGAATTGTAATTTTACTTAGGCCCTGGAGGCTTCGGCCTTCAGGTTCAGATTTAAAGATAATTGCGCACATGAAACAAGTTATTCAAGAATTCTCGTATCTTTTACATTATTATTTGTTTGAATATAATATAAAGCAGTAGAACAAGACATAAATTCTTAAAAATAACCAATATATTTAATATCCTTATAAATATAATAAATTATATACCATTATATTATGATGATGAAGTTCTGATGATGATAATGTATAACTAGAATGGACATACATATGTTATATTCCAGTATTAAGCAAGATAATCCAAAGCCATTTTAAAATGTTAGTTAATAAAGCCTAAATTCAGGGCTATACGAAGTTTATCAGCCTCATCATTTCAGTCAAAACGTCCACTGCTTGACATAGGCCTCCCATAGAACTTCTCGACCGCTCTCAATAGCTCAGGTTTGGATGTTACCATCCCGCCAATTTTGCTAGCCAGCTATAGCGAGTTAGAAATAGGAAAATGTTCCTGTACTCCTGTAGTCTCTGTTTGTTTCTATAGTTTTCCTAGTCTTGACTATGGTCTAATTTTGATCTTAAAATATAACTTATCAAAATATATTTTGCATAAAAAAAAATAGGATTAAGCACAGGGTTATAGATGTTAGCTAGTAGTGTAGAACTATAGAAGATAATAAATAATATTACTTGCGATGGCGCCTGAAGAGAAAATATTAGCAGTATGGTCGCTTTAGCGAAATATCTGTAAAGTTTTCAAGGGGCACACTTAGTCAGTGGATTGGGATTCACTTTACACATAAAAATAAAATAGTATTGTTTGAGCATAGGTATTAATATTTTTTCAGAATATAAGCTTTTCAATAGTAGTCCCAAAAAATAAAAAACTAGCTAAACTATTTAAAGCTATAATGATTGAAGTCTTGTGATTTATAAAATATAGCAACCGGTAAGCTATATACGAAGCAAATTCGAAGACAGTGGGAAACCTTTTCTTATAAGTGAATTAGGATCAATAAATCTCACTACAAGTATACATCGCTGTAAAAAAAGCTTGTATATGGCCGTCATTGCTCTTTTTACAACGGGTGAGGTATGGCATGTGTTAGTTCGTTTATTTACTCGTAATAAGAGATCAATTATTATTCATGGAACTATTCAACTTTTCGTAAGTTAAAAGGAAAATACATGACCACACAAAACTGGATGGCTTAGCGTTCGCCAAGGTTTATTGTTATTACCATAACAATCTTCGTTCTCTTCTAAAATAAGTCCACGGAAGCAGCTAGCGCTTCAAACGAGGCTTAATTGATAAACAAAAAATTATAGGCTATTTATTTAACTGATGCCGAATTTTCATTAGATGATATAACACAGTTGATTATCAATTCAGAAATGAATGAAAAGAAAAAAAAAGAAAAAAATAATATGTCATACCTTTCTCGGCAGATTTCAACTTTTGAAGAGCTGGTAGATTCATACATGTGAAAGAGCCCGTGTGGCCTACTTGCAAAATAATATTTTCATTTAAATTTTACAGTTATATGCTCGTACGAATATAGCAGTTAGCATCAAAGGTGATGACGCTGGCGAAGGTGGTACAGGATCATCCAGGCAATGCCAATTTACTCACTTCTTGAAAGTGCCCCGATCATAACAATCCGGGAAGATCGACACAGGGAGGTCATTCCATTTCTTATACAAAAAACCTTTTTACCTCGTAATCTGATTCAAAAATGATATACGCAAAGAAGAAATGTTTTTAGAATTTTTTTCGCAAACCTGGAACATCAAAAAGTATATACCTAATAACAAATATAATTTTAGAACTTTCATACATACATACATATTATCACGCCCGAAATCCCTAATGGGGTGGGCAGAGCCACAAGACTACTTGTGGCCGCGTTCGATCAATTAGTCCTAAGATGGTATGATGAACCGTATGGTGACAGGTGATCAGCCCATCGCCCATACAGATAGTCCACCATGTTGGAGAGGACCCGTCCCTTAGTCGACTTTTACGACATGCCAGGATGATAAGCATCTGCACACATTCTATGCTATTTCTTCACTCCCAGAACTCACTTATTTAGAACTTTCGTACAATGGAAAACAGGGAGAACACCGTAAGAGATCATACGAAATGATTCACTAAGCCTCACAGCCGTAGGTTATTTTCATTACTGTTAACACGTGCGATGATCATAAAACCACAGAATAAATATGATAAAACCAAAAAGTATCACTAGTTACGTATGTCTGTACGTGCCGATAGTGATAACATAATAATAACGATCGGCATAATTTAATAGAGCACTGCAAACTTGACCATGAGTAAAACTAGTTTTGATTATCCAATGAAATAGAAACATACTAATGTGCAACAGGCTTCCTTACTAGGTCTACCTACAAACTTTTCTGCGGACTAGTGGACTGTCAAAGTTATAAATATAAAATAAATAAATAAATCAGGGGACAATCTTTACACAAATCGATCTAGTCCCAAAGTAAGCTCTAAAGGCTTGTGTTATGGGTACTAGAGGACGATATAGTTACTTATATAGATAAATAAATACTTAAATACGTAGGAAACATCCAAACATTCGTGCTCATCACACAAATATTTGCCCTTACCGGGGATCCAACTCGGGACGCTAGCTTCGGAGACAGGGTCACTACCAACTAGGCTAAACGCGTCGTCATAATTTTTTTTGTCTAATTTTTATTTAATTTCCTCAAAAATGTGATGAAAACATTGTGTGTATCACGGGCAGTAAGGGGATAACAAACTCGAGTCATTAAAAGCCCTCGCCTACGGCATCGGGCTTCTAACAGACTCTTGTTAGTTATCCCCTTCTTACTAGACTTCTAGATGCACAATGTACTATTACATTAGAACCGCTGCTACTTTATTTATAACTTCAAGCAACAGAAAAGGTTCTACCATCTTTTTATACTAATTAATATATGATATATGAGTTAAAACAGAAATATAAATACATAGCACGATACTCGTATGATTTGCTGTATGATTTATACCAGGAAAAATAATCATATAATTTAGATATTTGATTCAATGACTTGGTTATGGTGGCTTTGGACTGGGTCGTGGTTGCCTTTCTAGTGATCTGATATTTTTTTTAAAGGAGAAAATGGAGACGTAGCTAGCGGGGCCATTATAAGTGAATTCTTCTAAAAATAATTTGATACTTAGATCCGTGATCAGCGCCGAGGCTCGCCACCGCATAAAGCTGAGTGGCACCTTCTTTGGCACCGTTCAGCACAGCTTGTTTTGTTTATTGTTTCTTTTGCTTTTTGCTGTCCTTGTTATGTCTGTGTCGAATGGGTATTGAATAAATGTCTATTTTTAAATTATAATTCCTACTTGCATTTTTAGCACGAAAAATATTTTTATCTACACCCATATCATAAAACCTCCGTTGGTTAATCAAAAACCGTAGGAAATGACCACCATTTTCACAACCAATTAGGAAAAACCAGTGCTGCGATAAAGAAATAACATGACTTCTTTATCGTTTTTAGTAAAGAAATGAGATTAAATTTGGAACAGCTGTCAAAACTCAAGTGGATCTCTATTCTAGTATCCATAGATATTAAAACAGTTATTGATACGAAACGTCAATTCAGTATATTTTTTAAATATAAACTGCACAATATTTGATCTCGAGTGACGTGAGAATAGAGACTTCATCCGTTTGTCTATGATTTAAAAAAAAAATGGTCTTGACGGAGGATCGCCATGTTGGTGTTTTGCTGAACGAAAGTAGAATTGTTGTTGAATTGAATAGAAAAAGTTGTTTGTAATTTACATTTTAGTTGTAAATATGAATAGTAAGTAGTCTTCTCGGAGTGTGTGTGATGTGAAAATGCGCCGGATATCGGAAATATGCAGCCACGATTGCAACAAATAACTTGTTGCCAGAAAATATTGTTTCTGAATCCATCATGGAGGATTTATAATATGTGTGTAGATAAAGTTATGTATGCAACTCTGCATAATTTGGCCTTAAAACACACGTGCGATCTTATTATGAAACTCGCCTATCGGCTCGTTTCATGAAAACCGCACTAGTGTTTTAAGGCCTATCATTATGCAACCGTTGCATAAACTACTATTGTATGGTAGGTAACTAAAGTTCTGTTAAAGACTTCAAAAAATGAGGACTCAATTCGTCTGTATGTTTTGCTAATTGTCATCTTTTTAAGATTATTTTGAAATAATGTTTCAACAAACGATTAGAAATTTATGGCAGAAAAAACCTTTAACATACTGCTTAGCATTTACTCCATAAGCGATAGATGTCGCGATGTTTCTACAATTGACCATCTTTGCTGTGTAAAAAAATAATTTGCGATATCGTTTAGGCAATGCCGTATATAGGCCCTGGACTAGAAATGTAAAGAAAGACACAATAATAGAATGATTTTATTATTTAAAGCGTGCCTTGAGTAGCTTGGAACTAAATTACCTACTGCAAGTAACCAACCAGCATTCAGACTTGTTTTAATTAAATGAGATGCAAGATTATAGATAATGCACTAAGCACTAACAAAAAATCTATAAATATCCAACGTGCATATTTTTCGTTTTACGTAGATGTTTGGATTTTCGGTTCTACTAGCTTTTGCCCGCGACTGCCGCGTGGAATTCGTTTCTCGCTATTGCTTTAGGAAATGTGCAATTTTTCCCGGATAAAAAGTACCCTATATCTTCCTCCGGCCTTCCAACTATCACTATGCAAATCATGACAATACGTCGCTACGTTTTGATGTGGAAGAGCAACAAATTTCACATTTATAATATTAGTAAGGATTCATTCATTTTTCGTCTGTTTGTCGTATGTACCTTTTGAATAGTAATAAGTGAGAAATGTCAAGTTTATATGAATATTTCTATTCTACAATTAACATTTTATCCCAGTTTTATATGTAAGTTTCCTGTTTCAATTATTTGCCACAATTTAGTATTGTGTATATATATGTCAGCGAAATACACAAAAGGGGTGGCAATCGTGACGGCCGAGGCGACCGGGCTAACGTGCCAGGATGCCATATCAGGCGGTTCACCGAGTAGGAGGTATCGAAGCATAACGAAACGACAGTCCCAGGGCACGTCTGCACTCGACGGCGACCAACAGCAAAGTGTGCCTGCCGCCGCAGTCAAGTGACAGCCATGATTCTGTCAAGCGTGCCAAACGTGTTGTAGATGGCTCTGGTGTAGACTTCCTGTGGCGCGCTTTGTTTCGTTGAGCTTCCGTATTCTTAACCATATCCGACTTATATATATACTAGCGGACCCGTCAGACGTTGTCCTGCAGTGCCATCTGCCAGGCTGTTTTGTGAATCTAAACCATCCAGGGCGCCACCCAAACGAATACAAAAAAACCGGACAAGTGCGAGTTAAACTCGCGTGGAGAGGGTTCCGTTCCGTACATGATTATCTGAAATTTACTAGGTTACCTTAAATACATAGACTTAAATACTATAGGCAAAGATCTATTTTCTGTATTTTTTTCAAAATTTTAGCCCAAGTAGGTTCGGAAATAAGAGGGGGGGGGGGGGGGGAATGGTCATTTTTCGCCTATTTTCCTGAATAACTTCTAAACTATTTTACTTAAAATTCAAAAAATATATATATTTAAGATCCTCACAATAAGCCCTTTGATTTGATATGTCACACGATATAGGTGGCATAACTTTTATTTTTAATTTTCTAGTTTACCCCCAAAAAGTGGCCCCTATGTTTAAAATTCATATATTTACGTCACGCATCCGTGTTGCGGTCACCAACTTACATATGAATACCAAATTTCAACTCAATCGGTCCAGTAGTTTCGGAGCAAATTGGCTGTGACAGACGGACAGACAGACAGACAGACAGACACACGAGTGATCCTATAAGGGTTCCTTTTTTCCTTTTGAGGTACGGAACCCTAAAAACAACATACAAATCGGTCCAGCCGTTTAGGAGGAGTTCAGTGACAGACACGTACAGTATAATTATATATATCAAGAGATATACTTGATTCTTATTAAAAGTCATATAAAAACTTGTTTTGATATGTTAGCCTTGGTTTTGTATTTTATATTTCAATTGAACTCAAACCCGTAAGATCCGAAGATGACATTAATTTTACTTAGTAATTTTGAACCCTATGTGGCTTAATTAAAGCTTATTATCACTTTGCAATTTGTTCTTAGTTTATGCCGCTAAGATATATATTAATTATTTTGGCTGCGACTTTTGCTTTTTCTACAAAATCCCCACGACCTTGTACAATCATCAATATATCATTCAAGTACGCAGCCGAGTGTGAAGTTAGTTCTTATAATATATACATATAATAAAATCGTAAATCGATGAGTTTATCAACTTGAGAGTTGGTATAAATACTCTTCAAATCAAGTAATTAGGTATACTCACTATAGAGAAAAAACCGCTAAACTGGGTGCCTTGGGTCGTTAAACTTTGTATGGGATCAACTTGAAACTTGATATACCTAAATGCAGTTTAAAACGAACAATTAGGTAAGCGATTGAGAAAAAATAACTACTCCTAAAAAGCGATGTATTAGCTTTGTATAAATGCACCACAAACAAACAATTAGATAGGTAACCTTTCAAGAAATAAATGTAAACTCTTCCTAAAATATGCCTTGGTGTATTGAAAGTTTGTATGGGAAGAACTGCGCCTCTATTCGGGAACGCTAAGTGATTCTGTAGCGACTCATAAGCCAGATTTCTCATCCCACTCTTCCGCACGACGCGTAATGCGTAAGAGCGAGATGAGAAATCTGGCTTACGAGTCGCTACAGAATCACTTAGCGTTCCCGAATGAGGCGCCTGATTCCATGCTGATATATACTTAAAATATGGTACAAATACTCATCGAAATAAACAATCCTTCTTCCTACTAATTCTACTAATCTTATACCCGCAAAAGTGTGTTTGTGTATGCGTATGTGTATTTGTGTGTATATGTGCGTGCGTCTGTATATCTGCTCCATAATGGCTGACGGGATTTTCATGAAACGTCATATATAGTTAGACCTTAGCTCCTGTTATAGGAAATAGGGTATTTTTTATCCCGGATAAGTCAAAAGTTCCTGAGGGAATAATTTTAACCGAATTTCACGCGGACGAAGTAGTGGGCGGAAGCTAGTAAAGATATAAAAATAACTATAAGGGGTTAATAATATTTTTTGTCAAATAATTATAATGATTGAGTTTAAATGGTAGAATTCTCATTAGTGCCATCTTTGTTCAACTCTAGATTTCGAGGGCCACCAAAGAAAATGATTTTATCTACACCCATATCATAAAACCTCCATTGTTTAATCAAAAACCGTAGGAAATGACCACCATTTTGACAACCAATTAGGAAAAACCAGTGCTGCAATGTTATTTCTTTATCGTTTTTAGTAAAGAAATGAGATTAAATTTGGAACAGCTGTCAAAACTCAAGCGGGTCTCTATTCTAGTATCCATAGATATTAAACAGTTATTGATACGAAACATCAATTCAGTATGTTTTTTTGATATAAACCGAACGACATTTGATCTCGAGTGACATGAGAATAGAGACTTCATTCGCTTGTCTATGATTTAAAAAAAAATGGTCTTGACGGAGGATCGAATTGCCGCCATGTTGGTGTTTTGCTGAACGAAAGTAGAATTGTTGTTGAATTGAATAGAAAAAGTTGTTTGTAATTTACATTTTAGTTGAAAATATGAACAGTAAGTAGTCTTCTCGGAGTGTGTGTGATGTGAAAATGCGCCGGATATCTTGTTGCCAGAAAATATTGTTTCTGAACCCATCTTGGAGGATTTATAATATGTGTGTAGATAAAGTTATGTATGCAACTCTGCATAATTTGGCCTTAAAACACACGTGCGATCTTATTATGAAACTCGCCTATCGGCTCGTTTCATGAAAACCGCACTAGTGTTTTAAGGCCTATCATTATGCAACCGTTGCATAAACTACTATTACTCACTAATCTGAAATGGTGAAATCATTTAGTTTGTTTCTATTTTCATAGATATTAAGCGGTAAATAAATATTCATAACGAATATAAGCTTTAAGCAATTTTTTAAAACTGTTATTTTAAACGAATTCAATGAAAGAAGAAAGAAAGAAGAAAGAAAGAAAAGACATTTATTCACTTCACAAAGACACACAATAATAAAAATACAACAAAATAATACAGAAGAAACGTGGCATGTGTGTCATTGCGGCAGTGAATCGGTCACTGGCTCAGCATAATGCTGTGGTGTCAGACACCCGCAGCGCTGATTTTCAGCCAGCACCGTCTGTAGCAATCGGAGCGCTATACAAACACACTAAACACTAATAATTACACAAAACTACTTGGATAAAAAGTGTTATATATAAGAATAAATATTGTTATTGTGGCTTTTGAAAGAAAAAATAAATAAAATGCATTACACGCAAACACTTACATGAACGTACTTACTATACAATAATATACTTATTTTGTATACAGCATACAGTGAGTATATAAATCAAAAATCAAAACGAACAAAAAGTTGATTCATTTGTAAAATAGTGCTGGTTTTGGGATTAGGATTTTTGGAGCGTCAACAAATAGCCTTTAAGCTTTCGCTTAAAGACGTACCCGCTAAACGCCCCTTGGATAGGAGGGGGGATATCATTCCAGCACTTAGACGCCGCAAACCTAAAACTGCCCCGAAATGCCGCAGTCCGGTGGAATGGCACAATAGCCCTAACCTTGAACCGGCGCACACTTTTTGACCAGACTATCTTTTCAAAAAGGTACGAAGGGGTCTCGTGCTGCACCACACCGAACATTAGGGTCGCTAGGTGCAAGCGCCTACGCGCCTGCATGTTCAACAGGTTGGCGGCGTTCAAGTACGGAGTGATATGGGAGCGGGGAGGGACTCTGAAACAAAAACGAGCGCATGCGTTCTGAACTCGTTGTATTAGCCTCTTAGATCGGCCAAGTATGCAGCCATCATAAACAACATCGCAATAGTTCAATATCATCAATGCAAAGTAGTTTATTTCCAATTTGAGATATTTAATTTCTTAAATTTACGAGGAAATTAGCATTTTGAGTGTCCTTCATCAGATGTAAAAGACGGCAGGTCGGTGGTCAGTTAATGAGGTATATATAAATATATATGGCATCATGTAACTAGCTTTTTACCAGGTTTCATTTTGAATACACCTTCAAGCTTGCATCTGCAATTTCCTATTTTTTATTTGTTTATTGCAATTTAAAAAAAAAACGCAAATCGCAATCGCTGTCCGTCTGTCTGTCCGTCCGTATGTCACAGCCACTTTTTTTCCGAAACTATAAGAACTATGCTGTTGAAACTTGGTAAGTAGATGTATTCTGTGAAACGCATTAAGATTTTCACACAAAAATAGAAATTTTGGGGGTTCCCCATACTTAGAACTGAAAAGGTCTTTAAAAATGATATTGATGTTTTTAAAATCATTTTTTTCTAAACTGAATAGTTAGCGCGAGAGACACTTCCAAAGTGGTAAAATGTGTTCCCCCCCTGTAACTTCTAAATTAAGAGAATGATATAACTAAAAAAAACATAATATGTACATTACCATGTAAACCTCCACCGAAAATTGGTTTGAACGAGATCTAGTAAGTAGTTTTTTTTTAATAAGTCATAAATCGTTAACCGCGATTTACCATTAATTTTTTTATTTGTAGGGTTCCATACCTACACGGTACTGTTTCTTTCCATACGTAAGTACAGAACCCTTGGCGCGCGATTCAGACTCGCACTTGACCGGTTCTTTTGAAATATATACAAGGAAACGTAGCAATACCTATACGTAGCGTATCAATTGGACTACGTGGTGGCGAGCTAATATGGTAGTAAAAATGTAATGCTAATTTCAATAGGTAGTAAGCCCCATACATACAATTTGTAATATTTATTTAATTACTAGCTTCCGCCCACGACTCCGTCCGCGTTAAATTCGCTTATAATTATTCCGTTGGGAAATTTTGACTAGGGATAAAAACCCTATTTCCTATTTCAGCAGCTAAGGTCTAACTATATACGACGTTTCATGAAGATCTGTTCAGCCATATGGAGCTGAGTGGTAACAAACATACAGACACACGCACACACTCATTAATTCGAACACTTTTTTGTACCATATTTTAAGAAGATATCAACATGGAATCAGTTCTTCCCATTCAAACTTTCAATACACCAAAGCAACTTATTTTAAGGGGAGGTTACATTTTAGGAGTGGTTTCGATTTTTTCTCGATCGCCTACCTAATTGTTTTGAACTGCATTTAAACCAAGTTTCCAGTTGATAAACCAATGGAATCAGTTTTTCCAATATTGAGTTCAATACTCTAAAACATCCCTTTTTAGGAGACGTTCCGTATTTTCTCTATCGCTTACCTAATTGTTTGTTTTGGAGATCTTTAATATAAAGTCTCAAGTTGATAAACAAATGGAATCCGTTTTTCCAATACAGAGTTCAATACCCTAAGACATCCCTTTTTAGGAGTAAGTAGTTCCGTTTTTTTCTCGATCGCCTGCCTAATTATTTGTTTTGAACCGCATTTATACCAAGTTTCAAGTCGACAAACAAATGGAATCGGTTCATTTTAGAGGTAGTTCAATTTTTTTCTCTAACGTATAATTAATTCTTATACTAAGTTTTAAGTTCGTAAAATCACCGGATTAGTATTTTCCATAGGTGCTAATTTCAACCCCCTTTTTTACCCCCTTCCAGTTTTATTTCCTAAAGTTTCTATAGCCTATGTCCTGCCTGAAGTTTCCCTTAATACACTATCGAAAACCGCATTGA
Source organism: Tortricodes alternella (assembly GCA_947859335.1). Lineage (NCBI taxonomy): Eukaryota > Metazoa > Arthropoda > Insecta > Lepidoptera > Tortricidae > Tortricodes > Tortricodes alternella. Next base: position 9,278,074 of record OX401981.1, read on the forward strand.
AATCCACCCAGTAGTTGTAAAGTTTATCGTGCACATACAATCAGACAAACAGACAAACAGGCATGAAATTCAAAAACAATTGGAATTGTCCTGTTGCTTATTCTGAAGCAGCATTTTTTCATTGTTATCTTCAATGTACAGACTTTTTCCCCTGTACAATTTTATTATATGTATACATAAATTATAGGGAGCGATGTCTGATATAATTTGTAATTAAAAAGAATATCTTTTTTCATTAATATCGTTGTATTTTTAGGGTTCCGTACCTCAAAAGGAAAAAACGAAACCCTTATAGGATCACTCGTCTGTCTGTCCATCTGTCACAGCCAGTTTGCTCCAAAACTACTGGACCGATTGAGTTGAAATTTGGTATACATATGTAAGTCGGAAGTCGGTAACCGCAACACGGACGCGTGACGTAAATATATGAATTTTAAACATAGGGGCCACTTTTGGGGTGTAAATTAGAAAATTTAAAAAAATAGTTATGCAACCTACATCGTGTGACATATCAAACGAAAGGGCTTATTGTGAGGATCTTAAACATATTTTCTTTTGAATTTTAAGTAAAATAGTTTAGAAGTTATTTAGGAAAATAGGCGAAAATTGACCATTCCCACCCTCCCCCTCCTTATCTCCGAAACTACTGGGCCTAAAATTTTGAAAAAAATACAGAAAATGCCTCTTTACCTATAGATTACAGGAAAACCTATAAGAAGTCTATGGTATTTAAAGTAACATAGGACATTACAGATAATCATGTACGGAACGGAACCCTCTCCACGCGAGTTTAACTCGCACTTGTCCGGTTTTTTTTATGTCAATTGACTGACAAACGAGCTGACGGCCCACCTGATGGAAAGTGGTCACCGCCGCCCATGGACATCAGCAACACCAGAGGTGCTGCCAATGCGTTGCCAGTCTAGGGAAGATGGGAAATGGGGATGGGGAATAGGCCTCCGGTTCTCGGTTGTGTAGTGAATGCTTGAGATTCTGCGAGTCGATGGGTGGGGTTGTTAATGTAAATTTTAATAAAAAAAAATGTTGGGAAGTCTTCGCCCTGCGGATGGAAGAAACCACACTGATTTGCAAATTAGTGCAAAATGTTGCCTGTGTGCGCATCGACAATTGTACTTGTACCCTTAGCATACGTTTGAATCACAAAAAAGTCTGGATCGAGTATGACTCAAACTTATACGGGCTCTGAAGCATTGCAGTGAGGTGGAAGCCCGAACAACGAGCTATACTTATACGGGTTAGTTTTAAACTTTCGCGATTTAAATACATTATTTGTATGAAAAATGGGGCTTAGCCAAGTGCGGGTAGTTCGAAAAACTCGCACTACTCGATCCAGCCACTTTATTAGATGTCAGACATGCGAGTACGGTTTTGAAGGATAGTTGTATTGGAAATAAAACATATCGTTGATCAATTTGGTCACATCTCTGTCTATGAATGAAGATTATACACGAGGTGATGAGATCGTGTAGATTGATTGAAAAGGAACCTTTTTAGTATGATAGTTATTTAAAGGATTGAAAATTACAAACTAAGAATGTCCGTGCATTATATTCGATAAAGTAAAAAAAAACCTTCTATAATAAGTTTTTCTAACATTTGACATGTTTACAAAATTGTGTGTTCGAAGTTTTACCCAGCTGCAACAAATATATTTTACCCAGCTGCAACGTGCTAAAAGGAGGGTTATGTGTTTCGCGATGTGTGATTAGTTACCACCTAGAGCCAAAACTACTAAACCGATTTTAACGAATAGGGTGTCAGACCTTATAGCCTAAAACGTTTACCTTCTTCATCATTGTATCAGAAATCATATCAGAAAAATAAAAACAACTTCTATTGCTAGTGCAGTTTTTGGATGGCATTGTACAAGGTCAGGTGGGCCATAAGTTTTTGCAAATAGCAACACAGATTTTTTTCAGATCATGGGTAATTGGATGCCATTTTATATATTTTTGACTACGATAGACTGTTTCACAGGAAAGCAACTAGGTTATTGCGATAAACCCTTTCCAAAAAAACCGGAAAAGTGCGAGTTAAACTCCAGTGGAGAGGGTTCCGTGATTAACTATATGAAATTTACTATGTTACTTTAAATACCATACACTTTTTGAAGGTTTTCCGGTAATCTTTAAGTAGAGAATTATTTTTCGTATATTTTTCAAAATTTTAGGTCCAGTAGTTTCGGTGATAAGGAGGGGGAGGGGGGGAGTGGTAATTTTTTGCCTATTTTCCTAAATAACTTCAAAACCGTTTATTCTAAAATTATAAAAAATATATATTTAAGATCCTCATAATGAGCCCTTTCATTTGATATGTCACACGCCATATGTTGCAAATCGTACGTACCAGAAGTGATGATTAATGAAAAGATACTGATATTTTCATACAATTCCGTAGTCGGTTGCAGGAGTGCCAGCAACAAGACGGAGATCATTTAGGCGACAGTGTTTATACAAATAAAAAAAATATTTTATGCTTATTACTTATAATAAATACCTAATAAAATAGCATTTGTAGTTTTGCCTCTATCATCTTTCTAAACGTGCAAAAACTTATGGCCCACCCTGTATAATAAACTAACTGCGAGTGGTACGGGTCACTGCGTTTGTATCTGTAAGTACCTATAAAAAAGCGAGCAGAGTATTCCCTAAGCCAGAGCTAGCTTTGAACGCCGCTAAAGAATACATAGTGTTGGTTGTACCTATCCGTTAAAAATGTCTGCAATTGTTACGTTTGGCATTGTTCTGTTGGTTGTGCAGTTTATTAATTGTGGAGGTAAAGTATTACTTTGTGTTTTTAATGTAGCATATTTGTATTCATTAGAAAAAGAGCGATAAATATGAATCTAATATAAGTGGCGTAATATCAGATACTAAAGTCGATTCATTCTTACTTGTCTTATTTGGTAAATAAAGTTTTTAACCTCGTAATGATGTGTTAGTTACTTTTTTGGCAATAAACCATCTCAGGCGAATCGTACGATTGTTATAGGAACGCATAGGAGAAGAACAAACAAACAAATACCTAAAAAATCATTTTTATATGAGTCAATAAAGGGTTTAAATGCATAATTTCAAGAGTTTATTTGATATTCTTCATTGACATTTTCCCATACTAGAACTAATTTCAATCCGATTTTTTACCCCCTTCCAGTTTCTATAGCCTATATCCTGCCTGAAGTTACTCTTAATATAAAAGCGAAAATCGCATTTAAATCCGTCCAGTACTTTAAAGTTATTCGTGCACATACAGTCAAATAGTCAAACCAACATGAAATTTGAAAAACCGTTGAGAAGTGTTTGTGTTGCTCATTCTGAAGCCGCACCAGTTTTTCATTGTTATCTTCAATGTACCTTTTCCACTTTACGATTTTTTTATATGTACAGTTCATTTAAACATACTTACAGATACTTTCAACCACTAGGTTTAATGCGGAACTAGTGGTTGCTCATGTTGTACATAAAATATGAGGTCGCAGTCAACTCTTTTTTCCCTGATGATATGAAAAGAAGATGTTGATCTTGTATGTCGGCTCATGCTCAATGTAGCCTTCCGTAGCCATTATAACCAGAAAACCCTAAAAATAGTCAGTTTACTATTAAAAGTAATTTGATGCTATTTACGATGATTTTTAGTAGGTATAAACCAGTTAGTTGCTTATAACTCATGAACCAATGAACCTTTATAAATATATAAATATAAATATTCATTTAAGAAGAGTGTGAACCTACGGCTTTTCATACACCAGCACTACATTTTCATTCTCAAATCATAATCAGAATCAATCAATATCAGAAATAAATGTAAACAAGTAAACCAAGCTATTAAAATGAAAAGGCTTATTATTACTATTGTTTATATAAATGAATGGATTGTTATTTTATAATTTTTTACTTTCTGTATGTTGTTTTGTCTAATTATTAATTATTTGTTATGTGCTAACTATGAATCTATTTAATGTTTGTCAATCGTATTTCAGGCTCCACAGGACAGGCCAAGCCTAGTGTGGAGTCACCGAAAAGTGTAACTGTATTGAATATTTCCGAAAATAAATATTATCATTATCATTATCATACAAAAGGTGATAACGATTTCCACCCCTTAAACGTTGACCGATATTCACCAATTTTTGATAGGTTATCAGTCAGGACAAAATCTAGGTGTATATGTTTTGATTTTTCACTATAATCAATTAATTCAGTTTTATTGTGGTTTCAGTATTCTCATACAAAACTAATTTCGGCGTTATTTGACATTCTTAATATTTCTTCAATCAATATTTATTAAAACTCGATTTTGTTCTATCTGACAACCTATCAAAATTTGCTCAAATCGGTTATCATTTAAGGGGTGTCGGAAATCGTTATCGCTTTTTGTATGAAAAAGGTTGATACTTTACCGTTTGTTAACGCTCCTCTTAAGATATTCTTTTAGAAGCCTGATTGCAAAATCTATAATTATTGAAGTGAAAACTTCTTTAGGCGCGTTGAGCACTTTTTGGGTGAACAAAAATCATGGAACTCGCGTCATCGTCACCGAACGCTTTCCTTTACCGTTTGTTAACGCTCCTCTTAAGATATTCTTTTAGAAGCCTGATTGCAAAATCTATAATTATTGAAGTGAAAACTTCTTTAGGCGCGTTGAGTACTTTTTGGGTGAAAGAAAATCATGGAACTCATGTCATCGTTTTTTATATATATTTTATCTGCAAAATCGACTTCGTTGGCCTTTTATTAGTATACATATACTTTTCTGTGATGAGCACTAATGTTTGTTCCTGAGTCTTGGATGTTTCCTATGTATTTAAGTATGTATTTATCTTTATAAGTATGTATATCGTCGTTTAGTACCCATAACACTTGCCTTTAGAGCTTACTTTGGGACTAGATCGATTTGCGTAAAGATTGTCCCCTGATTATTATTATTATTATTACTTTATAGGCCATCAGGCGATTTTAACTTCGTCTGCGGGGTGACGATATTATCGTACAAAATTCTATCCCCTATTTCTCTCCCTTATCGACAGATTTTCATAATAAAGGTGTTATGTTTTGTAGTTTAAGAGATTTTGTGATGAATAAGTGATAGGTATTAATATTGGAAATGCGTTAATATTATAATAACTAACTGTGCTATGCGTTGCAAAGCTTTTTTTTCGGTTGTAGACCGTGCGGGCGTGCGCACAACAACTCACCAATGTTTCAGCGTAATCGGTTGAAATTGTTTGAATGCTTATCACATACATACAATTAGACAAATAGACAGAGAGACGGAAGAAAATTCAGAAACCATTAATATACAAATCAGGGGACAATCTTTTATACAAATCGATCTAGTACCAAAGTAAGCTCTAACTAAAGGCGTGTGTTATAGGTACCAGACGACGATAAACATAGGTATTTATATTGTATAGATATCTAAATCAATTCTTAAATACATAGGAAACATCCAAGACTCAGGAACAAACATTCGAGCTCATTACACCAATATTTGCCCTTAACGGGGATCAAACCGACAGACCGGATCGACCTATGCTAAGGGAGAAAATCTTTGGCTGCAACAAAATGTAATCTTTATTTTTTTCAGTTTTACCAGTCGACAAATGCAACTTAGAAGACTCATCATGTCTGATACCGGCTTTTCAAAAGGCTCTGCCAGTATTTGCGGAAGGGATGCCAGAGCTGGGCGTCGATGTTCTGGACGTTTTGGAATTTGATGATACATCATTTGACATATCTGGCTTTCAGTTCACGCTTAAGGAGGGCAAGATGAAGGGCTTGAAGTCATCGGTGATAGATAACGTAAAGTAAGGATTTAACCTTTTGACAAAGTTGACATTTTGACATTCTGTTTGAATAAAAGCCTTTTGACAGTTTTCTTAATGTAACTTCCCATGTTTTCTGTTATATTTGAAGTTATAGTTTGGATGACACAGTCGTAGTACCAACAGCAAACTAAGAAGTTTAATCGCCAACCACACATGCGTGAGACTCAGTTGATGCGCTGTTTTTAGGCTAAAGGTTATATACTTAATATTAGACTGTTGCACCAAGCAGAAAGTGATTCATTATTGCGCCGTGTGTTTCTTTGGAGCCGAACGCAGGTGAGGGCTCTAAAAACCGAAGCGCAATAATAAATCACTTGATGGGAGATGCATATTCTTTCTTTCAATTACTGCAAAAATTTCGTAAAAAGAAGCAAAATTAAAGTTAAAAGCTAAAACCCTACTAGCGACGTAAAAAGCATTTTTCCTCCCGCAGCCCTAACATGCATGACACAAAGATAAGATAGACCGTCTTATCTCTTATTGGGTCTCTCTCACACTAGTGCCGAGGAAAGAGATAGTCATAGAGATAAAAGGGTTAAATTTATCTTTGTGGCATGCATGTTAGTGCCGCTGGTATGACGCGTCCTTAGAATTTTTATATTGCCTATGACACTCGCACATTCTCCTCGAATCTTAAGATACCCTATTTATTAAAATCGGTCCTGCAATGGTGTAAAAGCTAAAGTAGAACATACGAAAATTTTCACCTACAATTTCTGATCTGTTCAATTCATTTTCATAGCACGCTAAATTTTTTTTTATCTTTTAGTAAGCTATAGTAACTTTTCAGCCAATACTTTGAGCATAACATATTAGACGGGGCAATCGCAGTTTGATACCTATGGCCGTCGACATGTTAGCTGTCTTGTTAATACTTTCACAGTCCACAGAAAAGTGGTCAGCTGGTGGTGTTCTTTATCAACTAACCAAATTAAAATACAAAGCAATCCAATAATTAATTTTGTATGCAACTTTATTGCTCTAAAGTAAATAAATGCAGCTTTTTACTGAGTATTTAAGTACCTACAAAACGATGAAATGAAAGCATAGTTGGAAGAAAAATCATTGTATTTGTATTCCAGGTGGGACCTCGAGAAGAAAACGATTGATTTGGCATTCCACTTAGACTGTTCTCTTCAAGGACTCTACACTGCCGGAGGCAAGATATTGATACTGCCTGTTAACGGAGACGGAGAAATGACGATCGAACTGAGTAAGTATGAAATGATCATTTTGAAATAGAAATGAACCCTCATGAGCAGGTCTTCTGAAAAGCAAAACACCTGAGTAGCAAAATGCCTAAAACGAATGTCTAAGGAGCTTAATACCTAATACGCAAAATGTATTTCAATCATTTTGCCTAAGATTTAAATCATCTAAAACGTAAAATGTCTGAATAGCAAAATTATTAAATCTCTGGTTGCCTAAGCTGTGTGATGTCTAAAACGCAAAATGCCTGAATAGCAATATACTTTAAATTTAGTTTACCTAAGTTGTACCTCAGTGTCTAAAACGTAATTTGCCTTAATAGTAATATACCCTTTACTCATACTGCCTAAACTGTAACCTGTACCAGAGCTGTAATACAGTTGAATGATCAATTGAAACGAATTACAAACAGACAAACAGGTTGTCCATCTTGTTGACGTTGTTAGTCTTCGTAATTGTTTTTCTTTAACTTTAAATAATCTAGTAGACTGAATTGTATGTCTGTCTGTCTGTCTTTTTAGGTTGGAGCAAATTAAATAACTTCAAGGTGTTTAATTTTAAATTATAACAAAGGTTAAGTTTATCGCATTTTGTTATTTCTTAGTCAAGTCAAGAAAACTTATTCATTAGTTTATAGCAGACATGATGCATTTCAGGCATTTTGATACCTGGGCATTATGCGTTTTAGGAATTCTGCTACTTAGGCGTTTTGCTTTTCAGAAGACCTGCTCATGAGGGGAAATGAGATACAGTGATGTGATTCTCTAACGTAACGTCAGCGACACAATTAATTTAGACCTAATGAATTTGTACTTAGTAATGTTTCCGGCTATGGTGATGAGGGAGTCTATTGTGACGCAATTGTCACTCATACAATCCCACACCAGTCCTTAGAACATGCCAATATGGAACTATAAACATTGCATATGAAATTGTACGTTTTATTGCTATAATTTAGCCAGGCATACAGGCAGACAGCCCACCGCTAGGCTACCTATGGACATTTGAAACATCAGAATCGCTGAAACTTATTACATACTGTACTTCTTGCTTTTTGCGGGCAATAACCGCTTTTCTTTATACATATACTTTTTCTCTTTCTGACAAAAATATGTCAAGTTTAGATAAACATAATAACATAATATTCTTTTTTTCAGAAAATGCGGCAATTTATATAGTTATAGATTACAAAATGGAGAAGGACGCCGACGGAAAGGAGCACGTGATCCCTAACAAATATTCATTTAAATATGATGTCAAAGATAACGCACACTTTCATCTAACGAACCTTTTTAATGGCAATAAGGAGCTGAGTGAGTTGAAATATAAATTTGTCATGAAAACAATTATCTGACGCTTTCAATCGGAAAGTAATTGACAAGAAACCACTCGTTTATGTCGCCTTCCTAATTGTAGAAATGTACGGATCAGAAGGGAACACTTAAAATTTAGTCAAATCAAAGAATAATGCAATACGAACTTTAGTCATCTCCTTCAAGCACGTCTTAGGAATTTGCTTACGCATTTGCTGAGACCAGTGCCGATTACGTTTATCGAAACTTACATGTTTGGTATCAATAAAAGCTAGCCAATCTAGCTAATGTATCACATATAGAAAGTAGCTCAAAATATTCTAATAATGTTGTATCGCAACTTCTTGAGAAACATACCAATTATAAACTCTTTTAAGTTACTACAACATTAAGAGTCATGTCACCCGTTCTCTTCGTATACGTTAAACCGTAACAGTTAAATTGACCCATCAAAAACATTCAAATGTAAAAAATGTGCCAAGCCTCGCATCCTCTATTCTCCAACCCCTACGCCGTAAAAAGTTGTGAGTACTATGGTAGAGCCAAGTTTGTGATTTTCTTATCATTTTATCGGCAATTCAACTATTTCGTTTTGAATTATTTTTATTTTCTATCAAATAACCAATATTTTAAGCCCATATCATTATTATACATCTTCGTTTAATATAAAAAAAATCGTGACTCGTGGCAATCATGACGCTGTAATGCGTAATAGATAATTGTTCTCAGTTTCATATTTTTCTGTGCGATCGCCAAGTCACGATATTTTTTTTATATTAAACGAAGATGTATAATAATGATATGGGCTTAAAATATCTTCGTATACGTTAAACCGTAACAGTTAAACTGATATTTTAATGATTATTTTTCAGGTGAAACATTTTTGAAATTCCTTAATGAGAATTGGAAAGAAGTGTCCGACACGTACGGATTTCCCATTGTAGACACAGTAGCTAAGAAAATCTATAACGGTGTCAAGACATTCTTAGTAAAAGTTCCTATCGCTGATATTGCAAAAGTATAACTTTTATTACTTTTATCAATAAAGTGTTGGTGGTGTTACGGTGTTGTTGCTTTTTTTTTGCTATGGAAACCGAACCTTAAAGTCTTAAATGTTACGATTACCTACTACAGTATTATTGAGAAATACAGCATTAAAAAAACCCTTTTTTCCTTTCAACCTCACAATAGGCTAGTTTCCTGAAGAAAAAAAAACTATATAGTTCGTCATTTACATTATCAAAAACGATTGAAAACTCATTTTATCTTTTGTTAATTGAACAAAAAATGACGAAGTTATAAGTCGATGAACTTCCGCGTGACGTCACGACTTTGCAGACTTTTTTACCATTAAGTCACGTCATGAGCCCACACTCCCGAACTTTGATGCGCGTTATCTTTGTCAATTTTGATTGATTTGATAAAGCAATAGTAGATTGTTGCACCAAGCAGAAAGTGATTCATTATTGCGCCGAGTGTTGATTTGGAGCCCGAACGCTAGTGAGGGCTCTAAAAACACGAGCGCAATAACAAATCACTTGATGCGAGGTGCATAATCTGCTTTTCTTTCTACTACTGCTAAAAGTTGGTAAAAATCGTAAAGGTACAGTTAAACCCAACTAGCGAAGTAAAAAGGATATTGGCACCTGTTATGACGCACCCTTAGAATTTTTATATAGCCTATGACACTTGCACGTTCTCCCCGAATCTTAAGATACCCTATTTATTAAAATCGGTCTATTGGTTCTGAAGCTAAAGTCGAAAATCCGAAAATTTTCACAGAAATCTTGTATCTAGTCTATTAATTGTCATATTATGCCAATTTTTTTGTAACCCATACTATCTTATCAGCCAGTACTTTGAGCATAACATTTTAGACGAGACAATCACAGTTCGATATGGCCGCCGATATGTGGCCTGTTTTTTTTTTTTTTTTGCTAACAGTAAGTCCACAGAAGAGTGGTCGGCTGTCTCGTCGGACTGTGAATGGGCGGATTGGGTAGCTGTTGGTGTAAACTTCTTGATCAACCAACCAAATTTAAAAAAAAAACAAAACAGTGCAATAATGAAATTTGTATGCAACTTTATTTGCTCTAGAGCAAATAAGGGCTGCTTTGTGCTGAGTATTTAAGGCCATTATGATGAAATTAAAGCGTAGTAGGAAGAAAAATATATATCTTCGATATTTTTGGATCATCTAACTGATTATTATTTTACACAGGAAACATCCCTATTTAGTGGCCCAATTGTTCAAGTATTTCACGTTAAAATCTGAATTCTAATCTTCGAATACGAATTCATTGTTGGTTTAATACACTGGGTAATAAAGCTTTAACACCGGAACATATAAATCTAATTGAGTAAATAATAACAAATTGTATAAAAAATACTTATCTGTGTATGAAAATAAAAATAAAAATATTTATTTTGCAAGCAGTCCACACGGGCTCATTAACATGTCTGAATCTGCCAGCGCTTCGAAAGGTGCTGCTGAGAAGAAACGCTGCAAGAAACTCAGCAGTAAGTCTTTCTTCAACATTAACATTAAAGTTTTTACTAAAAAAAACAAACCTGATGGGCAGAAATTAATTATAATAAATAAATAATAAGGAAGATGTATAGTCTCCACGCCGCGTCTGGACAAGTTAATTAAAGTGACTTAGACATTTATAAAATCTATAAGGCCTACTTGCAGCAAAAATTCGTGTCAAATAAATAGCCCGGGGCTGAGGTACTAACTCAGGGTTAATATTTAAATTTTTATTTTACAATAATTTATGTTGCACCAATAGAACTTAGTGCTACAAGTTTGGATGTAAATAGAACTTTTTAAGTTATAATTTCAATATCAATGAAAGTAACCAATTTTCTTTGAAATAATTTAAAAACATTGTTGCACCTTTCTAAAGCTATCAAAGTTCTAAGGAATTTGGCAACCCGTTCAGCGCCTCTATTCGGGAACGCTAAGTGATTCTGTAGCGATTCGCGAGCGAGATTTCGTATCTCGCTCTTACGCATTACGCGTCGTGCGGATGAGTGGCATGAGAAATCTCGCTTACAAATCGCTACAGAATCACTTAGCGTTCCCGAATAGAGGCGCAGGTCTCAACTCTTTAATCGGCGATACCGTCAACCCTTGACGTTTTTGAACCATACATGGCCCTATTTTCACATTTATGTTCTTGATGGGATAAATAACTTCACTGGCCACTTGACGGAGCTATTGTCATAATCGACGTACTCTGAATTGTCATGTAGTTTCCATTTCTCAATACTTAGAGTATACAATAATAAAAGAATAAACGATACCGTCACGCCATGCCGCAAACGCAAACGTCAACTACAGGCCACACGGATTAGTACAAAACACATGCGCATTTGTTTGGCCTGTAAGGTTATGATACTAAATAATATTGACAATTTAGTGTTTATTTGTGACAGCATGCATTATTACAATCTTCTTAATTTGGTCATACTGTCACTGGCTGACGTAAGGCGAAAAACCATATTTGAAATCGACGTACTAATAAATACAGCCATCTTGTTTTTTCATTAGGGCGCTGATGTTTGCGGGAGCAGCGTAGCATTACAGTCGTAGGTTCAATTAATATACAGCGTATCTTTTGCTCTATTATATCTATAATCTAATGTATCTGTGTGTGTGTATGTTTGTAATGAATAAAATCAAAAACTACTATGCCGATTTGAAAAATTCTTTCACCATTGGAAAGCTACATTCACCCTAAATGACATAGGCTATATTTATTGCTAGAAAATATTAGGGATCCTTACTAGAACTGCCCTAAAACGTCTTTCGTCGCATGTGCTGCGGAAAATCTTGATGATAGAACAAAAGTATGTTCTACAACATTAAAGAACATATCAACTATTATAATTAAGTCACAATAACCACTTTCATTTTAAAAGTTGATAGAAATACCGACCAAAATTAGACCACACTATTCCTACATCTGTTTAAATACTTATCCAAATAAATCATATTGTTTTCAAGACTGTTTCAGTTCATATAGCTTTAATTACTTTTTGAATTGTTATTACGAATTTAATAAGTCATATAAATAGAAAATGTTTTTTTTAAATTGCATTTAAATAACAAGCTTTTTTTGCCCATTGCACTTTCATATTGCAATAAAATGCGTACACAAAATTTCGTGTCTTTGCTGTTGACCGTTGAAGAGTTCCTTTATCTGGAGCTAACCCTGGATGTCGATTCAGGTCATGCTTACCTACCATAAAAATGCATTGTCATCGGAATTGAACCGACATGTCAAAATTCAGCTCCGTAGTATAATAGGAAGTGGTTCTAATTCAGCTTGCAAGATTTGACCCGTACATACAAACATTGCAAGTTAATAAAAAGGTCTTAATAAAATAAACGCTGTCGCGTTGTGCATGTTATTCATACCATTTTATTATTGTTAATATTTGTGTGGCTTTTAAAATGGATTGAAGTCTTAATATAAGAAAGGGAGCAGTAAAATATCTATACATTTTTACAATCTATACATATGTATAATAAAATCGTAAAGTGGGAAAAGTCTGTACATCAAAGATAACAATGAAAAAATGCTATGGGGGGCTTCAGAATGAGCAGCAGAACAAATGCCAATGGTTTTAAATCTGTTTGTCTGTTTGTCTGATTGTATGTGCACGATAAACTTTAAAACTACTGGATGGATTTTAATGCGGTTTTCGATAATATATTCAGGAACACTTCAGGCAGGACATAGGCTATATAAACTATAAAACTAGAAGGGGGTAAAAGAGGGGGTGGAAGTTAGTATGGGAAAACTATTTCGATGAGTTTATTAACTTAAAACTTGCTTTAAATACTTTCCAGAATAGAAAATTAGGTATATGGTATAAGACAATATGAAACTACCCCTAAAAAGGGGTGCCTTGGAGCGTTGAACTTTGTATGGGAAAAACCGATTCCGTTTGTTTATCGACTTGAAACTTGGTATAAATGCAGTAACAGTAAACAAACAATTAGTTAGGCGATCGAGAAAAAAAACGAAACTTCTCCTAAAAAGGGATGCCCTAGGGTGTTGAATTTTGTATTGGCAAAACGGATTTTCATGAAACGTCGTAGATAGGTAGAACTTAGCTCCTGGAATAGAAAATAGGGTCATTTTTATCCCAGATAAGTCAAAAGTTCCCAAGGGAATAATTACAACCGAATTCCACGCGGACAACGTCTCGGTCGGAAGCTATATATAAAATACCTTTACGTATTATAAATAAATGCAAAAGTACTCTGTTTGTTACATTTTCACGCCTAAACCGCTGAACCGATTTTGATGTGTTTGGATATAGGGCAGAGGCGAAGCGTGAGGGTAAGTCGGTGTATCATTTCTATTTAAAAAAATATATTATTACTCATTAAAATTTGTATTTACATAAAAAAATATGTAATATGCAATTTTTATGTTAATACGAGAAGTAATTAATAATATTATAATGTTTGAGTTAAAAAATTATGCAAAATTATTTTCATTTTCATTTTCATTTTCACCAAGACACGCTTGGCGTTCCACAACCTGTAGAAGGCTGTTGGGAAGTCTTCGCCCTGCGGATGGAAGAAACCACACTGATTTGCAAATTAGTGCAAAAAAGTTGTCCGTGTGCGCATCCGCAATCGTACTAGTGCCTTTAGCGTACGTTTGAATCATAAAAAAAAGTCTGGATCGAGTAGTACTCAAACATACACTGCAGGCTCTGAAACACTGCAGTGAGGTGGAAGCCCGAACAACGAACTGTATTTATACGGGTTAGTTTAAAACTTTAGCGATTTAAATTCATTATTTGTATAAAAAATAGGACTTGACCAAGTGCGGGTAGTTCGAAAAACTCGCACTACTCGATCCAGCCACTTTATTAGATGTCAGACATGCGAGTACGGTTTTGAAGGATAGTTGTAATGGAAATAAAACATAGCGTTGATCAATTTGGTCACATCTCTGTCTGTGAATGAAGATTATACACGAGGTGATGAGATCGTGTAGATTGATTGAAAAGGAACCTTATTAGTTATTTAAAAGATTGAAAATTACTTACTAAGAATGTCCGTGCGTTTATATTTTGATTAAGTAAGAAAACCTTCTATAATATGTTTTTCTGACATTAAGGTAACATGTTTACAAAATTATGTGTGCGAAGTTTAAAAAAAGCATTGAATAGATTTTACCCAACTGCAACAAAGCAAAAAAGGAGGGTTATGTGTTTCGCGAGAATGTATGTTTGTGATTAGGTATGTAGGTACTAAACCGTTTTTAACAAAAAAACGCCTAAAAGGTTTCCCTTCGTCATCATTGTATCCGAAATCATATCAGAAAAATAACAAAAACGACTGCTATAGGTTGACCGCTTAAATGAGTCCTCGCCCGCGCGGCACAGGGGCGCGGGGCATGACGACAAAGGGGACTGAGAGAGGTGCGGGCGGCGTGAAATGAATGAAAAACTAAATTGCGCCTGCCGCCCGCACCTCTCTCGGTCCCCTTTGTCGCCATGCCCCCGCGCCCCAGTGCCGCGCGGGCGGCGACTCATTTAAGTGGTCAACCTATAGTGCCGTTTTTGGATGGCATTGTATAATTAACTAACTGCGAGTGGTACGGGTCACTGCGTTTGTATCTGTAAGTACCTATAAAAAAGCGAGCGGAGTATTTCCTTAGCCAGAGCTAGCTTTGAGCGCCCCGAAAGAATACATAGTGTTGGTTGTATCTGTTCAAAATGTATGCAATTGTTACGTTTGGCATTGTTCTGTTAGTTGTGCAGTTTATTAATTGTGGAGGTAAAGTATTACTTTGTTTTTTTAATGTAGCATATTTGTATTCATTAGAAAAAGAGCGATAAATATGAATCCATACATAAGTGGCTTAATATCAGTTACTAAAATCGATTCATCCTTACTTGTCTTATTTGGTAAACAAAGTTTTTAACCTCGCAATGATGTGTTAATTACTATTTTTGGTAATAAACCATCCCAGGCGAATGGTACTATTGTTATAGGAACGCATAGGAGAAGAACAAACAAACAAATACCTAAACAATCATTTTTATATGAGTCAATGCATAATTTCAAGACTTTACTTGATATTCTTCATTGAAATTTTCCCATACTAGGACTAACTTCAAACCCCTTTTTTACCCCCTTCCAGTTTCTATAGCCCATATCCTGCCTGAAGTTACTCTTAATATAATAGCGAAAAGCGCATTTAAATCCGTCCAGTAGTTTAAAAGTTATTCGTGCACATACAATCAAACAGTCAAACCGACATGAAATTTGAATAACTATTGAGAAGAGTTTGTGTTGCTCATTCTGAAACCGCACCACTTTTCATTTTTATCTTCAATGTACAGTACAGACCTTTTCCACTTTACGATTTTATTATTATGTATAGTTCATTTAAAATTTTGATACTTTCAACCGCAGATACTAGGTTTAATGCGGAAATAGTGTGGTGGGAGTTATGTTGTTGGTTCACACTCCTCTTAAGATATTATTTTAGAAGCCTGATTGCATAATCTATAATTATTTATTATATATTTTTCATGTACAAAATCGACTTCGTTAGCCTTTTAGTACCTAAGTAAAGATAAGTATAGATATAATTTATAGGCCATCAGACGATTTTAATTTCGTCTGCGGGGTGACGAAATTACCGTACGAAATTCTATCCCCCATTTCACTCCCTTATCGACAGATTTTCATAATAACCATTTTTTGGTGAGCATCTCGAAGTTAAAAGGAACATGCGTCTTAAATTGTATGTTTTGTAGTTTTAGAGATTTTGTGATGAATCAGTGATAGGTTTTAATATTGGAATTGCGTTTCTATTATAATACTAGCTGTGCTATGCATTGCAATGCTTTTTTTGGTCGTAAACCGTGCGGGCGTGCGCACAACAACTCACCAAAGTTTCAGCGTAAGCGGTTGAAATTGTTTGAAAGCATACATACAATTAGACAAATACACGGAGAAACAGAAGAAAATTCAGAAACCATTAATATATAAATCAGGGCACATAAATAAATAAATCAGGGGACAATCTATTATACAAATCGATCTCCAAAGCATCGAGTACCAAAGTAAGCTCTAAAGGCTTGTGTTATGGATACCAGAGTGCTTAGCATATTCGTTTTTATCGCGCACATAAAGCCTCAGTCCCTTTTTAACAAATATGCGGGTGCGAAAGGGATGAATGCTTTAAGTACGCGATAAAAATTAGAGCGAAAGTCCTCAGAAGACGATACACATCCGATAGATAAATAAATTTAAACATCCAAAACTCAGGAAGAAACATTTGTGCTCATTACACCAATATTTGCCCTTAACCGGGATGAAACCCACGACCGCTAAGGGAGAAAAACTTTGGCTGCAACAAAATGTAATCTTAAATTTTTCAGTTTTACCAGTCGATAAATGCAATTTAGAAGACTCATCATGTCTGATACCGGCTTTTCAAAAGGCTCTGCCAGTATTTGCGGCAGGGATGCCAGAGCTGGGCGTCGATGTTCTGGACGTTTTGGATTTTGGTGATACATCATTTGAGCTATCTGGCCTTCAGTTCACGTTTAAGGAGGGCAAGCTGAAGGGCTTGAAGACATCCGTGATAGATAACGTAAAGTAAGGATTTAATCTTTTGACAAAGTTGACATTTTGACATTTTGTTTGAATAAAAGCCTTTTGACAGTTTTCTTAATGTAACTTCCCATGTTTTCTGTTATATTTGAAGTTATAGTTTCGATGACACAGTGGTAGTACCAACAGCAAACTAAGACACTTTAATCACCAACCACACATGCGTGAGACTCAGTTGATGCGCTGTTTTTAGGCTAAAGGTTATATACTTAATAGTAGATTGTTGCAACAAGCACAAAGTGATTCATTATTGCGCCGTGTGTTTGTTTGGAGCCGAACGCAGGTGAGGGCTCTAAAAACCCAAGCCCAATAATACATCACTTGATGCGAGGTGCATAATCTGCTTTTCTTTCAATTACTGCAAAAACTTCGTAAAAAAAAGTAAAGTTCAAAACTAAAACCCCGTTTACGTCACTAGTGGGGTTTAAGCTCGCGTGGCCCTAACATGCATGACACAAAGTTAATATACATCGTATTATCTCTAAGTTTGTCTCTCTCACACTAGTGCCGACGACAGAGATAGTCATAGAGATAAACGGGTTAAATTTATCTTTGTGGCATGCATGTTAGTGCCGCTGGTATGACGCGTCCTTAGAATTTTTATATTGCCTATGACACTCGCACGTTCTCCTCGAATCTTAAGATACCCTATTTATTAAACTCGGTCCAGCAATGGTTTAAAAGCTAAAGTAGAACATCCGAAAATTTTCACCTACAACTTCTGATCTGTTCAATTCATTTTCATATCACGCCAATTTTTTTAAATCTTTTAGTAAGCTATAGTAGTATAGCTGTCTAAAAGCACCTATAAAACATCTATATTACGAAGCCACCAACTGAAATCCTCCCCTTGTGTATCTGGGATATTCATAAATTGATCATAATCATCATTTTCTTTCAAACACAGAAATTTTGTTCTTTCAAAATGTTTGGTATGGACCCAGCTATATGGCACTGCTGGGCATATTTAAATTAAAAAGCCTACTTATTAAATGTGCAAATTTTCGAAGTTTACAGCTTTTCACGGAAGAAAAGTGTAAATGTTCATTTTGAATTTTTTGTTTCTTGTCATGCGGAATGCTAATGGTACAGTTTACTGAATTAAAAACAAAACCAAGAAAAGTTGACGTATGAATGGGTGTCTTTACGGATTTTTCGTAGTTAATGGTAAACCCTAATGATTCAAGTAACTCTTTCGTTATCTGAAAATTATGTAAACAGTCCGAGTATGAATCTCCAAATAATAACAAATCGTCTAAGTAAATTACAGATATTAGACTTTTATTACGTAGAAATTGCATAACAGGTCGCATCAATTTAGTAAATACGTAAGGTGCAATATTCAGGCCAAATGGTAGGATCTGAAATTCAAATATTTTTCCTAACCACAAAAAACGCAAATATTTTTTATAGTCTTTATCGATACTAATGGAAAAATAGGCATCCTTTAAATCTATTGAACACATGAAAGCATTCCTTGATAAAGCAACCTCATAGCTGTTCTGTAATCCTCGAGCTTAAAATGAGGAGTATAATTTTTAATCTCCTTATTTATATTTAATTTATGTGTTCCAGACTCCGGCTTGAGTAGGGTCAAGACGGCAACAGTGGGTCACTTTTTTTTCGAGCGATGTCACTCGATTTGGACGAGTGTTGGAAAGATGCAAAAGGATTAGTATTATAGTGTAACTAATATATATTGAATATTTTTATCGATTTAGTACAACAAGGTAATATTTTGGAAAATAAACAGTATTTAACAAAAAAACTTATTTGAGCCACTGTGTACTGGGGGTGGCCTACAGTGAATTGGCCCTCAGTTCACAGTGAATAGGCAAGTTCACAGTGAATCATCTATAATTATAACCCAAATAATAATGCAATTTTAGGCTTTTTATCAATCTTTATTTATTGAATTAACCAAACAATAAATGTAACATTAAATAAAAATTATATTTTATCTTAAAATTTATAATCAAGTTACTTATATTTAAAAACATTAGACTCTTTTCTCTCGCTCATACCAATTTTTTTTTTAAATCGTTTTTCATGTCGTCAACTGTGTGTTTCCCTATTTTACGGGGCCTTGCTGGAAGAGCCATCCTGAAAGGAAAAACTAACGAAAATTATTACATCTTGTAAAATTTTCTAAACTAATGTCTGAGCAATTATTATCAGTAGGTACCTACAGTACACAGTCACCACAGTGTATCATGGACCACTGTGTACTCAAGCGATTTGAGCCACTGTGTACAAAACCGCCATTTTGGATATAACTTATACCACGCGTGATAGTTTTGCTTAAATAGGAGTGCAGTATACGTCAAAATGACCTCAATTAAGTTTATTTCTCAGCAAAATTATTAATCCATTGGTAAAACAAAATGTTCGTGAAAAAATAGAAAGTGCACCTTACCTTAAAATTCACTTTTTCCTTCGTCAAAACAAAAAAACATTAATTACACGGGTTCGTTACATAGCTGACGCAAGCGAACTGGTTGTAAACTGTTTGTATCGGGAGACCTTCCGAAGAGTGAGAAAGAAAGAAAGCTATCTATAATATTTTTGACACAACGGCTAGTGCGCCACTGTTGTCGCTATAGCCACTGTTGCCGCCTTCACCCTATGGGACAATTCGATTGAGTGACATCGTTTGATATCGGAATTCTCAAGCTTATAAAATAACTTTCGTTCGATATCGGAATTCTTAAAGCTTATAAAATAACTTTAGTCTACCTGCCTGGATTTCAACGTCAGCATGTGGCTAGCGGCGCCAGGTCCGGCTGTGTGAAGGCGGGCGCGGCGGTCGCTCGTCCGACGCGGCGGCGGCCGCGGCCTGCGCCCACCACGTGTTGAGCTCGTCCTCGGATACGTGCGGCGAGGCAGGGGCGGCGCCGCCGCCGGTGGCTGGCCCCTCCAGTTTAAAAGCCCTCGATGTGGACGGTTCTGCCTATTTGCCTCTGGGTTGAAACATAGGTTTAGCGACCTGAGGCTTTAATTCTGCTCCCGTTTTTTACCATAAAGCGAACTATCTCGCTTGAGGTCCTTTATATTGTCTCTGACATCCTTGTTAAGAACTGTTAATAAGAAGGTGCGCCTAGTCTGCGTTTCAGAAGAATGTATGTGACATAAAAGTCTACCAGTATCACTAAGAGACTTAAGAATCTGGTTTTTTAAAATCGTCGACTTTGGAGTCTGTTGTTAACAGTGTTGATGTTGTATTGCCTACTGCAGTAATTACTGTTTTTGTTTTTCAACAAGAATGTTGTCACGTCTTAAGAAATTTTCATTGCACGCCACTTTTATCTGTGGATTAAGTATCGGA
The DNA here is from genome assembly GCA_947859335.1 of Tortricodes alternella. Lineage (NCBI taxonomy): Eukaryota > Metazoa > Arthropoda > Insecta > Lepidoptera > Tortricidae > Tortricodes > Tortricodes alternella. Next base: position 9,298,431 of record OX401981.1, read on the forward strand.
GCCATAGCTAATTTCAGATTTTCTGGAACTTCATAGCGTTTAACAATGTCTTTCTTAATGTCATCTTTTAGACCATTGACTAATATGTCTGACCATCTATAAGCAACATCTTTCTGGATACAAGGACCAAACTTCTCTTTCTCAAGAGGCTCATCACCCAATAAGCATAAAATATCAGGCTCTAATTCAGTAATTGGCTGCGTAGAAGTCGATGGCGCAAAAGAATCTATACAAGGGTCCTCGGCCCCTATTGGGGGCGCGGACGCGGCCCCTATTGCTGGTGTGGACCCTGTTGCAGGCGCGACCGCGGGTGAAGCCGCGAGTACGGGCGCCGGAGCGGGTGCGGGCGCGCTAAGCGGCCCACTGCTGTGGGGCCGTAGGACCACAGATTGTAGCCCAGCCGCGTTAGTGGCAGGGTCCGTATTTGGGCCTTCGGGAGCATTGACCAAGTCAATGACATTTTCATCTCTAAACTGAGATTCTGTAATAATACACAAGGTTGTGCTCATTATTCTGAAAACAAAATAACAAGTAAAAAACTACTGCTATGTGGGATACAACTATCACGATTAATAAATACTCATAGTCATGGTACGAGCCTCACGGACTGTACTCTAGACTTATTTAGATTTATTATAATTATTAAATCTAACGATCTTCAAAAAACAATAAACGACTAATGGATCCATGACATAATCTCTCGGACTATGCTCCAGAATCATCTGTGCAGCCCATTTACAAAACGATCAATCTCACGGATTGAGACTATACTCGTTGCACAATAGAATAAGTAATCACAATTTGTTTGTAAAAACAGTAAGTAGGTCAAGCACCGAGCGCGATGTAAGTCTTACGGAAATGTAACTATCCAACTTATACCTTCATGTCGCGAATCCTCCTGCCAAGGGTGCTCATCCATATCAAACTGGTCGTCGTTCATAAAGTCCACATATCCACGATCTCTCGATCTTAAAGACGAACTAGAAGTTGGACTATAATTGCGGCAACGGTGTTTGTGACGAACTCTAGATTTTTTCCGTTCTAGTTTCCTTATTTTCCTCTCCAAATATTCTTCTTCATCATCGTCGTAATATTTACGTTTTCCCATATTATCACTATACACTACACAGAATTACACTAATTAAATTCCTAATTTTTAGCACTCAAGATAAAAATACATGCACGATGGCCGGCACACAAAACGTGTATGAAGTACCCACCAGGCTGGATTAATATTTTTTGTTCAAATACCTTAGTTGCTTTAAAATTGTGTAGGATGGCAGCACATGCGCGTGCTACTACGAGTAATAGTAGTTTATGCAACGGTTGCATAATGATAGGCCTTAAAACACTAGTGCGGTTTTATGAAACGAGCCGATAGGCGAGTTTCATAATAAGATCGCACGTGTGTTTTAAGGCCAAATTATGCAGAGTTGCATACATAACTTTATCTACACACATATTATAAATCCTCCATGATGGGTTCAGAAACAATATTTTCTGGCAACAAGTTATTTGTTGCAATCGTGGCTGCATATTTCCGATATCCGGCGCATTTTCACATCACACACACTCCGAGAAGACTACTTACTATTACTATTTTCAACTAAAATGTAAATTACACATGAACTTTTTCTATTCAATTCAACAAAATTCTACTTTCGTTCAGCAAAACGTCAACGCGGCGCGGCGCGTCAATAATGGCGGCCGTCCGTCAAGACCATTTTTTTTTTAAATCATAGACAAACGGATGAAATCTCTATTCTCACGTCACTCTTGATCAAATATTGTGCAGTTTATATAAAAAAAAACATACTGAATTGACGTTTCGTATCAATAACCTTTTTAATATCTATGGATACTAGAATAGAGACCCACTTGAGTTTGACAGCTGTTCCAAATTTAATCTCATTTCTTTACTAAAAACGATAAAGAAGTAATGTTATTTCTTCATCGCAGCATTGGTTTTTCCTAATTGGTTGTCAAAATGGTGGTCATTTCCTATGGTTTTTGATTAACCAATGGAGGTTTTATGATATGGGTGTAGATAAAGTATATTGTAAACTCGAAGGACGAATCACTGATGTTTAAAAGTTCTTATATTCCACAATTTTGCTCACAGTGTAACTTTCAAGTGTTTAAAATCACACATTTGTCCTTACTGCTGTATAATAAGTAACATGTGGCTTGTTTATCACACACATAAATGCTAATATAATGTTGATATAATCCAAGTAATTTGTGCCCAAATTAGAGTTATATCCTCTGAGGATGCGCTGGTCTACTCTGTTATACAGATAGCTTATACAGCTAATGCATTCACGGTGTACTGTGAAAATGCTGTTATACAGCACTTTTGTGCTACTTGGGTGCTGCTTATTGCACAGTCTTTAAGTACATAACGATGAAATGAAAGCGTAGTTGGAAGAAAAAGCATTTTATTTGTATTCCAGGTGGGACCTCGCGAAGAAAAAGATTGATTTGGCATTCCACTTAGACTGTTCTCTTCACGGACACTACACTGCCGGAGGCAAGATATTGACACTGCCTATCACCGGAGACGGAGAAATGACGATCGAACTGAGTAAGAATGAAATGATCATTTTGAAATAGAAATGAACCCTCATGAGCAGGTCATCTGAAAAGCAAAACGCCTAAGTAGCAAAATGCCTAAAACGAATGTCAAAGAAGCTTAATACCTAATAAGCAAAGTGCATTTCAATCATTTTGCCTAATATTTAAATCATCTAAAACGTAAAATGTCTGAATAGCAAAACGATTAAATCTCTGGTTGCCTAAGCTGTGTCATGTCTAAAACGCAAAATGCCTGAATGGCAATATACTTTAAAAGTTGTACTACAGTGTCTAAAACGCAATTTGCCTTTATAGTAATATACCCTTAACTCATACTGCCTAAACTGTAACCTGTACCAGAGCTGCAATACAGTTGAGTGATCAATTGAAACGTATTACAAACAGACAAACAAGTTGTCCACCTTGTTGAAGTCGTAATTTATTTTCTTCACCTTTAAATAATCTAGTAGATTGAATTGTATGTCTGTCTGTCTGTCTTTTTAGGTTGGAGCAAATTAAGTTAAGTTTATTGCATTTTGTTATTTCTTAGTCAAGTCAAGAAAACTTATTCATTAGGTTAAGAGTTCAGTTTGTCTCATAATTTGAAAAAAAAAAAAATGAATTATAGATTATTATGGCTTATTTATCGGTAAAACTCGGATCTCAATCGGAAGACGACGGAACCCGAAGTGTCAATTAATTATTGTATTCAATGGGTGACATGTTTATATTCATTACTATGAAACTTTATTATTTACTGTCAAATGTCAAAATGAAAAATGACAGCATGGTATGATGGGTACTGGCCCCCAATTCTCGATGCATTCGAGATAATGTCGATTGCGAGATTAAACGTCAGATTCATACAATTGTGTCAAATGACTGTATGCACTGACGTTTAATGTCGATTGTGAGATTATCTCGTAGGCCCCGAGAATTGGGGCCCTGCTGAAGCTAATTGAGAGAGCACGATAAATACGAACTTTTCCGATAAAACACGATGGAAACTAATTATGCACTACATCTGTACTTAGATATAATGCTATTTAATAGCTTAAATAATGCGTTTTAGGCGTTTTACTTTTAAGACATAATGCAGTGTAGGTCATTTGCTAAACAAATATTGTGCGATTCAGGCTTACTGCTACTTGGACATAACGTGGTTCAGGTTATTAAAATAGCAGCCATGATGCATTTCAGGCACTTTGCTATATAGACCTAAATTGATTTAGGTAATTAAAAAAGCATTTCAGACATTTTGATACATAGGAATTCTGTTTTTAGGCGTTTTGCTTTTGAAAATGAGGGGAAATGAAATACAGTGGTGTGATTCTCTAACGTGTAACGTCAGCGACACAATTAATTTAGACCTAATGAATTTGTACTTACAGTTTAAATTAATAGTCGCTCGACGCTGGCTCAGCATTTCACAACACTGATATGGTACCTACGTTGGAATGCATACTCCTCTGCTGCACTGGGAGTGAAGAAATAGCATAGAATGCGTGCAGATGCTTATCATCCTGGCATGTCGTAAAAGTCGACTAAGGGACGGTACCTCTCCAACATGGTGGACTATCTGTATGGGCGATGGGCTGATCACCTGTCACCATATGGTTCATCATACCATCTTAGGATCTAAGTAATCAAACGTGGCCACAAGTAATCTTGTGGCTCTGCCCACCCCATTAGGGATTTCGGGCGTGATTCTATGTTTGTATGTATGGAATGCAATGTAATGTTTCCGGCTACGGTGATGAGGGAGTCCATTGTGACGCAATGGGGAAGATGCATGAAACTCAAAATGAGGTTTAAATGATATATTATGAAAGTAAATGTAAACAAAAGCATTACACAGAAAAAAGCAGATCATTTTCACAATTCATTTTTATTTTTTTAAGGGTCAAAATTGGTGAAAAATATATATTGGTTTATAGTTCGGATTTTAGGCTTTTGGACATCCTCATCAAATTGATGTCCTGTTTTATTTCTACGATGTTGGTCTAAAAACAGTATTTTCGGAAATAATTGCAGATTTTGTTCAAGCGCCATACATTTTGTACAGACTAACGAATGCTGTAGCGTCATAGTTGTCGTCCATCTTGTATGGAGTGTTTTTGCGAGTGGTATGAACAATGACTTTTCAAAGCTTCATAATTCGTAAAATAAACAACATAATAATGTGTTGCGTACACAGATCGGTTTCTATTACTAAGCACTTTCAAATAAAAGATGAAAAAAATATGCATCTTCCCTATTGTTACTCAGACAATCCCACACCAGTCCTTAGTCACACTGTGCCTTAGTAGTGGTATTCATGCCAATATGGAACTATAAACATTGCATATGAAATTGTACGTTTTTATTGGCATAATTTAGCCAGGCATACAGGAAGGCAGCCTACCGGTAGGCTGCCTATGGACATTTGAAACATCAGTGTCGCTGAAACTTACTACTAACTGTTCTTCTTCCTTTTTGCGGGCAATAACTGCTTTTCTTTATACATATACTTTTTCTCTTTCTGAGAAAAATATGTCAAGTTTAAATAAAGTACCTACTACATAATATTTTTTTTTTTCAGAAAATATGGCATTGCATATCATTATGAATTACGAAATGGAGAAGGATGCCGACGGAAAGGAGCACTTGATTCCTAACAAATATTCATTTAAATATGATGTCAAAGATAACGCACACTATAGTATAACGAACCTTTTTAACGGCGATAAGGAGCGGAGTGAGTTGAAATATAAATTTGTCAAAGAACATAATTATCTGACACTTTCAATCGGAAAGTAATTGACAAGAAACCACTCGTTGATGTTGCCTTCCTAATTGTAGAAATGTACGGATCAGAAAGGAACACTTTTAAAATTTAGTCAAATCAAAGAATAAGGCAATACGAAATTAAGTCATCTCGTTAAATTCACGTTCCTTCAAGTACGTCTTAGGAATTTGCTAACGCATTTGCTGAGACTAGTGCCGTGTTTATCGAAACTTTAATATATATATGTTTGGTAGCAATAAAAGCTAGCCAATCTAGCAAACGTACCACATATAGAAAGTAGCTCAAAATATTCTAATAATGTTGGTATCGCCACTTCTTGAGAAACATACTAACTTTAAACTCTTTTAAGTTAATACAACATTAACCATTGGTGCCATAACTGCACCCGCTTCGTATACGTTAAACCGTAACAGTTGAACTGATATTTTAATGATTATTTTTCAGGTGAAACATTGTTGAAATTCCTTAATGAGAATTGGAAGCAAGCGTGCGACACGTACGGATATCCCGTTGTAGACATAGCAACTAAGAAAATCTATAACGGTGTCAAGACATTCTTAGTAAAAGTTCCTATCGCTGATATTGCAAAAGTATAACTTTTATTACTTTTATCAATAAAGTGTTGGCGGTGTTACGGAGTTGTTGCTTTTTTTTGCTATGGAAACCTTACCTTAAAGTCTTAAATGTTACGATTACCTACTACAGTATTATTGAGAAATACAGCATTACAAAAACCCTTTTATCAACACCCATATCATAAAACCTCCATTGTTTAATCAAAAACCGTATGAAATGACCACCATTTTGACAACCAATTAGGAAAAACCAATGGTATTTCTTTATCGTTTTTAGTAAAGAAATGAGATTAAATTTGGAACAGCTGTCAAAACTCAAGTGGGTCTCTATTCTAGTATCCATAGATATTAAACAGTTATTGATACGAAACGTCAATTCAGTATGTTTTTTTAATATAAACTGCACAACATTTGATCTCGAGTGACATGAGAATAGAGACTTCATTCGTTTGTCTATGATTTAAAAAAAATGGTCTTGACAGAGGATCGAATTGGCGCCATTATGTTGGTGTTTTGCTGAACGAAAGTAAAATTGTTGTTGAATTGAATAGAAAAAGTTATTTGTAATTTACATTTTAGTTGAAAATATGAATAGTAGTCTTCTCGGAATGTGTGTGATGTGAAAATGCGCCGGATATCGGAAATATGCAGCCACGATTGCAACAAATAACTTGTTGCCAGAAAATATTGTTTCTGAACCCATCATGGAGGATTTATAATATGTGTGTAGATAAAGTTATGTATGCAACTCTGCATAATTTGGCCTTAAAACACTCGTGCGATCTTATTATTCATGAAACTCGCCTATCGGCTCGTTTCATGAAAACCGCACTAGTGTTTTAAGGCCTATCATTATGCAACCGTTGCATAAACTACTATTTTGCTATCAACCTCACAATAGGCTAGTTTCCTGAAAAAAAGAAGCAATTTAGTCCGTCATTTATATTATCAAAAGCGATTGAAAACGTATTTTATTTTTTGGTAATTGAACAATAAATGACGCAGTTATAGGTCGTTGAAGTTCCGCGTGACGTCACGACTTTGCACACTTTTTACCATTAAGTCACGTCATGAGCCCACACTCCCGAACTTTGATGCGCGTTATCTTCGTTAATTTTGATTGATTTGATAAAGCAAAAAAACACATCTTCGATATTTTTGGATAATCTGACTGATAGACTAATTAGAATTATTATTGTTTTACCCAGGAAACATCCCTATTTAGTATCTTCGAATACGAATTCATTGTTGGTTTAATACACTGGTTAATAAAGCTTTGACACCGGAATATATAAATCTAATTGAGTAAATAATAACCAATTGTAAAAAGATACTTATCTGTGTTTGAAAATGAATATATTTATTTTGCAAGTAGGTAATCCACACGGGCTCATTAACATGTCTGAATCTGCCAACGCTTCGAAAAAAGATATCTGCTGAGAAGAAATGCTGCAAGAAACTCAGCAGTAAGTTTTTCTTCAAGATTAACATTAATTTTTTTACGAAACAAACAAACCTGATGGGCAGAAATTAATTGTAATAAATAAATAATAAGGAGGATGTATAGTCTCCGCGCCGCGTCTGGACAAGTAAAGGCCCGGGCACACCAAACGCGGTTGCGGCGCGTTTGCGGCGCGAACGCGGGTCCGCGCCGTTGTCGAAGGGCGCGGGCGGATTTACCATGCCACACCAAACTAGCCGCGGGACCGCGGCGGTCCCGCGCCGCCGCGGTGTGGCATGGTATATCCGCCCGCGCCCTTCGACAACGGCGCGGACCCGCGTTCGCGCCGCAAACGCGCCGCAACCGCGTTTGGTTTGCCCAGGCCTTTAATTAAAGTGACTTAGACATTTATAAAATTTCTAAGGCCCACTTGCAGCACAACTTCGTGTTTAATAAATACCCCAGGGCTTACTAACTCAGGGTTAATATTAAAATTCTTAACTCACAATAATTTATGTTGCACCAATAGAACTTAATGCAACATTAATACAATTTTTTTTATTGGATGTATATAAAACTTGCCAAGTTATAAATTCAATATCAATGAAAATAACCAATTTTCTTTGAAATAATTTAAAAGTTGTTTTTTTTTTTATTTGTACGTTTATTTCTTTTTACTTCTTATCGTTTAAAACACATTTATTACATCAGGCAACAAAAGCATATTGCCAATTGCTCATCACCATTTACAAAATGTTGCTATCTGCCTGCTTTGAGGAGTCCTCCTTGTTCTTCAAACCCAGTTCTATTTTACCACATGCATTTTCATGAGCATAAATTGCCTCACAACCTTGTCAAGAAATCGAATCGCCAACTGTGAAATATTTATCATTGTTGAGTTCCGGTGGTTATCTATTGTCTCCATCATCAGTTTCAGTCACCAAATAATGCTTTTCGAACGCAGCTGCTTGAGTTGTTATTACATAAAATACCAGAATTGGTATATGCGTGCCTAGAAAAAGTAATGTATAATAGTCTCTATCAATACTTTGAGAAAAATGATTTATTTACCCCGGAGCAAAAAGGGTTTCGGAAAAATAAAACAATAAATATGGCCATATATGACCTATTGGAAAAAATTATGACCCAAGTAGATAAAAGGATACCGGTCTGTGCTTTGTACATGGACATGTCAAAGGCCTTTGACTTTGTCGACCATCACATACTTTTGTCAAAGCTATACCAATATGGAGTACGGGGTAACGTTCATAACCTAATGAAATCTTATTTGATCGGCCGCAAACAATGCACCCAAATTGATCAAGTATGTATGAAGACCAAGAAAGAAGTAACACATTCGTCTGATTTTAAAGAAATTAGCTACGGCGTGCCACAAGGGAGTGTCCTAGGACCCCTAGTCTTTCTTGTCTACATTAACGACCTACCGAAAGCCATCAATCATTCAATGGTATTATTCGCTGATGACAGCACTGTTATTTTTACCGAGAGAGATACACATGTACTTCAGGATAATATTAATCGAACTTTACATTTAATAATTGAATGGCTCAAAACGAATAACCTTCACATAAATCTCGAAAAGACAAGCATTATGAATTTTAAATTACGAACTACAAATACGCCCATTTTAACTATTACTTACCAAGACCAAAGGATTAATGAAACTGACTTTAAAACATTTTTAGGATTAAGCTTAGATAGCGCTTTGACATGGAAAAATCAATCTGACATTATATGTAAAAAACTTAATCAATTTAGCTACGCATTATATAATTTAAGGAAAGTAGTAAACCAATCAGCAGTATTGACTGCTTACCATGCATATGTCACAGCTACCCTAAGATATGGTGTAATATTTTGGGGCAATGCTACAGACCGTGAATTGGTTTTCAGGAGCCAAAAAAAATGCCTCAGATCGGTATGTGGCATTAAACCCATTGAGTCGTGCAAACCTCATTTCATAGAATTAAAAATATTAACACTACCTTGTCTTTATGTGTATGAGATATCGATGTATGTGAAATGTAACATAAACAAATTTAAAGGATTTAATAGTTTACGTCACCAGGGAAAAATTAATTTCAAGCCATCTAGAACCGCTCTGCGGTCAAAAAGTGTTTTTGGGATGGCACCCAGGATATTTAATAAATTACCGGTAAGAATTTTACAACTAGAAAGCGTTAAGGAATTTAAAACTGCGTTGCATAAGTTCTTAGCTTCTAAGGCTTATTATTCAATACAGGAGTACCTAAATGAAATTGTTTCTTAGTTTATAAGTAAGATGTGATGTGATATACATTACTTCAACATTTGCATGTCTTTGCGACAAAACATGTAGTTCTGTACCAAATCAACTTGTAAAACACCAACTTGTACCATGTTTGAGCAAATAAATGACTGATTACTGATTACTGATATAATATTTGAAGAGTTCCATCAATTCGTCATAGATCCTTTCGTCATACCTCATGTTTGACTACAATGGGATCAATTGGAAAGTATACCCTATCGATTAAAAAAAGAATCACCCAAATAAGTTCAGCCGTCTCCGAGTAATCGGGGAACATAAATAAAAAAAAGATTCCGACGAATTGAGAACCTCCTCCTTTTTTGAAGTCGGTTACGTCGTTCTGTACATGGTTATCTGAAGTTTCCTATGTTACTTTAAATGCCATATAGGTTTTCCTGTAATTTATAGGTAAAGAACTATTTTCTGTATTTTTATTCAAAATTGTAGGCTACTGTAGGCTACTATTGTAGGCTAAACTACTTTTCGGAAATGAAGGGGGGGGGGGGGGGGGGGGAATTGTCAATTTTCACCTATTTTCCTAAATAACTTCCAAACTTTTTATCTCAAAATTCATTAAAATATATATTTAAGATTCTCATAATAAGCCCTTTCATTTGATATGTCACATGATATTGTTTGTAGTGACTTTATTTTAATTTACTAAATTACCCCCCCATGTTTAAAATTCTTTTTTACTTTACGCGTCCATGTTGCGGTTACTGACTTACATTATGTATACCAAATTTCAACTCAGTAGGTCCAGTAGATTCGAAGCAAATTGGCTGTGACAGACGGACAGACAGACAGACAGACAGACAGACACAGGAGTGATCCTATAAGGGTTCCGTTTTTGCCTTTTGAGGTACAGAACTCTAAAAATGACTGTGAAGAATACCGAATGTGGTCAAACGCAGATGTCTAGAATTCACATTGTGCTGAATAACGAATAGGAAGAAACAATAATGGCATAAACTTCGAATAATCCTCAAATTTGAATGACGGCTAGAAATGCAGAGAAAGACAATAATACAACGATTCTATTATATAAAGCGTGCCTTTAGGAGCCTGGAAATAAATTACTGCAATTAAACAATCAACCAGTCAGACTTGTTTAATTAAATGAGATGCGAGATTATAAATAATAAACTCAGCACTAACAAAAACACTTTACATGTCCGTCGTGTGCATATTTTGTATGTTTGAATTTTATATTTTACTTACTTTTTGCCCGCGAGTTCATCCACGTCGAATTCGGTTATCGCTATTCCTTTAATAAGTGGGCAGTTTTCTGGGATAAAAAGAAGCCTGAGTCCTCCGGCCTTCCAACTATCGCTATGCAAATCAATTCAATCCATCGCTACGATTTGATGTGAAAGAGCTGTCGGCAACGGCCTGCCGGCCAGCAGGTTTTTTATATTTAAAATGTGATAGACTTAGAGTATAGAATACTAATAGAGTAAACGTTGAAACCGTCAAGCCATGCCGCCTAAAACGTCAACTATACAGGCCACGGATTCATACAAAACATATGCGCATTTTTTTGGCCTGTAAGGTTATGATACTAAATAATATTGGCAATTTAGTGTTTATTTGCGACCGCATTATTACAATCTTCTTAATTTGGTCATACTGTCACTGGCTGACGTAAGGCGAAAAGACATATTTGAAATCGACGTACTAATAAAATACAGCCGTCTTGTTTTTTCATTAGGGCGCTGATGTTTGCGGGGGCAGCGTAGCATTACAGTCGTAGGTTCAATTAATTTACAGCGTATCTTTTACTTCTATAATCTAAGGTGATAGATGACTTGTTTTTTGATATATATCGTTCAGTGTCAATAAAGTTTTCGTGCCGAAGAGGTGTTTTCCTTTACCAGGAATTAGCGACGTCAAGAGCAACAAAGAAACAAACAAACAAATAAAGACAGTTTCGCATTTATAATATTACTTAAGGATTTCTTTATTTTTCGTCTGTTTGTCTTACTATGTATGTATGTATGACCTTTTGAGTAGCAATGGTTAGAACTGTCAAGTTTATATGACTATTTCTCTGGTACTATCTCTACTTTATTCAAGTTTTATAGGTATGTAAGTGTTGATGAGCGACGCCAGCGGGGTTGAAGTGATGAATAATAATATTCTTTTCTTCCTACTACGCTTTAATTTCATCATAATGGCCTTAAATACTCAGCACAAAGCAGCCCTTATTTGCTCTAGAGCAAATAAAGTTGCATACAAATTTCATTATTGCACTGTTTTGTATTTTTTTTTATTTGGTTGGTTGATCAAGAAGTTTACACCAACAGCTACCCAATCCGCCCATTCACAGTCCGACGAGACAGCCGACCACTCTTCTGTAGACTTACTGTTAGCAAAAAAAAAAACAGGCCGCATATCGGCGGCCATATCGAACTGTGATTGTCTCGTCATGTTATGCTCAAAGTACTGGCTGATAAGATAGTATGGGTTACAAAAAGATTTTAAAAAAAATTGGCATTATATGACAATTAATAGACTAGATACAAGATTTCTGTGAAAATTTTCGGATTTTCGACTTTAGCTTCAGAACCATTAGACCGATTTTAATAAATAGGGTATCTTAAGATTCGGGGAGAACGTGCGAGTGTCATAGGCTATATAAAAATTCTAAGGGTGCGTCATAACAGGTGCCAATATCCTTTTTACTTCGCTAGTTGGGTTTAACTGTACCTTTACGTTTTTTACCAACTTTTAGCAGTAGTAGAAAGAAAAGCAGATTATGCACCTCGCATCAAGTGATTTGTTATTGCGCTCGTGTTTTTAGAGCCCTCACTAGCGTTCGGGCTCCAAATCAACACTCGGCGCAATAATGAATCACTTTCTGCTTGGTGCAACAATCTACTATTACCAATTATATGGCTATTTATTAGCTAGTTTAGTGAAAGTACAATATTTTACATGAATACCGATCGTATGTAAAAAATCCTTCTCTTGTTTCTTGCTTGCGTTGACAAGCATGTCAACGTGTGTGAATAGCCAGCACATGGCCAGTAGTAACAGTAAGTCTCACTGTTCGAATTATTTGCCACAATCAAGTGTTGTATAATATTAATTTAAATCTTTTAACCTTGGCTTTGCATTTTATATTTCAAGTGAACTCAACCCCGTAAGATCCGAAGAAGATATTATAGTTAGTAATTTTGAAGCCTATGTGGCTTAATTAAAGCTTATATCAGTTTGCTATTCGTCCAAAGTTTATGCCGCTAAGATATATGTTATTATATTGGCTGTGACGTTTGTTTTTTTCACAAAATCACCACGACCTTGTACAATCATCAATAGATCATTTAAGTATACAGCCGAGTGTGAAGTTAGTTTTTATAATAAACATAAAAAAAATGACTTATAAGCGGTCAATTATATTTTTTTGTAAAATAGTTATACCTACTAGTAATGATTGAGTGTGAATGGCGGAACTCTCAATAGTTCCATCATTGTTCAACACACCAAAGAAAAATTTAACAAATAAAAAAAAAGTCTTCAAAAACCCTTTGAAAAGTAAGAAATAATGCCCTTCGTAAGTAAATTACCTAGAAAAGTCATATATATTGTTGATTAAGTGATACAATTAAATTAATTACAGATACAATTAAGTGAAATTTTAATTTTTATTTCACTTTTTTTAGTGATTTCAAATGTGATTTAACGACACACATCAACAACACCAAGTAACAATAGCATAATGCCAATTGCACATCACCCTTGCTCTCCTGAATTTTTACGCTCATAAGTTGCTTCCCGACCTTATACAGAAATCTAATCGCCACCCGTGAAATTCTTATCATTGAAGAGTTCCGGTGGCCAACCGTGGTCTTCATCATCAGTTCCACTTCACCAAATAATGTTTTTAATACGTTACTGCTTGAGTCATGAAAGAAAATATCAAAATTTCTATATGCGTGCCTATAATATTTGAGGAGTTCCTTCGATTCCTCATAGATCCTCTCATCAGACCTCAACTTTGATCACAACGGGACCAACTTGAAGAAATACCCTATCGATTAAAAAAAGAATCATCCAAATCGGTCCAGCCATCTCCGAGAAATTGGTGTACAAAACAAATATACGCGTCGAATTGAGAACCTCCTCCTTCGGATTTTGTGAAATCGGTTAAAAATAGTCATCATAAATATTAAGCGATAAATATTCATAACGAATATGGAACTCAGGTATTCTTTTAAACTGTTTTTTATACGAATCCAATGCAAAGAAACATTTTTCAATTTGAGATTACCTATTTTATATTCAAATTAAGAAACCAGCATCTTTTATTGCGTTTGCAGTGCCCTTCATCAAATGGATGTTAAAAATAAGTAAGGCCATTGATCGGTTAATAAGGTTACATATCATCGCATAACAACTGGTTTTTGCCATTTTTCGTTTTTAATTCACCTTCAAACATTTTATTTGAGTTGTAAGGATGACTACATCGAGTTGCGGTCAGGGATCATTTTTTTTACTTGGAATTAGACAAGATAAAATATGACATTGCTATTTTGTATCTATATATATATATATATTTTTTATTGGAGCACGACATGTGACTCCTCTTCCACCTGTTGGAAAGCGGCAAGTGGAGTCCATGAGTGCGGGCGACAGGCGCTTAACCAAAATTAAGTACGGCGTCTGTCGCCATCACTATGCCGGCTTAGGAGATGCTTCTTCACGCTTCTTTTGAAGACACCTGGTTTGTAAGGAGAGGGAAAAACGTGGGCCGGGAGATTTATTTTGCACACAACAGTTGTTCGACAATAGAATGATCTGCGAAATTTCTGCGTACGCGCAGGAATTTCACCCGCGGTATGTGGACGCGGTACATATATACATCTTGGACAGTAACATAAATACATTCTCCAGTCCCGAAATTGGGGTTTCCTGTACTATGGGTACACTAGACAGAGAGACGAATAAATAATAGTTTAGGTGAGGAGCACCTTTTTGAAATGTTCAAGAAAACGTAGATCATTTACGTCTAAATAAATCAATTGGACTAAAATGTAATGCTACATTCAATAGTTACTAGGCTTACTAACTATTTAAATAAGCAGGAAAATTTAATTTGTAATATTTAATTTAAAATTATAGGGAGCAAGGTCTGTTATTAGATTCATTATAATTTGTAATTGAAAAAACTTATTTTCAGACAGTTGCGTTACGTTACGTTTACGTACGTTAGTTAAGAGGAGTGTGAACCTACGGCTTTTCATACAAAAGGCGATAACGATTACCACCCCTTGAATGTTAACCGATGTTCACCAATTTTTGATAGGTTGTCAGTTAGAACAAAATCTAGGTCTATACGTTTTGAATTTTTCAATATAATCAATAAATCCAGTTTTAATGTGGTTTTAGTATTCTCATACAAAACTAATTTCCGCATTATTTGACTTTCTTGATTTTTAATCGAAATTCAAAAAACGTATAGACCTAGATTTTGTTCTGACTGTCAAAATCGGTTAACATTTCAGGGATGGAAATCGTTATCACCTTTTGTATGAAAAGGGTGATTTCTGCATTTGGTTCACAGCCGTCTTAATTAGTTGGGTCACCAAGAAACACGTCTGGCGTTCCACAACCGGCTGTTGGGACGTCTTCTCTCTGCAGATGGAAGAAGCTACTGTTTTGCACGTTAGTGTAAAAAACTTATAAAATACGAGTGTATAATACGTTATTATTACTAATGGCGCTGCTCAGAGTGAGTTAATTAAGATTAAAAATATTTTGTATGGAAAGTTTGAAAAAGGAACAAGTGTTAATTGTTAATTATCTGACTTTGAGTGCAGCCGTACCTAAGTGCTTTCTTCATACAAATATGTGAATTACGTACATTTGGAATCATTTCTCGCTACTCGAACTGTCATTACAACGCATAGCACTACTCGGCAACTTCACATAGCTATTATAGGATTTTATGGAGAGTCACCGACTGCTGTTTTCATATTCACCCTATGGGCACGGCAGAGTTAATTTTTTGTTTTCCTTTTTTTGGAGGTTATGACGTTGGGATTTTCTTTAAATAAGTACTTAATTGTTATTTCTGTCTAATAAATAAGCATGTTAAATTTAAATGAATCGAAGATGAAAGCAAATTAATCTAAATGAAAATATAACGACTGAATTTTCTACGAATTGTTGTCTATGAAATGAAATGCGATATAATATTTGTTGATAAAACAAGGGTATCTTCAACACATTATTGTGTTTAGTTTTATTTTGTACATTATATTTCGGCCATTAGGGATCCCCACACTAGCGTCTTTAGAGCGTCGGCGTCTTGTCAGGGCCCGCGCAGCGCCGACGCGACGTTCGCGCGGCGGCGCGGTGATTTTGCATTTCATTTATAAAAAGTTCAGTATCAAACTCATCTTCGGGCGGTGGCTGCGTTTCGGATAAGTATTACGTGTTCCCTATAGTGCCAAAGTTGAACCTGGGGGTGGTGAGACGCGGTGGTGGGCAGCGGGGCGAGGAGAATTCGTTGTGCACTGTCCGTCGATCGAGCGTCGCGTCGACGCTGCGCCAGCGTAGCGTCCGCGCTGCGCGGGCGCTGGCAAGCCGCCATCTTTCAAAAAACGCTAACAGTATCGTTTTTAATCATCCGCTTCACGGTGGACCCGAAACTTGCTATGATTAATTATTTCAAAAGTCAGGTCAAAATGAGTTTTTCTTACAAAAACAAGAACAATATCTATTCAAAAGCGACTCCAATGGACTGATTACAGTACAGATTTTTTTTTTGAAAATTACGGGGCGGAATGCTAGTATGTTGTTATATTTAAACGTGTCCTTTTTAAGTGTTGGTAAATAACCAAGATGCACACGTACGGATAAGATTGTGCAAATGAAAATGGACCTTATAGCCTAAAACATTTACCTTCTTAATAATTTTACTCGTATCAGAACAATAACAAAAACAACTTCATGGCCATCTACTGCTAGGGCGGTTTTTGGATGGCTTTGATAATGAACTGAGTGTGCATAGTACGTGTCACCGCGTTTGTATAAGTAAGTATTAAAAAGCGTGCGGAGTAGTCCCTAAGCCAGAGCTAGATTTGAACGCCGCCAAAGAATACATAGTGTTGGTTGTATCTGTTAAAAATGCATGCAATTGTTACGTTTGGCATCGTTCTGTTAGTTGTGCAGTTTATTAATTGTGGAGGTACAGTATACATTTTAATTTTTAATTTAGCATATTTGTATCCATTTTAGAAAACGCGTCAATTATAAATCTATACATGTTTAATTATACAAGTGGCTTATATATAGGTTACTGGTTGTGCCCGACATGCGTTGCAATGACCTGTCAATAATTTATTTTGGTAAAATAACGAACAAACAAATAAACAATCGTTTTTATAGTAGTAAATAAAGGTTTAAATGCATAATTTCAAGAGTTTACTTGAATTTGTTACTTTTTCCCATACTAACTTCAACCCCTTTTTTTACCTCTTCCAGTTTAATTTCCAAAAGTTTCTGTGGCCTATATCTTGCCTGAAGTTATCCTTAATATTATATTGAAATCCGTCTAGCAGTTAAAAAGTTTATCTTGCACATACAGTCAAACAAACAGACAAACCGCGGTGAAATTTGAAAAACCATTGAGATGTTTTGTGTTGCTCATTCTGAAGCCCCCCAAAAGCCATTTTTTCAGTTATTTTCTTTGTACAGACTTTTCCAGTTTATGATTTTATTATATGTAAGATTATAGATTTTTTAATTTGATAATTTCAAGCTCACATTGGTTTTATTGCGGAACTAGTGGTTGCTCATGTTTTAAATTAAATACGGGGTCGCAGTCAATACTATTTGCCTTGATGATATTAAAAATATGTTAATTTTGTAATCTTGTTTAGACGGTAAATAAAAACCCGTCGAGAGCATGTCGGCGCATGCTCAGTATAGCGTTCCGTAGCCATTATTAAGCATAATTTCCACCAAACGGGCCGCATTGCATCGGATCGGAACGGGTTTTACTATCTTTAAACGGTATTAAATCATGTACACAGTATTTAAAGTCTTTATTACCTAGCCGCGTAGGTATAGCAGCTTGACCGCGGGCGTCTTCCGCGACACGCGATCGTAGCCGAAAGTATGCTGCGACGCGCAGCTAGGCAGTATAGACTTTAAAGTAGGTATAAACTAACCAGCCGGTTACAACTTATGAACTTAGTCGTGATAGTTTTAATTTTGATAATTTAGCTTTTATTTTTAATTTATTTATTGCAAAATATAAAAAGCAGTTTTAAAATGTACAAAATATCGCCAAACTACAGAGCAGTTTGTTGGCGATTTATTACACTTCTTCAGTTGCTTTGTGCTCAAAAGATACATGATACTGAATGTGTATACAATACATGATAATTGATAACATAGCATTGTCAACAGGCAGATGCGTATAATGAGTAAGCGGTGTTGATTTAAGATATGTAGTAGCCTGCGGGCTTGGGGGGTTGGAGACAAATGCAATCAGCTCACTATATGCTAAAATATTTCTTCACCTTTGCTTTTATATTTATAGGAGCTAACCTAAAATGTATTTTTTTTTATCTTTTACTGTGTAGGCATCGTCTATAGTTGAACAAAATGTCAGCTTTGTAATCATAACAGAGTTTAAAAAAAAAGGACAGCCGGACAGAAAGGCAGTCGGACATGGCGAATCTATATTCTATATGTAACTTCAGATTAAATTATAAATAGTAAAAAAGGTCAGGGGACAATCTTTACACAAATCGATCTAGCCCCAAATTAAGCTCTAAAGGCTTGTGTTATGGGTACTAGACCACGATATAAATACTTATATAAAGATATAAATACTTAAATACATAGGAAACATCCAAGACTCAGGAACAAACATTCGTGCTCATCACACAAATATTTGCCCTTACCGGGGATCGAACCCGGGACGCTAGCTTCGGAGGCAGGGTCACTCCCAACTAGGCTATTCGCGTCGTCAAAAAAGCTAAAAATTGCAATGGAATAATAGAAAAACGTAGTCCCATTAGTTCTATTAATTTGTACCATGTTAATAATAGAGCTACTGGGACATGTCCATGTATGAATTAGATGTATTTTAGAATATAATCAATTGTATAAAATTCGTGACGATGTATGAACAATACTCAATAAAGAATATGAATATGAATATGAATATGGACCAAAATTACACTCAATTTCACTTAAATTATCGATAAAAACGCAAACAAGAGAACAACCCTAGTTGTTAGCTCAGGGCCTCGATTCAGGACTGCTAAGTGATTTACTATACCTATCGTTACTAAAATGCTAAAACCGCGAATGTGTCGTTGTTCTGTACGTGTTTCACGTTTACTTTCGCGGTTTTGTTATCGTATTCGCGATATACTAAATCACTTATAAGTCCCGAATATATCTTAGGGCCTGTGCACACTACGTTTTTTAAACGCGCCGTTGACGCGCGTTTGTAGCGATACAGACGCGATGCGCACTGCTTCGTAGGATCAAAAACGCGGTGTGCACAGGCCCTTAAAAGCATATATACATAGTAAAAAATATTATGTGATCTATGTCAAAACCAGTAATTGAACTTCTTGTTAGAACGTTTTAAGATATCAGTTATTGAATATCATAAATATATAAAATACTAGTGGACCCGCCATAGCTTCGCCCGCGGTATGTTTTTCCATACAAACTTTATCACCCCTTTTCACCCCTATAGGGGAGGAATTTCAAAAAATCCCTCCTTAGTGCACCTCTAGGGTACTCGAGGAATGTCTCCTCCAAATTTCAAACCTCTAGGACCATCCGTTTAGGCTGTGCGTTGGCTATAAGTGAGTCACGGTACTGTTTTAATACGTATAGATGTGCTTTTTAAATATTTTTAGATTATATAAGTAGAAAAATAATAAAACGTAATGACATGAAATTTAGTCTGATATTTAAAAGTAAATTTTGTTTATATTTGTATTGTTATGGTGGAAATAGTAGTCTTTATCTCATTTAAACAGATAAAGACTACATTTTGATTTCATGATACTCTTATTAAAATCTGTCATAAATGAAGGCACAGGCAATTCTTTCACTTAAATCAAAATTGTAATATACTTTATCTACACCCATATCATAAAACCTCCAAAGTGTAATCAAAAATCGTAGGAAATGACCACCATTTTGACAACCAATTAGGTAAAACGAGTGCTGCAATGTTATTCCTGTATCGTTTTTAGTATAGAAATGAGATTAAATTTGGAACAGCTGTCAAAACTCAAGTGGGTCTCTATTCTAGTATCCATAGATATTAAAACAGTTATTGATACGAAACGTCAATTCAGTATGTTTTTTTAATATAAACTGCACAACATTTGATCTCGAGTGACATAGACAAACGAATGAAGTCTCTATTATATTTCATTCGTTAGTCTATGATTTAAAAAAAAATGGGCTTGACGGAGGATCGAATTGCCGCCATTGTTGGTGTTTTGCTGAACGAAAGTAGAATTGTTGTTGAATTGAATAGAAAAAGTTGTTTGTAATTTACATTTTAGTTGAAAATATGAATAGTAGTCTTCTCGGAGTGTGTGTGATGTGAAAATGCGCCGGATATCGGAAATATGTAGCCGCGATTGCAACAAATAACTTGTTGCCAGAAAATATTGTTTCTGAACCCATCATGGAGGATTTATAATATGTGTGTAGATAAAGTTATGTATGCAACTCTGCATAATTTGGCCTTAAAACACACGTGCGATCTTATTATGAAACTCGCTAAAGCTCGTTTCATGAAAACCGCACTAGTGTTTTAATGCCTATTATTATGCAACCGTTCCATAAACTACTGTTAAATATGTTTCCTGTTTAATTATAAACTAGACTGTATGTAAGTATTAAAAGATACTTATTTGACTATTGTTAACCATACCATTTCCTGTTTAATTTAAAACGAGACTTTATTGATTAAAAGAAACCGATTTGACTTTTTCTAAAATGAACTTTAGTAAATTGCAAATATTGAAGTTATTTAAACGCATTCATGATTTTTATTAGATTAATAATATTTTTCTATTTTACTTTATACTTCTATGTTAATTTTGTGTCGAAATGTAAAAATAGACAGAATATGTTTAATAATAAGTGCTGCCACCTGTCAAGGGTATAAAAGCATCAACTCCTTGATGGTGGACACAGTTTGCTGCTCAATTTTGAACTAGATTGTTCGGAATAAACTATTTAAGTACAAAGAAGTGGTTTATGTTCGTTATACCTCCTAAGTTGGTTTTATATCTCAGAAGCAGGGATCTAATCAGAGAACAAAGTGCAAACGCAAAACACGTGGTTCCTTGTTCTACACGTCCACGAGGCATTAAAAACGTAAGTTAAACTTTGAATAATAACGATTTTATGTTCAACGGTGCCAAAACGATAGTTTTACTGCATGATTTCATAGTCAATTTTCTTTTAAGCTCGATTGATTTCATATGCGTGATAATTTAACCAATGTGACTTTACTCTCTGGAAGCAAATACTGACTTAGCTTTGCCAGGGCCACTCCCTAGGAGTTATGACTGATTTTACGAAAGTATTTAATGATTTGCCGCCCGCGTTAGACAGTTTAAAAAAAAAAAAAAGGGTGACAGTTTTGTTAACTGTACCGGTTTCGAGTTTCAGATGCCTAACTCGATGGTGGAGGGTGAGAAACGGCGAACAATTACTCCGCCGCCCCCACGCCATGAGCGGTCCTCTCTTCGACATGCGAGGGACCGCGAAAGGTTGCTTTATGATGGTCGCGAGCCAAGGCGACGAACAAGGACTCCCTCATCGCCGCGCTTCCCACCCCCTCGTTATGCTTCAATGCATCGTGCTCCAGAGCATCGGGCCAGATCATCAATGCGTCGCAGTCGCAGCAACAGCCGCAGTCCCAGACGGAGAGGTGACCGCAGCCCTACGCAGCGAAGGGCACGTGATTCGCGAAGCCGGAGCAGGACTCCTCGGCACCAGTCAGGTACCCAACGACGCCATAAGCGTCGATTTAGGGATGACAGGTCAGTCAGTCGGCATAGTTCGGGTAGTCAGTCCTCAGATACAGGCATAATACCTATCAAACGAAGGCGACGAGAGCCTTCCTTGAATCATAGCCTTATAGAGAAACTGTTAGATGTTATTAGGAATAAGCAAAATGACAAGGATAGGTTTCCCGTTATGAACGTTATTCCTGATTTTGATCCCATGAGTAAGGAACAGACAATAGCTACTTGGATACGTAAAGTAGAAGAATGTGCGCAAATCTATGAATGGAGTGATAAACAGATAGTGCATTACGCTATGCCAAAGCTTTGTGGAATAGCTAAGATCTGGTATCAAGGGCAAACGTCTGTTCTTCACTCGTGGTCAGAATGGAAAATTAAATTAAATAGTTCGTTCCCCACCCGCGAAAATTATGAAGATCTTCTTGTTGAAATGATAAATAAAAGAGTTAGATTTGGAGAACCACTCGAAATTTATTATTATGAAAAATTGAATTTATTAAATCGGTGTGAGATTTACGGTAGAAAAGCTGTAGACTGCATGACCTCTGGAATCGAAGACCGCGGTATTAGGTTAGGTGCACAAGCTGCACAATTTACAGAACCGGAACAGGTTTTAAAATATTTAAAAACCGTTAAGGTAGGTCAAAATAAAGATAAAGATTGGAAAATTAAAGATAGGGATAGAAAAGTCACCAAAACTATATCTGACGTTCCAAAAAGGGATGAAAAATCGAATAAAATTGTATGTTTCAACTGTAACGAAGCCGGCCATACTTTTTATCGGTGCACAAAACCTACAGTTAAATGTACAAAGTGCAACTTGCGCGGTCATTTAGCGGAGAATTGTCCGAAGACTAATCAAAGTGCAGGAACTGAAAAGACTCAAACGATCATGGAAGTTTTAACCGATGCAACTAATACAAATAAATATAAAATTCCTATAAAAATAAATGGTCAAACTATTATGTCACACATAGATCTCGGCAGTGACTGCACTTTGATTCGTTTGTCAGACGCACACCAACTAAAATTAGACTGGGAAATAGTTGATTCACCCGTATTAAGGGGATTGGGCAATATTTCGTATACCCCTCTGGGGCGTGGGTATGTAGCCATAGACGTGCAGGGAATAGTTGAGAACGATGTAGAAGTTCTTATAGTTGAAGATCATATGATTAATTATCCAGTACTCTTAGGGCACACTTACACGGAACGTCCCTCAATTAGAATAATAAAGACGAGTAGTGACCTAATTGTGAAGCGACACATAGTAGAAGAGCCGGCAAAGTTAAGTCTTAAACTTATAAACGAAACAACTATTAAGCCTGAAGGAATCACTATTGTAGACGTAACAGCAGATGTTATTTATTCTGGTCGGGTTTATGTACACGGTACAGTTAGAGGTCGTCCCGGCCAACAATATTTTTTATTGCCAGGTGAATACGAATTCATAAATGGCAATGGTAGATTGATAATTCAAAATTTATCGTCTAATGATATTATATTGTTAAACAATAGTTTAATAACAAGGGCACATGCTCAAGACAATCCAATCAGGAGCTTGGAAGTACTGGACGTGGGTATTTCAAATGAATCGCAATTAAACTGTGGAAATTTAACGATGGATCAAAAACAAAAATTGGGTAATTTATTAAATCAGTATAAATGTTGCTTTTCATCGGGATTGTATGACCTTGGGTTTACATCTACCACAGAAATGGTGATACATTTGAAGGACAGCGAGCCAGTAGTCTATAGGCCTTATCGCCTTTCAGCTCCGGATAGACAGCAGGTCCGCAATATGGTTCAAGAGATGCTTGATAGTGGTATTATTAGGGATTCAAGCTCCCCATACGCAAGCCCCATAGTACTAGTACAAAAGAAAACTGGAGATAAACGGCTTTGTGTTGACTACCGAGCACTAAATAATAAAACCGTTAAAGAGCACTTTCCTTTGCCTCGAATAGAGGACCAGCTAGACCTCCTTGCTGGTAATAGTGTATTCATTTCGTTAGATCTCGCCTCAGGCTATTACCAGATCCCTATAGCCGAGGAGTCTCGCAGTAAAACAGCATTTGTGACACCAGATGGCCAGTACGAATACAATCGTATGCCATTTGGCCTAGTAAATGCCCCGTCTACCTTCCAAAGAACAATAAACAAAATCCTAAACGAAGCTAGAATTAAGTACGCATTAGTTTATATGGATGACGTATTAATTCCAGCTCGTACGTTTGACGAAAGCCTTGTTAGGTTAGAAGAGGTCCTTAAATTATTGCATCGCGGGGGATTGACTTTAAAACTCAATAAATGCAATTTTTGTTTAAATAAAATAGATTATTTAGGCTTTGAAATTAGCTCAGAGGGTATTAGGCCTGGTTTGCAAAAAACAGAAGCGGTTTCTAACTTCCCAGCACCCAGAAATCCACACGAAGTTCGTAGATTTCTGGGTTTAGCTAGTTTCTTTAGGAGATTCGTAAAAGGATTTGCAACACTCGCAAAACCTTTGACTTCCCTTCTTCGGAAAGATTCCCAGTGGCGATGGACGGAAGAGGAGCAAACGTCATTCCAAACGCTTAAGAATAACCTTGTCAAACGGCCAGTCCTAGCATTATATAACCCCGAGGCTGAAACGCAGCTCCATACAGACGCGAGCAAAATGGGAGTTGCTGGTATCCTAGTTCAAAAAAATGAGGCTGGAGTCTTTCAACCAGTGGCTTATTACAGCCGTCAAACTTCAACGGATGAACAGAAGCTTCATTCGTTTGAACTAGAGACATTAGCGGTTATTTCCTCATTGAATAAATTTCGTGTTTATTTGATCGGTAAACATTTTAAAATATTAACTGATTGCAGTGCACTTCGCACTACATTAACAAAACGTGATTTAGTGCCCAGAATCGCTCGGTGGTGGATTCAATTCCAAGAGTATGACTGCGATATAGAATACAGACCGGGAGAGCGCATGGCACACGTTGATGCGCTGAGTAGACATGCTATCCCTGATAATAGCGACTATGACCGGGTTATAAATATTCTATCGGTCGATTCTGAGGACTGGATCACGACGGTCCAAGGTAGTGACGACGAAATTAAGAACATAAAAAATACACTAATAAATCCCGATTCCGATAGGGTTGCTGACATATTAAAAAACTATAAGCTAAAACATGGAAAAGTTTACCGTATAATTAGCCCTGATATATTGCGCTGGGTCGTGCCGAAGGCAGCACGATGGCAAATTCTTAAAAATAACCATGATAGCGTAGGTCATTTCGGGTTTGACAAAACCCTAGAACGAATCCGAGCAAAGTACTGGTTCCCTAAAATGCGCCGGTTTATAAAAAAATACGTTAGCGCCTGTTTAGAGTGCGCTCATCATAAGCTGCCTGGTGGCATACAAACCACGCCGTTGCATCCGATAGAAAAGGTTGAAATTCCTTTTCATACCATACACGCCGACCATTTAGGGCCATTCAACAAAACGAAGCGAGGAAACACTTATATCTTAGTTATTGTGGATGCATTTACTAAATTTGTAAATTTAACAGCGGTAAGGAACACTAAATGCACTACTAGTATTAGGGTATTCAAAGACCATTTTAGCTATTTTGGTACGCCCACTAGGCTCATTACTGACCAAGGTACAAGTTTTACAGGACACAAATTTAAAGAATTCGTCAAAAGCATAGGTATCAAGCACGTATACAATGCTGTAGCCACCCCACGGGCCAATGGGCAGGTCGAACGGTATAACCGTACAATTTTGGCCGCGTTAGGCACAATGACACATGACAAGCCCAAAGGTGCGTGGGATGACTACATACCAGATGTCCAGCTAGGCATCAATACTACTGTGCATGCGACAACAAAGAAAACTCCAACAGAATTATTATTTGGTCGCAGAGTCACCAACCCATGTGAGGGTATTCTGAATGACGTTATAGATGATTTAGGAAATGGCATGACTAACGGCGACTTAGATGAAGTTAGGCAGGAAGCAAAGCGGCTTATTGACGAGCAACAGATAAAAGATAAAATTAAATACGATGTACACACAAAAGATAAAAAGAGGTATAAGGAAGGGGATTTAGTAAGGGTATTGAGAGTTATTCCTAGCTTAAACGGGCAATCTAGGAAGTTGGAACCAAAAATTAGAGGGCCATATCGCATAAAAAAAGTTCTCCCAAACGACAGGTATATCATTGAAGACACGCCTTTAACGGGGAAAGGAAAGAGGTACGAGGGCATTTATTCAGCTGATAAAGTATTCCCTTGGCTCAGCTTTAGCAATGCTAATGATGATATTTCTAGTAGTGATAGTAATCAATCTGAGGACGACGCCGAATAGTATAGCTGGTCTGATACTGTCAAATAATTTAACGCATCTATTCATGAAATATAATAACCCTAGGTAATATCAAGGCCGGCACAAATGCCTCTAAACTGAATGTTACGAAGCTGAGTGGTTGGTCAAGTCAAGGACTAATCACTGAGCATTTTATGGTACTCAGTTAAGTGACTGGTCGAGTCAAGCACCGTCACTGGTTGGTCAAGTCAAGGACTAATCACTGAGCATTTTAGGGTACTCAGTTAGTGATTGGTCGAGTCAAGCACCGTCACTTAGCAATGTCAAGGCTGGCAGAATACGCCACTGAGTAATTAATGGATGTTACATACAAGAATGATTTTCATAAATATTAATAATTTGTAATAATAAACTTTATACAGTCCTAATTAATTCTAAACTGCTATATCATGTAATTTTTCGTTGTTTGATTTTGTTAATAGGTCGCTAAGTAATAATAGTAACGGAAAGAGTAATGTAATGTAGGTAAGATATTTTTTTTTTTTTGTGTATGGAAAACAATTACACAAAGGCGAATTAACGCTTTTTAAGAGGTTTAGTCCAAATTAGGTACTTTAATATTATTGTTTAATAAGATTAGTTTTTCTAATTTGTTATGTAAATAATACTTGCAGTAGTGTTTTTGTTTTATATAACTATTTTAACGGGAGGACCCGTTGAAGGAGGATGGCCGAGTTGTTAAATATGTTTCCTGTTTAATTATAAACTAGACTGTATGTAAGTATTAAAAGATACTTATTTGACTATTGTTAACCATACCATTTCCTGTTTAATTTAAAACGAGACTTTATTGATTAAAAGAAACCGATTTGACTTTTTCTAAAATGAACTTTAGTAAATTGCAAATATTGAAGTTATTTAAACGCATTCATGATTTTTATTAGATTAATAATATTTTTCTATTTTACTTTATACTTCTATGTTAATTTTGTGTCGAAATGTAAAAATAGACAGAATATGTTTAATAATAAGTGCTGCCACCTGTCAAGGGTATAAAAGCATCAACTCCTTGATGGTGGACACAGTTTGCTGCTCAATTTTGAACTAGATTGTTCGGAATAAACTATTTAAGTACAAAGAAGTGGTTTATGTTCGTTATACCTCCTAAGTTGGTTTTATACTACTATCGCAAAACGTATTTGTGTCAACCTAGTCAGCTGAACTAAGCCATTGTTTTAGTTATATGCATTTGTTGGTGATTCTAATTATTGTAATTTGTTAAGGACTGACGACATTGTCAAAGAGTAGACAATAACTGTATAATAAGTAGCTTAACAGAGCATTTGATACATTGCTAACTAAGCATGTCATTCAATCTTGACCGTGAGGGGTTAAGGAAAATGCATGATAAATAAGTACAGTTAATCACTTGAGGTTTTCCTTGAGTCCCTCATGACACTGGCACAATGTCTAATGGGGATAGTTAGTATAATTACTGCGAAATTGATTCTGTAGTCACCCGTGGATAAAAGATGTCGTTTAGGGGGGTATTTTTGTGTGATTTTGACTATCTTCCAAAAAATTCGTTTAAAGGAAAAATTTGGTTGAAATAAGGGAATGAGTCATGAGTCTGAGGGGGCAAATTCCCTCATTGCCCCCTATTCGCGGCTGGTGATAGTAAACTAAACCAGATGAAAATGAAGGTTTAAAAACATTGTCATTAAATTGCAAATCCTTCAATGAATTCTTATTATTTAGCGATAGCAATTTTACTATATAACTAGTGGACCTGCCACAGGTTCGACCGCGGTATTTTCCATACAAACTTTCCGGATGGAATTTAAATAATCCCTCCTTAGTGCACCTCTAGGGTACTCGATCCAATTTCAAACCTCTAGGACCACTCGTTTAGGCTGTGCGTTGTCTATATGTGAGTCACGGCACTGTTTTATATTTATTGATTTTAATTGAAGTACTGTAAGAAGGTCTATTGCGCGTTCGTGGATCTAGAAAGGCCTATGATAGAGTGGTGAGGAATGAATTGTGGTCAGCATTGTCCGTGAACGGTGTGAGCAGTATCCTCATGCGAGCATTGCAATCTCTTTATAGGGATTCTAGTGCTTGTGTAAGGATACACGGGGCATACACTGAATGGTTTAATATCGAAAAAGGGTGTTTTACAGGGATGTGTAGCGTCACCGTGGCTGTTTAATCTGTTCATGAACAATTGCTTGACAGATTTAAAAGAGAATGAAAGTGGGTTGAGAATGAATGAATTACTCGTCAAATGTTTTCTCTATGCTGATGACCAAGTATTACTTTCGTCTTCGGCCGAGGAGTTGCAGGAGATGGTAACTGCTATGAGTGGAGCTTTTGTTAGAAAGGGAATGAAGATGAATGTAAAGAAGACAAAAGTGATGGTGTTTGAGAGAGATGAGGCAGTGACAGACTGCAATATCGTGATTGGAGATTAACAAATTGGGCAGGTGAATGAGTTTGTGTATCTGGGTTCAAAGTTTACAAGAGATGGAAAGTGTGAGAGTGATATTGAAAGAAGAATGAATGCAGGAAACATGGTGAAAGGAGCTTTGCACTCCTTTATGAACAGTCGAAAGGTGTCTAACAAGGCTCGTTTGGCTGTGCATGAGGGGGTGTTGGTTCCGACACTCATGTACGGAAGTGAAAGTTGGGTATGGCAGCAGAAACATGAAAGCGTTAAGAAGTATGATAGGAGTTAAACTGAGTACAGGATAAGAAATAGTGAAATAAGGAAACGTGGTCTGAAAGAAGATGTAGTGACCAAAATTGAGAAAGGTATGCTGAGATGGTTTGGGATGAATGAAGAACGATTGACGAAAAAAGTGTATAAGGCGAGTGCGAATGAAAGAGTTGGAAGGGGTAGACCTAGGCGGACGTTTCGAGACCAAATCAGGGACGTCTTGAAAAAAGGCCAGGTCAAGAGTACCCTAAACCGAAGAGCATATATGAAGGGAATAATGAAAGTGGACGAAGCGAAACAAGTATGTAAGGATCGTAGCAAGTGGAAAAAAGTGGTCTCTGCCTACCCCTATGGGAAACAGGCGTGATTATATGTTGTATGTATGTATTGTATATTATGTATATTAATTACATTTTTTGTCCATCTTAGTCTGCCACAACTTTTCTTTTTATGTCTTCTGCAATCAGTAATCCTTACTATAAACAGATTTTTGTGGATTCAATGGCAATCAAAGTGTCCTCCAGTGAAAACAACTACCTACTGATACCATTGCAAATCTTTCTTTTCGTCTATACTGTGAACATATCTTTTCTTTTGAGGCGTTTCGGGTAATTTCTCATTAACAGCTTGGAGGCAAGTTCATTCAGATGTGTCTTTAGCCTTCCATGGTATCTTTTAGTCATACTGAGGATTTCTTCTTTTACTGTATTCATCTCCATGTGTTTGTGGATTTCGTTATTAGTTGTGAACCATGGAGCATTGCTTACTGTCCGTATTATTATATTTTGCATTCTTTGAAGGATTGAGATCTTAGAGTTGCTGGCACTTCCCCAGAGCTGTAACTTTATGACTACATATACATATATATGCGATAATAATTGTGAAATAGATTTTTTAATGTAGTTCTATAAATAAATTCTTGAGTTAAGCAAAGGTTGGCTTGAAGAAAAATGTCTGTAAGGATGAAACTGCTTGCAAATGACTACAGAACCCTGTTTTTAAGCGTGGTTCGACACGCATCTAGACATTTTTTTATAGCAAACGAGAACATCCGTGGGAATGCAATTGTGCTTAGACTGATTATAATGGCTAGGAAAATTGCATGATAATAGTAGTTTTTTTTTTTAGAAACCCGCGTCTTCGTCCGCGTGGAATTCGGTTATAGTTATTCCCTCGAGAACTTTTAAACTTTCCGGAATAAAAAGTAGCCCATGTGCTATTCCACACTATAATCTATCCCTGTGCTAAATTTAATCCAGATTCGTTTAGCCGTTCTGCGTGATTGAGTAACAAACATCGATACAGGCTTTAGCATTTATAATGTTATATAGTAGGATTTAAGAAAAAGTGAACTAAAGTAAGTTTAGTTGTCTTGGTAGGTAAATAAAAAAAACAATGATGAATGAATAGTTTTTTAAAGGAAAATTAAATATAAAACAAATCTAGTTAATATGCCTTGCAAAAAGGAGAACTTGGATTACGCTACCCACTAACCCATATTATACTTTTAGTTTTGCTTTAATTTAAGTAAAAGGCGATTACGATTTCGACCCCACAAATGTTAACCGATTTTGACCAATTTTTGATAGGTTGTCAGTCAGAACAAAACTATCTATACGTCTATACGTTACGTTACGGTCTATACATTTTTTGAATATTGATTTATGATCAACAAAGTCAAATAATCGCCGCAATGAGTTTTGTATGAGAATACTAAAACAACAATAAAACTGAATGTATTAATTATAGTGAAATTACCAAATGACCGGGCAGCATACGAAAGGGGGCGACGGCAAGCGCCACGATTTTTTGAATTGGAAATTAGAAATATTAACTCCAAATCGCGCCCCGCAATGTTATCTGGCAAGCTAAACCGAATTTCCGGTCGACCCCGGGCGACGAAAACCCACGCTACCTACGCCACTGCGTGTGGCATTGGGATGAAAAGTATCATTTTAGTCAATCGAGGGCATAAGCTATCTCCATTGCTAATTCCATACAAATCCATCAAGCCCTTGAAGCGTTAAAGAGTAACAAACAAACTCATGCACCGCACTGAAAAAATGTGAGGGCTAGAAATAAACAAGTGATTGCTAATATCAACCAAGCGACTTATTTCGGACAGAGCTTGCAAGGTTGTTTGCTAAAATCAAACAATTCAAAGCAAATACATGTCTGTAATTTACAAAGCTGTTATTTATTTTAAAATAAGTCTCGGTGGTATGTAGGCGTAAAATTTTAGACAAGCCAGATTGGTAATTTGCTGGCACTGTCACTCGCACGTGTTTTCCGTGCACGCACACACAATCTTTTGCATTTATAATATAATCTATATAATAACTTTTTACTTTATATTTTATTACATGTATAGATATACAAGAAGATGCTAGGAGAAAAAATTCAACAACAAAACAAAATGTAATCTATCAATTTTTTCAGTTTTACCCGTCGACAAATGCAACTTAGAAGACTCATCATGTATGAAGCTGGCTTATCAAAAGGCTCTGCCAATCTTTGCGGCAGGGTTACCAGAGCTAGGCGTCGATGTTCTGGACGTTTTGGATTTGGATGATATAGCATTTGAGTTATCTGGCCTTAAGTTCACGCTTAAGGAGGGCAAGCTGAAGGGCTTGAAGACGTCGGTGATAGATAACGTAAAGTAAGGATTTAACCTTTTACCAAAGTTCCTGTATTAATAAATGCCTTTTGAAATTGTTAGGATTCCGTAACTCAAAAAAAGGATCCCTTATAGGATTATTTCGCTGTCCGTCCATCTGTCTGTCTCTCTGCCAAGACCCTTTTTCTGAGGAGCGCGTGGAGGTATAAAGCTGAAATTAATATCTCAAGCCTGCAATCCCTAGGAGCTGTGAAAAAAACAAACTTCTTAGTGAACGCAATCAAAAGATATGGCCTTTTGTGGCGCATATAACACTCGTAAGGGAATCAAACCCTATACAGGGTACTTCGCGTTGACCTAGAATCATGAAATTAAGCAAGAATCTTATAGCAGAAGTAAAGGGAAAAATCAGAAAAATGTAAAAAAAAATCTTTTCCGTTTATAAACTTATTCGCAGTTGGTAAACTGATGTTGACTGAATGTATGTGGAGAACAGTTTTCCAACGTCAAAGTTAAGTTTGTCCCTCGATCAAGTTTATCTTTTTGTGTGAGCAATGTTCGGCGCTTTCATAATTTATGAACTTCATTAATGTTATCTGATTATTTTGATGAATGTAGCTTTACAATTACCTAACTGCTTACTGTTACTGTACATACTTATCAATTCATATATATCAGTACCGTGACTCACGTATAGACAACGCACAGCCTAAACGGGTGGTCCTAGAGGTTTGAAATTTGGAGGAGACATTCCTCGAGTACCCTAGAGGTGCACTAAGGAGGGATTTTTTGAACGCAAGTGGCCGCGCGTAACTATAGTTGTACCAGCGCGGATGCCCGTCATTTTAGCTCAATTTATGTGCCGGGGATTATACTTTCATCGAAAGTTCAAACAGTAAACTAAGACACTTTAACCATCAACCGCACATGCGTGAATCTCACTCAGTTTATGCGCTGGCCAGAGGTTTTTATAAAGGTATTATATTCGTATTCCAGGTGGGACCTCAAGAAGAAAACGATTGATTTGGCATTTCACTTAGATGGGTCTGTTAAAGGACACTACACCGCCGGAGGCATGATATTGATACTGCCGATTTCTGGAGACGGACAACTGAAGTTGAAACTGAGTAACTATGAACATTTTGGAATATATATGTGTCAGCGACGAGGGTCAAATCTAATTTAGACCAAATAAATTTGTACTTAAAGTCTAAATTAAAAGTGTTGCTCGTCGCTGACTCAGCGCTGCGCATATTAAGATTCACGCCATTGATATGTGTTACGTTGGAATGCGATGTAATGTTTACGACTACGGTGATGAGGGAGTACATTGTGACGCAACTGTCACTCTGAATATCCCTCCGTCACCAGTCTTTTGTAGTGCTATTCATGCCGATGGGTCCTTAAGAACACTGAACTCAAGGCAAAAATCACCCTTTTCATAGAAAAGGCGATAATGATTTCCACCCCTTAAATGTTAACCGATTTTGACCAATTTTTGGGTTAGTGTCTATAAGCCCAGATCTCGATTCGACCATATATCGATACGACTAAATCTCAATTGGACCAGATATCTATAAGCCCAGTTCTCGATTCGACTAGATCGCGATTGGACCGAGTTTCGATTGGACTACTTCTCAATAAGGCAATTTGACTAGATCGGTATTGGACTATTTATCACGTATCATGATGAGGCAGTGTATTGTTTTATGGAAGTACAATTCCCTGCAGAAAAAGAATTACACAATACTAATTAAGTTTTCCTAAAAGTTACAACAGATTTTCGTGTATTTTTTAATTAAATTTTAAATACAGATCTAGTCAAATGGTAATGCAGCCTTATTGAGATGTAGTCCAATAGAGAATCTATAAGCATAGATATCTGGTCCAATCGCGATTTAGTCGTATCGATATATAGTCGAATCGAGATCTGGGCTTACAGACATTAACCCCAATTCTTGATAGGTTGTCAGTCAGAGCAAAATGTACGTGTATAGGTTTTTTGAATTTTGATTAAAGCTCAAGAAAGTCAAATAATGCCGAAAATCGTTTTCTATTCTCATACTGAAACCACAATAAAATTTATCTACACCCATATCATAAAACCTCCATTGGTTAATCAAAAACCGTAGGAAATGACCACCATTTTGACAACCAATTAGGAAAAACCAGTGCTGCGATAAAGAAATAACATGACTTCTTTATCGTTTTTAGTAAAGAAATGAGATTAAATTTGGAACAGCTGTCAAAACTCAAGTGGGTCTCTATTTTAGTATCCATAGATATTAAAACAGTTATTGATACGAAACGTCAATTCAGTATGTTTTTTTAATATAAACTGCACAATATTTGATTTCGAGTGACGTGAGAATAGAGACTTTATCCGTTTGTCTATGATTTAAAAAATATGGTCTTGACGGAGGATTGAATCGGCGCCATTTTGGTGTTTTGCTGAACGAAAGTAGAATTAATTGAATAGAAAAAGTTGTTTGTAATTTACATTTTAGTTGAAAATATGAATAGTAAGTAGTCTTCTCGGAGTGTGTGTGATGTGAAAATGCGCCGGATATCGGAAATATGCAGCCACGATTGCAACAAATAACTTGTTGCCAGAAAATATTGTTTCAGAACCCATCATAGAGGATTTATAATATGTGTGTAGATAAAGTTATGTATGCAACTCTGCATAATTTGGCCTTAAAACACACGTGCGATCTTATTATGAAACTCGCCTATCGGCTCATTTCATGAAAACTGCACTAGTGTTTTAAGGCCTATCATTATGCAACCGTTGCATAAACTACTATTAATTTATTGATTGTAGTGAATAAATCAAAACGTATAGACCTAGATTTTGTTCTGACTGACAACCTATCAAAAATTGGTGAACATCAGTTAACATTTAAGGGGTGGAAATCGTTATTGCCTTTTGTATGAAAAGCCGTAGGTTCACACTCCTCTTAACCATTGCATATCAAATTGTACGTTATTATTCCTACCGCAAGGCTGCCTATCTACATTTGTAACACCAGAGTCGCTGAAACTTACTACTTACTAAGTATACTTCGTGCTTTTTCCGTAATCGCAATAATCGCATTTCATTATATTGTTTTTCTCTTTCTGAGACCTAAATACCTACTATTCTTTTTTTCAGAAAATATTGCAATCCATCTCGTTTTTCCTTTCGACTTGAAGAAGGACGCTGACGGGAAGGAGCACGTGATTCTTAACAAATATTCATGCCATTTTGATATCAAAGACAACGCACACTTTAGTCTAACGAACCTTTTCAACGGCAATAAGGAGCTGAGTGAGTTGAAATATTTGTCAGAGAACATATTATTTGACACTTTCTATTGAAAAGTAATAGAGATGTTTCCTGGGTAAAAAATCATAATTCTAAATAATTCGTCTGTAAGATTATGAAAAAATATTTAACAAGTATTTTTTGCTTTATCAAACCAATCAAAATTGACAAAGATAACGCTCATCAAAGTGGGGGAAAATTACGTCACTTAATGGTAAAAAATGTGCAAAGTCGTGACGTCACGCGGAACTTCAACGCACTATATCTTCGTAATTTTTTGTTTGATTGACAAAAGGAAAAATATTTGTTCAATATATTTTTTAATGTAAACGACGGACTTATCAGTTTTTTTTAGGAAACTAGCCTATTGGCAAGAAATCTCTCGTATAATTTACCTTCGTAATTGTACAAATGGGAATGTTTACCCGGATGCAGCGAAGCACAAAGAAGGGTAATGTTTTTCGCGAGTACGTATGTATATGATTATGTATGTATGTAATCACTACATTAGTGTTACCACCTAGAGCTTAAACTAGTGAACCCATTTTTTTAAATGGGGTGTCAAACGATTTATGCAAACTGCCCGGGTGATACAGGGCATATGACGTCACCTGAAATCCAATATAGCGGATCTTAGAAGACATTATGTTTTTTGATATTTTTTCACCTATGCATTTTTGGGATCAAATGAAAAAACTTGACCAGAGTAAATATTTCGAAAATATATAACATGTTTGTATTTAAGTACTTTCTAGGTAAAATAATATGAGAAAAACCTGCATTTGGAATCATTTCTTTGCTACCCAAACTGTCCATATAAAGCATATTTTATAACTTAAACTAAAAAGATGAAAATAAAAATTAATTACTATAATATTTAAAAAATCCGATTAACGACTGCAAATTGCTAATAGAATTTCATGTAGAGTCATAGAATCGGATTCTTGTTTCTTTCTTTTTCAGGTTATGCAGTCGAGTTTCATGTTTTTTACATTTTTTTTTATTTGGGTAGTAATAAAATCTAGCATATTCTACAAAATGTAAAGCATATAAAAAGTAGTTAAAAATATGTGGATAATGTTGTACAGGCATTTCTTGAAAAATTACCAACTTAAAACTCTTTTAAGGATAATATAATATATTAATATTTCGATTTGTATATTTTTCGCTGAAATTGAATCGTATGGTATTATTAGTCGTTTCGCATAAGTGTAATAAAAAAAACTTTACCGTTCTTTTAAAGGAGATAAATGACATTTAAGATAATATTCAAGCCTGTGTCAATTGTACCGGAAGTTGATTAAATTAAAAGAAAAAGCGAAAAAAAAATCTGTCCCATAGTATTTTTATAATCAGAAAATGTATTTTCTATAAATTTGTGATCTCCTCGATTTTTTGATGACAAAATAATGTTGTTACCGTTGTTCTCACGGAAATGATTATTCTTGATTGAATTTCACATACTAAATAATTATTAATAATCACACATTTTGTATATTTTAAATCATTATTAACTACTCATTGCCGTTATTTGGTGCAAATGGAAAAAAAAAAACTAGAAAAATCAAATAGACGTACTGCGGATTTGACGTGGTACACATACTTAACTTACCCGTTATCTTGGCCTGCAAACCGTGAGGGTTAAACTGATATTTTGTATGTTTATTTTTCAGGTGATACAATGTTGACATTTCTTAACCAGAATTGGAAGCAAGTTGCCGAAGAATTTGGAAAACCCTTTATAGATGCAGCAGCTAAGAAACTCGTGAAAAATATGGAGATTTACTTCGAAAAACAACCTATAAGCGATATCGCAAATTTATAAATTTGATTAATTTTATTATTAAAGTGTTGGTGGTGTTACGGACTTGATGTTTTTTTTAATGGAAGCCTTAGTTTAAAGTTAACTGTTAACTCAAAATTTACTTGCTAAATTGTTTAAGTATTTCACATTCAAACCAAAATTCTAATTTTTGAATACGAATTCATTTTTAGTTATTCTAGCTTTAGAGATCCGGAGGCCTATTCCCTCATCGTCATCCCATCCCCATTCCCCATGCTCCCTAGACTGGCAACGCATTGGCAGCACCTCTGGTGTTGCAGACGTCCATGGGCGGCGGTGACCACTTTCCATCAGGTGGGCCGTCAGCTCGTTTATCAGTCAATTGACATAAAAATAAACATAAAAAGACATCGGAATTTAAACATCTATTTGAGTAGATAATGGGTACAATTAAGTAAGGGGAAGGGGGGATTGGGTAAGGGATAAGTTCGCCTTTGTACTAACTTAAATTTTTATTTATTGTAATTATTAAGGTGTTTTTGATGTACAATACATGTGTTTTACATACACACATACATACATACAAGTCGAAACGGTGTCGCCTAAATTTAAAATACGAACTGGAAATACGAACGTTGCGCAATTTTTAAATTTAGCGAACAAGCTTTCGACTTGGCCCCAATAACCAATTGTAAAAAAAATAGTTATCGGTGTTTGTCTACGAAACGTCACATTTACCTAATACGAGGGTCACACTGAAAGTTTCGGGAAATAAATAAAAATATGCAGCAAAACTAAATAAAAGTATATTTCCTTTTCTCATGATCTTCATGCTCGAACACAGAATTTCTTTGGATGCTCCAGTAATACGGAGACCTAAATCGTGATCCAGACCTACATCGTGATCGAGACCTAGACGTGAAACAGGACCACGATCGATGTGTTTTCCTCAATTTACCTTAGTTGCTTTCTTAATTTATCAATGGATTTATCTCGAGCTTTCGGCATTGTAATATTTAATGAAGGTTTTTTAATAAAATCAATATAAAAATATTTAAATGTATTTTACGTATCGGTCGTTGGCCCCACGAAAAACACGAATGTAGCTAGATGCAGTGGGCGCTGGGGACGGCTGGAATGCGTTCGGAAATATTTTGTTTTTTCGTTTAGGAATCAGTACTCTAAATATTCGTGGTCAAAGGCTGAAGCCGAAGCTGTCACTTCAGGTAAGTTCGTTTAATTACTAATTATGGCCTTCAATACTCAGCACAAAACAGCCCTTATTTGCTCTAGAGCAATAAAGTTGCATGCAAAATTCATTCTTGCACGGTTTTGTAATTTGTTTTATTTAGTCAGTTGATCAAGAAGTTTACACCACCAGCTATCCAATCCGCCCATTCACAGTCCGACGGGACAGGTGACCACTTTTCTGTGGAGTTGCTGTTAGCAACACAGTCCACATGTCGGCGGCCATATCGAACTGTGATTGCCCCGTCTAAAATGTTATGCTCAAAGTACTGGCTGATAAGACAGTATAGGCTACTAACCGATTTTAAAAAAAATTGGCGTAATATGAAAATTCATTGAACAGATACAAGTTTTGTGTGAAAATTTTCGGATATTCTACTTTAGCTTCTGAACTACAGGACCGATTTTAATAAATAGAGTATCTTAAGATTAGGGGAGAACGTGCGAGTGTCATAGGCTATATAAAAATTCTTAAGGTGCATCAAACCATGTGGAAAAATCCTTTTCACGTTGCTAGTCGGGTATAACTATACTTTTATTTTTTTTACCAAATTTTTGCAGTAATTGTAAGAAAAGCAGATTATGCACCTCGCATCTAGTGATGTATTATTGCGCTCGTGTTTTTAGAGCACAACTAACACTCGGCGCAATAATGAATCACTTTCTGCTTGGTGCAACAATCTTCTATTTATCTTCTGACCGGCGTGAGGATATGGCTTTTTCGGAGTTCAACAAAGACTTGGTAAACAAATTGTGGTGTACCAATCTCCATTGACTGATCCTCAAGAAAAACTCGCTAAATGCGATACGGGCGCAGCTGCATAGTGGTTACGCTGTGTTTCGGCTCAAAATAAATGCATTTATTTGGCTAACGCTATTTACGAAATATTGCCAAAAAAATTTTTTTTTTATTCAAGCTTGAACAGCCTCAACTGACCCTTCAAAGAGCCGCATGCGGCTCGCGAGTCGCAGTTTGCCGACCGTTGCGTCAATGTAAACGACTCCATGGGCACGGCGGAATGAATTACTTACTGTTTCTCGTTTTTTGGAGGTTATGCCGTCGGGATTTTTGATTTTTATTTAATTGTTATTTTTGTCTAATAAGCATGTTCAGTCACCTAAGACTCAACCTGAATAAGATTATTGTTTTTAGTTCGATTTTGTGCCATGTTTTTGGCCATTACATTGACATCATTTATTGTTTCAAAAGTCATCAAAACGGGTTTTTCCTTACAAAAACAACAAATTATTACATAACATCTTTTATTTCAATTACCTTGTTAGTTAGTTGATATATGTCTGGGTCCAATCTTCATATTAAAGTGCAATGGGAATAAAAGTTGGTTGTGTGGAGGAAAAAGTTGATTTTTATCGAAAATTATATTTTGTTGATTTTCATATAGCGTTCACCGGGCAACGGCTAAGAAAGCTAGTATGTTTTTTTATTTAAACTGCAGCTGGTCGTTCTTAATTGTTGGATATAACCAAGATATACACGAACGAATAAGTTCGTCCAAATGAAAACGGACCTTATACCCTACATCGTTTACCTCCTTCACAATTGTATTCGTATTAGAAAAATAACAAAAACAACTTCATGGTCATCTACTGTTAGGGCCGTTTTTGGCTTTGTTTAATGAACCAGTGGTACTTACCGATCACTACGTGTGTATCAGTAAGTATTAAAAAGCGTGCGGAGTAATCCCTTAGCCAGAGCCAGTTTTGAGCGTCGCCAAACAATACATAGTGTTGGTTGTATCTGTTAAAAATGTATACAATTGTTACGTTTGGCATTGTTCTGTTGGTTGTGCAGTTTATTAATTGTGGAGGTAAAGTATTACTTTGTGTTTTTATTCAAGCATATTTTTTTTTCATTTGAGAAAGCGCGTCTATAAACATCGATACACGTTTAATCACACAAGTTGCTTACATATCAGTGACTAGCTATGTCCGGCATGCGTTGCAATGTGTTAATATATTTTTTTTGGTAAGTAACCTTTCCGTGTGATTGAGACGAAGGTTATAGGAATGCATAGGAGAAGAACAAACAAATAAACAATCATTTTTACATTTCTTTAAAGGAACTTCAAGAGCTTACTTGAGTTTGTTACTTTTTACCATACTAACTTCAACCCCCTTTTTTACCCCTTTCCAGTTTAACTTCCGAAAGTTTCCATAGTCTATATCCTGCCTGAAGTTACCCTTAATATCATATTGAAATCCGGCCAGTAGTTAAAAAGTTTATCATGCACATGCGATCAGACAAATAAACAAGTCGAAATTAAATTGGAAAAACCATTTTGATGTGTTGTGTTGCTCATTCTGAAGCCACCCATAGCATATTTTCATTGTTTTCTTTTAATATTTAGACTCTTTTCACCTAACGATTTTATTATATGTATAGATAATTCATTAAAATAAAACCAAACAAGTGCCAGTTAAACACGCGTTCCGTGATTATTTGAAATTTCCTGTTCTTCTTATAGGACTTCTTATAGGTTTTCCTGTAATCTATCGGTAAAGAACTATTATCTGTAATTTTTACAAAGTTTTTCCTAATCAAAAACAAATTATAAAAAAAATAATTAAGATCCCCACGAGCCCTTTTATGTATACAGTTAGTTCGACAAGAACTTGACCGGCATAACTTCTATTTTAAGAATGTGGCACAGAAAAAAAAGTACAGGCTGAATAGCTTGGTCTTCTGTCTACAATGATTCGTAAAAAACAACTTTTGACACTGTCCCGCCAACAGCACATTTTCCAAAATGAGTGCTGCCTTTGCCTCACGTTATGAGGCAGTGTTTCTTTGTACACACCCGAAAGGACCCGAAATGTCACGCAATAAGGCCGCCAGGTATATGAATAAATCGAAGGCATTTGTAACTAAGACGATAAACGGCTAATTTGTGATTAACGGATTTTGCAAATATAAAAAAAAAATGTATTATCATTGCGTTCTGGGCAGGAAAAATTAAAGAAAAAAAGGTTTAAATACTCGTATGTCTCTAGTTACAATAAAAAAACGTTTGATAGACAATGGCTTGAAGTATCGCAGTACGGTGAAGAAAACGCTCCTTACTGAAAAACATATAGAAAAAAGGTTGTCATGGGGCGAGTGAAAACAAAAAACGGGATTGGAACAAGATATTTTTTTCCGATGAAGCTTCTTTTTGGAGCTAATGGGTAAGTTGCATGAAAATCAAAATGTGGTTTAAATGATATATTATGAAAGTAAATGTTATCATATGCATATTACAGAAAAAAAGCAGATGATTTTGGCTACTCATTTTTATTTGATTAAGGGTCAAAACTAGTAAAAAATATATATTGTTTTCTAGTTCTGATTTTAGTTTTTTGGACATCCTCATCAAATTTGTGTCGTGTTTTATTTCTACGATGTTGGTCTAAAAGCAGTATTTTTTGGAAATAATTCCAGATTTCGTTTAAACGCCATACATTTTGTACAGTCTAACAACAGCTGTGACGTCATACCTGCTATCCATTTTGTATGGAGTGTTTTTGCGAGTGCTATGAACAATGACTTTTCAAAGCTTCATAATTTATAAAATAATCAACATATTAATGTGTTACGTACACAGATCGGTTTCTATTACACAGCACTTTCCAATACAAGATGAAAAAAAAATTATGCATCTTCCCTATTACTCGACTCGAGCTTGGTCTACGGCGGATAATAGAGCGGTCGTGCGGACCGTGAAACTCCCAGTAAAGGTGCATGTTTGGGGATGCTTCTCAAAGCAGGGTTTTGGCCATCTCCACTCGATGCCCGAAAAATGACAAAAATTTATGAAAAGGCATTGTT
This sequence comes from Tortricodes alternella, assembly GCA_947859335.1. Lineage (NCBI taxonomy): Eukaryota > Metazoa > Arthropoda > Insecta > Lepidoptera > Tortricidae > Tortricodes > Tortricodes alternella. Next base: position 9,339,964 of record OX401981.1, read on the forward strand.
GCCTTCCGCTTAAAAGATTTTCCCAAGGCATATAATGCTCCTTGGATCCTGCAAGAGGATAATGACCCTAAACACCGAAGTTGGATCTGCACTGCGTGGAAAGCTGAAAATGGCATCGATGTTTTGGATTGGCCCTCACAATCATCCGATGCCAATCCAATTGAAAATGTTTGGGCTTGGATGAAGCTCAAATTACGAGGAAAATATACTGTTGGCATTGCTGACCTAACTCGAGAACTGAAGTCCATGTGGAGGTCTTTGCCTAGCAGTTACGCTGAAAATTTGATAGTCATAGTAATATCTTTTATTGCATTATGTGGTAATTTCTTTAATTTTTACCGGTCACGCTCATCTCGTACATAGACTATGTCATACGCTACAGTTTTCATTTTTTTAGTTTTATTTTCCATTTTACCCCCCAAAAGTAACTCCCATGTTTAAAATTCATTTATTTACGTTACACGTCCGTTTTGCGGTGACCGACTTACGTGTATCAAATTTCAACTCAATCGGTCCAGTAGTTTTGGAGCAATTTGGCTGTGACAGATGGACAGACAGACACACCCGAGTGATCCTATATGGGTTTTTTACTGTTGAGGTACAGAACCCTAAAAAGTGATGATGTCAAGCACAAAAACTAGTTTTCATGCGGAACTAGTGGTTGCTCATGTTTGACATAACTAAAATACAGTTTAACATAAAATACGGGTCGCAGTAAAACGATTTGCCCTGATTATGTTAAAACTGATATTAACTTTGTAATGTTGTTTAAACAGTAAATAAAAACCGGTCAAGAGCACGTGAGCCCATGCTGGCTCTGTGTAGCATTCCGTAAACATAATATTATAACTCAGAAAGCCATAACTTTAGCTTGTTTACTTTTCTAAGTTATTTGATGCTATTCTCCATGTTTTTTAGTAGGTATAAACCAGTTAGTCACTTATAACTCACGAAACAACGAACGATTTGGTAGATGGGTGCACCATGTGGGTGGTCCGCCCACGCTGCGCCATCCAGTACGTGGTCTCCATTCAAAAACTCTTCGGCTCCATGGGCCATCAGATCTACGAGCAATGTGCCCCACTGACACTTAAGTTTTCCAATTATTTGGGCTATGTCGGTTACTCTAGATATTTTGCGGATTTCCTCATTTTTAATTCGATCTCGTAGTGACACTCCCAGCATAGCCCTCTCCATCGGCCTTTGGCTCAAGATCTTTAGTCTTCTTTTGAAGCCCATAGTGAGTCCAACGTCTTAGTGCCGAAGTTATCACTGGCAAACATTGGTCAAGGACTTTCGTCTTGACACACTGCGGTATATTGAACTAGAAGATATGGCGTAATTGCCCAGCCGAGTCGGATTCTGGAAGTTGGCTCTACCTAACTGAACAGTACGTCCCAGGTATACATAATTGTAAACCACTTCGAGCGATTTTTACGGGAGTTGGCAATGCATGGATATTAGACATGATCTTCGTCTTGTTCATGTTAATTTTTAGGCCAACTCTTTCGGAGACTATAATAGGTCATCAAACACTAAACTGAGGTCCTCCATGATAAATACACAATATGCCTCATTATGACAAAATACTGCATTACACGAAATATAAATACACCAGAAGGACAATAGACTACATTTGAGAATTTTACTCAATTTCACTTAAATAATCGAGCTAAACGCGAACAATGAGACATACATACATACTTCTATCATTGTATCGCGCACGTACAATCAGACAAATAGACAGACAGACAAATAGACGTAATGTTTCTGTTTGACCTAGTGGTTGACTGGTAGAGAATGCATTGCATGCATGCATGCATGAAAGGCATTAAATCCGCCATTTTTACACTCGTCTAATTTGCAATAAAATTTAAATAAATAAATAATAGACTTGAAATTTAAGAACCATATGGATGTGTGGTGTTGCTCATTCTGCAGCCGATTAAATAAAATAAATGAATCAATCAGGGGACAATCTTTTAGACGAATCGATGTAGCCCAAAGTAGGATGTAAAGGCTTGTGTTATGGGTAGCAGACGACGTTATACATACTTATATAGATTTATAAATATTTAAATAGATAGGAAATATTGGTGCTCATCTCACAAATATTTGCCCTTACCGGGGATCGAATCCGAGACCTATGCTAAGAGAGAAACAGTTTGGCTGCAAAAAAATGTACTTAATCTATCAATTTGTTTTTAGTTTTACCGGTCGAGAAATGCAACTTAGAAGACTCATCATGTATGACGCTGGCTTATCAAAAGGCTCTGCCAATCTTTGCGGCAGGGTTGCCAGAGCTAGGCGTCGATGTTCTGGACGTTTTGGATTTGGATGATATAGCATTTGAGTTATCTGGCCTTAAGTTCACGCTTAAGGAGGGCAAGCTGAAGGGCTTGAAGACGTCGGTGATAGATAACGTAAAGTAAGGATTTAACCTTTTACCAAAGTTGACATTTTGGCATTTTTATATTTTTTATATGTAAGTTACCATGTTTTCTGTTTTATGTTAAGTTATAATTTCGATGAAACAGTAGTAGTCCAAACAGCAAACTAAGTGCATGCAACACATGCGTGAGACTCAGTTGATGTGCTGTTTCCGGGCCAAAGGTTTATAACAGTATTTTATTCGTATTCCAGGTGGGACCTCAAAAAGAAAACAGTTGATTTAAAATTCCACTTAGACTGTACTTTTAAAGGACACTACACCGCCGGAGGCAGGCTATTGATACTACCCGTTACCGGAGACGGACAAATAAAGCTCAAACTGAGTAACTATACCTACTGAACATTTTGAAATAAATATAAAATACAGTGGTGTGATTCTCTTAGCTGTACTGGCGCCTCATTCGGGAACGCTAAGTGATTCTGTAGCGACTCGTAAGCCAGATTTCTCATCTCGCTCTTACGCATTACGCGTCGTGCGGAAGAGTGGGATGAGAAATCTGGCTTTTGAGTCGCTACAGAATCACTTAGCGTTCCCGAATGAGGCGCCAGTACAGAGCTGCGTTAGCGATGCGATACAACTAATGACTTTGTCGCTCGTTCTTTCGCTTATTTCGCTCGTCGCTGAATCAGCGCTGCGCAAGTTACAAAATCACACCACTGATATGTTATTTGGAAGGAAATGTAATGTTTCCGACTACGGTGATGTACATTGTGACGCAAGTGTCACTCTGACTATCCCTCACCAGTCTACTTTAGTAGTGCTATTCATTCCGACGGGTTTATAAACATTGCATATCAAATTCTAAGTTTTTATTGCCATAATTTAGATAGACATACAGGCAGCAAGGCTGGATGTTTCTAACACCAGAGTCGTTGAAACATACTACTTACTGTAGCTCGTTCTTTTTGCGTAATCGTAATAAGCCCATTTTACTGTATAGTTTTTCTTTTTCCAAGGAAATATTATATCTCTCTCCTCTGCTGCACTGGGAGTGAAGAAATAGCATAGAATGCGTGCAGATGCTTATCATCCTGGCATGTCGTAAAAGTCGACTAAGGGACGGGTCCTCTCCAACAAGGTGGACTATCTGTATGGGCGATGGGCTGATCACCTGTCACCATACGGTTCATCATACCATCTTAGGACTAATTAATCGAACGTGGCCCCATTAGGGATTTCGGGCGTGATAATATGTATGTATGTATATTATATCAAGTTTAATTTCTTTTTTCAGAAAATATTGTAATCCAGCTCGTTTTTCATTTCGATATGGAGAAGGACGCCGACGGGAAGGAGCACGTGATTCTTAACAAATATTCATTTAATTTTGATATCAAAGACAACGCACACTTTAGTCTAACGAGCCTTTTCAACGGCCATAAGGAGCTAAGTGAGTTGAAATATTTGACAAATAAGAAATTATTTGGCACTTTCGATCGAAAAAAAAAAGAAAAATTGTAAGGGTGCGTCATGACAGGTCCAAAAATCCATTTTACCTCGCTAGTCGGGTTCAACTATACTTTTACCTTTTTTACCAATGTTTTGCAGTAGTTGAAAGAAAAGCAGATTATGCACCTCGCATCAAGGTGACGTATTATTGCGCTCGTGTTTTTAGAGCCCTCACTTGCGTTCGGGCTCTAAACTAACACTCGGCGTAATAATGAATCACTTTCTGCTTGGTGCAACAATCTACTAAACACGCGTTTATGAGCTTCACTTGTAAGTAACTAACAAACAATGTGTAAAAGTGAATTTTAACCTACTTCTAATAATTATGATAATTAAATGAAACTTTGTATGTAGGTATATGTAGTTCGGATGAAAAATATGGTATTTCGATAGTGATCTCGTGATGAATCTAGGAGGTGGGTAGGATATAGGATAGTGGAACTCTTCAGTGGTTACTAGTAGGTAAACCCTTAGAGTTTGAGTTTGTTTGACTTGTTTTAGTACTGCGGAGCTTGAAATATCCCACCCAAGTCAAGGTGAGAAACGTGCCGAGGGTTAAATGGTATGACGTTGGTTAAATGAGCGTGTTTTTACGTTTTTATAAACTACAAATTTTTATTAGTGTCAATAAAATCTAGTCAATCTATAAAATGTATCGCATATAAAAAGTAGCTCAAAAATATCTTAATTATGTTGTATCAGAAATTCTTGAGAAAAATACAAACTTACGTAAATACACCGCTAAGAGTCATGTCACCCGTTATCATCGTATTCTTTAGAGTCTAAAGTTTAGACCGTAACAGTGAAACTAATATTTATTTTGTGATTATTTATCAGGTGATACAATATTGACATTCGTTAACCAGAATTGGAAGCAAGTTGCCGACGAGTTCGGAAGACCCGTTATAGATGGAGCAGCTATGAAAATCTTTAATATTATCAAGAAATTCTTAACAAACGTTCCTATAACCGATATTGCATATGTATAATTTTGGTTACTTTCATTAATTAAATGTTGGCTGTGTTACGAACCTGATGTTTTTTGCTGTGGAAACCTAGTTTAAAGTTTTAAATGTTTCAATTACCTACAGTATTATTGAGAACATTTACTGGCCAAATTGCTTAAGTATTTCACATTCAAACCTGAATTCTAATCTTCGAATACGAATTCATTGTTTTTGACACCGAAGAAATGGTGGTAATTTCAAAACCATTTCTTCGGTGTCAAAAACTAGGAATAACCAACAATGAATTCGTATTCGAAGATTAGAATTCAGGTTTTGGAAGGAACTTGCCGATGAGTTTGGAAGACCCGTTATAGATAGAGCAGTTAAGAAAATCTTCAGAACCGATATTGCATTGTTATTTTAATTAATAAAATGTTGGCGATATTACGAACTTGATGTTTTTCGCTGTGGAAACGTACTTAGTTAAAGTTTTAAATGTTTAGATTACTTACTGCAGTATTATTGACAAAATTTACTGGCCAAATTGCTTAAGTTTTCACATTCAAACCTGCATTCTAGTCTTCGGTTACGAATTCATTGTTGCTTATTCCTAGTTTTTGACACCGAAGAAATGGTCGCCACGTGATCTGTTTTGAAATTTTGTTGGTGCAATTTTAGTTCTAAGTCGACTTAAACACTAATTAACCGACTTCAAAAAAGGAGAAGGTTCTCAATTCGTCGGAATCTTTTTTTTCTTCTAATAAATGTTTATTTATTTATTTGAAAAACTACATTTCCTCGTCTTTTTTTGTAGTACTCGTATTACTTTTCGATCTGACTATTACTTTTAGTATGTTTATTAGAAAGAGAACTTGTTTCAAGTAGATTTATAAAATTACAATTAAAAAAACCATGACTTGGGGATTGTCAAGAATACGACAAAATTATTAGGTAGTAATTTATATTCCTTTGTGACGTTAACATATTTATTATTGTTATTACATGGATAATTAATGGGGTAATGTAATTATTAATAAAATAATTACCCTTTGCCAATGTTTACCCGTAGATTTTTTATTGCTTTTCCCTTAAAAACTGTGCGCTTTTTAAAATTTAAAGTAATTTGTGACTTTTGTCTGACCGAAAGCTATCTCCTTACCAAGTTATATCAAGAACTGTTTAATGGTTAGGCGCTGAAAATATAGCAAAGATTATTACAACTAGACATACACACTTCGCATGTATAAGCATAGATTTAAATGATTATGGTAGGAAGCGATGTAAGGATCTTGTACTATTATATGCTGTCAGTATGAAGAAGTATTTAAGCCCATGAAGTCAACCTTTGCCAGAATCAGCTAAGAGCTTCACCCAATAATACCTATTTTAAGTTGTTATTTTTTCCTATTTTATAATGTATACGATATGCAACCAATTTATTTTTCTGTTCGTTGTGCGGTTGGTCAAATGTGGACGTAAAATCGTTTTAATTTACTTTTCTTCCTACTACGCCTTAATTTCATCATTATGGCCTTAAATATTCAGCACAAAGCAGCCCTTATTAGCTCTAGAGCAATAAAGTTGCATACAAAATTCATTATTGCACTGTTTTGTATTCTTTTTAATTTGGTTGGTTGATCAAGAAGATTACATCAACATCTACCCAATCCGCCCATTCACAGTCCGCTGACCACTTTTCTGTGGACTTACTGTTAGCAAAACAGTGCACATATCGGCGGCCGTGCGAATGTCAGAGGCTATATAAAAATTCTAAGGGCGCGTCATACCAGGTGCAAAAACCCTGTATACGTCGCTACTTGGGTTTAACTGTACCTTTACGTTTTTTTAGCACATTATGCACCTCGCATCAAGTGATGTGTTATTGCGCTCGTGTCTTTAGAGCCCTCACTTGCTTTCGGGCTCCAAACCAACACTCGGCGCAATAATGAATCACTTTCTGCTTGATGCAACAATCTACTATTATTACTATTAAAAATTAGTCGTTTTAAGACGCAAAATACTTGATTCTTTCATGATTGTGCTATGTTCACACTTTTATTATACCATAATTAGTGTTAATTTCGTAATGAATAAATAATTAAAACAGTTCTAATAATACGCAAGGCGAATTACATGGTTAAAAACCCCAGTTCCATCTATCCCTACCGCCATATCCCCCCTAATAGAGATATGTGGAATACTTTTCCATTCTTCTCCACCGGTAGGGATAGTATTCCATATATCCCTACTAAAATCCACTGCGGTAGGGACTTGTGGATTTTTTCATCTATCCATACCACCTTGCCCCTTGGTGGGGATAAGTGGAACTTGCTCCACCTATCTATACCAGCTTGCCCCCTGGTGGGGATAAGTGGAACTTACTCCACCTATCCATACTAGCTTGCTCTTTGGTAGGGATAGCTGGAATTTATTCCACCTATCCATACTAGCTTGCCCTTTGGTAGGGATAGCTGGAATTGATTCCACCTATCCATACTAGCTTGCCCTTTGGTAGGGATAGCTGAAATTGATTTCACCTATCCATACTAGCTTGCTCTTTGGTAGGGATAGCTGGAATTTATTCCACCTATCCATACTAGCTTGCCCTTTGGTAGGGATAGCTGGAATTGATTCCACCTATCCATACTAGCTTGCCCTTTGGTAGGGATAGCTGGAATTGATTCCACCTATCCATACTAGCTTGCCCTTTGGTAGGGATAGCTGAAATTGATTTCACCTATCCATACTAGCTTGCTCTTTGGTAGGGATAGCTGGAATTTATTCCACCTATCCATACTAGCTTGCCCTTTGGTAGGGATAGCTGGAATTGATTCCACCTATCCATACTAGCTTGCCCTTTGGTAGGGATAGCTGAAATTGATTCCACCTATCCATACTAGTTTGCTCTTTGGTAGGGATAGCTGGAATTTATTCCACCTATCCACCTTTTCCTTTTTTCCTTTTGAGGTACGGAACCCTAAAAATATAAAAAAAATCATTTTATTTTATAAACATAAACCTTATACATAAACCGTGAACCATTATAATAGTACGGAACCCTTCGTGCGCGAGTCCGACTCGCACTTGGCCGGTTTTTCTGTAATATGCTTTTATTTACATTTACGTTCAGAATATATCATTTAAACCTCATTTTGTTTTTCATGCATCTTCCCCGTTATTTAGTTCACGCTATTTTCGAAATATTTGATCTCGTTTGCAACAAAAAATTTTTTTTTACTGGAACTTGATGAGCTGCTACTGACCCTTCGAATAGCCGCATGCGGCTCGCTAGTCGCAGTTTGCCGACCGCTGCGTCAGTGTAAACGACTCCATGGGCACTGCAGAATGAATTAATTATTGTTTCTCTTTTTTTGGAGGTTATGCTGTCGGGATTTTTTATTTTTATATAATAATTATTTTTGTCTAATAAGCATGTCCAATCACCTAAGACTCAACATGAATAAGATTATTGTTTTTAGTTGGATTTTGTGTCTTTTTTTTGGCCATTACCTTGGCATGATTAATTGTTTCGAACGTCAGATCAAAATGGGTTTTGCCTTACAAAAACAACAAATCATTACATAACATAACTATTGAAAAACGACACGAATAGATTGACTACAGTAGAGGCGTTTTCTTTTAAAAATCACCTACTTACATCTAGATTTAAACTGACGTTTATAGAAATGTCTGCAAAAGTGGTTCTTCGTGCCTCAAGAAGCTCAGCTACTTTTAATTATTTTTATAATCTTTTATTTAAATTAACTTCTTAGTTGATATGTTCAATCTTCGAAATCAATTTCAAACCAGTTTTTGTGACTACAATAGGCTGCAATTTGGTATACATATGCAAATATTAAAGTATAATGCGCATAAAAGCTGGTTGTGTGCAAGAAAAATATTTTTTTAACAAAAATATTTTTTTTTTCTTGTCGTGTTTCGTTCAAAGGTTACAACGGGTCGGAAAGCTAGTATTTTTTTATTTAAACTGCCAAGATGTACACGTTACAATAAAATCGTCCAAATGAAAATGGACCTTATAGCCTAAATCGTTTACCTACTTCATAATTGTATTCGTATCAGAAAAATAACACAAACAGCTTCATGGCCATCTACTGCTAGGGCGATTTTTGGTTAGCTTTGTAAGATGAACTTAGTGCGAGTGGTACCGGTGAACGCGTGTGTATGCGGAAGTATTGGGTTTTGCCTTACAAAAACAACAAATCATTACATAACATAACTATTGAAAAACGACACGAATAGATTGACTACAGTAGAGGCGTTTTCTTTTAAAAATCACCTACTTACATCTAGATTTAAACTGACGTTTATAGAAATGTCTGCAAAAGTGGTTCTTCGTGCCTCAAGAAGCTCAGCTACTTTTAATTATTTTTATAATCTTTTATTTAAATTAACTTCTTAGTTGATATGTTCAATCTTCGAAATCAATTTCAAACCAGTTTTTGTGACTACAATAGGCTGCAATTTGGTATACATATGCAAATATTAAAGTATAATGCGCATAAAAGCTGGTTGTGTGCAAGAAAAATATTTTTTTAACAAAAATATTTTTTTTTTCTTGTCGTGTTTCGTTCAAAGGTTACAACGGGTCGGAAAGCAAGTATTTTTTTTATTTAAACTGCCAAGATGTACACGTTACAATAAAATCGTCCAAATGAAAATGGACCTTATAGCCTAAATCGTTTACCTACTTCATAATTGTATTCGTATCAGAAAAATAACAAAAACAGCTTCATGGCCATCTACTGCTAGGGCGATTTTTGGTTAGCTTTGTAAGATGAACTTAGTGCGAGTGGTACCGGTGAACGCGTGTGTATGCGGAAGTATTAAAATGCGTGCCGAGTATACCTTAAGCCAGAGCTAGCTTTGAGTGCCGCCAATGAGTACATAGAGTTGGTTGTATCTGTTAGAAATGTATCAAATTGTTACGTTTGGCATTGCTCTGCTAGTTGTGCAGTGTATTAATTGTGACGGTAAAGTATTAATTTGTGTTTTTAATATAGATTTTTGTATTCATTTGAGAAAGAGCGATAAACATAAATCTATACATGTTTAATCACACAAGTGTCTTATGTATCAGTTACTAGCTATGCCTAGCATGCGTTGTAGTGATGTGGTAATATTTTTGTTGGTAATAAGCCATCTCGGACGTATGAGACGAATGTTATAGAAACGCATGGGAGAAGAACAAACAAATAAACAATCATTTTTATATTAGTAAATAATGGCGTTAAATGCATAATTTCAAGAGTTTACTTGAATTAGTTATTTTTTCCCCTAATAATTTTAACCATTTTTTTACCCCCTTCCAGTTTAAATTCCAATAGTTTGTATAGTAATCCGTCCAGCAGTTTAAAAGTCTATCATGAGATGTGTTGTGTTGCTCATTCTGAAGCTCCCCATAGCATATTTCATTGTTATCTTTAATGTTTAGACTTTTTCCACGTTACAATTTTATTATATGTATAGATAATACATTTTAAAAACGTGTTAATTTCAAGAACAAGTACCTATTAGTTTTTTGCGGAACTAGTGGTTGCTCATGTTGTACATAAAATACAGTTTAACATAAAGTCGCAGTCAATACTATTTGACCTGATGATAGATTGGACAAGTTGGCGTCATTACTCGCAATAATATGGACATTACTCCAAAGATTAATTACTTAATTTATTATTTGATTTCTTTTAGGCAAATTTCATGCTATTCTATTCTTCTTAGGCTATGTCAGCATAGCATGTCAGCATGTCAATGACAAAAGATACCTTGTTTTTTATTGAGGAAAGAAATCGAAGAAGGTCATAACAAGAAAACTTCATTATTTCGTTACACAAATGTATCTATGACAAATGCTAATTTTAATTAGTTATTTTGCATGTATATCCATAATATATAAATCTACGAGTAAGAAATGAATCAATTAATTAATTAATTAATTCTTTGGTCATGTTTGGTTATTGCGAGTAATGACGCTAATTTTTTCGATCTCTGGTCCGAAAACCGGGAATTTGTAATTACATCACATAAAAAAAAGTTAAACGGAATAACCTTTGCAAAGTCGTCGTTTCTACGATTGAACGGTGATAGGAGCTTACGAAAGTTATTTTTTGTCTTATTTCATAGCTAGGTTGTAAATGGTTACCCCGTTGTTAAAGGCTATTTTTTTTCTTTTTTAGGGTTCCGTACTTACAAGGTACTGTTTTTTTATACGTAATTGCGGAACCCTCGGCGCGCGAATCAGGCTCGCACTTGACCGGTTTTTTTAAACGTATACATGCACCGTACAAATTGCCGAAAAATCTTCCTTGGTTCACTAGCTATCTAATGAGGTAAACAGTTTATAAAATAAAAAATGTATTGAAAATAATAATTGACCATGCGTTATCTCCGAAACTAAAAAAATTGACTAAAATTTTGAAAAAATAATAATTCAGAAAATAGTTCTTTACCTATGGATTACAGGAAAATCTATAAAAAGTCTATGGTATTTGAACTATCATAGGAAATTTCAGATAATCATATAAGGAACGAAACCCTCTCCACGTGAGTTTAACTCGCGCTTGTCCGGTTTTTTTATTGTTATCTTTGATGTACAGAATTTTTCCACTTTCAAATATTATATGATAGCGAAGGTTTATTGGGAGACAATAAATAAAATAAATAAATATTACGGGACAATCTTTTACTCAAATCGATCAAGCCCAAAGTAAAATCGAAAGTCTTGGGGTTATGGTACCAGACGACGATATACATAGTTGTTTAGATAAATAAATACTTAAATACCGAGGAAACATCCAAGACTGAGGAACAAACATTCGTGCTCAACTCATCAAAGTTAAGAAATGAAAATGCTAAGGAAGAAAAACTTTGACTGCAACAGAATTATAATCTATCAATTTGTTTTTAGTTTTACCGGTCGACAAATGCAAATTAGAAGACTCATCATGTCTGATACCGGCTTTTCAAAAGGCTCTGCCAGTCTTTGCGGCAGGGATGCCAGAGCTAGGCGTCGAGGCTCTGGACGTTTTGGATTTTGATGATGTAGCATTTGATTTATCTGGCCTTCATTTCACGCTAAAGGAGAGCAAACTAAAGGGCTTGAAGACATCAGTGATAGATGACGTAAAGTAAGGATTTGACCTTTTACCAAAGATGACATTTTGACATTGTATACAAATAAACGCCTTTTTACATTTTTTTAATGTAGTTACATTAATCCAGGAGTTCTGTTACTTATATGTTAAGGTATAGTTTTGATGAAACAGTAGTTGTCCAAGCAGCAAACTAAGAAACAACAATCGCCAAACCGTGAGACTCAATTGATGCGCTGTTTCCGGGACAAAGGTTTATAACATTATTGTATACGTATTCCAGATGGGACCTCAAGAAGAAAACGATTGATTTAAAATACCACTTAGACTGTTCTGTTAAGGGACACTACACCGCCGGAGGCAGGCTATTGATACTGCCCATTACCGGAGACGGACAAATGAAGCTCAAACTGAGTAACTATAATAAAAATTTGAAATAAATATGAAATACACACCACTGTATTTCATATTTATTTCAAATACTCCTAATATAATTCTCTAAGCTATACTATACAGCGCTGCGATACATTTAATTAAGACTATGCCACTCCTTTTGCTTTGTTCGCCCGTCGCTGAATCAGCGCTGCGCACAAAATGACACCACTGAAGTGTTACGTTGGAATGCAATGTAATGTTTCCGACTACGGTGATGAGGGAGTACATTGTGACGCAAGTGTCACTCTAACTATCCCTCACCAGTTTTTAGTAGTGCTATTCATTCTGACGGATCTATTAAACATTGCAAATCAAATTGTACGTTTTTATTGCCATAATTTAGATAGTCATACAGGCTGCCTATGGACGTTTGTAACATCAGAGTCGCTGAAACTTTCTGCTTACTTCGTGATTTTTGCGTAATCGCAATAAGCGCATTTTATTATATAAGTAGTTCTTCTTTTACCAAGAAAATACATATCAAGTTTAGATAAGGTACCTACTACTTCATTTCTATTTTTCAGAAAATATGGAAATCCATGTCGTTTTTCATTACGAAATGGAGAAGGACGCTGACGGGAAGGAGCACGTGATTCTTAACAAATATTCATTTGATTTTGATATCAAAGACAACGCACACTTTAGTCTAACGAACCTTTTCAACGGCAATAAGGAGCTGAGTGAGTTGAAATATTTGTCATGGAACTATTATTTGCCACTTTTGATCGGGAAATAATTGACAAGAAACCTCTCGTTTATTTTGCATCCCTATTGTATAAATGGGTATATATTTTTAACAGGCGTTTATTAGCTTCACATGTAAAAAACGAACTAACAAACAATGTACTTAGTAAAATCTTGGAAGTTTCTAATTATCGTATCGAAATGAAACTTTGTACGTATATGTATGTAGTTCGGATGACTAAACTATAATTTGGTATTTCAAAGCTGATCTGGGGATGGAGCTAGGAGGTGGATAGTGGAAATATTCAGTGGTTAGGTACTAGTAAATCCTTAGAGTTTGAGTTTGCCTTGTTTAAGTGCTGTGGAGATTGAAATATCCCACCCAACCCAAGGTGAGAAACGTGCCGAGGGCTGAATGGTATGCGGATGGTTAAAAGAGCGTGTTTTTTAAGTTTTTTATAAACTACACATTTTTATTAGTGTGAATAAAAGCTAGCCAATCTACAAAATGCATCGCATATAAAAAGTAACTCAAAAATATCTTAATAATGTTGTACCAGAACTTCTTGAGAAACATATCCACCTTAAACTCTTTTAAAGAAATACACAATTAAGAGTCATTTCAACCGTTGTCTTCGTATACGTTAAACCGTAACAGTTAACTGATTGTTTTTTTTCAGGTGATACATTGTTACAATTCGTTAACCAGAATTGGAAGGAAGTTGCCGATGAGTTCGGAAGACCCGTTATTGATAGAGCAATTAAGAAAATCTTTAGTATTATCAAGAAATTCTTCAGAAACGTTCCTATAACCGATATTGCATATGTATAACTTTGGTTATTTTAATTAATAAAATTTTGGCGATTTTACGAACTTGATGTTTTTTTGCTGTGGAAACCTAGTTTAAAGTTTTAAATGTTTCGATTACCTACTGCAGTATTATTGACAAAATTTATTAGCCAAATTGCTTAAGTATTTCACATTCAACCTGAATTCTAGTCTTCGAATACGAATTCATTGTTGCTTATTCCTAGTTTTTGACACCGAAGAAATGGTCGCTACGTGATATGTTTTGAAATTTTCTTGTTGGTGCAATTTTAGTTCTAAGTGGACTTGAACACTTATTTTCTTCTAATAAATGTTTATTTATTAATTTGAAAAACTACATTTCCTCGGCTTTTTTTGTAGTAACTACTCGTATGATTTTTAGTATGTTCATTATCTTATCTTATCTGGGGGTGGGGTCCTTGTGGATACACTTCGACCCTATAGGATCTTTGTGTAATTACCCCTTTCCTAAGCAGTATTCCATAGCATTCTCCACCACTTCAATGAAGTGACATGTAGAGCGCAGTGGTAGTGCCTTGAATTCCCTTGGTTCTGGATGTCCATTGCCAAGGATTTTCATTCTTAGTCTGGCGAGGGCGTCACATTCTCACATGATGTGTTTTATTGTTTCTTCCTCTTCGCCACAAATTCTACAGCTTGTGTTGTCAGAGTCCCATCTTGGCTAAGATATACGTAACCCCGGGTATGTTTATTAGAAAGAGAACTTGTTTCAAGTAGATTTATAAAATTACAATTAAAAAACCATGACTTGGGGAAAAGTTAGTGAACACAAGGCATAATAATTTGTCAAGAATACGACAGAATAATAAGATCGTAATTTATATTCCTATGTGACGTTAACATATTTATTATTGTTATTACATGGATAATGAATGGGATAAAGTAATTATTAATAAAATAACTAGCTTTTGCCAATGTTTACCCGTAGATCTTTTATTGCTTTTCCCTTACAAACCGCACTTTTTCAAAATTAAAAGTAATTTGTGACATTTTCCCGAGCACAAACTATCTCCTTACCAAGTTATATCAAGAACTGTTTAATGGTTAAGCGCTAAAAATGTAGCAAAGATTATTACAGCTCGACATACACACTTCGCATGTATAAGCATAGATTTAAATGATTATGGTAGGAAGCGATGTAAGGATCTTGTACTAGTATATGCTGTCAGTATGAAGAAGTATTTAAGCCCACGAAGTCAACCTTTGCCAGAATCAGCTTAGAGTTTCACCAAATAATACCTATTTTAAGTTGTTATTTTTTCCTATTTTATAATGTATACGATATGCAACCAATTTATTTTTCTGTTCGTTGTGCAGTTTGTCAATTGTGGAGGTAAAATCGTTTTAATTTACTTAATTACTATTAAAAATGAGTCGTTTTAAGATGCGAAATACTTGATTCTTTCAGGATTTTGCTATTTTCACACTTTTATAAACGATACTGAGTGTTAATTTCGTAATGAATAAATAATGAAAAAGGTTCTAATAATACTCAAGGTGAATTACATGGTTAAAAATGTAGTATTTAGGCCTTAATGTGCTTTAATTACGTTTTGATTCGGGTTCTCTAATGACTGTTAATTCAACGTATCGTAATAGTAGTTTATGCAACGGTTTCCGAAAGGCGAGTTTCATAATAAGATCGCACGAGTGTTTTAAGGCCAAATTATGTACAGTTGCATACATAACTTTATCTACACACATATTTTAAATCCTCCATGATGTGTTCAGAAACTATATTTTCTGGCAACAAGTTATTTGTTGCAATCGTGGCAACATTTAATGAAATAAAAATTAGACAAAAAAAACCGCGCAACCCGTTGGACCCAGCGCCATACCACCCTTTCCGAGCAAGTGAGATGAAAAACTCATGAACACATGAACATAGGTACCACACCCAGCCAGGAACGGAGCCTGACCCGGACAAGCCGGATAAACCAGGGGGCACAGATTTTTTAGGAGTGACACGCTCTAGGATAGGAGAGAACGGCTGACTAGCCGCAACCGGTCGCCTACAATCACCCGGCTATGCAGCCTTTAGGCAATTTAGGAAAATAGGTTAAGACGGGTGTATATCGTAGAAGGATGAGCGTTGATGTGTTTCCGCTTCGTGGTTGTTCTAGTTTACCTATTAGTCTGTTTGATATAGGTTGGAGGAGTATTCTTTAGTTTCACTGACCGTTTCTTCAAGGTTCTTGCTTTCATTATGACTTTGAGCTGAACTCTTTGTCCGGCACTTTTCCCTGCATTTGTGCCTCTTGCTGGAGTCGTACAAATTTATATTCTCTTCGATGGGTAAGTTGAAAAGAAAGTCAACATTGTTGTTGGTCCTTGGACGCTTTGATATTTTGTTAATTGAATGGTGCCTACATTCTCTAAGGTTCTGTATGGCTGGATCTGTTTGGTTCTGATGTGTCCTAAATTTATAAGGTTTGGTTGGAATCTTACGACGTCTGAGGCCGAGTGTGGCCGTTTTAATCACCGAAATCATGCATTCGGTGATTGAAGATGGTCATCGTGTGATCATGAGTTTCTTGCGGCGTTTCTTCTCAGCAGATGTCACCTTTCGAAGCGCTGGTAGCTTCAGACATGTGAAAGAGCCCGTGTGGCGTACTTTCAAAATAGATATTTTAATTTTCATCGCGTTGTGATGTGTTTTTTTCATATCGCCATGTCACTGCAACTTCCGCGTCCCAACGATTTGTCTAATAGGAGTTTTTTGATCTTATTAGATCCAAGAGAATTTTATCTTTGCTATTTCTAGTTGCGTGGAACAAAAAGTTTTCTACGTATTTGTTTTGTGACGTCTATTTCACCATAGCGGGTTTGTCTTTGATCCGATCTAGTAGCTGTGAGGACTAGTCAATCGCTGTTGGGCTGGCATTTGATATGTGTGGCGATGACGTGTTATGTATGATTACTAAAATTGATACTGTAATAACATTACAGTACAGATTTTACAGTACAGGTTGTAATAATGCTGGTAATTTCCTACGGTTCTTGAATACATTGTGGAGGCTTTATGATATGGGTGTAGATAAATATATTTAGGGGCTGTTTCACAATCTCCAAGTAAGGCGTTATTTGGCAGATAACGGCGAATTTTGTATGAGTTACTCGACAGATTTTTACTCGGACATTGTGAAACAGGCCCTTGTAATTTTAAGTATTATTAATTGGGCAAGCTTCTTATTTCCTGCTAAAGCCTAACACTTCAGGATTGTTATAAAGTCTTACCACACTGTCACAGTATAATCCTAAAACACGATTGGTTTCAGTTATAATATGTAGTTTGTGAAATTAAAACTTGTAAACTACGAGTATATAAGTACATTTGGTTAAACGTTTTCTGGTTAAGTGATCCACCTTTGTACTTACTTACTTAAGTACCTAATAGCAACAGTAAAAGAGGATAAAAATAATCCAACACGAGGGATCACTAGAATATTAAAAGATTAATCAAAATGGTTGGAAGGTGACGGCTGGAGGTTCATATTTAGCAAGGGAAAAGGTTAGCAAGGAGAATCCTCTCAGGACTTTATTCTTGTTCTGCATGCGTGGAAATTGTACTTTTTATATAAAATTCTTGAACTCATGTCTTCATAATTTCAGTCTTACCTGTCGACAAATGCAACCTCGAGGATTCGTCATGCTTGAAGACATCTTTTCAGAAGGCTGTCCCGATCTTCATGTCCGGAATACCAGACTTAGGAGTTGAAGTGTTGGATATTATGAACTTATATGATTACTCTTTTGAAATACAAGATCTCAAGTTCAATCTTAAGCAGGGAACATACGAGGGCATGAAAACAACAATTGTGGATAATGTTACGTAAGAAGTCTCATGGACTCATTAATATTTAATATTTCCCCTTAATTTCATGTGTACCTAATTGAGGCACAAGGAAAAACAATGCAATAAATGAATGCTTTTATTAATCATTTAGTATTAAAGCACAGTATTTAAAATCACCATCGTCATCGTAGCCAAAAGGGAGAAACAAATAGGAAAAAGAGTAACAAAACAACGTGTACCTATTTAGGGTTAATTTTTATTAAGTAGTAACTTCTCGATATCTGGAAAAACCTCCTTCTAAAATAGATATATGTTAAAGTACGGAGTTCTTAACATTTTAAGTGGTTCTTTTATACTAAAACGATTATTAATAAAAAATCAGATGGTCTCCGAAAAAGAAGTTATTGGAAATATCGAGTCACCACGATGCAACTGTGAAGGGAAAATACAAGGCTGGTGGCAAAGTGCTGATCCTGCCCATCACTGGTGATGGAGATATCGAAATAAAAATGAGTAAGCAATCAATGAGGATCATCATCGTCATTATCAGCCTATATACGGCAAACTGCTGGGTACAACTTCCTCTCATATTGAGAGGGGCTAGGGTCGGTCAGTCGGGATTTGACACGACCCGCTGTACGAGAGGCGACGCATCAGACCACTAGGCTACCACTGCAATGAGGATAGACATGCAAAAATAAATATTATAATAGGTTCCATGTCTTAAAAAGACTAGACGGACAAATCAGAATAATACCATCAAAGCCCCCATCATAACGTGATGACGTAGTTTTGCTAAAAAAAATAGATATTTCTTTCTTTTGCGTAGGCCGGTTTCCTTAAGAGGCTAGTTGGGTAATGGGATTTTAGTAGGTCGCTAGTTTTCTTTGCAGCCAAAGAGTTATCATTCTACCATACTAAGCAATACCAAATGCGACATATTTCAAACTTTATTTCCTTTATCTAGTCTTTGCCGATTGTCCAATTTCTTGCGGTATCAAGTGACAGCGAATCATTATAAACAAATACCCGACTGCACTTGGTGAAAGACAAGGGTAATAATCACATTTAGTCCCCTCCTGTTCCCGACAGTTAAGTATCCTGAGGCCTGATTTTTTTGTTTTGACTAAATCCGCATAGTTTTGGCCTGAATGAACAAAACGTTAATGTAATCCTTCGTTTTTGTTAACTTTTGACCACAGGAGGGACAGATTTTGTTTCTTAACGTGATTATTACCCAAACAAGATATTGATTCTGCCATGCCCATGGGGTCGATGATGAAAGACATTTAGTTATTCATGGCTGAGTTCACAAACGCCTCTTAAGTATTTGATTAGACATTAAATAGTTAAATATACCTCAACTAGTTGTTACCTATACATAAACGTCACTTTAATTAGAGACCAGTTTGAGTGGCCTTCGTGAATTTAGTTATAAATAAAAAGTCAGTCGGGAAAAAAGTGGTCCGTCGATCGTGACTTCTAAGTTTCTTTATCCTTAAATTGAATCTTATGGAACCAGCAATTCTAACGAATCGGTTAATGATGTGACTTGTATTTTTTTTTTCTTGCAGCCAATAAATATGTGGAGGATGTAATGGCGGCTATCTGGTACTATTATCTTACGAACCAGTTACAGTTTACTTACGAAAATGAATGTCAGCTGAGTGAAACCATAATCATCGTTAGGTTCTACGTTGTTAACTTCGGATGAACATACTTATAAGAATTGAGTGGACCCGCCACAGCTTCGCCCGCGGTATTTTCCATTTTTCAACCCTTTAGGCATGGGATTTCAAAATCACTCATGATCACTCCTTAGTGCACCTCTAGGGTTCTCGAGGAATGTCTCCTCCAAATTTCAAACCTCTAGGACCACCCGTTTAGGCTGTGCGTTGTCTATAAGTGAGTCCCGGTACTGTTTTATTATGTACTAGTGGACCCGGCACAGCTTCGCCCGGGGTATTTTCCATACAAACTTTATTACCCCTTTTCACCCCTTTAGAGATGAAATTTCGAAAAATCCCTCCTTAGGGCACCTCTAGGGTACTCGATAAATGTCTATAAGTGAGTCACTGAACTGTTTTATATGTGTATTGATTGTTTTACAGAAAATGTACAGCTCGACCTTGCTTTAAATTACGAGATGGAGAAAGGCGCAGATGGAAAAGACTACGTGGCCCTAAAGAAATATTCATTTAAATTCCAATTAAAAGGCAATGCAAAATTTACATTAACGAATCTCTTTAACGGTGATAAAGCGTTAAGTAAGTAACAACTTCTTACGGTAGGAGCAGACCAACCTGAAATTACGCGACTGAACTCCGGCATTCAGTGGGTTTGCATGGACAAAACACGACGTATCACTTGTTGATGTCAAATCTAGAAATAAAGACAAAATAATAATCGAAAGTATTGCAGGAATAATGAGGCGAAAACTTTAGTCGCGTAGTTTCGGTTTGGTATGGTCTTTAATAGTGGAATAAATTAAGTATGGAACAAAATTAAAAAAAATCGAACCACAGCAACAGGTCCGATGTTAATTAAGTACCTATAGGTATTTTTAATTTGACTCGTTTTGACGCACAATTTGAAACCATTTTTAAATCTAATAAAATTTCAATTTGTTGTCTTCTTTTGTTTTGGTTATACAATACATTTGTGAATTGTATGATGATTTACCTATTCAGTTTCAAAGAAATCATTATTAAGAGGTTAATAAGGTAGGAATTGTTCATTAAGTTTCGTATGATAAACGGGATAAAGACTGAATTGTAAATTTGTTTTTAGGTGACCAGTTGATCACTTATGTGAACCAGAACTGGAAGGAAGTTGTTGACACGTTTGGAGGACCAATGTTTGATGCTATGACTAAAACGCTATTCGGAAATATCAAGATTTTTTTGAGTAATGTACCAATAGCTGATATCGCAAGCTTCTAATTTTATTAAGGTTTCATTAAAGGATGTGGTTAACTTTAATGATGATTCTCTTCATCAAAGAAATTTAGTTTAAGTCAGATTTGTTTTCAACATAATATAAATGCTTGATATTTAGCTTAAAATAATTGTAATTTATTTCTAACGAAACGTGGCGGTGCATGCAGGAATGAAATAAATAAAGAATTATAATATATAAGGGATTTCATTCATATCATTTCGTTAGGTAGGTAGCGCAAGCGGGTAAGAACATTTTGGTGGTAAAGTTATTAAGTTATTACTTTATATTTTATTTATATGTCGGATATGGTTAGGAATACGAAAGCTCAACGAAATAAAGCGCGCCACAGGAAGTCGACACTAGACCCATCTACAAAATGTTTGGCGCGCTTGTCACTTGGCGGCGACGACAGGCGCACTTTGATGTTGGTCGCCGTCGTGCAGTAGTTTAATGAGCTTGAGCGGTTATAGTGCCGAAGCGCGGCAGCCGGCGCCGGGTCGAGCGCTTATAGCGTGAACTTACAGAAGCTTTTATGATATCAATTATATTTGAACACACACCTTTAACAAACACCTACCAATTAAATATTTTTTTTTAAATCTATATATGTATCTTCTTCTCCTTCTTCTTATATATAAAAATCAATTGCCAAAAATTTATATTCATTGCCATATTCATACAAAAAAAAAATACCAAAACTGCATTTAAAAAGTTTAATTGAAGTGTAAATTCCAGTGCTTTATTTATTTAATTGTACCTTTTTATTGCTGGATAATGGGATTCGAAGTACCGCATACGTGCCGGTTATTCAAAACTTCGAAGTCCTCTAACTCGTTAACCAGACTTCATACTGTAAAAATATTTTGTGTCTGAGTCGAGGACATAATCAAATATTATAACAAAAATTTGAAACGTCGATATTTTTTACCTGTCCGCTTGACGTGGAATCAATGCCCCAATTGAGAAATGTTAACTACTTTGCTTGACAAATTCTTAATCCAAACGATAGATTTACAAGTCAAAAGATTGAAATTCATAACTTTCTGATCAATTCATCGCCGTTTAGCCTTTTTCGGATGTTGTTGACTCAAATTAAAAGTTTCAAGAAAATTGCGGAGCATGAAAATTCATGTAATAAATTCTTGGAATTTCTATTGACTCGTTTGCATAATTTACTTATAGAAATGCAAATAAACCGAGACATCGGGAAATAACGGTATTCTGCACTCAATTAATTGAGGGGCTATAGGGGTTTATAAAGCGTTGAGTTGGAAAACAAATAGTAAAGGGAAATATATTAAAAGACATTACCCAATTGTCTGTAAGTTATTTGGCTGAGTGCTACGTTTTCTAATGTAATCGACCGAGCGAGCGAAGTGAGCGAAGCGTCTCCGTTTCAGCTTGGGCAAAAATGCTTTCGTATGTCCAGCGGATGTCCGGCGTCTGTCCATTTGTTCTCGTCTACAGGTCACCGGTCATGTCAGGTTCACAACCGATTCTCGTGAAATTGTTGTGA
Source organism: Tortricodes alternella (assembly GCA_947859335.1). Classification (NCBI taxonomy): domain Eukaryota; kingdom Metazoa; phylum Arthropoda; class Insecta; order Lepidoptera; family Tortricidae; genus Tortricodes; species Tortricodes alternella. The sequence continues at coordinate 9,362,145 of OX401981.1, forward strand.
GCAGGTTCGATAATTATATAGAATTTTCTTTAGCATTTTTTTTGTAATTTTTCAAAATGGCGGAGAAATGGGGGGTTTTGCAATTACAAACTTATTTGCGGTGTTGGTAAACTAACCCGACCAATATCGATGTACGGAGATAACAATTTTCCAACGGCATAGATAGGTTTGTCGCGAGGTCTACAGCTCACGGAGCCACTAGTATAAATCATATGTGTGCAAAAGATGACACATTCACATAACATTTGGTAAAAGTAATTTGTACACAAATACAACTTTTGTCTTTAACAAAAGTGACTTTTAATTTGAATCGATAAATTGCTTAAAACCTGTTTAAGTTACAATTTGTTTGGCCGTATTGCCAGATTGTACTAGGCCGTATGTGTAGGCCTCACTACTATTAAGATGTCAGTCGGCCGGATCCGTTTGAAATTGATACATTTGCCGTATTCGTCGGCTGGAGTAATGTAATTGAGCCATTAGTTATTATAATAACGTTAGCGTAGTAATGTAGTGGAAGTCTATTATCACGCATACTGATCAAACGGTGAAATATCTTTAGTTTACATAATTTCAATGGAGCTTTAGTTTAACATCTTAGATAATTTGATTGGTAAATTCTACCAAGATGAGGTATGAAATGAAATTGAGCTCGTAAAATTATAATTAGGTGCCATTTGCCAAGTAAATGTTGGCGTTATGGAGGAGCTGTCTGTATTGTAAATTGAAAATAAAATAAAATTATCTTTATTGGAGTTTACTTCTTAAGAATCGATTTTCATATATAAGCCCGGGGTATGAAAAAATATGGGGAGTAAAATCAAACTATGATGTCACACTGTCACACGGTACGGAGTCACACGATGGTAGCCGAAGATGCGACGGTCGCTTTGCATTGCATACAGATATAGTGAATAATGATTCCATCGGTAAAACTCGGATCTCAATCGGAAGACGACGGGACCCGAAGTGTCAATTCATTATTGTATTCAATGAGTGACATGTTTATATTAATTAATATGAAACTTTTTTATTTACTGTCAAATGTCAAAATGCAAAATGGAAGCATGGTATGATAGGTACTGGTTTATTTTATAATCGTTCGTAAGGAGTAAACTCCTGTCGTGCGTCGGAGCTGACACACACACACTTTTTTCCTAAATAATTATTAACTATCCTAATGGGGTTAGTGCTTTATTAAACAAACATAAAAAAGGTTTAATTTTTTTAAAAGCCTGTTGACAAATTTCTAGATATAAAAATAAATAAATAAATAAGTTTTAGTCTTATTAATACTAGTCCAACGAGAACCATTACACACACAACTGGTCTGTACTGTAACTACAGAAAATGATTCCAAATAAGCACGGATCGTTTCGAATTGCACCATTCTAATTATTCTGGTAGGGAACAGACAGGTAACTGTATTAATCCAAGAAAAAGAGAAGACTCATAATACTCTAAATCATTTCATAAAACACACCTGGCACCCCTAATTTCATGATTTTTAATGTAGAAGGCCGTTGGGTTCCCATAAATGAGATGTCTTTTGAAACTGAGTTGATAAGATTGTATTTATTTTCAAGTGTTAATTATTGTTTGAATCATAAGAAATACCATTATTTTCGCAATTTATCTGCGGCCATTATAATTAATGTTATTGTTTTAAATGATAATTAGAACAATTCTATGTTAAATAATAGCAAATACAAATAATACAAGTTTTGTTATTTAACTTTCATTTTACTAGTAAAAATTGTAATAAATTTAAAATTATTTTGTTCGTGAATTTATTTACAAATTTTACAATAGGTTCTAATAATGACATGTCATTTAACCATTTTGAATGACAACGCACTTGAACTCTTTAACACTAGTCAAATTCAAAACTTAAACAATAATAATGTAATTGACAATACAATTCAAACCTATGTCAAAGCAATAAGAATAATTACACATTCGGAGTAGTTACTAAATAAGTGTTATGAATATTTATGCCTTTTTTGTCAATACATTATAACAATTGATTTTTAATGTTTAGTTTTCATGAGTAATAAAAAAATAATAACTTAATTTACAAAAGTTAGTTGTGTTTTTTTATTCATTCATTAGGTATAAGACTATTCAGTATCAAGCAACGCCCCGTATCCTTTAAAATACAATAGAATAAAATAAGTTTATTTCTTTGAATATGGTACTAATTGTTGGAATAATTGCATTCTGTTCAGCATATCCTGCCGGTATCGGCGTAGAAATATTATAAAAGTTACACATAAAAAATCAATAAACTATTAAGCGTAAGATTAAACATTAGAATTATTAAAGCATGCAACAAACATTAAGTATTCATTATTATCCATAATATTACAACAATAAGAGAAATTAATTTATAGCGTGATTATAATGACCTATATTTGGTCATTCAGAAATTAATTGATTGAGTAAAAGCACATGTCAAGCAGCCAGTTAAACAATTTATTTTCAAATTTAAAATTTTGTAATGTTTTAATGTCATTTGGCACTTTATTATATATTTTGGCCAAAGTAACACCGGACGTAGCATGCATATAGGCAGATTACCTAATAGGATAGGATAGGATTATGGTGACCAGCGCTGCAGTTTATCGTAAATTTGTTTACTAGGATATGTCATCTAAGCACTCAACGAAGTGATTGCCGCTAAGCGAGCCACGTCCGGTGTTGCCTGAGCCTTGCCAAACGATATAGTTTCTATCATGGATTGGAATAAGGGCACCTCTACCCTTATTCCATCCATGTGACGGACGTTGATTAATACGGAAGGCGTGCGTCGCAGTAAAGCATGATACAGTACAACAATGATAAAATTCAATGGGTTATAAATGTTTGGTATAATCTTACTAGCACTTAATCTTAATCACAGAAATTGTTTTATTCATGAAAATTATAAATGTAATCGAATAATTCGAACGAAATTCACGTTCAGCTAAAATTACATTTTTAGAAAATGAAAATAATGCAAAATTACAATTATGACCGAAAACATTATAGGAAATAAAATGCCAAAAATGATGAAATTTTGCTTGTGAAGAAGCCTGTATTTCTCCAAATTTTTCGCAGCAGCCAAACACAGCACAAATGGAGCCATGTGTGTTCAGGTAATGATAATATTTTTCCAGGTATCATTTAGGTAAATTATAGGTATAATGAAAACGATTGTCAAAAAATATGTCTTATTAACATTAAATCCCTAAAAAGGTGGTAAGAACCAAATTCAAAACATTATACAGAAGAACTGTTGGGCTTATTAATTAACTAATGAACCTACAATGTTACCTAATCTATTGTATTATTATCTCTGTTGTATTTTAACGGTGTTTAGAATGTCCAGTCCAATATCTTATTTAGGATAATAAATGTGGAGCACCGATACCGAGAAAACATACTTTATTTTTTAAATCTTTATTTATTTAGGGGCTTTGATCACAAAAACATACTTGTACGAATAAATCGACGTTCAGTAGAATTAGAGCTGATATCTGTCTCAAACTGGAGCCTGCCGTTTCATCGAAAAACTTTTGACAAATTATCACTTCCCAAACAAATTTCAGCAACAGTTTTTTTGCCAATGCAATCTTTGGAATAATTTTAGTACGCACATTTTCATTTGGTCAAATTTTTACTCAGCAGAATATTACTACGAAAAACAAAATTTGGACATTTATCAAATGTTTTATTAAAGCAAAAACTCATTAGACAATAATTGTTTAGTCAAATGAATTGTTATGATAAAAAGTATAAAGACAAAAACAGCCAGTAAGAAATAATAATATTTATGTTGCGGCGAGCGAGCGAAGCGAGCGAGCAATACAGGTCGGAGCAGAACCGACTCGGATAAATTTAGGTTAGAAGGCTAAGGCGGGAGCTTTGTTCCCGCCTTAGCCTTCGAGGTTTTTTTTTCATCCCTTAATAAAACATGCTTTTGCCTTATTTTGTTTGCATAAAATATGTTATGCCAACTGAAACATTTGACGTAATGAAATTTGGTATAAGTACCAATTGGCAAGTGAGTCATTGTTGGAACGTTCACTTGCCAAACATTAGGTTTGCGTTACAATTATTTGTGAAGAGTTCATTTGCCAAATAATAATTTGTCTAATGAAATTATACGAAAAATTGTTTGGGAAATGATAATTTGTCATTTTTTTTTTCGATGGAACAAGGGTAACACGTCTCAGGCCCAGCCTGAGCTGATTCGGGGTGAAAAAAAAACCTACATATGACACATTAAATGGTAGGTAGGTATGGTATATTAAAGTAGGTGCTATTTACTACTTTACTATGACTTTACTAAAGGCAGCTGTCGGTAATTAGCCCCAGATAACGAGTCATATCTATTGAATCAGGAAGCCTGCTTAGCTAAATATTCATATAGCAGTATACTACATAATTCAATGGGATTGGTTGTGATTATATTACTGAACTAATTGCTTGCAATTGAATTGTATGTGATTATGATAGCAGTTAGGTCTTGTGTCAGGTCATTACATAATAGGGATGTTTCCTGGGTAAAAAATAGTAATTCTAATTAGTCCGTCAGTTAGATTATCAAAAAATATTGAACATGTAGTTTTTGCTTTATCAAATCAATCAAAATTGACAAAGATAATGCGCATCAAAGTTCGGGAGTGGGGGCCCATGACGTCGCTTAATGGTAAAAACTTTACAAAGTCGTGACGTCACGCGGAACTTCAACGCACAATATCTTCGTATTTTTTTGTTAAATTGACAAAAGAAAAAATATTTATCTACACCCATATCATAAAAACTCCATTGGTTAATCAAAAACCGTAGGGAATGACCACCATTTTGACAACCAATTAGGAAAAACCAGTGCTGCGATAAAGAAATAACATGACTTCTTTATCGTTTTTAGTAAAGAAATGAGATTAAATTTGGAACAGCTGTCAAAACTCAAGTGGGTCTCTATTCTAGTATCCATAGATAATAAAACAGTTATTGATACGAAACGTCAATTCAGTATGTTTTTTAATATAAACTGCACAATATTTGATCTCGAGTGACGTGAGAATAGAGACTTCATCCGTTTGTCTATGATTTAAAAAAAAAAACGAATCGCCGCCATTATTTTGACGTTTTGCTGAACGAAAGTAGAATTTTGTTGAATTGAATAGAAAAAGTAGTTTGTAATTTACATTTTAGTTGAAAATATGAATAGTAAGTAGTCTTCTCGGAGTGTGTGTGATGTGAAAATGCGCCGGATATCGGAAATATGCAGCCACGATTGCAACAAATAACTTGTTTTGTTACCGCACTAGTGTTTTAAGGCCTATCATTATGCAACCGTTGCATAAACTACTATTATTCAATATGTTTTTATAATATAAATGACGGACTAATTCGATTTTTAGGGTTCCGTACCTCAAAAGGAAAAACATATTACATATTATCACGCCCGGAATCCATAATGGGGTGGGCAGAGCCACAAGACTACTTGTGGCCACGTTCGATTAATTAGTCCTAAGATGGTATGATGAACCGTATGGTGACAAGGTGAAAAGGAAAAAAGGAACCCTTATAGGATCACTCGTGTGTCTGTCTGTCTGTCTGTCTGTCTGTCTGTCTGTCCGTCTGTCACAGCCAATTTGCTCCGAAACTACTGGACCGATTGATTTGAAATTTCATATACATATGTAAATTGGTGACCGCAACAGGGATGCGTAACGTAAATTAATTAATTTTGAACATGGGGCCCACTTTTGGGGGATAAATTAGAAAATTAAAAAAAAAAGTTGTCCAACTGAAATCGTGTGACATATCAAATGAAAGGGCTTATTGTGAGGATCTTCAATGACTTTTTTTGAATTTTAAGTAAAACAGTTTAGAAGTTATTTAGGAAAATAGGTGAAAATTGACCACCCCCCCCCCTTATCTCCATAACTACCGGGTCTAAAATTTTGAAAAAAATAAGAAAATAGTTCTTTACCTATAGATTACAGGAAAACCTATAAGAAGTCTATGGTATTTAAAATAACATAGGAAATTTTAGAATTTAGAATGTATGGAACGGAACCCTCTCCACGCGGGTTTCACTCGCACTTGACCGGTTTTTAGGAAACTAACCTATTGGTACTTATCTACTGTTTCGTTTTACTTGTCTTTAATGAATAAAGTTTCGTTTCAATGAACATTTGTGGAATTTGACTTTGATTAGCATCAGGTACTGCTTTTATTTCAAGTAAAGTTTTTGCAAGTTAAGAGCAAACCTGGGCGTCTATTTGGGAACGTCTAAGTGATACTGCAGCGACCCGTGAGCGAGACTCGCATCTCGCTCTTACGTATTACGCGTCGTGCGGAAGAGTGGGTTCAGAAATGTCGCTCGCGAGTACGAGTAAAAGTACATCAATCTGTTTTCGCTTAGTAACTGAGAAAATTTACTACTCTGCGTTTCCAAACCAAGAAATTTTCCATGCTTTGTGCAGTGATTATTCTACAATCACAAATTAACTTGAAGAGATTTCTTATTAATAAATCCTTATGCCTTAATAAGGAGAGCTTTGGACTTTTGTGTGAAATTTATATATGATCTATTTAAGCATGCGTCATGACCTAGTTATGAGTGACAACAATAAAAATTAAGATTCATTTAACTTATTTTCAAGAATAAGTTTGCGCTTATAAGCATGACTGAAAGATTGAAAAATATAACAATTCTTATACGACGCAGTCAGATGTTTGATGCAAACCATTATTAATTTATTACTAATCAGCGAAATCTTTGCAGAGTTTCAAGACAGTCGATATAAAATAAAAAACCGGTCAAGTGCGAGCCTGACTCGTGCGCCGAGGGTTCCGCAATTAAGTATGAAAAAGAAACAGTACCTTGTAAGTACAGAACCCTGAAAAATAAAAAAAATAGTTTTATCAACGGGGTAACCATTTACAACCTACCTATGAAATACGATAAAAAATAACTTTCGCAAGCTCCTATCTCCGTTTAATCGTAGAGTGGGATACGACTTTGCAAAGGTTATTCCGTTTTAACTTTTTTTTATGTAATGGAATTACAAATTCACGGTTTTCGGACATTTTCCTTTAGTTGTGCTATAAGACACTGCTTCTTGCTAAATTTCATGATTCTAGGTCAACGGGAAGTACCCTATAGGTTTTGATTCCCTACCCTTTTAATTGCGGTGACTTAGAAGGTTGATTTTTTCACAGCTTCAAGCGATTGCAGACCTGAGTATTTAATATTAATTTCAACTTGATACCTCCACGCGTTCCTGAGAAAAAGGTCTTGACAGACAGACAGACAGACAGACAGACAGACAGACGGACAGACGGACGGACAACCGAGTGATCCTATAAGGGTTCTTTTTATCCTTTTGAGGTACGGAACCCTAAAAATATGGAGAGGAGTGCACCTCCACTAACTTATCAAGACATTGAGTGTAACAACTACCAACTTACTTCTCGGCCAATCAAGCGCTCACAAGTTTCACTGAAGTTTCTTAATGTTTTTTCAGGGAAGTAACTTCTTCTAATATTTTTATTTTCAGAAAATAATCAGCTATTTATCTATCAGCACTGTTAGCTGAGTCAGGATTTCCTGATTCTTTTGACGTTTGAAAATATTGAAAGTGCGGCTACTTAAATATGAATATTTTAAGAAATACGCGAACTTCTTAAGATTCCCAATCAGCATAACTTTTAACAACAAAAAGAGCTGATTATGAATTCATCAGGGCTTAATAAGTTAAAAGTTCACGCTGTTGGTCTTTTGAATTCCTCTTTCTTTGGTTTGCATCGATTTGGAAAGATCAATATGAAACTAATTTAGAGGTCTGATTAAACCTTTCATTTTAAAACGGAAACCGGTACTCCTCTGCTGCACTGGGAGTGAAGAAATAGCATAGAATGCGTGCAGATGCTTATCATCCTGGCATGTCGTAAAAGTCGACTAAGGGACGGGTCCTCTCCAACATGGTGGACTATCTGTATGGGCGATGGGCTGATCACCTGTCACCATACGGTTCATCATACCATCTTAGGACTAATTAATCGAACGTGGCCACAAGTAGTCTTGTGGCTCTGCCCACCCCATTAGGGATTTTGGGCGTGATGCTATGTATGTATGTATGTTAAAACGGAAACACCGTTGATTCCAATTATAAAACAATTTCCATAAATCATTAATCGATGAACTGCGTAAGATTATTCTCCGGATCTAAAATACGCTGAAATCCATAACGATCTATGTTTTTAAATTTTTGCTTGGTAAAAACAGTTAATGTAGCTTTTAAACACTTTTCGCTCCTCATTTTGCTTAGGCATTTCTTAGAAATAAGTAATACTCGTACGTACGTTAAAATCAAATTATAGTACATTGTGCATCTAGGGCCGTAAGAAGGGGATAACTAACGAGAGTATGTTAGAAGCCCGACGCCGATAGGCGAGGGCTTTTATGACTCGAGTTTGTTATCCCCTTACTGCCCGTGGTACACACAATGTTTTTCATCACGTTTGCAAAGAAATGAAATAAAAATTAGACAAAAAAAAGTAAATATATTAATTTTATTTCCATTTTACATCATGAATTACCATCAGGTGGGTGTTCATAAATTTAGCGTACGTTGCGATCAGCGCGGGGCAGCCCCGCCGGCTGCGGCTCGCCCCGCCGTCAGCGGAAGTTATAACCCATACAAAATTCATAACTGCCCTTGGGAGGTAAGTAGGCTACAGCTGCTCTGTACGCCTGCGTATAATAACAGCCTTTCCGAGCAAGTGTGATGAAAAAAATAGAAAGCTAGGGATACACAATATTCCTCTCGATATGATTACTTAGTATATGATTATTGGAAATAAATGAAGTACTTAGTTAATCCTTGTGTCACAGCACGAAAGGGAATAAATATAATATGGTTGCTGGTCGTGACAGAGCCTAGGAATACCCTGTACCATTACCATGAGTTTATGCAAACCTATCTATCGGAAATAGAGCTTGTTGCCGATACAAGTAAAAGGTACCGAGCGATAGTTTTCGATTACGAGAACGGTTTTCATAAACGCATGGTGATGGTACTGATTTTGAGAAACCAAGCCCCTCTAACATGCAGTGCCTGATCAGAGATTAAGGTTTCATTCAAATTTGAACCGAATCACTCTGTCCTTACAATCTAAATTAATAGTTTTGTTTATCCGCTGATCAGCCGCTGCGCACTTTACTATAGAATCACACCGCTGTGGGAAGTTCGCCAATTTAAGGAAATAAGCTCATAATAGCTGCAAGTTACTCTACAATTTTTTAACCTTTTATACGCTACCGGCGCTAACGGCGAAAAGTCGTGCCACGAGCGGTCGATGACGGCTGTAGCCGACGCAAATGTATGGAAAACGGCATATCGTGGCATCAGGGGTATTTAAATATGCTGTCGGCTACAGCCGATTAGGACGTTCAAAAGTTAGTAACAAAGCGGAAAAAGTTTTTAATTTTAATTCTCCCGTATATTTCTTGAGCTTTTGTTCATCTGTTTATGAGGCCTATTCCCTCATCCCTATCCCATCCCCATTCCCCATCCTCCCTAGACTGGCAACGCATTGGCAGCACCTCTGGTGTTGCAGATGTCCATGGGCGGCGGTGACCACTTTCCATCAGGCGGGCCGTCAGCTCGTTTGTCAGTCAATTAACATAAAAAAAATTAAAAAAAAAATGTTTTTCCGATTATTATGTGACGTTATATGACAAATCTGTGTCAAAATATTGACATTGTTTTTAAAGTTTGATCAAAAATAACTTTACTCGCCTCATGTATTAAAATATACCAACTACAAATCAAGAGAATATTACTCCACTGAGTAAAGACGAAACAATTTAAATAACTCAACTTCCATTGAACCACTCATAACCTCAATTTCTGCGTTGCAATGAGTAATGGCAAAAGTTGGACTTTAAAATGGAGCTGTCCATATTTCGACAGAACATTAATTTCACGCCTTAGTAGGATTCGGAAAATAATATATTTTCGGAGAAGTTTAAGTCCCTTATAATATTTTATGTACAGGACAAATATTCGTACGTACCAACAATCTTAATAGGCTACTTTTTAGGGTTCCGTACCTCAAAAGGAAAAAACGAAACCCTTATAGGATCACTCGTGCGTCTGTCTCCGTCTGTCACAGCCAATTTGCTCCGAAACTACTGGACCGATTGAGCTGAAATTTGGTATACATATGTAAGTCAGTGACCGCAACACGGACGCGTGACGTAAATATATGAATTTTAAACATGGGGGCCACTTTTGGGGGTAAATCAGAAAATTAAAAAAAAAGTTATGCAATCTATATTGTGTGACATATCAAATGAAAGGGCTTATTGTGAGGACTTTAAATAAAAAAAAATCTGAATTTTACGTAAAATAGTTTGGAAGTTATTTAGGAAAATAGGCCATTCCCCCCCCCCTTATTTCCAAAACTAATGGGGCTAAAATTTTGAAAAAAATACGGAAAATAGTTCTTTACTTATAGATTACAGGAAAACCTATAAGAAGTCTATGGTATCTAAAGTAACCTAGTAAATTGCAGATAATCATGTACGGAACGGCACCCTCTCCACGCGAGTTTAACTCGCACTTGTCCGGTTTTTTAAAGAAGATGTACCTATCCCTTAATGTCTTTTTACGTATCTGCGTGATTTACGGCTAAATTGCTGAACCAATTAGCAAAGTACCTATTTGGCTTGTCTAAAATTTTACGGCTACATACATCCGAGAATTATTTGTACATGAATACAAGCTTTGTAAATTATAGACATGTGGTTGCTTTGATTTGTTTGATGTTGGCAAACAGCTTTGCAAACTCTGGGATGCGTCTCTGTCAAACTAGCCAAATATGTAACCCTCTTCTTCTTCCAGTGCCTCTCCAACTAGTGAAGGCTGGCAGTCAGCTCCGCATATTTCACCCGGTCTTTGGCGAGGTTAAATAGCTCCGCGACACTTGTGATCCCGGTCCATTCCCGGATATTGGATTATTATGTAACCCTAATAGCATTTAATGTTGGCATTTGGTTGGGCCACATGGGTCTCTTTAGTTGGCCAACAGTTAGATTTGGCCGTCGTTTTGAGGTAAGGCCTACAACCAAGTACAACCTTGGGCCATTGTAAAATTTCCAACTGAAAGAATATAATGCAGAAATGCCAACAGCTTCAACCCAATGGTAGCAGAAGTCGCATTGGCCCAACGTTGGTAAGTGGATGGGCGTTATGATAATATTTTACTGAATTGGGCCAACGTTGTTTAATATCTAATAGGGCCATCGTTGTATACAATGCAGAAATGCCAACCGTTTTTAAACAACAGTAGCGGTATTCATAATGGCCCAACGTTGGTAATTGGTTGGGCGTAATGATATTTTTTGGTTATATTGGTATTATGTGGTGATGATGTTAGTTTTATGTGGGCAAACTCCTAACTATATTCCTATGGATACCCTACTGTTGGCCAATGGATGCCAACGGAAAGTGCTACTAGGGAAGGGATGCACTGACCGACAAATGGCTCGCGGGCAGGTCGTGCTAGACGTGCTGTCCGAAATAAGTCGCTTGGTTGTTATGTTATTAGCAATAATTTATTTATTTGTAACCCTCCCATTTTTTCAATTCTGATGAAATTTGATACGGAGATAGTTTGAGCCCTGGGAAGGATATAGGTTACTTTTTTAAGACAATCCCTAAAAGGTTGAAATAGGGGTTGGAAAATTAAATAACGGCCAGTTGCGTGCCCGATAAGAGCCAGTAATTTGAGCGTAACGGAAATTCTTTATATTTTAACATTTTGAACGCCACGGCGAACGTCGAAAAAGCGTGCCACGAGCGCTCGGAGACGGCTGTAGCCGACGCAAATGTATGGAAAACGGCATATCGTGGCGGAAAACTGCCGACGGCCACAGCCGACTGTGGCGGTCAAAGGGTTATAGACACAAATCCACGCAGACGAAGTTGTGGGTAAAAAGGTAGTAGTCTTAGTATAAATCTTCCTTAACGTAGGAATAGGACATAATGCTGCCACCATATTGCATAATGAATTTTAATCATGATCGTTGCCCCAAATGCTTAATTAATAACTGTTCTATGCAAATCAGCATCCCTAAGTCAGCGTTATAATATATTATGCCTGTACGAGACTGTAATAAGTTTGGAGGCAATACTACGAGCAAGTTGTTTTTACTATACAGTAATAGTTAATAATACTTATTATTTTCTGCATATTTCTGTAGCTTAAAACACTAATAATGCTCGTTCGAAACGATGCGATGTCACGTTTGTCAAACCCCAAGAATTAATAGAATAATCAATTTTATATGTTTAGAATCGGGAAATTGCATGAAATGATATATTATAAAAGCATATAACAGAAAAAAGCAGATCATTTTGACTATTCATTTTTATTTGATTCGGGGTATAAATTAGTGAAAAATAATCATTGTCTTTTAGTTCTGATTTTAGTTTTTTTGGACATCCTCATCTAATTTATGTCATGTTTTCTTTCTACGATGTTGGTTTAAAAACAGTATTTTTGGAAATAATTGCAGATTTCGTTTAAACTCCATACATTTGGTACAGTCAAATGACAGCTGTGACGTCATAGCTGTTGTCCATTTTGTATGGAGTGTTTCTGCGAGTGGTATGAACAATGACTTTTCGAAGCTTCATAACATAACTCATAAAATAATCAACATAAAATTGTTTTAAGTACACAGATCGGTTTCTATTACTCAGCACTTTCCAATGCAAGATGATTTTTTTTATGTATCTTCCCTATTATTATATGTAAAAAATGTATAAAAGGTTTTGGTAAGAAATTCAGGATGCACCTACAGTCGAGGTGAAAAATATCTACGCAGATAAAGTGGTAAAAAATATGTAAACACGACTCTAATGTCAAGGGCGTAAGAGTGCTCAGATATTTTTGCCCATTTGGTAACGCATATAATATTTATGACATCGACTGTACCAAGATATGTAAATTAAACGAAGATCGATTTAAACGTCCAAAAGTTATATATATAAGGGTATGTATATAATTTTCACTTAAGTTAAGTGCTTCTACCGAAATCTTAACATTTAACTACTTAGTTTTTGTCTTGACTTTACTTTGCAATTCCAATGCACCGTTATATGTTACTATCCTTTGAAATAACCAGAGTAAAATCAATAGGCCTTAAATAATAATATATGCCACTAGTTTCTGCCCTCACGTCTTTGCTGACCTCGACCTTTGAAACAAAGAGAGCAATTTCTATAGATGTATTGTTTTCAGAAGAGCCATACAATATGACGCCCTTGGCACCTTCTTCAATAGGTCGTCAAAAGAAACCACGTTTGATGGTAAATGAAAATCAAGAAGCATTCTCATACAAACTCAAGCATTCTTATAGTACCTACTAGCTTCTGCCTGCGACTTCGTTCGCGTGGAATTCGGTTAGAGTTCCCTCGGGAAATATAAAGTTTTCCGGGATATAAATCCTATATGTTAATCCAGGGTATAAACACCGCCATTCCAAATTTCATCCAAACCCGTCCATCCGTTGAAGCGTGAAGGAGTAACTAACATACAGTAACACGCATTTATAATATTAGTGTGATATACAATAAGTGTATGTATAAGTGAACATGGTGGAGCTAAAAATTCAGTACATGGCTATAATGAAAATGAAAATGAAAATGAAAATATTTATTTTGCAAGTAGGCCACATGGGCTCTTTTACATGTCTGAAGCTACCAGCGCTTCGAAAGGTAACATCTGCTGAGAAGAAACGCCGCAAGAAACTCAGCAGTAAGTCTTTTTTTTTTCAACTTTTACATTAGAGTTTTAACTAAAACTAACACATGAAAAGGGCAGCAAAATCCTAATAGGTAAAAATTAATTATAATAAATAACTAATAAGGGAGATGTATAGTCTCCGCGTCTGGACAAGTTAAGCTACTTAGAGATGTATAAAGCCTCTAAGGGTCATCATAATAATAATTAAAATAAAGAAATAAAGAAACATCTAAATTGATTACCTACGCCTCTATTCGGGAACGCTAAGTGATTCTGTAGCGACTCGTAAGCCAGATTCCTCATCTCACTCTTCCGCACGACGCGTAATGCGTAAGAGCGAGATGAGAAATTTGGCTAACGAGTCGCTACAGAATCACTTAGCGTTCCCGAATAGAGGCGCTAATCTAGGTTAAATGGAGATGTAGACAATCTCCACGGTCAATAAATAATTGTAGCACTTGGTACGTGTCTGATATACCAAGACACGCGGTCTTGGTATATCAAACACGTAACAATATTTAAACTGTACTGAAAAGCAAATTATTTAGAAGAAAATGGCATTCAGTGAAATGAAAATTTGGCTAACGGTTCCATTAGCCGAAATGTTGTTCAGTCAACAATATAAAGCATGTGTTACAACACTTTTGGCGTCTTTCACGATTTACTTCTTACGCTACGGGCGCTATAAGTTAGTTTTTGTAAGAAAGGTACCTAGGTAAATGGAAAAGAATAATAGTGAATGCTGAATCCAGTAACTTCGTGAGCGGCGAGGTAAACTGTGTAAGCTACATCGAGAGATTTCTTGTCTGCGGAAGATATCGTCAGCTGTAATATGAATTAACTAGCTGACCTCTGCGAATTTTCGCACGTTATCAAACACAGGATAGTAATAATAACAATATTATAAAGTGAGAATAAGTAAATGCAAGTATTATTAGTAAAAGATATTTTATTTTTGAGAGATAATTGTACTAAGACATTGCCTATTTATACAAAAGTACCTGGATGACCGAGCCTTGCTCGGCATTTTTTTTTTGGTAAAACGTGTTTTTTTTGGAAAAAAATATGCGTGGATAAAGATAGTTTTTCTCACAAAAGAAAAAACTTGAAAAAAAAGGAAAATTATAATCCACCACCACCTGGACTCAAACCGGGGTCTTCTGGCTTCGGAACCGATCGACTTCCCAAACCGAGCAAACTACAACTTTGTGAATAGTGACGAAATTAACCTTCGTATTCAAATGATATTGAAGCAGTTTTTCATTACCGGAAAACACGGATAAAACAACGTTTTCTTAAAATGAAACCTAGCTATATCAATTTATCGCCCCCTGCATACTAAATTTCATGGAAATCGTTGGAGCCGTTTCCGTGATTCAGATTATATATATTATATTAATAAGAATACACGGGGGATGCTCGCAGCTTCGCGCGAGTGGTTCGCGACCAGCGCGCGACCGGCGTATTCGTCAGATGTGGACGCACCATAATATTTTTTAACTTTCCCATGCTACAAAACTTCTTTAAAAACAATGTTAGCTGTTACAATGTGATCATCGTTGACTGTTTGACCGTAGGTCTCTTTAACACAAACATAAATATCACTGAATTTACGAACTCGTGAAAAAGCCACATATAATTGTCCATGCGAAAAAACAATTGTTAGTTAGTTAAACTGTTTGTCAAACAGATGGCGCTTGCGCGATCGTGAATAGACTGTATCGACGGCCGATATCATCCATTAACGACTAATAAATACAACCAAAATCACTGATTGTACAATATATTGATCGTCATTAGATCATATCAAATAATGTAGGCCAGTACCTAGCCTACCCGACGCGCAGCGCCATCTGTTGACAATTGTCAGCATCATCACATACGTAATATCTTCTAAGTAGTCTGTGGCCATGACACCGTAGTTAAACAGACTTTCAAATAGATGGCGCTTGCAAACCGCGTGGTTTTTTATTTATTTTTTAACGAAAACGCTAATTTTAATCTATTTTTGTATTTTGAAGACGAATCGGAGAACATAAGCTTTAAAATGACGTTTATCTACACCCATATCATAAAACCTCCATTGGTTAATCAACAACCGTATGAAATGACCACCATTTTGACAACCAATTAGGAAAAACCAGTGCTGCGATAAAGAAATAACATGACTTCTTTATCGTTTTTAGTAAAGAAATGAGATTAAATTTGGAACAGCTGTCAAAACTCAAGTAGGTCTCTATTCTAGTATCCATAGATATTAAAAAGTTATTGATACGAAACGTCAATTCAGTATGTTTTTTAATATAAACTGCACAATATTTGATCTCGAGTGACGTGAGAATAGAGACTTCATCCGTTTGTCTATGATTGAAAAAAAAAATGGTCTTGACGGAAGATCGTATTTGCCGCCATGTTAACGTTTTGCTGAACGAAAGTAGAATTGTTGTTGGATTGAATAGAGAAAGTTGTTTGTAATTTACATTTTAGTTGAAAATATGAATAGTAAGTAGTCTTCTCGGAGTGTGTGTGATGTGAAAATGCGCCGGATATCGGAAATATGCAGCCACGATTGCAACAAATAACTTGTTGCCAGAAAATATTGTTTCTGAACCCATCATGGAGGATTTATAATATGTGTGTAGATAAAGTTATGTATGCAACTCTGTATAATTTGGCCTTAAAACACACGTGCGATCTTATTATGAAACTCGCCTGCGGCTCGTTTCATGAAAACCGCGCTAGTGTTTTAAGGCCTATCATTATGCAACCGTTGCATAAACTACTATTAAATCATTAATTTTGGTAAAGAAATAACGGAGATCTTGAGCGTCTTCAAAAAAATACCTTTTAGAAATAATATATATATATATATATATGACGTAACCGCCACAAGTTGACTTTTCATGAGAGCCAAAAAACTGAATTACAATTCAGAGAAAGAGTTGTAACTTTTTTGTACTTATTATATAAACTTTCCTAAAATCGTAAGATCAGTTAATTAAACGACACCATAAATAGAGCTTACTATCATAGTTTTAAAGATTGCATGGTGTTTACGTTATTTTTTTTATAAAACTAATGCGATACTTTAAGATGTTTTGAAAAAAACGAATAACAGCCATAACGTAACTCACCAAAACATACAACCTACTCTGTTTCGCCTCAAGTAAATCTGGCCAATACATTAAAAGTTACACATCTTTCGTTTACATTAACCTACAAAGAACTTATTTTCCAATTGTGTCGTTTACATCAACCTACAATGGGCTGATTTTCATAAAATATACCTTACATCACAAAAACGAGTAAAAATGAAAAAAAAAAATGTATTTTCGTTAATGTAACCGCCACTTTGTTGAAGATACCGAGAATTTAAAGACACCAAACGACGGAACGGAAAAATTGCAGTCGAATTGTATAGGTATACTAGAGAACCCGCCACAGCTTCGCCCGCGGTATTTTCCATATAAACTTTGCCCCTTATGGGATGGAATTTCAAAACTACCCCAAAATCAATTTACTAAATTTTCACCCCTACAGGGGTTGATTTTTTCAAAATGCTTTAGCAGTGCGCCTTTGTTTTTCTTCAGAAGCCTTAATTCTCATTTTCATGTTAATACGCTAAAAAATGACGGATTTCCATACAAATTGTTACCTTCTTTTTCACCTCTTTAGGGTTTGATTTTCGTAAAATCCTTTCTTAGCGGGCGCCTACATTACCTAAAGAATATCTGTACCAAATTTCAGGGTTCTAGCTCCAGTAGTTTTAGCTGTGCGTTGATATGTCACCCGATCAGTCAGTCAGTCAGCTTCTTCTTTTATATATATATATAGATAACTCAATTCCGTCATTTAGGCGGTTACGCTAATTCATAATACACCTGACGATATGTAAAGATAAACATCTGTAAATCATACATAAATAAGTACTTATTAAAGGGAAAAATAAATTTTCATCGAAAAGTGAATTCCGCAAATGTAATGTTCCGAATGTAAAAAACTCATAGATGCAAGCGCGGGATTTTAATCTGCGACTGCGTGCATGTCCAAACACTTGGCTACTTACAACAAAACTATTTCAATTAGATATTATAAACCTACTAGCATTTCGGTGAAGGAAAACATCGCGAGGAAACTTGCAAACGTCTGAAAATTAATTCAACGATATGTTTGAAGCCCCCAATTCACATTTAGCCTGCGCGGAGACCACTGCTGTCCCTCCCATCATGTGATAAGTCCTTTGCACAGCAGTGGGGTGTATATTATACTGGTAATGATGATGTATAAGTGAACATGACATCCATTTGCTCAAAGTGAATAACAAACCCAATTTTTCGAAGCCCAAATTATATTCGAAACTAAAGCTCAGCAACACCGGCGGCGGTTCGAACTGCCAATAAGCGGTTAACTGGTACATTGAAGACTTAGATATCTCAGAGAAGGTCTGTAATCAGCTTAGCGCGAGGTATAGCCAACTTTATCTCGCCCGCGAACGGCCGTCCGTGGGGAGTGCCAAATATTTCAGCTGCTATTCAGTTCTTCTTCAGTCTCGGCGGCAGCAGGACGTATGCACAAAACACCCGCGCAAGTCAATTCGCCACGAGCAAAATTTCATATTTCAAGAATCGGTTTACATCAAATTTCACGGTGATGAACGCAGTTACGATCGTGGACCGGTTGAAAAACTCAATTGATTTGTCAATGGTTATTTTGTATTTTTGCACAGAGTGAGACCGACAGTTGCAGAAATTGTTGACATTGTTTGCTGATGTGTGGGTAAGTGGAGTGATGTAACACGATACACTTTTCATGTTTTCGGCAGGATACAAAAAGGAATTTTCGCTTAATGAACCTACTTCGTGATAAAAGTATTAAGTAATAAAACGTGACAGCGAATTAAAAAAAATGGTGAGTCCCCGTTTTGTTCGGGAGATAACGAAATAAAAGTTTTTCTGGAACTTCCATCACGAACATTTTCCCCCGAGACCCGAACAATTTGTCAACGTAATGTTAACAAAACTCTGGAATAACCCGACATTGACAGTAGGATTTTCCGGATTTTTTCACTTCATTCACAATGAAGCCGTTTGTCAGCATCGCTTTTAATTTACAGCTCAAATTACTCCTTTAGCTATTACTGTAATTTAAAGCCTTGTAACGCTGCCCTTTCAAAGGAATTCACGTTTTGTGTTCTTATAAACAATTTTGTTTCTGTTTCTTTAATCAATGGAAGACGTTAAACATTCTTTGAGAAACTTATTTCATTAAAGTATACGCTTCACTGGCCTCTGGCGTTCGTTATTAAGGTTGAACCTATAGCACATTAGGCATGACAGAGATGTAAATCTTTTGTAGTTGTCAAGAATTTCTTGTAGTGAAGTTGGTCATTCTGTATTGTAAGGGTCTACAGTGGTACTCTAGAGCTGAGCTGTTGTGGAGACCAAATTACGGGCCAACCCTTTGAGAGATGGAAATAGATTTTCTTTGATTAGCTGGGCGCCGCACTGAGGCGCGATCACTCAATTTCCTTTTTGGAACCCCTTATCAAGTCCAAACCCAGGCCATTTATTAGGTAAATTTTGTATCAGACAACTTTTAATTTTGAATTTTATGGAGGGCCAAATTCGGCCTGCAACTTTTGGGTTGCGGCGGTATTTTTTGTTTCGCGAGAGGTTAAGTTAGATATATTGTCGCGTTGGTATTATAATTAACATAACGTTTCTACAGTTAACATTTTAGATTTATTGTTGGAATGAACCAAACGTAAAATAAGTCCAATACTAAAAAACCAGTAAGGAGTGTGAAACTACGGCTTTTCATACAAAAGGCGATAACAATTTCCACCCCTTAAATGTTAACCGATGTTGACCAGTTTTTGATAGGTTTGTCAGTTAGAATAAAATCTAGGTCTATAGGTATGTTTTGGTTTTTTCACTATAATCAATAAATTCAGTTTTATTGTTGTTTCAGTATTCTCATACAAAACTAATTTCGGCGATTATTTGACTACGTTGCGTTCAATCAATATTCAAAAAGCGTATACACCTAGATTTTGCTCTGACTGACAACCTATCATAAATTGGTCAAAATCATTTAACATTTAACGGGTGGAAATCATTATCGCCCATTGTATGAAAAGGTTGATTTTTGCCGTTGGTTCACAGTCCTCTTAAGCTTGAAAGCACCAGATACTGAAAATGCCCAAAATAATTTGTTTCAATTGCTGAGCATTCAAGCTATATTTATATATACATAAAAATCGGTCAAGAGCATTTCGGGCCAAGCTCAATCGAGGGTTCCGTAGCTATAATAACATCAAAAATCATAACGTAAGCAAATTTTATCCTTTGTCTACTGTAACTATCACTTTAATAGTCCTCGAGAAAAAGTGTCGGGAACATACGGATGGACAGACGGACAGACGGACGTACAGACGGTCAGATGGACGGGCAGACAGACAGATGGACATGGTGTAACTTCCTTGTTTGACTACGGAACCCTAACGTGCTGAAGTTGAAAACTAATTATCGACCGCAATTTTTATAATGATGAAAATGTCTTCTTAAAAGGTACCGACCATTAAGTATGTAAGTAAGTTTGATTCGCGTGCGGGTGAACGCCTCGAATTTTGGGTCTTCATAGAATTAGAGGATGGTGGTTTATTTGTTAGTGATATATTTTCGAAATCTCCACAATTCAAGATGAATTTTATTGATCAAAACTTAATACACTCGTATAAAAATTGTTTCCTTTTTTTGGTTAGAGTTATTTGAATCATTACATACACCATGTTCGATTTCTTATGACGTCATAATAGCCTATGGCACGCGAAACATTGATACAAAACCAAAGACAAGAGTATTTTAGAAGCAACCAGGAAACAACAGATAAGTATACATACAATCTGGCTGCTAAAATCACAAGCCTCCTTTTTAGCTTTGTCGTAGTCGGGTAAAAAGTGGAATCTGAGCTCAGGACACAAAACAATAAACACATTTCTCAATGGAAACCCAGCAATGTCGAAATTTCTGTGAAAACCGACTTTATTTCGCCCCTTACACAGAATGAATAACAGACTGTATTCCAGAAATTTAAGTGATACTAACAAAATGATGGCCGCATAACATTGGCTGACTGTAATAGCTTCTAGAAAAGTTTTCTAAAATATAAATTTTTCATCAGCTTGCTATACATAAGCCGCTATATATATGACATTAATTCGTCCGTCCGTCGTTCGACTAATGCTAAAATCTGCCTAAATAATTGCAGAATTTATATAACTAGGTAATTTGACATCTTGCTCGTTTTAACAAGCATACGCCTCTTTCGCTTCAAAATGATTGGCCTTTCCTTTTTCCATATAAAAACTAGCTTCCGCCCGCGACTTTGTCCGTGTGGACACCCTAATCACCTATAGCGGTATGAAATATACTTCACGACCTATTCTCATACCTATAGTCGAGCCATTTTGGAGGAGTGCGACCACAGTTTTAAAACTTTACAAGTTTGCATTTTATTTAAATTATTGAATAAAATTAATTATGTTAATAAAGGATAGTTTTTAATTCTGGTATAAGGAATTTCGAAAATATTTACAAATTATCAAAAATGTAGTAGGATCAAGGAAAAGTTACCCATGGCAACGGGAAAAAGCAATTATTAACAATGAAAATGGAACTGTGGATCTATTTATCCACCATTTATGAGTTTATTTTATTTAAGAAAGATTATACAACATTTATTTAATTAAACGAGACTATAAAAAAGAGATATTTAGCCCCAAATTTATGTCATTACTTACTTCAAATATTTACTAATTAAAATAAATCATGGAAATCAAAATAAATTTAAATTCTTGTCAACATGAAATTTATTCGGCATTATGTAATAATATAACTTTCAGTTGATAATCAACGATAAATCTTGGATGACAAATACTTGCGGTTTGATGTTGTAATTATAACATTACTAGCAAACCCGGCGAACTCCGTTTCGCCACCAGATGGCTTCGTTATATGTAACATTTCGTTTGGTGTAGCTATGTATCAGAGATGGCGCTGTATGTGAAAAAAGATATTCCCGCTTTTCTGTTGAAATTTTTCCTGAATTTTCTTTGCTATAAACCTCACGGAGCCCGAGACCTTTCCAACGAATGCAAAACCGTGGAAATCGGTTCTTGCGTTCTGGAGTTATAGCGTCAGGAAGGAAAACCCGACTTATTTTTATATAGTAGATAGTATGGTATATTTATTGATAACGTCCTATAATAAGATGAGCATATTAAGCCAGAAGCTCATCACGGATAACCAAATTTACCTAATCCTCTTCTTTCTCGCTCTTTTTCCAGTTTCTAATTTGGGGTACGCTTTGACAACTTTAATTAGAAAGCTTAATTATGAAAACTTTCTACAGGTATCCTTTCGCAAAGTATCGCCTGTATCAACTAATCGAAAAATAAACCTGTCTTACGGACTTACATCACAATTTTTGTTTGCAAAGTACATTGTGCTCGTATAGGCGTAAAAAATGAAGAAAAAATTCCTACGGAAGTCACAAAACAAGACCGCAAGACGGAGATAAACCTATAACGGCGTTCCACACGCGTAACGAACAAAGAAAACGAAATTATGAAACTTGCCACGTAGCTTAACGGAACCCTAAAAAGAAGAAAGACAATAAAAGGCCGGCAACAAATCACAACTAAGGATGCGTAAACACGCTTCACTCGCTCGCACATAGTCAACTTTTGCACAGTGGGGGCGCTTTTAACGGCCATTTACAAAAAAATGTAGATAAGCAGTTAAAATAACCAAATTGATGCTATTAAATAATAAAATTAAGATTTGAGGGGTGGTTTCAGGATCAATCAAAATCAAAAAGCATATTTTGTGAATGGGTTTCACAAGAAATGAGTGTATTATTGAGGGCTCCAAGATATGGTGACAAATCTGACACGAGAAAAAAGACAGCATACCAGTGGCCTCTATTAGAGACTGCTAGGTCGCCACAAAATTGACAAAATCGCGAATGTGTACGTCAAACACGTACAAAACAATTACAAATTCGTGGTTTTGTCATTTTAGTGTCGATATAGTAAATCACCTAGCAGTCTCAAATAGAGAGAGGCTCAGGGACACTATTCGACATTGGCTAAGCGATATCGCTTTGCTTTGCTCTTATCTCAGTAACTTTTAGAAGTTTACAATGAAAAAAAAAATGCATTTTGTTACCATAGTAACGATCGGTTTCTTTGTCACTTAGAACAATCACAATTAGAGGCGCTGACTTGCCCTGTTCACTAGCACCGCCCTGGGGTCGTATTCTGAGCTCTTAATTCCAGGCAGTTTCCGCCGTAAACTGAGCTACCTGGAAAATTCATATTATGAGCGCGCTAAAGAGGTCGGCATTAGCGCGCTCACAATACGATTTTTCCAGGCAGTTCAGTTTACGGCGCAGTTTACGGCGGAAACTGCCTGGAAATAAGAGCTCATAATACGATCCCCGGCAAAACTCATCGGATCGAGGCAACCTGACTCTGTGAACTTCGCTGTGTAGCAAAAAATGAATATGCGTGACCTTTCAGATTCATTCTACCATAACTTCCATAGGATCTAAACAGTGTACACTCGAGATCATAAATATATACGTTACCAAAGGGGCAAAAATATCTGAGTGCTCTTACGTCCTTGACTATAACGAATTTGCGTACTGTCAGACTTTTAACACGTGCAGGTTGCGGACCGGGTGTGCAAAAGGCGCTCAATGCCAATGCAATGTATCCAGTATAACAATAGCTTCAGGATCTTGCTGGGAATGCCGTGCTACTGTAGTGCATTAAGTATGTCCGCTGAGGCCCGCGCGGATGGCTTTTACGCAATACTTCGAAAAAGAACTGCGTCTATGATGCGCCGTGTTCGCGACAGTCCCAACCGCCTCCTGGCCGTTATACTGGACAACCCCGGCTCCAGTATGCAGCGGCACTGCAACGCGGTTCATATGGAGTCCACGGGCCATGTCTATGGCGTGCCATGAACTCTGTCAGAAATAAATTATTATTATTATTATAAAGTTATTTTCACATATGTTTGACCACTTTGTCGGCGTAGATATACTTGACCTCGACTGTACAAGCTCGTAATAAAGCACTATATAAGGAACACTTCTTAGTGCAAAATGTATCATAATGCATGATAAGAGTACCAAGTTTCCTTGTTGTCAAGTTTCAAGTTTCAAGTTGTCAAGGTAGAAGTGTTAGTTAACTGTTTCTTTGTTCACTATGGTCGGGACAGCAATGTTCTGAACTATTACAGGAACTAACCACTGACTAACGCTGTCCAACGTTCGTTAACTCCATTTCCACTTTTTATATTGTAACTCAAATATCTCGTAAAGTAACTGCGTAGCTATTGTTACGTTATCCGCTTTCTTTGTTAAGGTTTTCGATGACTCGCCCCTCCTTTTAAGAGTTTTATATTTTTTGACTTTGATGCTGCGTCGTTTTTATAGAACGTTTATTTACTTTAGGATAAACTAAACGGATGAAATGTCTTTTATTTCTTATTTTCGAGAGATAAGTTTGTTATATGTCAATATTTATTCATTATTTCTACTTATTATACCTTAATTTACTAAATTTTAATTTATTACACAGTAAAAGATAAAATCATGGACACGGATGTTGGGAATGAATTCTGACCTGCACCGGCGATCCCTGGGTTTAGACAGCAAACCTCCTACCGGTTGTGTAATACTTTAGATTTGTATAAAACTGTAGATATTATTATTAACTTACGATGTGTACTTTTAAAAAATGTTACCTCGTCGAGTTTCTTGCCTGCTCTTCTCAGTAGACGTTTTTTTCCGAACCGGTGGTAGATTTATTGCATCGTAAGAGCTTGTAAAAGTCTAAATTGAATAAAGTTATTTTGATTTTTGAGTTTTCTATTGTTCACAATCCATACAATTTCATAAGAACATTTATTTTAATTAAAAGGCGTTTATTTTTTACTTTAATAAAATCAAATCTTGAAGAACAGGAGTATAACACATTTGATTAACATTTCATTATTAGCACACACAAAAATACATAGTAGATACTTTTCAACATCCATCAGATTATTATAACAACAAAGAAGCTGATCGGTAGCTAATTTAATTGCGATCGAGAGTATGGTGGAAACCTAGATATTTCTCACTTTATAACGATCTCAATTACTACACCGATAACCGAACGATGGAGGTAAGCCTAAGCTTACCTCTAAAGGTTTGCTTGCAATTTGCAAAAAATATAGCGGATGTGCTAAATGTAGCACTTATGATGAAATTTATTAGATTTGTATAATATGTATAAGTTACATTAATTCATAGTAACTTGAATTTTAATCACAATTTCATTGAATCGGGCCTTCACATGATTTATTTTTCACACATGAATTTTCTTAAACACTTTCATCATTCAGGTGCCGTAGCAAGGGTTTCTGTTCGTAGCAAGTTTTTGCTACAGAGCGTGAAAACGCTGCTACTACGTGTGTAACGAGTAGCGCTAACGTCGAAATGATCGTGTTGAAAGTGCTCATGTCACATACAGTACAATTAATGAACTGTGAAACCTATGAATAATTTCTTTAGGGTTTAAAATTCAAATGAACTTATGATGCGATGTTTAATATTCTGACGGAACACCGTCTGAGAATATAGGTGACTGTATATATTCATAAATCATACCGTATTACTTACGTGCAAGCTGTACTAATTTAACACCATTACACTAAAGATAATATCAAGTATGCGAATGTAACAGTCGACCTTGTGTAGAGTACTTTACGCGTAAGTACTCTACACTTGGAACCATTTTACTTACTATTCACGAACTATGCGAAGATTTTTCTTGCCTGAATACACTGGTCGTGTTTTATAGTATGCTTAAGTCAGCATGGTTTTATCTGGAGGAGCATTTTACCTTATTAGTTAACTTTACCTACCAAAATAGGTTATTATTTAGAACGCGTGTGGGAAGCTTTTGCATTGTTGTTCTTGTGGTAACAGGGTTGAGTAGTCGCAGTTTACCACAAGAAGTCTCGATTCGAAGACGCCTCTGACTCGGCTTAGGCTGTGTTTCCACCAGAACCGTGCGAGGCAGATAAGTGATACGAAAGGAAAAAATCTGCCAAGAGGCATGATTGGTTCTAAACAAATGAACGATGCATTGATTAGTGGATTTTATCCTCGCACAGATCACTGTATGCACTGACGTTTAATCTCGCAAGTGACATTATCTCAGATGCACCGAAAATTGTGGTCCAGCGCCTCTATTCGGAACGCTAAGTGATGTTGTAGCGACTCGCGAGCGAGATTTCTCATCGCACTCAAATTCAAATTTTGAAATTCAAATTATTTATTTATTACTTAGTTACATACATTTTTTGTGGTCGAATCCTCCTTTTAAGTTTACACCTGTATTAGGAGGTATTCGCTCTTTCTTACAATGTTGAGACAAACTATAAATAAGTGCTTATACAATGCAAGATGTAAAACATGTATATCAATTTAGGTTTATAGCATAGTTTGACTCACGCGTTTGTGTTGAGTATGATATAAAAAGGGGTGTGAGTATTCAATATTGTTAGTGCAAAAGTTGTTCTGTTTCATTATAGTGCCTTTCTTTCAACCAAGATGTAACATCTTTTTTACATTCACCCAATGTTTTAACACAAATATTTAGTTCTCTAAATCACCCAAGCTCTACCGCACGACGCGTAACGCGTAAGAGCGAGATGTAAGTCTCGCTCGCGGGTCGCTGCAGTATCACAGACGTCTCGAATAGACGCCCTGCATGTCTAGTACGACCTGCCCGCGAGTCGTTTGTCGCTCAGTTCGTCCCTTACATATTTAACTAGTTAGACAGAGACGCGCTGAGCGACAAACGACTCGCGGGCATGTCGTGCTAGCCCCCCTGGTCGAAACGCAGTCTTAAGGCCCAGTCAAATTGCGGGTGCGGCAGAAATTCGCGCGGTCTATCCCGCTCACACCAATGCAATACAACATAATGGCGTCGCATCGCACTCAGCGCGCGTGAGCGACTGCGCGAATGCAATGCCATTATGTTGTATTGCATAGGTGTGAGCGGGATAGATCGCGCCGCGTCCCGCCGCGCCTGTAATGTGACGGGGCCTTTAAGCGTTTATCGAAATATTCGCCGGGTCGGTTAGTGCGGCAAGCAAATCTGTGGCGGGGGTAATCTTACGCTATTGCCTTAGCAAGCAAAGCCCGTGAAATGCTGGCACAGTTATCAGATAATAACAATGTGGAAACTTCGGTGTACTGCCCTTTGGGCAAAATATTTTTCGCCAAATTTCACTTCCCAAAAACTTATCGCAGTAGTCTCATTTCCCAAACGAATCTTTAGCAAATTTCCATTTTGCATTTTATCATTTGGTCAAATTATCATTTGGCATCATTTTACTTTGTCAGGGGTAAGTTAAGTTAGGGTTAACTTGTACTTGTTCTTGCTTGTCAAAAAAATACTTTTGCTAACTGTGAAATTGCGATGAGCTGATTTGACTAATGATTTTTTGCCAAATGTTAATTTGAGTAAAATAGTTTGGGATCTGATACTTTGGGAAACATTTTTTACACACATTAGTAATCCGGAAACTTCATACGAATGGCTTCAGCCATGTCTTTCTGATTTGTTTCCGAGATCGATAGACAACCAACTCAATTTTAATAAACGAGGTTATTGATAGAGATTGTTAAAATAACAAAGATTTGAGATGATATTATATAATGTATGTAAGTATATACATATTTTTAAAATTGCGTACTAAATGGGTTCGTAAACGGGCTAGTTTTTCGGAAATTAATTGCTGCAATTCGGGCTATCTTCAAAAGTTTACATTCAAACTTTCTGTTCCCATTAGTATATTAGTATAAGCTTTTGGGGATAGCCTGAATTGCAGCAATAAATTGCACAAAAATTTGCTCGTTTACAAATACGATAATGCATTGCATTAACAAGGCCACACAGTAGTTTTTCGGCAATTAATTGCTGCAATTCGGGCTATCCTCAAAAGTTTGTAAACTTTCTGTCCCCATTTGTGATCTTTTTGAGGATAGCCCGAATTGCAGCAATAAATTTCCGAAAAACTCGCCCGTGTACGAGCCCATTTAGTGCGCCCACGCCGCGCCGTTTTGGTCTGCAGTGATATGCGAAGAGTTGCACTACTGCTTGCGCACGTGCATTGTGACGCGCTGGCTTAATATTACGCTCACTTGGATTACGTAACAGACACTATGCTTGTAGAACTGGAAAATGGTGGCTGTTCGCAGTTTAGCGACTAGGAAAAAGAGAGTTACTAGTGAATTAATAGTTATCTTCTGAGAAGATCGAAATATTGAACTTATATATTAAATCTGCCGTATATTTCGGCATAGTTTCTGAAAAAAATATCTTTCTAAGGTACCCATGTAGTTCATAATTCGAAGTTAAATTGGAATTATAATAAAAATAATAAAACCATTTATTTCTCCTCTGCTGCACTGGGAGTGAAGAAATAGCATAGAATGCGTGCAGATGCTTATCATCCTAGCATGTCGTAAAAGTCGACTAAGGGACGGGTCCTCTCCAACATGGTGGACTATCTGTATGGGCGATGGGCTGATCACCTGTCACCATACGGTTCATCATACCATCTTAGGACTAATTAATTGAACGTGGCCACAAGTAGTTTTGTGGCTCTGCCCACCCCATTAGGGATTTCGGACGTGATGCTATGTATGTATGTATGTTTATTTCAGGCATCAGTGGTCCATACATAAATACCTTACAGACTAACATACATATTAAAATAACTTAAAAGTAGGAACTTTAAATTATTTATGGGGCGAAAAGGCGTGGCTCCTTAGCGTTATATTAAAAATATTAAAAATTATTCACCCCGCGCGTTCTAGTACACTTAAATACGTCAATTCGTTAAAACTTTGGCTAAAATTCGTGCGCCACCAAGCCCCTAGAATCTTATTAACCTTCAATTTATTCCCGAATTCGTAGATTCCGTGGGCATTATCACACGGCGCAAAATAAATCTTGCTTTTTCTGTCAATTAATTTCACTTAGACATCTGTGCCTCAGTAATTGACTCATAATTGGGACTGTGGCAAACAGGTGCGGTGATTATCGCTAACGATGATAACTGGCGTATTCTGCGTCATTAGTCGACGTTTGACGACTATGATTTATATAGTTAAACTAGAGATCCCGCCACAGCTTCGCCCGCGGTATTTTCCATATAAACTTTGCCTCTTACGGGATGGAATTTCAAATCTACTCCAAAAATTAATTTACTAAATTTTCACCCCTAAAGGGTTTGATTATTTCAAAATGCTTTTGCGGTGCGCGTTTGTTTTTATTCAGAAGCCTAAATTCTCATTTTCATGTTAATAAGCTAAAAAATGACGGATTTACATTCAAATTGTAATACTCCTTTTTCACCCCTTTAGGGATTGATTTTCGTAAAATCCTTTCTTAGCGGGCGCCTAAATTACCTAAAGAATACCTGTACCAAATTTCATACTTCTAGCTCCAGTAGTTTTGGCTGTGCGTTGATATGTCACCCGATCAGTCAGTCAGTCGGCTTCTTTTATATATATCTTATATATAAAATTCTCGTGTCACAATGTTCGTTCCCGTACTCCTCCGAAACGGCTTCACCAATTCTCATGAAATTTTGTGAGCATATTGAGTAGGTCTGAGAATCGGCCAACATCTATTTTTAATACCCCTAAATGATAAGGGTGGCTCACCGGGCAGGACGACGTCTGCTGGGTCCGCTAGTATATATATATATATATAGATACTATTTACATAGAGTAATAAGGCCTAGAGTTGTGATCGCGTAGCTGGATTACAATAGTTCTGTTTAGTGACGACAGATAGCGCAAGTATCCACATTTAACGATTAAAGATAATTGTACAAATTTTATTTTCTACCTGACTTTATCTGTCTAGTCATAAATATTGGAACGACGGTTTTACAAAAAGACACACCAATGGTGTTTTTGACACGGAATTCGTTATAAATAAAGTCGCTACTTGTTATAGATACTTCTTTTTCCTCTTACCAAATAGCGTATTAATAATAATAATAATAATAAACCATTTATTTCTGGCATCACTTGAGTGACCTATATATAAATATTTTACAGACTAACTTACATATTAAAATAACTTAAAAGTAAGTGTATTACTGTGTATTGGTACGCTATCCTACCAGACCAGCGTAAATAACGATAAATGTATGACATGGATCTATGTATCTGGCTATTTTGATCTGTGCTAATAACAAGTTATTTGAAGAGGATCTCATATCGTGTTACATACTAAATTTTGCGCGTAAGGTAATACTTTTTGCATGCATGAGAACTATTACATTTTCCAGGATAAAAAAGTACATTTAAATCTGGGAAATAAATTATCAATAGTTTTCATCCAAATCCGTGGTGTTGTGATGGAGTAATAAATAAAAAAGAACATACTTTCGCTTATAAATATTAGTAAGTAACTTTGCTTGTGTCGTGTAGTATAGGTTATACACAGAAAATAGTATTTACCACGATAAGAATTCTTAGTTAAGGTAGATAAATAATAATAATAATAATAATAATAGCTGTAGTCATACAACAAAAGATTTAGTTAGTTCTTATTCCCATGACGACGCGGATAGCCTAGTTGGTAGTGACCCTACCTCCGACGCAAGCGTCCCGGGTTCGATCCCCGGTAAGGGCAAATATTTGTGTGATGAGCACGAATGTTTGTTCCTGCGTCTTGGATGTTTCTTATGTATTTAAGTATTTATTTCTCTGTATAAGTATTTATATCGTCGTCTAGTACTCATAACACAAGCCTTTAGAGCTTACTAGATCGATTTGTGTAAAGATTATCCCCTGATTTATATTTATTTATATTTAATTATGTGTTTTTACAATCCCAAAATCCGAACATTAGATGATGGGGTCTCGTTTGCTTGGATAAGCCGTTTGCGCATGATCGAGGAAGAATCATCCAAACACCTTCCCATACTTTCACATTTATAATATAAGTAGGATAACATAACCCCCCTTTAGTTTCTCGCAGTCGGGTAAAAATATAAACGAATTTCGGAGGCTTTTCAGACTATTTTGCCCTACTGCCCACAAAAGCGCTTACGCGGGCGGCCCATACATATAGCTACTCATATAGATTTACCTGCTTTTAATTAAGCCCCCACAGTTTACTTAGTCCTACACCTCTACTAATGAACATACCTAATTCCCGCAGTTTGCACACCGTCGAAAGGTAAAATTATTCATTCCCCCGTTAATTTCATTTTCATAATGTCCTCATTTTCATGTATATTAACGCGAGTTGACAAGTTTATTATTAAACTAGACAGTCCTCGTTTATTATTATTACTGCTTATAAAGCTAATCGTTACAAAAAGGCAAGTCAACTCAAAGATTACATCTTGATTAACCTAAAGGAGTAGATTGCGTGCGCTGCTGTACAAGTCTTGAGCAATCTATTTAGACAAGCAAGGACTACCGTGCGTGATCACTACCCAACAAGCAAAATCGTCGTATAATTCCAGTCTTAAGACACTTCAAGTTATGATATATAGTCATATAGTGGCCTATAATGATTGTTACATAACTTAAAGTCCAACTGCAATTATACGACGTTTTTTTTACGAATTAAACTCTCAGTTTAGTAAGCATTTTTACGTAACGATTATAATTCCGAGCGAAGTTGCGAGCAAAAGCAACTCATTTAAAATATTAGTCCGTTCGCCATAAACAAAGGTCGTATCAGTCTTGAACAATTCCGGCTGACTGACATGGCTTTTTTACCAGTGAGGCCACCTAGAACAGTCTGGCTACAGGGGATTATTTAATCGTATCCAGCCAACTAACGTTGAACACTGGTCACGCTAAGTATTAGATTTCTCAATCGTGTACAGCAGCCGTGTTTGATTATTTTCAGACATAGGTATATCAGCCGGGTGCTCAATTCTTTAATTGACATATGAAATCCGGTAATGAGCACCTTTTCAATTGCTCTGCTTGTTTAGTTTTCTGAGCTAACTTTATTCTAAAGTTAGCTCAGAAAACTAAACAAGCAGAGCAAAGACACCTAAAACACATCTGAGCAATAAACCATTACTCAATCCAATTTTGCTAATTGAAAAGGTGATAATTCTAAAGTATATTATTCTAAAGTTAGCTCAGAAAACTAAACAAGCAAAGCAAAGACACCTAAAACACATCTGAGCAATAAACCATTTCTAAACAAGTACTAACGACTTTAAAAGTATTTGAATAATTATCAGTTTCGCTGTATAAAATATTTGTGCCGTGTGTACCTTTCTCATAACAAATATATATGAAAGTTAGACGGAGATTTGGCTTGACATCATTACCATTTCTTTCGCGTTGCTTGCGCTGTAATGTAATGCCTGGTACTTATACCAAAATCCTTTCCAGGACAAACGTAAAATATGTATGCCACTTTAGGGCAAGGCGAGGTCGTCGTGATTCGCCCCG
The DNA here is from genome assembly GCA_947859335.1 of Tortricodes alternella. Taxonomy (NCBI): domain Eukaryota; kingdom Metazoa; phylum Arthropoda; class Insecta; order Lepidoptera; family Tortricidae; genus Tortricodes; species Tortricodes alternella. The sequence goes on from OX401981.1 coordinate 9,394,539, forward strand.
GCCAAATACGAGCCATTAGTAGTTTCTATCCTTTGGTAAATGGAGCGAGCGAGTGCCTTTCCGTACTTCCTCGATTAAAGCAAGAGACCAATCGAATTAAGTAGCTACAACTTATTGTTATCAAGTTTTTGCTAAAGCTTTTTTCGTGACACGTAATATAAGAGATTAAAGAGAGATTACTTTGAGTATAACTTTTATGTTATAATTTTGTATTACCAATGTTTCCATATAGATACGGTTTCACCGAGTTCAGGATGTGACCGTGTTTATTTCATATTTTATTACAATTAAAAGTTAACTTTAATATTTCTGGTCCTATATACCAGTATATTTATATGGTTTTTTACAGGCAAGTATACGCAAAATACAAATAGGTACTCTTTATAGAACACCACATAAAACATATTGGAAAAGACAAAGAAATTGTTACAAAGTAAACAATAGGCAGTCTTATCTCTAACTAGCGATCTCTTCCAATCAACCTTCGAAGAAATAGCATAAGAAAGACTTACAAAGGCAGGTGGTGCAAACTAACGTAAACATTTAAAATATACTATAGCCATATTATTACAATTTAACAATCCAGGATAACAAGGCAGCCGAACAGAGCCGAGAAACAGCGAAAAACAAACGCCCACAAGCTACCGAGCGCCCGCCGGGATGGATTCCAAGACGCTCTAATGCAAAATTAAATTGAATTCAAACGCAATGTTTGTTATTTTTCCCTCCCAAGATTGTTAAAACTGAAAAAAAGACCAGTTCATCGCCCAAGATGGAATTTTATTCTCATCGCTTTACATTTCAATTTAATACTGTAGACGAAAAACAATTGAAGCGTGATTTAAGTTAGTTTCTTCAAATTCGGATTGTTATCAGTAATTGGTTGAATAGTTTTTAAATGGAAAACGTTAACGGAGTAGAGTAAGCCATTAATAGAGAGTACATCAATCGGAGCTCAAACAAATTTTACTTTAACAAGCATTTTTGTATTGTGATAAATAACTAAGACCTATGTCATGTCCAATATAAATGTTATACCAATGAAGATACTATACATGCTATACATAGTAAGTAATATTAACCTTTGATTTAGGATTTCTGAAAAATAATATTTAACCGTGAATCTCTTATGATGTCTATTCTTAAAATTAAGGTCAATTCGAAATAGTCTCAAACAAATAATTCGCCGATACTGCAGATGCCGTGCCGCTTCCTTTAAATCCCTATCGTATGAACAGACGATCGCCTATGAAAATAGCACTCAAGTACAATACAAATTAGGAATTCAATGTCGCACATGATTTAGTATTCTAAAAATGTTCATGAGACGAATTTACCATCTCTAGAAGTTATATTTTGACAGAGATTATTGATCATTATTATTGTGTTACTTATAATATGCGAAACAATTTTAAGCATATTAGCACCTACTATTTTCTTTGGATATAGTCTAAACACCTGATGTCTTCCTATGCACCCCTTAATTAATGCATAAGATTTAATGTTAAAAAGTACGATTCAACAACCAACGATTTTAAGTGTTTTTATGCTAAAACTCAGTAGTTAAATGGTCCGCGGCGGAACGAGAAAACCCACGATCAAAACTAGAATCCAAAATAATGAAGTAGGTTGCGATTTCTCGTTATTTTGCAAAATTGTCAAGAATGTTACTCGAGCGGAGAAAACAAATACTGATTTTGCCGCTTTTGTAACAAAAGAAGAGATATGTATTGCGATTTACGATCTCTTTGATATCGCGGTTTATATTTCTAAAAGCTTCATCGTATGAAATTAGTCGGGTTTATTGGTGGACATGGCAATACTTTATTCTAATATATGAAAAGAAATAAAATCGAATGAGAGAGTACTCACCTGAAAGCAACGTCAAGTGCCATCAAGCATAATTAAATTTAAAAGACATCATAAAATGGGAAGGGGATAAAAACACATACGCAAAAAGCGTCAAATGACAGACGTGTACCCTTTTATTTTTCCTTATTCATTCTCTCGAGAAGAGATTACTTTCGTTCAGAAATAGCAAATTATATTAAACTTGTATGAAAGTTTCAGCGAAGTCATATAACGTCAATGATATAATAAATTCTTGTGAACAATATTTCAGGTACCTAATATTTAATGTTCGTGAAGTGTGAAACTTTCTCAATTTATTAAGTAATAATCTAATTTTTGAAGAGTCTATTTGAGAAAGGAATCTAACCTAAAAATAACTTGATAACTAAAAATATAATTATAGATAATTTTCATGTGGTTAAAATACTCATTAACTACAGGTATATATTAAGTGATTAGCGTAGAAAAACAAAGGTATTTATTAACTGCTTTTAGTAGTTTTGCCTATTCAAAGGTATTTATATCTTCAGTCATACTTCTTTCAACGAGACATGAACATAACTAGCTGTCAGTAAGAGTTAAGGTTATAGGTAAATACTTACACACACCCATAAGCTGTGTGGAAAAGAGGTCTTGGTTTAAATTTATCTAGTTCATTGCAAGTTTTGAGCGAAACTTTTCTTTTGTTTTCTCTGTTCCTCAACTTGTTTAGAAAACATAAACTTTAGTAAATTACTATGCGTTTATGGTTATTCTATTGTTGTACCTATATCAACATAGAGTTGTTTCATTATGTTTGATTTACTTCCAAAACACTGCATAGCATAAACGCAAGTAGCCTATTACCGTTCGGTAGCGCCTCGTCTCACTTCTGAAGCATCGGAACACATTTTGTGGAATGGTTATAGTATTTATATCATATTTTGTAGATAGGTACAACTTTGTATTCACATGTGAGACATGCCCGAAATCGTCTTATTTGGGACACAGAGGTTCAATCAGGTATGTCTATTCACGTCTATATGGAATCGAAGTTTTAGACCAGACCGTGCATACAAATATCTTACTATTATAATAATATATTGGCGTGTACATACAAAGCTCTGGTATTCCTATTTATACAATATTGATATTCATTTTGCCTGTACGTAGCGTTGAATATTTAGACACCTCAGCAATCAGGCTAGAATTATTAATCAGGTTGATTTTGGTTCTGATTGATGATGAATATTGGATTTACTTGAAATAAGAAAGACTGGTGGAGGCAAATACATCGATGCTGAACCTGCAAAGCTTAAATTTGAATACTGTTTGGTAACTGAATCATTTAAAACCACATTTTTTATAATGAGAGTACAAATGGATAGGAGAGCTGCTATAAATAAAAAAGCAGCAAACCATTGTTAACACCTAGTAATAATCTGCAAGAATGTGAGCATTAGATTTAAGAAAAAAATTGAATGCCTAATGGAATACAATAGCGGCTCTACTAGTCGGAAAAAATTGTCTCATTTTCCTCAGAAACTTTACGGAGTTGTCGTCTGTATAATGAGTTTTGCACATGAGTTAGTATTTCAAACACAACCAAACGGAGACTTAAAATGGCTTATCTTTTTAACATTACAACTTTTTACAACAATGCATAGTGTGAATTTATTCCTTTCTTTAATGCAGACAGTATCGTAGACCGCTTCTTTTATGGATTCTTGTCAGAAATGAAAAACAAAATACGTACATAATATTTTAAGAACACCATGTATCCAAAACTTGAACTCCTTAGAGCTCAGCGAGAGGCAAATGTGGAACAAGCGTGACTAAAACGCGTCCCATCTAATGAAACCCTTGTGATTTCGGGGGCTAACACATCCCGCTGTGAATTTGCAATTAGGACCCTTGTATTAGGTACTCGGGACAGGGGAGATGACTTATTGTATTAAGTTATGGGTCAGTACTAACAAGGAATACGCATTACTTAATCTGCTTATTGTTCACATCCGTTCGATCACGCGTAACGTAAACCTTTGTAAGAAGATTTTGGTTACCATTTGTTGGTGGTTTAAAATACCACCTCTACCGTAAGTAGCATAACTTTTACAGTAAGTATCAAGCCTTCAAGTGGAACTTTAGGCTTGGAATACACGACAACGCTTCGAGTGGAACTGAATTCCTGAATCATAAATTATTTTTTTATTTGTAAGATCGTAGTAGAATTACAGATGTTGGTCTGTAGGGTTGATTAATGCGTTGATTCATACAATTATTTAATGGAATGTCAAGATCTAATTAAAATTTGCAAAACAAATAATTAAATAACACTATTCTCAATAAACTCACGCACTATAAACATTTTGCTGGTACGTCAATTGGAATTTAAACCTAAACCAGATATTATTACTAATAATTTGTTTATAATATGCTATTAAAAATAGAATACTTCATGTTTTTCGGTTCTGAATAGGTTGACTTTTAAAGTGTAGGTACTTAATACAATATTATAAATTTTATCGGCCTTAACTTTTAGTAAAAGTTTTTGCATTACAGTTATTACATTAGCGTCAGTGGCCTATTGGCTAAGGATATTGACTCGTAATCGTGAGGTACGGGTTCGAATAAAAGCGGTTGCCATGTACCAATGAGATTTTCTAACTTATTACCATCTACCAAACCACCACACCACCACTATACCTACCACCTACGTATACGGCATACCTGACCTGCCAAATCTGGGATCATGGTTAAGCGTTCCCCGAATTAGAAACGGGAAAGAAGCGATAGGAAGACAACATTTTCATTAACGAACATGTGAATCGTTCATTTACTTTCAGTAACGCCATTAGTTCCAGCCTTTATCACTTACTGAATAAGACCAACCAAACTGTCCCTGACAGCGGCAATACGAAAAAGTTTCACGCGGGCACGATGCCTTAATGCGACAGAAGTCCAATCCTCCTAAAACTATTGCGTTAAAAAGCAAATAAGTTGCTGATGTTGATACAAATACTTACTTTGAAATGTATCGGTCATAATTGTGACTTATTTTATAAATAAATACACTATCGAGCTATGGAGAGGGCTATGCTCGGTGTTTCTCTGCGAGATCGAATCAGAAATGAGGAGATCCGTAGGCAAACGAAAGTTACCGACATAGCCCACCGGGTTAGTAAGTTGAAGTGGCAGTGGGCAGGGCACATAGCACGCAGAACAGATGGCCGATGGGGCCGAAAAGTTCTCGAATGGAGACCATGGACCGGTAAGCGTAGCTTAGGACGTCCACCCACAAGATGGGCAGACGATCTAAAAGAGACCGCAGAAAAACGCTACATGCAGGCCGCTTCCAACCTGCCCTTTTGGAAATAGATGGGGGAGGAGGATGTCCTACGGCTGACATGATGATGATGATGATGATGACACTATCAATGTTCACGCCTATTTATGCTTACAACGATCATGATCATAAGTGCCTTATTGTTCTAATATTGGCACGAGCTCTCTACTGGGTCTTGGCCAGGCGGCTGTATTCACGTTTCATACGAAGTTATCTTGGAATCGACATTACTTCTAATGGGATCCCTGTAACTGGGAACAGAATTTTAATATTGCGTTGAGGCAATTCTTTTTCATTTTATTATAAAGTAACACTCCGTTTTGATACGTTGTATTAAAGCTAAAGTTGTATGTCTTAGAGTTATAATATTGATTGCTTCTTATTATTGTTTCGTGTTGTTCAAGTTTTTCTGAAGCTCCATCAGAATAACGAAGTGGCTTGTTGGAGCTTTTCGCTTTTTCTAAATTATAAGGAGAGCAAGTATCGAAGTTAGTTTGGATCGGGTGTTCAAATTTGAAGATATATCTAAACTTTTCCAGAATATTCTTTCCTTACCTTATAATAATCATCAACGTGATTATTAACGAGTCCTTATCAGGAAACTTTTCCCAAATACGATAATCTCGTTGAAATAACTAAATTAAAATTACGGCATGGACAAATAGTAAAATTAAAACAATTCCCTTCACATGTTAAAATCTGGCACTGATACCTTTCATTGCGAGTGAACATCAAGTTGACGCCGTGTCACTTACAATGGAGTAACAATAGGGCACGCGTGATCTCTATTGTAATATTGTTACTTTGTACATCACATCAATGTATGTATATGGCTACGATATTGCTCGGAAAGCGAAGGGAATACATGCATGTCTATATTATTATTTAGTTGTAATGAAACAATTGACAGTTTATATCCTGGTTTAAATATGATTGTGATCAGTAAACAAATTAAAGCCGTCAGACCAAACCTGGAATCAATATATTCCTACCTTAAGTAAATTGGAAGCATTTAAAAGGAAATTGCTACATTTTTATATATATTTTAAAAAATCAGCTGTCTTATTACAGTTTCATTTGAAGTGATGTAGGAGTCAGAACTTTCAAAGGCTGGAATATTTCGTAAGTTGCCTCTTTGAACGGCTAATATATTATCGTAACGCACTGTTTCTATTTGTCACATAATTAAATTGAATTGAATAAAAAAATAAAAAACGTACGAAATAATTTGACTTGATGTTCAGCAAAATGTTCAACATCATTATTTGTTTCGTCAATTTTCGACTCAAGATAAGTATAGCAAGTTCAATTACAGGACGAGACGTTATAACAGTGATCGAAAGTTGATGAAAATTGTCAATCAAAGAGTGATGTATCTTTTAAGAAAATAAAGTTGTAGAAAGTAAACAAACAGTTCCGGTCAACGTCTACATTTGTAGATGTATTTTCTATCTGACATGGACATTACATTGGTTATTATTTGTGAACTTTTGCAAAATACTTCATAATTATTCTAATTTTAACACAAGCCTTGACTGGCAAAGTAAATACAACTTATTTGTTCTTATTTTTGCCGTTTCAGCTATTTACACAATACATGTCGTGGCATGTTGGAGGGGTTTCATAACAATATGTATTTTTCCTAAATGCTTGAAGAAAATGTCACCGTGTGCATTTTTTATGCGCTTTAAACGCGCGTTTTGTAATATTCTGTTACAATTTACTGGTAAAGTATAAAAATGTGAAAATGTCGCCATGTCTAGACATTATAACTCATGTGTAAGTACATATTTCAATTAATCTCAAGTTCTTTAAAATATTCTCGGGTTGATCTACTGACTCATTTTTGAAATAGAACAGCACACGTTAAACCGTTAAAACATTAAACTAACCTAATCTTCGACTTCATTGTCGCCATTACGTGAGATTGTAGTCAGATATTTACCTATTAATGATAATAATGAAATAAAATAAACTCAATACCTGATATGTATTTTGAATTACCTAGGTAGCGAGAATTTAATCACCGATTCCCTGTTTATTAAAATGGCTACACTACTGTCACACGTAGCTCCTATAAATTAATCATGTTTATTTTTTATAATATGAACTAATCTCATTTTCGCCATTCGAAGGTGTTAAAAAACAGTGCGTCATTTTTTTATGTAATATCTTCACGTCGCTATTCACGAAAGCAAAATACGCCATACATTCTTTTATTCGGAATGACATACGTTGAATACAAAAATACGAACAAGAGTTCAAAAGGAGACGAGCATCCGGACGGTTCTGTTTATGTCCTGTTTTTGCAAAGTTTACCCAATATATTGCTCGTCTGGCTATTCATAGAGGTGTGCTGGTTCCAATACTGATGTATGGAAGTGAATGTTGGGTATGGCAGAAGAAACATGAAAGTAGAATCAATGCAGTGGAGATGCGAGCTTTGAGAAGTATGTGTGGTGTTTCTGTGAGTGACAGGATAAGGAATGGCATGATAAGGGAACGATGTAGTCGTGAGAATTGAGAAAGGTATGCTTAGATAGTTTGGACATAATTATGGTGAGGATGAACGAAAGAAGATTAACGAAGCAGATTTATAAGGCGAGTGTGCATGATACGGTTGGAAGGGGAAGACCTCGGCGAACGTACCAAAACTATATCGAGGATCGTAGCAGGTGGAAATCCGTGGTCTCTGCCTACCCCTTTATGAAACAGGCGTGATATATGTATGTACCGAATATAACTTATTATGAAAAAGTTATGTTAACTAGTAAGTGCAGTGGTAGCCTAATGATTTAAACGGGGGCCTCGCGTACAGGAGATCGTGGTTTCAAATCGCGGCTTGCACCTCTGCAACATCTGCGAAGTGATTCAAAGATGTCAAGACTACCCAATCTGCACAGAGGCCTGTGCCCAGCAGTGGGACGTATACACACACTCGGATAATGAGGAATAAAATGGCTATCCACACACACGGCAGTGTTAGCAAAGGACGGAAGAGAAAAAGGGCGATGCATTGGACGACTAATTACATGAACTATTTCGAAGTACCTACTTTTGATTCATTCATACCTACCTCGAAATCTATTCGAATTCATGACTCCTATCCTACAGGTTAGGTATAAAGGTGAGATGGCAGCAAATCGACCATTAATGTGACTAAATGATAACCTGACCTGCAAAATTTTGGATTATGGTAAAAGCGTATCCATAATAAAAATAGGAAAAACTAAATATAAGGACGTACAATGCTTTATTACGTAATCGGCCATAATATATAATGACAGTAGGCGTTCGCGTAGTCGAGTGGGACGTACGTAAAGGCAATTTTCTTAGGCTCTAGCAATTCCCACTAAAGAGACTGCCTAAAAGAATTTCCGGCGAATTAGCTGCGACTGGATTTTCTTACACCCTTACTGACACATCATAGAAACTATCTAAAAGTGCGTCGTTTTAGCGCCATTCGCCTCAAGTGGTTTCCATTTAGATCCATTACCTTGATGTCTTCTAACCGTTGCTGCAAGAGCCTTATCTGTGCGATCGCATTGATGGTTAAATTCATGATTTACTATTAAACCTAAGCACATCTTGAGCTAAATTAGAGTTATCATGTTCTGTTCATATATCCAAGTTATGCATAGATATTTAATCTTAAAAATCGCATTATTCAAAAAACGGTTTTTCCAAGAAATAATTTCGTATTTCGTTCAATTGTACCGGGAAGCATGACTTCAATGCATTATCACTCGCGTGAAAGCGACTGGCGTCGATTGTATGTAGTACCCCATTAGTCAGCCATCTCCGTGTACTGTTCCTTTGTAGCCGGCGGTGACAAACGACGCTATAACGGCGCGGAAACGGTCACTGCTTTTGGACACTCACCTACATCTAGTTTCTTATAACTTTTATTGGGGTAGTTAAATACGGCAACATGAAAGAAAGGAAAGATAGCGGTCTGTTAAGTCTATAGCTGAAGCCAACTTTGAAACTGTTATACTGTCACTAACGGATTATACATAGATTAAGAAGATCTAATTGTGATAGACCTGATAATCACATGTAACCCGAGAAGTGTTTCTTGAATGCGTGTAGCTGCATTTGGTCTAAATATTGTTTAAATATGCCACCTAGAGAATGTGTACAAAAATTTCTTAGAATTGAAGTGTCATGCTCAAATAGTGTTTACGTTGTAATATCGCTTGGTCGCATTTACGAGTTTACGCTACATGACGTTACATTAATTCTCAAAGAACTATACTATTACACACTATTACACTATACTATTCTCACAGAATATCGGCGTAAAGTAATAGCTTGCTATTGCGTTTCGTACGGTGAGTGACGAGATCCGGAGGCCTATTCCCTCATCCCCATCCCATCCCCATTCCCCATCCTCCCCTGACTGGCAACGCATTGGCAGCACCTCGGTGTTGCAGATGTCCATGGGCGGCGGTGACCACTTTCCATCAGGTGGGCCGTCAGCTCGTTTGTCAGTAAATTGACATAAAAAAAAAAAAAAAAAACTCGAGAAATCAAAACTGATATTTCAACGCCCTGGGGCGTTACCACGATCTCTTAATGCGATTCTTTTTAGGGCCTAAGCTGAACTGTGTCGCTATTTCATACCTCTCCGTATGTTTTATGTATGTAAATAAAATGTCATGGTACGAATTAGCGACGCAGTTCAGTTTAAGGCCCAATAAGAATCGCATTGAGAGATCGTGGTAACCCCCCTAACCCGCATCTTTTGAGACCGTTCGCTGCCTGACCAAACCATCGCATATCTATAAAACGATAAGCATGCAAGATCATCTCGATGTTTGTCGTCAACGATCTAAGAACAACAAGCCTCATCCTCACAAGATCCGCGTTATATGCCTACGTAATATTGTGTCGACATTATTATGCAAATGTTGTCATTGATTTTCCATCAGGTGTGGAAGATGCTTCTCTGTTTCCTGATAGCTTCCCAACACTCGTTTGAATTCCAATTTCTATACAAATTGTGCATACAGCCTATGCTATATTGAAAGCGCTTTCAAGTCAATTGTTTTTTGTGTGAGCGTTCTCGTGTCTTTTAACTTCCGATTGTAAATTGACTACGTGTTTATGAAATGGAAACGAGCCAAATATATTTTGTTAACAAAAATACTAGTTCAAAATTTTCGTTCTAAGTTTTAACACAATCCTCTTTACTTTTGTCCAACGCTAGTTGTAAATGAAGGAAAAATTTAATAAAGACAAAGCAATAATAGTACATTGTGCATCTAGGGCCGTAAGAAGGGGATAACTAACGAGAGTCTGTTAGAAGCCCGACGCCGATAGGCGAGGGCTTTTATGACTCGAGTTTGTTATCCCCTTACTGCCCGTGATACACACAATGTTTTTCATCACATTTGCGAGGAAATAAAATAAAAATTAGACAAAAAAAAGGATATGTATGAATTTTATTTCCATTTTACATCGTGAATTACCATCAGGTGGGTGTACGTTGCGATCAGCGCGGGGCAGCTCCGCCGGCTTGCGGTCGCGCGCGCCTCGCCGGCTGCGGCTCCCGAGCAGCTCCGCCGACCTGGCGCACTTAACTGCCCGCGGGAGTTCGACACCATACAAAATCCATAACTCCCTAGGGAGTTATTGATTTTGTATGGTTTATAACTCCCGCTGACGGCGGGGCCCATAGAGGAGTTAAATCGGCTATAGTTGCTCTATACGCTTGCGTATAATAACACCCTTTCCGAGCAAGTGTGATGAAAATAATATGAATTCTACCTTTATTCGCACATTTATTACCATGTTAAGTAGTTTCAAACGAGGTGCTTAATTAAAGCTTGAATTGTCCAATGAAGCGTGGCGAGTTAATAAGCAACTGTGTAATATGAAACCCGTTAAATAATCTTAAGGTTTAAATGAACGTTATGTAACTCCTTATTACGATAATTATGCTCAGTAATAAACTTGGGTTTAATTTGGGAAATTAGAAAATCGTTATGTTAAAAGTCATCTTTCTTTCTCTTTCATCTTTGTTATTAAGATATATAAATTATTTTACGATTGCAGCTTATGGTCCTGCCTAAAAGATTCATAAAAATCTCTTTTACATTTCACCCGTCGATAAAGCTACCTTACCTAAAATAAAATTACCCAAATATAACAGTTTTTGCGAAATCCGTCATAATTCAAATTTGATCGGACGAATATATCTTTACTATTGTATCAGCTGGTTCCCAGATAGTAGTCATAAAAACACAAAGGGAGATGTTAGGATGTGATTTAAAGGCTCCAAGAAAGTTGGGGCTTTTTCCTGTTCGGATGTTTGTTTGCAGTAGTCTGCAATAACAATACCAAATATGTGTATATTGAACATTCACAAACATGTACGTGTATGAACGGTAGATGATTACAATATTTTTTAGTTTTTTCGGTGTAAAATTATTAATCGGAGATTTTCTATGCGACAGAATAGAGATTCGCCAAATTGCCTGTACTACGATGCTACCACAATAATAATCTTTAATTAATGTATGTTATACTCATATAAATTTAGAAAGGTTTGCTCCAGTTTCAGTGCTTGCTTGAAGCCCTTTCTTGATAACGACTCATTCGTTATCAAGAAAGGGGTTCGAGGCTCGGTATGAAGATTGGTGCAAACAATGACTATTTTGAGTCCACTACTCACGCAAAACTATAAGTCTGTAGTCGTAGTAAGTATGTAGTCTGTCCTAAGTGCCGGGCCAATCAATCTAGGGATATTATTATGAGGTGAACCAGATTAGAGGGTGCAGCCTCTGTCCCTTAACTTGCACTCTCTACATCCGTAATAAACTATTTAGCTTCAGCTTCAAATTACAAATTGATAACTTGAATCTTTAGTACATAGGTATGCTTACGTTAACATTCCTTGGGTGAAGAAACATCACCTATATTTTAGGGCCTATATAGTACTGAACTAATTGCCCTAATACTTGATAGCTATAAGTATCTTGGAGTTTAGGAAAAGTAGAGGATAGTTTTTAATAGGTACCAAAAATTTTACGTGTTCAGAAGAAATTGCGATAAACGGATTCTTTTTGAAGCTATCAGCTAGTTAGTAAATAATAGCTACCCTTGTAAGGTTCCAATTCATACTGGCTCATAATGATTAACTGTTATTTCCCTAGGTAGGTAACTTAGAAGTTGGCCAGTGCCGTTAATTCCGCCGCGCAGACCAAAACAAGCTGACCAGGTTGGCTCTAACTTTCAAACTTCAGCTTTATTACACCTTTATGGGGATAGATGGTTTCTACTTTCTTTTTTGGGTACCGTCATCTAACTACTTAAATAACTTTAAACTTGGTCAGTAAATAGTTTAGTAATTACCTTGTTCTATAATTATATAACAGCCATATAAGTACAAAATATCGTCATTTAGAAAGTCAAGACAAGTGTGGATGACCTTAGAGTGTGGGGTCCTTACGGATACACTTAAATGTGGGATCAATTAATTTTGTGTATGATTTGAATCATGCTCAGTTACTGAGGGTTTTCAAAAAGTACCAACCACGCTTCTTAAGGTATTTGTTGATTTAAATAAATTAGCCGTTATTTCACATTTGGCATGAGAACATCCAAAATTCTCGTACAGAATATTCCCGAAATTACGAGTTATATATGCATTCATGCGCAACATAAGAAGTGGACATTCTAATGGTTGAAAGTTTTTATTTCCAATTATAATCATATACTTACTGTTCTAGAAACAAAAAACGTTGTTATTGGAAGACAGATTGAAGAATGAAATGTTAAGATATGAAAGTTAAATATTATCAAAAGTTGGCTATATAAAATAAGCTTTACTCAGGTAAACATCGAGACTAATGTCTCGAAATATTAAAAAAAATATTATATAACCACAAACCATGGGCTAAAGATTATGTTTTTAAATTATTATTAGGTTCTTGATAACTAACCAAGTGTCACATCAAATGTGACATTCTAAGTGTTTATTTTAGCTAGTTATTCGGTTTTAAAACGATTTTACATACTGAACGAATGTATTCTCTAATTTCCTCCCTGGATTTCAGTGTGGAAGGTTTTTTAAAATTAAACATATAATCTTGCCGTGTGCATGTCATAGATATCTTATACAAGTTACACATATCAACATTTGTAATTAAAAACATAAACAATTTTCGTTACAAGTACCATATAAAATAATAAAAAAACCTACAAGCTAGAAAATCCAACAGTAATAAAATTGACTATTCTTGGCACACTACTGCTTCAAATGTCAAGACAAAAACTCATTGCTTTTAGGAAGTTCGCAATTCAGCCTCGGACGTATGATGTTCGACTACAAGACCTTTTTCATGCTAATACGCCAGTATTTGCTCACAAGATGCTAGAGCGTGGCACCCGCGGCATTCTGTTGACGTCACAGACATCATACGTTAGCCAAGTAGAACATTCCCCTGACCTATTTAACAAAGTTTACTCAAAATCACCGTAATTGTTAAACTGAATATCGATCAGGTTCTAAAAAGCTTGGGGAATTCTTTAAATGTCTATAGAGGTGAGTTGTTTTCTGAGTTTATTAACTTAGATTTCTCTAAATACAGTTACGATGGACATTTTGCAAAAAAGCGGACGGTAAAACTGACAAATACTAAAAACAAATAATAAAAGTATGTTCATATTGAGGATACAATTATAAAAAGAGTTTGTGCCGTACTGTACTGGATGCCTTTGGTGTTGGCTCGAAAATACTGGTGTAGGATAGGTACTCAAAATCATATAACGATTTTGTGTTTTTGGCAACCGTTTTCACTTTTCCTAGGATTAATGGTCCGTGGCAAACGAACTAATAACGATAAGCGTGTGCCGAAAATGGCAATCAGCAAATCTTTTGTTCCACAATATTTCCCTTATTTATCATCAAAAATATTGCTTTCCCGTTATTGCTGACATCTCAAACAATGAGTGTCATTTTTCCCCCTTTGGAAGTTAACTTTCGTTAACATTAGATTTGAGACTGCATGAGTGAGTAACCGCAGAAATTTTACGAACAAGCAATTACATAAAATATACTGAATTTCTTGGAACTATTTCCCTAGAGCAAAAGCTTGACATAACAAATAGTAGGGTTGACAAACAAAAATAATGTTTAGCTGTCTTGTTATGTAAAGAGCAAAGAACAATTGCTGATCTAAATTTAAGGAAAGCGGTGGGTGGAGAATATCACTTCAATTAGGCAAACGTGTCAAAAATACCCGAAGCCATAATCGAATTGTTATTCCAAAGGATGATTTCTCCATTGTGTAGGAAATGGTTAAATGGATCGTGACTCACCCCGCTATAACTTTCGCAGTGGGCGGTTCAGCTGCTGCCAGAATACGGCTTCGGCCCGCCCCATCCACGCATTCAAGAACATCATAATTATCTTGACCTATTTTTACATTTTCGTACTAGTAGGGGGTAGTTCCAAGGCAACAACTTCACGGATGTAAGAGATTTGTGGCGTAGTTATTTTTAACTTCGAGGAAATTGTTGTGTATTGATTTGATTTATTGGCGGAAGTTCGTGAAGCAAAAAAATGAGACAGAAATAAAGTTATTACATTCGGTACCTAATATAAGAAATTTTCTTGCAAACAAACAAAGATGCGAATTATTCGATAAGCGAATTTTTGCAAAATATATTGCAGATTTTGAAGACGGAATATGAATATAATACAATCCAATACAGTTTAAAAATCCATAGTTGATTCATTTAAGGAAGTCTTAGGATCATGTTTGTTATCACGTTTCAGTGATGAACTTACGAATAAAATGCAATTTACGAAAAGGCTTATCGTTGAACTTGGCGACATTTTTTTTGCTTTTTGTATGATTGTGATTCGTAAATTAAAAAAAAATTGCATCTGGTACCATTTAGTTTTTGAATAATTTTAATTTGGAACAGTTCATAATAAAATGAAACGATAGGTGCTTTCGACCTGAAGGGAAATAAATTGTATCGTTCTCTTTGAATTGCTTGCCTAAGTAACTAAGTACCTATTTGTTGGTTACATGAAAATCTACTTCGAGGTTTGTGTGTATCTTGTACGATCTTTCAAACTATTCGTATAATGCAAAGCAAACTGAAAAGTCTAAGCGTTCTATTACTTCGAAAGGGAAATGTCGAACGAATTTTTGTCGCTTCACATTTTTTTGCACGAGATTATTGAACTGAGACGGGTGAAGTCACATAAAAAATTCTCGACAAGTATCTCTCGGGAGCTATTCTTATGAAATTAACGAGATATTAGGGCTCTTGAGTACACACATACAAGTTTATCATGTTAATGTTATGTTTCCGTTTTTTTATTTAGGATCATATTTTATCAAGGAGCTTTTCTGTAACATTAAAACAAATAGATGTTACGAAGCAAAAAGTTTTGCTAATAAAAAATATTAAAAAAAGTGCATGGAAAAAACACCTGCTCGCAAAATTTTAAACCAATCCGATAGCAATCAAGAAGTCAAAATTAACTCGTATGATGACGTGGATAACGATGCTTGGACACAAGCAAACGGATTCCTCAACTTACACGTGAAATAATGGCTTACAAAAGACTTAAGTTATATTTAAGAAAAAACTGCAATAATTCAACTTGTAAATAGCATTTTTTTTGATGGTAAGACACAGTAGTTCTATGAACAAAGATATGTAACTGACTCCGAACTATCATATACTTAAATACAAAATTAAAGGGAGAGGTATACCAAAAGAATATTTAACCCGTAAAGGGAGCAATTCAAAATTCACACAAACAAAAAAAGTTAAAAAGGAGGCAGCATAAGGATATAACATTTATTCAAAAGACGCAGCTTATCTACTGAACTTTTTATATGGTTTTATTTGAACAATTACCTAACTATATGCAGGTAATTAGTATTATAATGATAACATGATTCACCATTTCCATAAAACAGCGCAATTTACACAAATTTAATCAATTATGTTAGGCATCTAAATCTACCTATACATAGTTTTGTAAGATTAATAAAATAAAGCATCAAATATCCAGACAAACAACGAAAAAAACGAGTAACTTGAGATTACTGAGTTATGGAAAACCAATCATTTTGTAATCTAGTTGATTCGAAAATTGATTATATTTTAAATTTAGTTACATACACAAGTCAACGGTAATTTTGTTGAAGTCATAAAAAGTTCGATAATTCTCCAACGAGATCTCTTGCGTGATTTTCAAAGGGCCTTCTTAAAAGGATCATTCCGTGTCAGCGACGGTTCTCAGTCTGACCCCATAACGTTAACGGGTGGGGGCTTTCAATAAACGTATTTCAATTATCAATACACAAATGCTTCTTGGTCGCGACGGTGAAAATATATTTTGAAACGTTATACAGTTAAAAGACATGAATATCGAATTTTGTGCTGAACAGTATGTTGGTTTGACAAAGGGCATAGTAATATTACTAATTACCTAAGAACGAATATTATGTATCAATGAGATTGTAACATCAAAGTCAATAGCGATAATTAATCCTCCTGGTTTAGTCACTAATATCCTTATTAATATTACGGACGGCGGATAGCCTAGTTGGGAGTGACCCTGCCTCCGAAGCTAGCGTCCCGGGTTCGATCCCCGGTAAGGGCAAATATATGTGTGATGAGCACGAATGTTTGTTCCTGAGTCTTGGATGTTTCCTATGTATTTAAGTATTTATATCGTCGTCTAGTACTCATAACACAAGCCTTAAGAGCTTACTTTGGGACTAGATCGATTTGTGTAAAGATTGTCCCCTGATTTATTTATTATTTATTATAAATGCGAAAGTGTTGTTGTTTGTTTATTTCTTCTTATTTAAAACGTTAAATGGTGCGACGGATTGACTTGATTTTTTGCATAGTTGGCAGGCCAGAGAACATCGGTTACTTTTTATCCCAGAAAAGTGCACAGATCCCGAGGGAACAGCGATAACCAAATTCCACACGGAAGAAGTCGCGGGGAAAAGCTAGTAATAAATAAAAAGTATCGTGTTTAGTGTGAGCTTGTGTACCTAATGAAATAAATATGATATGTACTTCATCCTACTTCCGATCCTATCCTAAACTACTTCCTAAGTACTATATTATAAATGCGAGAGCTTGTATGTGTGCGTATGTGTGTGTGCGTGTGCTTGTGCTTGTGCGTGTGCGTGTGTGTGTATTTGTCTGTGTGTTGTCTGTTTGTTACCACTCAGCTCCGTAACGGCTGAACGGATTTCCATAATACTTAGAATATCGTTACTTACAAGTGTCTGCTTGTTTTCTTCGGTGCATATTTTCATCGTAGTTTGGAAATTCTTTATTTTTTTTTAAATTTAGTTTATAGTTTAGTTTATATTAGACAAATAACATTATAACGTCGTACAAGGATGTCTCGAAGTACAATATAAGGACGTTTTTCCCCGTTGCTGCGAAATTCGATTTCCTGCAGGAAATTGACAGTGGCTTTTGCCACCAATCTTAGTAGATTTCCAACTTAGAAAAATCTCTAGCAGTTTCCCTGGATATGTCACGCGCGTCGTGCACACATTTTGTTCGTTGCTCTGTTCAAGAGAAAAGCCCTTGCAAACCGACAAGATTTTCGTTCTTTTATCCGGTTAGTTTTGCTTCGGATCTCATGATGTAACTTGAGCTTAGTACATAGAAATCTAGCTGAGGAAATGGATGTATTTCTTACAAACTATTACCTGCGCTCTCATAAAACTCATTTAAAGCTATATCCATTTGCGCAAGTGCAATTTTGCGAAGCGAAAACATATCCTTTGCATTTTGCGGACTCCAAGGTACATCTGTAGTTCACGTCATGAAAATCAGTTGTGTAGAACTCATTTTGATAATTTATACTTAACTAATTTTAATGGTCTAGCGTTTTAGGAGACATACATACATACATAGCATCACGCCCGAAATCCCTAATGGGGTGGGCAGAGCCACAAGACTACTTGTGGCCACGTTCGATTTATTAGTCCTAAGATGGTATGATGAGCCGTATGCTGACATGTGATCAGCCCATCGCCCATACAGATAGTCCACCATGTTGGAGAGGACCCGTCCCTTAGTCGACTTTTACGACATGCCAGGATGATATGCATCTGCACGCATTCTATGCTATTTCTTCACTCCCAGTGCAGCAGAGGAGCAATAATGTAAGAGTTGATTATATAGTTTAACGCAATTGATCTAGATTTTACGCTAAGATAATTAGTCGTGGTACGAACTTGCAAATTCCTCTGTTGTTATGCCCTGTGGTAGTAGTCAAACACTCGTTCAAAAATTGGATCACTTTTAAAGTATACGACTACTTTAACTCCATCTCAACAAATACCGTGGCAGAAGTTGGGTTTTTTTTTTTCTTCATAATATTGCATTTGGGTGACATTTTAAATCCAGTTAACAAACCCATCAAATCAAGTGTGACGAAAAATAAACACACACCACACACCATTTAAAATAATCAAAAAAACACCCTTTTTTCTGTAACGTAGGTACTAATAATTTACAAAATGTAATTGTCCATCGTCATCAAGTGTAAGGAACTCTAGGGGTTTACTTGGTTCCACTTTCCACCTCCAGGCTCCTTAATTGGACTATCGTAAGTATAATTTATTGGACTAAACAAAATAGCCTAAACTTGAGGATCTTACTACTAGCCACTGAAGAGTTCCACTTTCCACCTCCAGGGTATATCATCAGATCATCGTCACCAATTCTATAAATTGGTCACGTCAAAATAAACAAAACAGCCCAAATTTGGGGGATTTACTAGTAGACTTTAAAATGATCCACTGTCAGCCTCCTTCCTAGTATTCGTAATTCTTTGACATTTTTATCACTCATAGTTTCTGAGATAAAGAAAGGATCGGGCTTGGTGTATTTTCCGTTTAGTGAATATCACCAAATATATATATAGATATATATTTATGCTACACAGTCTTAGAGCTTTTTCGAATGACATACCATATGTTTTTAGAAAACAATATTATAAATTGTTCTTAGACTCCCATTTTTTTTAGTTTGTGAGAAATTAATTTTAGTTTATCCTAATTGTGCTTTGGTTATCTTATATGGGCTTCTAAATACTACAATTATCCCAAATTTCATCTCGATATATTAAGCCGCTCCTGAGAAAAAGAGTGTTGACGGACAGACAGATGGGCAGACGGTCTACTAAGTGTTTGTACAAGGGTTAAATTTTTTCAAAATTTGGTAAGGTACGCCTAAAAGAAATATTCTCTTTTTGTTTCGCTTAAATTAACTTGAAATTCTTCCTTATACTTATGTAAGGATTGAGATACCGCAAAAAGTGAAATATTTAATTCGGGCTCGCAGCGGACGAGACAATTTATAACGCTGATCCTGGCAAGCAGGACAGTGTAATTGATTCACTATCCCGGACTTTAGCTTATTTTTTCAAGATTACTTTTCCTTAATAACGTGACAAGAATGTTTTACGATCCTTTTGAAGGATAACATGGCTTTATATAAACTGACTCATTCTTTAATGGCCCAAGCAATCTAAAAATTAATTTAAAATCTTTTGTTTCAGATACATAAGAGGTGTCCGGAACTTGTCTGGAAATGGCATTTGAAAGGAGTTTCAACGACATTCACAGATAGCAATGAAGAAAATAAATGATATATTAAGAGATACAATTTTAATAAGAATCATCAACAAGAGAAACGCCTGATGAAAATATAGGTACTAGTGCTGAGCAGTGATCTAAATGCCTAATTCAAGAGAATCGTGCGCTGCTGTGTGCAGGCGCCGACTATGTTCGACTCGACTAAAGGCGCATTGCTTGTAGCGCCATCTCTTATCAACAGTTCCTGTTGGTTCAACGGCAAAGGCTGGCCAACTACTTTCCCCGCTCCAGCCGACATAATCAAAGCGTTTTTCATATTTGCACTGTCTATGGGTATTGTATTCGCAAATCTAGTCCTCATATGCGTCCTTAGTAATCGCAGGTACATCAAGTATATTGAAAATCAGGTAAATATTCTTTTTTTATTTATTTATTTATGCTGGTTATGTTGATTCTGTGCTTTAAGTTTACAAGATTTATAACCGTATGCTTTTTTTCAGCCGAGATATTTGCTGACGTCTCTGGCTCTTAACGACTTATTCACGGGCATCTTGATAGCTCCCGTGGCTCTGCTACCAGCACTTTACAAGTGTTGGCCCTACGGCGAAATATTCTGCCAGATACAGGTAAAAATTCGATAGAATTCAAACTTTAAGCTCCATAGTGTTATTATTGTTGATTCGCTTTACCTAATAGACTTGTTTAAAACAAATATCTCTAAAAATATCTGGTAATTCGAAACGAGAAATGGTATCAAAAACGAGAGAGCGTGAAAATAGGAAATTAATTTTCCATCAAATTTTGAGAGACTTGTTTAATCCATTTAAAGCTATGGTAGAGCTACGCAGTCCCTGCTTTAACTTTACTTAAACAAGAGACGACGAGAAAATGAGTAAAGTTGCTACTTTGGAACAGAAAAAACTTCTCAAATGAAGACGCAAAGTTGAACGGTAATCGGATACTAAGGACAGTATTCAGTACCGTGACTTTTTATTACATTTTCTGATTATTACGAAAGCCAAACTTTGCCTTTAGGCTCATTAAAAACATGTCAGAGGGGTATTTGTTTTTTAAAGAATCGATACCCGCATTTGGCATCTAATAAAATATCTATGGAAAATTGTTCCTCGAACATCTTAATCTTTATGGCTTTTGAAGATGCGGAAGTATTAAAGTTTGTGAAGAGTAATTAATGGGCGCAGTCAAGGCGTTGATCCGCAAACAATAAAATTGCTAAAACTTCGGGCAGTTGCGGCATAACACGCTATCATGTAATGGTTCACAGTGACGGAGCACAAAGTCGCTCGAACTTCAGCTTCGCAACTTATGCTTTCCTGTCGGCCCACTGACTCGCAATTTCGCTTATTGTAATTTGGATGCTTTTGAGACAATTTTTAATTAAAAAATATGCTTGCTTAAACATTCGACAGTAATATTTTGACAATTGAATTAGTTATTTTTGTGTTGCTTTACCTCGACTATTTTAAATTATATAAATAAATATCTAAATTTAATAATTAAAGTTTGAATTTGAACATTCTTTGCCCTCGTTTTTTTCTTCTTTTAGGTAATATCAGAATTGTTTTATGTATAGTACAACTAACAAATTATAATTATACTTTGTCCTCAACAAAAGTAAAGCGATCATGAACTTTAAAACCTCAATGCCTTCAAACTTAGGTTATGTGACCATTGTCTAGTATACAAAGTAATTATAATTATCTCCGTTTTTCCCGACTCCCTATTTTTCTTTGCTAGTCGGTCTTCCCAAGCCAGCGGTGTTGCTAAGCATTAAATTAGCCATTTAAAATAATTCGCATTTTTCGCAGGCCTTGCTGAGAGGAGCAGTGAGCCAACAGAGTGCAGTAATATTAGTCTGTATGGCCATTGACAGATACCTCTTTCTCTTACACCCAAATACTTATCACAAGCATTCCAGTAAAAAGGTAAGTTGAAAAAATATCGCCAATTAGAAACGTATCTCATAAGTAATTTGTCTCATTATTATCCAAGTTCTTCTTTGATGTAGAGACGACAAATCTCATGCAAATAACTTGAAAAGTAACGATTTCGTAATAGACTTTCTTCATTTTAAATTTGATGACTTGTTTTTAATCAAAGTCGAGTTTTGAGACTGACAATTAGGGAATATAGGTGTTTAATTTTAGAATTTTGTTTTAAATTGTTAAATATTTCAAATATTTTCAACTTCCTTTATAGCGTTCGTAGTTTTAATACTATGTTTTTTCTTACAATAACGAAGAGAACGTAAGCATAATATTTTACAGGAAATAACTATGTTAAGTACACTTTTTAAAATAGAAAAAAAATAATCATCAAATACAATTTCGTGACTCGCCAAGCCTACTGAAAATCAACGAAAAAAGACCCAAATAACTTTGATTAAAAACTAGCTAAATCTGGTTTTCGGAAGTTTTCTTTTTCACTAATTAGAATAAGTTTAGAAGTTATAACTGGTGAACTTAGAAAAGAAGTTTTGTTTCTGAATTCGTAAAGAGTTAGCAAGTTTTGGAAGACGTAAGGCAAAAAAAAAACACAAAGTTTTGAGTTAAGCATACATTAATAGCTTACCAATTACATTTTACCAATTCAGAATAAAAATATTACGCATACATTGAAATGTAAATACTGCGCCAAAGGTGACAGCGGCGTGAGCGACGGCGTAAAAAAAATGTTATTAAACACTGATTCTGATTCAGTATGGTGTCTTGATTAACAAGTTACAAAACTTTATTGTTAATTTTAGACCTAAACTCGCGTAGACTTGCGAGATCTACAGCTCACAGAGCCACTAGTCCATATTTACATACTTAGGTGCTATTATAATTCACTAATTTTCAATCTGATTTTGACCCTTTTTCTTTCAGGGGTGTCTGTTAGTTGTTAGCATAACGTGGATACTGTCCATGTCACTATTTGCTAGTATGGTGCTACCTCGCTCTGGATACTTCTTCAATTCTACAGGGTTGATGGCCTGTGATGTTTTTCACAGTAGAGTCGCTTTCAGGTACTTTTCGTTCTTCTTTACACAAAACCTGACTTTTACAAAAGGAATAAGGAAACAGCCTATAAATATTTTAGGATTTGTAAGTAATTTTTGATCCGTTTCCAGAATCTTATCTTGTTGCGCCTACTACTTCCCTACCACAATGGCGCTGATGTACTGCTATGGTTCAGGGTTCCACGTCAGTAAGAACCGGAGTAAATGTGTTCCTGATCCTGTCAGACCTAATGGAATTCCGCCGGCTGGTTTAAAAAATGCTCAAGAGCATGATGCTGTGACTGTGGTAAGATTGTACTACAGAGAATAAGTTAAACAAAGCTCACGTTTAAAAACACAAATTGAAAAAAAAAAAACTACTCCAGAATTTTGTAACTGGCATTCAAATCTATTACTTTATCCATACAATTTTCATTAGATCTAGAAAATATTACATTACTCGCCTCAACTTTTCAGAAATAAGGTAGATATTGTTAAAAGCTTTTCCATTTCATTCCAGCTGCTAATATCTATTCTTATTGAAATACTATCTACTTTTCCATCTCAGTCGAGAAATATATATTAAATTAATGTAATATTTTTATGAATTCAATTTACTCGTCTGTTTTACCAGTAACGTAGAAAAAATAAATAAATACATAAATAAATTATATAAAATGTTTCCTGTTTTGACATTGATTTACCTAACATTAACATTACCAAAAGATCAGAAATGTAAAAATTGCCCCAGGAGTATTTTTATAGGGACTCTGCTAAAAATGTAGGTATAAAGTAGGAACGACTGTCACATTTCTTGTAAGTAATCCTGAGAGATGGAATTTATGATAAAATGGAACGCGAATTCTTGGGCAGGCACTAATAAATATTCTTACGTAAGGCAAATTGCATCAATAAACGAAATAAGATTTTATATTGTTCCATTTTCTCTTTGCCTTTCTGCTACAAAGTGGCCAATTTTATTATCAGTTAAGTTTGGAAAATTACGTCATAATTTTAGCGCTTTGTTTAGGTAATACCTGAAAGTGATCTCCTTTTTTAAAGGTATTTTGGTGTAGGTGTTTTAAGGCTTATTTTTGCTATAGATCCAAGTTCCCGCGAGGCCGCATAGTGCTAGTACTTCTCGGACTATGGCAGCTATGTCATTAGGATTCATTGTAATGGTTACTCCTGCAACCATACAAGAAGTCGTAGCAGCCTGCACTGGTTGTAAGGTAATGAATACTTTGTAATTTATGTTGAAAATACCCTCATAGAAATATAAATGCAAATGTATTTACTGATAAATTGGTCTTGTATTACAATTTTCGCAATTTTCATTTATATACATTATTTTTCTTTGATATTTGCTGAACTTAGTCTTCATCAATCAGTTTGAGTAAGCTGTAGTGTAGAATACTTAGTTGAGATACAACTAATGATAAGTATTATGAAAAAAATGATTGCAGGTCCCGCCTTCACTAGATTTCATCGTAACATGGTTAGCCCTGAGCAACAGCTTCTGGAACCCGTTCCTCTATTGGCTTCTGAACAGTCATTTCAGACGAATAAGCCATGAACTGCTCCAGTACTATGTTAGTATTTAATAATCCTTTTCATGTTTAATTATGATAATGTCGTATGGCTGGTAATTCATTCTAAAATAATTATAAAATAAATAACAGCGAAGCTTTGAAAAATAAGAACAATACAATTACGTAGCAATAATTATATTTCTGAAATCTTGGGTTCTCTGATATTAGGCATCCTTTTTGTTAGGAGAAAATGTTATGATATCCTAGGAGAATCGCAACTGAACTTTAATAAATCAATTTTTAAATCTCATAATCATTCACAGATTTGTTGCCGAAGACCGAAGTCTTTTACCAGTTACGACAAGCCTACTGGATGTTGTGGATCACCAATCACATCCGACAGCCGTCATTCGAAGGGCGAGTTTGAAGGGATCGGCGAAAAATACTGGGGTGAAATTTTAGAACGCACAGTTTCATCTACTTCACTTCACGCTATACAAAAAGCATGTCACAGAGACCCTCTCCGATGCACGGGATCTTTCAAAGGCTGTCCAAGTAATATCTGCAAACATGACCCAAGATACTTTGACGTTTGCGGACCCACAGATTATAGACAATTCGATAGATCAGCGTTTCAAATTGAAGCATGCTCAAGACATTGTAGACTGAAAAATTCAGATATCTGCCTTTTTAGACAATCTCCTGGCCTTGAGTGCGGCAGGTCTCGGTCTAATTTAAGCTTGGACGAAGGTAATTTCAATAAATCTTGCAACGGAAGACATTCAGAGTTGTGAGAGTTCCGACAATGCCCGGTCTTCGGGCACAGAAGCAATAGTATAGGGGTATACCCGGGTATAGATCACTTCAATTCCAACATCAAGTGGAGATTTGACGACTCACCTGATGTCGACGACGATATGCAAACTTTAGAACAAAATCTTGATAGAATTCGAAGTGTGAGTCATGACAAAAGCTTTAATACATTCGGCGTAAAAAATGATAATCACATGTTGGAAGTTGAAGTTAATGACGTGGTTGATAATTATTCAGATGACAACATAGATTTTAATACCTCTCATGCAATGTCTGATGAAAAGAGTGATTACAGTGTTACAAATAAGTTTTCTCGTACTTCATCTCTCTCAAATAGAGAACTCGATGTTATAAAAGAGAGCTCAAGGAGCTCTAGTGACACTGAAGTGACGTTAACGCGATGACTTCCGAGGGTGACTTTTGGTAATGCGGTGAATGTTGTTCATTTGCCGAACTCTGAAAGTCATCATAATCCAAAGCCAAAGTGCGATGTGTTGGTCAAAAGATATACGTAGTAGTCTGACGAATAGATATGATTGTTATAGTTTTAAATTTGTGGACCATTAGATTCCGGTCTGATTTCCGTACATTGTTGTATTCAAGAAAGTTGTACATACAAAGGGATGTAACAGTATTGAATAAAATTTCATGTATAGATATTTTGTATTTTTTACTTGTTGTAATAGTTGTTTAGAGGGTAGACATTTTCCAGGAGTTTATTTGTATTTATGAAAAACAAATTGTGATTTAAAGGTAATCCTTATTAATTGTAAACACAAAGTATCCAGTCTATCAAGTACTTAGAAGATAGCGTTTCTTTTAAACGAATACAATCTTTATTTAGTTGAATTTTCTAATAAGTATGTATATATACAATAAGACTGTTTGAAGGTAATTTCTATATTCAGAATCGCACAATTACGTATACTTTTCTTCTATATACTACGCATATTCGTGAACAAATTATTTATGGCTACCTAAATGTTAAACTGACAAAGGAGAGAAATAAACTGTTTGTATTATAATATTATCTTTTTTATTATTTATCTACCAAAATACAAAAAAAAGCAACAGAATGTTATTGTCAGAATTTCAATTATCCAAATATATTACCTACCACATATTAATGGTAATATTGGATATATAATTATCCAATTATATGTATATCCAATATTATACCCCAATTTAATAAAAACCTTCGGTCTTAGAAATGTCGATATAATTCAGTTGATAGTTTGATACGTCAAAAGCTCAAAGCCGAACCGACTCGGATAAGTGGGAATAAGAAGGCTTACCTAGTGTGAGCGTAAAAAGTAAGCTTCAGATATTCGGTATTTTTTTACAAGCTAAAGCTATGCGAACGACGGCTACGTGCAAGTTTTTCACATCCATATATTTTGTAAGCATATTGCTGTTTTTCACAAACTATAGTTTGTTTATTTTCTTTCTTTTGGCAAAAATAATGTTTATTGTTAGGAAAACCATAAAAAAACTCTGGAAAGAAAATAGGGGAATACTTTGAAGAACTAAATAGTTAAAGTAAAGTAATGTCTTATTAAAACCTTACTTTACAATAGCATTCATAAATTTTCTATGATTTCCTTCTCGACAGGTTTAGATAATATTTCTGGGGTTTCTGTCTGTTTTCATAGGTAAGTAACCCTTGGCGCGCGAGTCAGACTTGCACTTGACCGTTATTTTTTATTATGATCTCAGAAATTTAATATGTGTGGTATTTTTTCTTTATTCTGCGGATGGACCTCAACCGGGAGCCGATGGAAGAGCGAGTCATGGAGTCAAAGGCAGAGGCATTTGGTAAAGTCAATGGTAGAGCGGAAGCCATTTAAAATATTTCAAGAGTTCATGCTAGCACCGATGGTAGGGCTGATGGTCAAGAGGATAAGATAAGATAAGATAAGAACTTTATTGCAAGAACACAGAAGGTACATGATCTTATAATATAAAATGTGCTTATGTTCTACCATTCAGGCACGCAAAAATAAAATGAGTATTTAAAATTCATATAAAAAATGTCAAAAATTATTAAAATTATTAAAACATAAGAAATTAATTAATTGTTGAACAGCTAATATTAGTATTTATGGTCATTATGATTAAAAGTCAGGATAGTTTATCAATTATAATCTAATGATCGACAGACATAAATTCTTTGACAAATAAAAACATTTAGATAGAAGCCATTCACTAATTGCTCCTTTAAATTGCCTTGGATGACATTCTCTTATATGTTTTGGTAGCTTGTTATAGATCTGTATTGCCATATAGAAGTCATTATTTTTAAACATCTTTATTTTGACAATTGGGAAATGTATTTTGTCCTTCTGTCGAGTTGACCTGGGAAAAAAACGACTATGTGCATCAAAATACTCAGGATGCTCTCTTACCAAGATGTCTGCTTTATATACATGCATGGTAGGGGGAGAACTTTCGTAGCCCGTATACATTTTTTCTGTGCCAGGATGGAAGAGACGTTGGCAGTGCAGGTGATTGAGGTTAAATGAGTCGTTGGTAGTGGTAATGGTAAAGTAGATGGTGGATTCGATTGGACAGCAGGTGCTACAGCCAATTGTGATTGTGTGTAACCTGGTACTTATAATGCTCGTTTACTAATCGATCTAAAATACGAAGCTGCTGAGTCATAGATATGTTTACATTATTAATAAATCAAATTCAGTAAGGCTGCTATTTTTTTCTTAATTATTCCGTGTCGTTCTCCAAGTGTGGGCATTTGAAGACATTCTGGTTTGAAGATCTATTCACGCAGCGACCGAAACAGTCAAACAGCCATGATGCTTTCCAACCTCCGATAAAAGCGGGAAATAAAAAGACCCCTAAGACGTTGAAAAAGCGTTGAGTTTAATGCTTATTATATTATGCTTAGGCCAGTTATTAACTTTAGTGTGTAAAAGTGACATTGATACGAAACGCATAACGGCATCGCTGCATAAAGTCGCCGTGTGTAACTGTACTTAACTATACAAAAAATTAAACATTCAATCTTGTCTCAGCAATGTTAAAAACAAAACTCAACATTTACATCAAGTCTGTTTGGAACATAAAAATGCAGCGCAAATAAAACCAAGATATCTATGACATATTCAGTTTATGGCAAATTTTATGGATAGCCAGAGAGATTTTACAGCCCTAAGCGCACTATGCGCCCGTAAAAGTGTTGATGTTAGTAACATCCCGGATTTAGCCAGAGGCATTGTCATCACTTTCTTTACAACTGTAAGCCTCGAGTTTTCAATCTTAACTTAGTAACGTTATCTCTTCGTGAAAAGCTATTTTGCGTTTACTGTGAGTTTAAAAGGAAATTAAATTGCCGGGTCGTGGCATTTGATTTACAGTGAAGGTAAAAGTCAATTCCTATAATAATTACAACAATTTCATTTAATAATGTAAGAGATTTATCAGTAGAAGTTTGGTTTTGCCTTTCCATTCTTGAAACGTAAATACTCATAATAAAATCGGTTTAATCTGACAAGCGCGAGCGAAGCATACGATTAGGTACGTAATTCGTAGAAATCTTGGAAAACGAGGTTCAACGAGTTCACGGTTTTATGTGATCCTCGCTTTGTTCCTATTGGTTTATCTTTAGCTTTATAAATTGCTATACCCGCTAATGCGCGCTTTTTTTATTCAGACGTAAAAACACTTTTGTACGATTTGCCTTTCTAATTTTAATAAATAAAAAGCTTTTAAACGATTACCACTTAAGTACGTACGTTCTTCTGTTTTATGAAATCGTGAATCTTCTATACTAAACGTTACTTCTTTACAGTTTTCATTTTATAAAAATCGTGAAAATATATACGTGCAGATGTAAGAGCTTTGCCTAAAAAGTTACGCTCAATAACCGGTCTTGTTGTAGCAGTAGTGGTAGAATGAAATACGGCTATGAATGTATTCGTTAGGGCAAATTTTCATTAATTAACTGGTACTAATTAAATCGATTATAGTAAATTGGTAACAGAGGACTGCAAGCGATCAATTGTTTCCAAGACGCAACATTTTATAACAACCATAATATTAAGTTGTTTTACCCAAAATCCATATGAAAAAATTATGCGCTTAGCAGTCCACTAGCATACATAATATAACCATTATTAACTTCTGGCTTTGGATGGGCCATTAACCGCTCAAGTATCATCCACAAGACATCGGATCGATATTACACCTACCCACTTATTGGCAAGACACAAGATATATATGCTATAAAACTTAGTGTTTTATGTCCATTGATGCAATGCGTCGTTATGACCATCGAAACTGAGATTGTGCTCTCTTTTATTATACCTACATTTGCTAGATCTTAAATTTAAAACTTGCGATAGGTACGTAAAGGTAAATGTTAGGCCAAGCAATCGCCTAAGGGCGGGTCAAAAAGATCCGCCACACCAAATGTCATAATAATCTAATTAATATTTTTTTTCTACAAATGGCGATGACTGATTGATGCATTTTTATAGATATTTACTACAAATATCGAATTACAATTTTATCATAAAGTAAGAGATTAATAATTTGCGTCATAATAGGACGACTTTATTCCGCTCGGGTGGTTCTACGTGACGAAAGCTGGCATCGAATCAATGGGTCAATCTTTTATGAAAATGCCAGACAAAACGTTCTTTCTGTTGGACGATAGAAATGACTGCTGGAAGTCTTTATTCTTCGTTCGTATTCGTATTTAAGATAAGGTTATATATTTATACTAACAGTTAAACTATTGAAATACTGGCACAACATTTAAATAAGCTTTTTAGCGTGTCTGTTTTCGTTAAATTTTCAGCAAATTATTAGGTAAGGTACCTATTATTTATTACCTCCCTATAATAACCAGTTCTAAGAAATCACTGCTTCTGACAGCCATCTAAATGTAATCGTGCATTTCGGAATGAAATATATTGCACTGTTGATCGTGTCATGGCAATAATATGCTTTAGATGGAGTATTTACGGAATTGATTCGAATGGTAGCTCAACAAGCACTTACTATAATAAAGAATATAATAATGCTTCTCAATTTTAAGGGGGTTATAGGTTTTTTAATACATTACTAGATTGACCGAGGCCACCCTTACGCCTGCCCTGATGGAGTTTATAGATGTACCTATATACTTTTAATCGTAGGTTCGCGAGAAAGCGTACTGAATTTCAAGAATCAACCGCTTGCCTGAAATTTCATTCGACGTTGGTGGAATTATACGCGATTAAAATAATCCATAGATAGTTTCCGTCACCAAGTCCGTCTGTTTATCCAACTAACCTTAAAATGTTTATATTATATTTTTTATCATAATGAGAAACCTCCGAAACGAGGCACAGCTTTTTTGCACTGCATAAATTATGTATTGAAGCATATTTTTAATTTACCTAACGGGAGAAATTGCATTTCGCATGGATAGTTTTTAATTCTTGCCAAAACCAACTCAGCATTTTTATTCAGAAGTAATGAACCATTTCCTGATAGTTTGCTTATTAATAACTTATATGTATTATACGATTATTTTATTTTTCAAATCTTAAGCCAGCTGGCAGTGGACTGAGTTTAAACATTAATTATTTTGCTGAAGAAATCGGGGGAAACTCACCGTATAAAGGGGTAAGTTTGTCGCTGTACATAATATATATATATATATATATATATATATATATATATATATATATATGTATCTACTTGGTTCATTTTGGTCTTTGTAATTGTATTATGTAGGTTTAAGTGTTCTAACATTATATATACCATATTAAAAGTTAATAATGCCCACTATTACCTATGCAATAGGTTGTATTTTACTGTGGAAGTAATTACACGTCGCTAGTTAGTTTGTTCTTAAACTATTTAAATTAGTATAGCAAGCATAAGCCGGGTTAGCAAGTTGAAGTGGCAGTGGGCAGGGCACATAGCACGCAGAACGGATGGCCGATGGGGCCGAAAAGTTCTCGAATGGAGACCACGGACCGGTAAGCGCAGCGTGGGACGTCCACCCACAAGATGGACAGACGACCTAAAAGAGAGGGCAGGAAAACGCTGGATGCAGGCCGCTTCCAACCGGCCCTTTTGGAATACGATGGGGGAGGCCTATAACCAGCAGTGGATGTCCTACGGCTGAAATAATGAAGCACACTAACTCTCAGGTTAGTGCTGCAGGTATAGCAACGAGTTCAGGATAATAAATCGAGACGAACGCATAATGAATTCCTAATATTTGATTATGAATATGAATACAAACATTATTCTTAAAATATGACCAAGAGTCACGGTTTCTCCATCAGTATTATACATTCTGAGCCGTTCGGTACAATAAAGTGCAATTGAATTAAACCATATCAATTCAATTATTCAGCCCACCTTTTATGCTGAAACACAAAGCAAATTTGGGGTCCTATTATGAAGTAGGTTAAAAATGAATCCATTTACTTGCAAAGGCCCTTAATTTTGACAAATTCACCATCGTAATTGCCATCCTGGCTTTTTGTGTCGCGGACATAATAATTTGTCACACTTTGCCTCGATTTTTATGTTCTTTATACGGCTATATTTAGTAACAATAGAAGATTATTATTAATGGTATTGCGTGAAACGGTATCTTTGCGTAGCTAAAATAAGCGATATGCATTTTGCCAGCGAGCGGCTCCGAAAGTAAATTAAGTTGACCTAAAACGAGACAAATTCATGTGTTACGAGATGTTTTTAGGGTTCCGTACCTCAAAAGGAAAAAACGAAACCCTTTTAGGATCACTCGTGTGTCTGTCTGTCTGTCTGTCTGTCTGTCCGTCTGTCCGTCTGTCACAGCCAATTTGCTCCGGAACTACTGGACCGATTGAGTTGAAATTTGGTACACATATGTAAATCGGTGACCGCAACACGGACGCGTAATGCAAATAAATGAATTTTAAACATGGGGGCTACTTTGGGGGGTAAAGAAGAAAATTTAAAAAAAATGTTACGCAAACTATATCTTGTGACATATCAAATGAAAGAGCTTATTGTGAGGATTTCAAATATATTTTTTTAGAATTTTGTAATAAATAGTTAAGAGGTTATTTAGGAAAATAAGCGAAAAATGACCAATCCCCCCCCCCCCCCCCTTATTTCCGAAACTACTGGGCCTACAATTTTGAAAAAAAAAAATACAGAGAATAGTTCTTTACCTATATATAGATTACAGGAAAAGCTATAAGAAGTTTATGGTATTTAAAATAACATAGGAAATTTCAGATAATCATGTATGGAACGGAACCCTTTCCACGCGAGTTCAACTCGCACTTGTCCGATGTTAAATATTGGCTCTATATTGTCTGTTAAGGATAAAATGCCGATCAAAGTTCCAATTTGTACTCTCCATAACGTTTTTCATCATAATTAATATACGTTAATAACACCTGTTTTAAATTTATTTTAAGTAATTTTAGCGTAGTTTTAATTTTTATATATTTTTTTAGTGTTAGTTGGTAATATTTTATTTTAATAATTATTCATTAATAACACTCATAATGTTGAAAGTCATAATATTAAATGACATAATTTGGAAGTCATAAGTCATAACTTTTTATGTCATAATATTACACTTTAGAATGTTACAGGTAATAGATATTACTTGTATTACTTGTAGTATCGATTATAATATATGGTCTTAAATGATTGGCCATAAAAGTAAAATACATAATGAGTAATAAAAAAAACTATCATCGACGGCTAAGAGGGAGCTTCGCTCTTCTGAAGCCTATCATGTGTGTGTGTGTGTGAATTAGTATGGTTGATACTCCTTTACAATTCAACGGCTGGAAGTATTCGCATGAAATACTAAAAATTGCGACACACCCATTCCGCATCATATACCTGTCAAAGAACCCGGACAGTCTCAGCATTCATCGTCATTGTTTATGTGTTAGGTTATAACGACGGTATTGTGTGAGGGATGGACCGCCAGTGAATGTGTGCTACGTGCTTCGCCTAGTTATTCCGAGTAATCCAGCGAGGCCCATAAACCGAGCCTTCTATATGAATGTGACAGAATATTTTATTTATTTTTAGCGGATTATTTTTGGAAAGAAGATTTTTAAGAAGAATAATGTTTAAGATCAAGCTTGGGTATACTCTATATATACTTTCTCAGTTTTAAATATGTACAAGACACGTGTTACATATTCTAAGGGTCATATGCAGCTAAATGATTTATAAAGCCAACACGAATATAACAAAAAATAATTTTCTACAAAAATACGGTTTATTACAATTTCTGAAATAAGGGTATCAAACAAGCAATCATTCTCTTTGTGCGATAGTATTATAAATTGTGTTGCATTAGATTGGGTCCCGTTGATCCGTTTTGGGTACGGAACCCTTTATAGAAAAATCTCCGCAATAATTCTATTAAAAATTGTAAAAGAATAACTTCTTTTCAGCATATCACCCGTCGAATCGCTGGTAGATTAATAAAAATATTTTCATTCTCATTTACATTTTCATTTTAATATAATTAGGCCTCACGAAGCTGGTCCTGTTTCATGCGCTTTCAAAATTGAGCTATTGGTCAGAGTTATTAAAAAAATTGCATTAATTTTATTTATTATTTTGAAAAGGACGCATCGATTGCCGGGAACTTTTCTACACGAGAGGAAATTTTATTTAGCAGTAACGTGAAAACGTACCTCATACTTGCTTGGATTATTTTATTTGGAGCTGAAAAATACTGTCAAATTTTTATGATTGATAAATAATTTATCAATACCAAATTTTTATCAAAAATAGTTTTACTTCAAACTGCCACCTATTTATGATATGAGTTACAGAATGAATGCCTTTGTGTTCCACCGCTAAACCGCTGACAAATTGTAAGTAAGTACCTGTGGCATATTATCACGGAAGACATGTAAGATGACTTGGATATTGAAAGGGAACGGAGGGCGTTGGCTGTGATATAGTATTATGTTGGTCCGTAGATTTTCTCGTCGTTCTAAATTAGTTAAGATAACCCTCTTCAAGGCATTTTGGCAAGTATTTTACACGGTCAGTTTATGGGACAACTATACTCAAGAGCTTGCCTTCGTGTCCAATACAATCATAGGCGTGCAGTCCATATAGGCATTTTGACAGTGCCTACCCTGGCAAAATGAGCCTGTGTCTGATTTATAACTCGTAATTCGCATTAAATTAATTCTACGATTCAAAAATACCTAAAATATATATTATTTATGAAATTTATTAATGAAATCGGAAACGGGGTCATTTTTCCAGGGTAGGCAATGCCTAAATGCCTATATGGACTGCACGCCCTTGAATACAATGATGCCTTCAGGGTGCTGTTAGGGCTGCCTCGTTTCTGTAGTGCATCGGATATGTTTTCCGTGGAACGTAGTGATGGCTTCTCCGCCATCAGATGGTAACGGATTGTAACTCTGCTGAACCGGGTGCGGGGTAGCAACAATAGGATGCTGAAGGTGTTTCCAAGTAAACTTGGGCTCTATATTTAGTATTGCTAAGTGATTTACTGTATCGCCACTAAAACGTCAAGACCACGAATGTGTCATTGTTTTGCACGTGTTCCATGTTTATATTCGTGGCTTTAGCATTTCAGTGACGTTATTGTAAATCACTTAGCAGTACCAAAGCGAGGCCCTAGCTCAACCCGTTCTTTTCGAATGGAATAAGAACGGGTTGAGCTAGTAATTCAAAAATATTTAAGTAAATTAATGAATAATATTTTGATTTTGTGTTATATTTTTTTGACATTATGATATCTGATTTCCATGTTTCTAATTTAATTTAAAAAAATGTTAATATTATCATTATTTCACTCCCTGTCGTGTGATTATCTAACGCGCAAAGAGCTTTATTCGCCGACGAAGACTCTCCTGTCGCATAAAAAATCGGCCAATTTAGAGAATAACACCCTAGAGGGGTGTTAGGTGCGTAATTTTACAAAACTATTCATTTTGGAATACAATGTAAATGTTGAGTAAAATCATTTAGTATATATTACTAGCGGACCCAGCAGACGTCGTCCTGCCCGGTGAGTCACCCTTATCATTTAGGGGTATGAAAAATAGATGTTGGCCGATTCTCAGACCTACTCAATATGGTCACAAAATTTCATGAGAATCGGTCAAGCCGTTTCGGAGGAGTACGGGAACGAACCTTGTGACACAAGAATTTTATATATAAGATAATAATAGAACATAATCAATTACATACAGAGACGGTATTTACTTCTCTAAGCCTAATTATCTAACATGGACTGATGCTACGAGTACAATTGTATTGAAATATAATAAGCTCATTTTTCAGAATGATTGAGCAAGATGTCATTTATCGAAGAGATTTATATAAATTTTATTAGCTAATGTAAACCGATTTTCGATCATTTATTTAATTAAACATAGAAAAATCACTACACTGAGAAAAAAATACTGTACCGACATACGTAATTCTGGATGCCACGTACGTAATTCTGGAGTAAAACGTACCTAACGTAAGTAGAGACTCGGCTACATGGATAATGTTGCGGACTACAAACGCCTGTATATGTTTTTACATTACCACGTAACAATCAACATTATTTCGGATGCTTCGACATTATTTGGACTTGGCTGCGAATACATTACGGTAATGCAGGTATAGCATCAAAAATTTTCTCAGTGTATAAAATACAAAGTTTCATGAACGTTTCTTTGGTAGCTTCTATAAAAATTTTATGCGTTTAGCACATACGTTGCAATAACGTTAATACGGCACAAAAGCGGCATGCGCTTATTAGGTTTCAAATAGATAACGTTTGCCAGGAAATGTTATCTTTATAGGGAACTCGTGTGGCCTGCGATTATGATTGTAACGCTGGGTAAGTACATTAAAAGAAGGTTTACCTTATATTCAACATGAAATAAAAAACCGGTCAAGAGCGAGTGAAACCCGCGTGGAGAGGGTTCCGTTACATACATGATAAACTGAAATTTCCTATGTTACTTTAAATACCATACACTTCTTATAGGTTTTCCTGTAATCTATAGGTAAAGAACTATTTTCTGTATTTTTTTCAATATTTTAGGCCCGGTAGTTTCGGAGATAAGGGGGGGAATGGTCAACTTTCACCTATTTTCCTAAATAACTTCTAAACTATTTTACTTAAAATTAAAAAAAAAAATACATTTAATATCCTCACAATAAGCCCTTTCATTTGATATGTCACACGATTTCAGTGGCACAACTTTTTTTTTTAATTTTCTAATTTATCCCCCAAAAGTGGGCCCCATGTTCAAAATTAATTAATTTACGTTACGAATCCCTGTTGCGGTCACCAATTTACATATGTATACCAAATTTAAAATCAATCGGTCCAGTAGTTTCGGGGCAAATTGGCTGTGACAGACGGACAGACAGACAGACACACGAGTGATCCTATAAGGGTTCCTTTTTTCCTTTTGAGGTACGGAACCCTAAAAAAGGATTTTAGCTGGCGCTTATCAGTTTCGGTAAAGCATCATATTTGTTGTGCAATGTTTGGAATAATATTTTTTTCCCTGAAACTATTACTCTTTCACTGTAGGAATAAACCTAAGCCTTATTATCGCAAAGATAGGTACGTAGGGAGGTGCTCAAAAAATACATTTTATTATGTGATACTGCGTAACAATACGTAAGTACCTATTCATAAATACGTAGAAAATATTATGTCTAGTTACGTACGATTAAGTACGCTTTCGTGAGATTTTACCGATTCTAATAAGTAGGTATTGTGTGTAAAAGATATTTTGTTCATATTTTCGTAGAGATGCAAAGGTAGGTAGGTAGGTAAGTACGTTACGATTTAACTGATAAAAATAATGAATTCACAAAAAGGTCGTCAGTTGAAATAAAATTATATAAAAATAAAGTCTTAAAATAATTCTATAATTATCCAGAAGCATAAATCTCATTGATCGTCTGCACCCTCGGAAATTGGAGAAGTTACTACTGATAAACATATGCGTGACATAATAAAATTAAATATACAAAACAGGAATGTAAATAAATTATAACTTAAAATGAAACACTAGGTTATCCAACATAAATATAACAACCGGTTATCTAGTGAATAACAGTCAAGCTGTTGATGCCAAGTGTTGTTATGTGGGTTGAAAATGTTATTGGCTTGGCCGCCCGCCATACTGCTTCTTGGTGACTTGGCGGCCGGTATCTTCGTAGTAACTTTGCAGTAAATTGTTATTTTTAATCTGTGTGTTACTTGTGCTATACAGATTAAGAGGTCTGTGAACCAACGGTAAAATTCACCCTTTTCGTACGAAAGGCCATAACGATTTGCAACCCTTAAATGAACGGTTTCTGACCGCGGTTTAAAGTTTTAATTATAGATTTCCTATTGCTACATTTATTTTGAAGATATAATACACGATTATGTATTGATATATATTTGAAAGTGTATGAAGTTAATTTCTTTTGAAAGGTTGGAACGTGGACAGGTTGCAGGTGAGGGTGGGTGATAAAAAAAACAGCTGGTAATTTATTATTTAAAATACGACGCACTAGTTAAGTGCCTCACTGGTAAATCCTTTGTTTATAACAGGATAACGGGTACGTAATTATGATAGGTTATTTTATAGATGGCATTGCACTTTTTAACTGAGTCTTTCTATAGTTCTATTACTTAGGTACTTTATAATATGTAGGTACTAAAACAAAGCTCTATTTCTGTAGCAGTCCAAGACCTTTCTAGGCCGAGATCTCTTATGAAGTCATGATCAATTGTCCGAATCGATTTATCGATCTCAATTTTAAATTTGGAATTGGAAAAGTAATTGAAAGAAGAAGATGAAGAAGAAGTTGTCAGTCGAAGGAGTTTTATACGAGTCGTGATAGCGCCTCGTTACAAGGTTACATACATGCCTCATTAAGAGGGCACCGACCGTCCAGTGGCGCCCTCATCACTGTTATTGTGTTTTCTATTAAAGGAAAGTATTTTATTAAAATTGAAGCCGTATAAGTTGTTACGCAACTTAATACACAACGTATATGCTATTTAATATAGCTTAGAAAATAGTGGCCGCTTTTTTCTGTTAAATTGTTTAGATGATGGTTATACTTTGCAAAGCTATATTACATAGCATATACGTTGTGTATTAAGTTGCGTAACAACTTATACGGCTTCAATTTTAATAAAATACTTTCCTTTAATAGAAAACACAATAACAGTGATGAGGGCGCCACTGGACGGTCGGTGCCCTCTTAAGCATACTTCGGAAGCAAAAGACGACGATTATAATCTAAATCCACAAATGCCATTAATAACTACATCATTGATTATGTATTTAGTTGGGGCTTACCAACAAAACGGTGCGTAATCCCCTTTGCATACGAAATTTACATGTTCGGAGTTATCTTATGTAATAATCTCAGTTTGTCTGTAATGTTGCAATTATTATGTTTGTTTGCTATTGAAAACTATCGCGTCTATATTCATAATAATACTACTAATGAACGGTTTCTCACCGCCGTATAGATTTTCTATTGCTACATTTATTTTGAAGACTTAATTAAGTATACGATTATGTATTGATATATATTTGAAAGTGTAGGTTGTAAGTGTAGGGTCCAAGGCATGTAACATGCCTTGAAGCTTATAATCCATATAACTATATTTTTTACTTTTTCGTTATTTAATTAACTAATTTTTAATACAGTTAAAAGTAGAATAGCATACTTAATATTATCTGGGATCTACTGGGTATCTACATGCCAATTTTCATTCAAATCCTTGACGTAATTGAGCAATAAAAATTCAAACTGTAGGATTCGTAATGCATAAGGAAGCAGAATTTCGTAGATTCTAGACGCTTACTTTCCACATGCACTTCTACAACATAGTTTAACAACAGGACTTTACTATGTAAATTACATTGAATGAATGGAACTTGCAATTTAAAAGCGTGTAAAACGAGATCCACATCAGAGGGAGCAAGCGGTTATTTGTTCTCTGCTATGAAGCATCGCAGCTCGCTGAGCACACGCAAATTACACAACATGGCGTTACGTTTACAGCGAGTTCCCTCTAAAATGCGCAGTAAAAGTTGTAAATGTAATAGATAACTTTTGTCCACTATTTCCTGTGTGATTTGGTTTATCATTCGAGAACTGCCGTTTTTAGGGTTCCGTAGCCAAATTGCAAAAACGGAACGGGTAGATTCTTCATCTCCGTTCGTCCGTCCTCTATGACACTAATAACCTTTTGACCGGCACAGTCGGCTGCAGCCGTCAGCGGATACAAGGTAAAAAAGCCCTTCATTACCTTGACTTAATGTTGAAATTCGTGTTACTTCTCAGACATGCTTGGCGGTCAAAAGGTTAAAGCTACAAAGGTGTAATGTAACTCGTAACTCTTCTATGTACCATTTCATTACGGAAATTTATTAGTGAAATTATGACAAAAAAATGTGTAATTGTGGTGTCATGGTACTAGTGTACCAAATGAAAGGGGGATGAAAAAAAAGTCACTGATATTATCCAATGGGGTATCGCTGGATAGTTCCTCAAAAATTACATTAAAGTTTTTAACTATTTTCTTTTTGTTTTGGTGAATATATGGAGAGATGAGTTCTTAAATTTGTGAATAATGTTCCTCCCCCCTCTTACTTTCCGTGACCGTGATATTCAAAAATCTGAATAAAAGACTAGCTTCTAACAGGTAATAAATACTATAGAGATGTAGGCTATTTTAGTGCCCAGTATATTTTAGTAATTATTTCCATAACCTTGAGGAGTCAAAGTTCATTCATTGAATAAGTTACAATGACTTTGACGAAATTGACCGGTTATTCAAAATTAGAATATATCGTTCATTCTTGGAAGTCAAGGTAACCCTCAGCCAAATTCCGTAGTTTAACCGCGAAATTAAAACAAAAATAGGTACCGGCAGACTACAGGCAGAGTCAATTTCATATTAAAATTTATTATAAGTATGAAAATTTGGATATCGATTTCCAATGTATGTATATTAGAGCTGAATAAAGATCAACCAAAATACACTTTCTACTTGAGCGGATATATAATATTACGGATAGATATATTTTACTACAGATTTATTGTTTATACAATGTACGAATCTTGCGTCAGGAAGTTTAAACAGTATATACAGCCTTTGTTCATATTTAGTTAAACTGAATTTTCAATAAGTATTACTAGCATTTTAATTCCTTCATTTCTAAATACCTCCATTAGTGCAATCATTCACTATTAAAATGTTAGTGTGTGAGTGTAAAGGAACGGATGAAAATGGAAAATTCACAAATATTCGCTGCTTCAAAAGTGGAAGCGTTTATAGCTGTTTGATATATGGCCACTTAGCTTTGTGAATACATTTCTGATTCATGGCGCACGAGAATAAGTCTAATATAAGGCTAAGTGCATATACAAGTAAACTGTGAAAAGTGAAGGGCACACCCGATCGAAAGGTAATCCGTGATGCGACTGCTGTGTTACTTCATGATTTAATGAATGGGCAGATTAGAATCTGCCGTTTAATTACGTAGCACCAATTGGAATCACTTTCGCGAAAAGTAAACCAATTGTACCCTTATTTACATTGAGTGACGACTAAATTGGTTTACTTTTCGAGCCAAACCGATACCAAGTGTGTTGCGTAATTGAGTTGCGGGACTGAGATGACGACTTTGTAATCTGTATAAACAATTAGTAAGTACTGAGATGCGTGTTGCAAACTCAATGCTGTCACACGGAAAGCTAAAGAGCTGGAATGGGATAGCGTTGAATTGATTGTCAAGGAAACCGCTACTGATCTAGTGAAATAAAAACAGATGAAAACAAAATCAAGCCTCTACTCGGGAACGTCAATGCAATATTGCGAGTCTCGCTCGTGAGCCGCAATCGCGAGCGAGACTCGCATCCCACTCTTGCGCATTACGCACCGTGTGGAAGAGTGGGATGAGAATCTCGCTAGCGTGTCGTTACAATATCGCTTGGACGTTCCCGAATAATGGCGCTGACCGTGCTACTTTCAGAATCCAGATTACTGCAGGTGGGAAAAAAAAAGTAATAATTTTTCATGTAATAAGCTTCTTTTTTTATCAAATTTAATTTTAATAATTTAAATTGTATGTAAATTAGACAGATGCTATCATATTTTTATATCAGAAAGGGCAGGGCACCTTTTATCTCGGCCACATTAGCAATATTATAACATCTTATTCGATCCCCGGTAAGGGCAAGCATTTGTGTGATGAGCACGAATGTTTGTTTCCGAGTCTTGGGTGTTTCCTATGTATTTAAGTATTTATTTATCTATATAAGTATGTATATCGTCGTCTAGTACCCATAACACAAGCCTTTAGAGCTTACATTGGGACTAGATCGATTTGAGTTAAGATTGTCTCGCAATTTATAGACCGAGCGAGCAAAGCGTCTCCGTTTCAGCTTGGGCAAAAATGCTTTCGTATGTCCAGCGGTTGTCCATTTGTTCTCGTCTACAGCTCGCAGTTCTCAACCGATTCTCGTGAAATTTTGTGAAGATATTCGGTAATTGTATAATTTTTTTTATCGATTCAGTTTTTCGCAATATTTCAAAATGGCGGAGATATGGAGGTTTTTGCAATTACAAACTTACTGGCGGTGTTGGTAAACTGACTCGAAATTATGTCGATGTATGGAGTTACAGTTTTCCAATGGCAAAGTTAAGTTTGTCGCAAGGCCAATCATTATTTCTTACTTTTCAAAGGGTTTTTGTTTTAGATTCAGTTTTTTTGAAGTCTTTTGTCGTGAGGTCTACAGCTCACGGAGCCACTAGTTTACTATTTATTATTATTGTAACAAAAAACATGTCATGTAGATTAAAGCACTACCTGTGTTCTAAGCTATGCGGCAGGGCGGAAGGCGATGCTCTCGCTCTACGATTGTTTATGCTTTCCCCAAACCGAGCAAACCGGAGTAATGAGTGTCAAGTGGATGCGACACCATGCGCTGCACGCTTTGAATTCGATGCTTCATTGCACGCTCACTAGGTGACTCGCAAAAGATTTGCAAAGATTATTCACATCATATTGTATTTTATGTTCACGAACAAGGTATCTGCGTCATACACACGTTTAGGTTCAGGACTGTCCCCTCCTGTTCCCGAAAGTTAAGGACCCTGAGACTAGACTTTTATGCTTGGACGATATCCGCATATAGGAAATTAGGCATAGTTAAGGCCTGTATGAAGAAAAGTAAAATGAAGCAGTCGTTTTCGTTAACTTTTGGTCACAGGAGGGACAATTTTTGTTTCTTGAAATGTGTATTACCCATCCCCACTTTTATTAATTTTATAATTGCTTTCATGCAGTATGTGCGTGCATGTGATTCTTAGCATAGAGAAAAACATTTTATCCCGGAATAATGCACGGTTCCTGAGTTCATAGGTCTCTTTAAAAGCTTTGTGAATTCTCTGCCATACGGCATTCCATCTCAGAAGCCGCATTGCTCTTTGAAGACAGAATTAAAGTTCCTGAGCAACTTATTTCACTAAGTGACTCCTCAAAGATATATAGCACAAACTAGGTACTCAAGGTGATTAAAATTAAAATATACTGTTATTGACCGTTTTTGGGGTTCCGTACTCAAAGGGTAAAAACGGGACCCTATTACTAAGGCTCCGGTGTCCGTCTGTCCGTCCGTCCGTCTGTCACCAGGCTGTATCTCATGAACCAGGATAGTTAGACAATTGAAATTTTCAAAGATGATATATTTCTAAATACTAAAGAATAGAATAAAATAAATATTTTTTTGCCGTCTTCAAAGATAATGGTACGGAACCGTTCGTGCGCGAGTCCGAATCGCACTTGGCCGGTTTATTGTCACGTAACGGTAAAGAACATAATTTTGCTGTATGTTAGGAATACAAACAATAAATATAAAAATACCAAAATATCACTAATCTCTCATTTTTTATAACGAAAGCTACAACCGAATTCTCAATGTATTGAGCTATTTTATTTTAGCGCTTATATCGTATTTCAAGGCTATTATTTACTTTAAAAATATTCACCTTCCCCACCGCGGCTTATCCTTTTCGAAACTCTTATTGAATATAAAATCTAATAATATCATATTCGAGCGGGGTTTGAGCCTACTTTCCGTCATTTCAATCCCGTAATCTACTTTCTAACTTTAGGCCGGTATCGAGCT
This sequence comes from Tortricodes alternella, assembly GCA_947859335.1. Lineage (NCBI taxonomy): Eukaryota > Metazoa > Arthropoda > Insecta > Lepidoptera > Tortricidae > Tortricodes > Tortricodes alternella. Next base: position 9,437,868 of record OX401981.1, read on the forward strand.
GCAAAACCTTTACAAATGGACAGGAATCGAATGAAAGATAACAAAGACAATATTTACGTAATAAATACAAAAGGATTTATGACGTTTTATAAACTGAATAAGGCGCTTGTTGGTAATGTTTCGCCCATGTTACATTGTTTAAAAGTAATGCGCTTGAAAATTTACTCCTCTGCTGCACTGGGAGTGAATAAATAGCATAGAATGCGTGCAGATGCTTATGATCCTGGCATGTCGTAAAAGTCGACTAAAGGACGGGTCCACTCCAACATGGTGGACTATCTGTATGGGCGATGGGCTGATCACCTGTCACCATACGGTTCATCATACCATCTTAGGACTAATTAATCGACAGTGGCCACAAGTAGTCTTGTGGCTCTGCCCACCCCATTAGGGATTTCGGGCGTGATGCTATGTATGTATGTTTGTGTTGAAAATTTAGTCCTTTTTTTTGGGGTCCTTACCTCGAAAGGAAAAAAACTAAATATTATTATAGGATCACTCGTGTGTCTGTCTGTCTGTCCGTCTGTCACAGCCAATTTGCTCCGAAACTACTGGGCCGATTGAGTTGAAATTTGGTAAACATATGTAAGTCGGTGACCGTAACACGGACGCGTGACGTAACTATATGAATTTTAAACATGGAGGCCACTTTAGAAAATTAAAGAAAAAAGTTATGCAACCTATATCGTGTGACATATCAAATGAAAGAACTTATTGTGAGGATCTGAAATATATTTTCTTTTGAATTTCAAGTAAAATAGTTTAGAAGTTATTTAGAAAAAAAGGCGAAAATTTACCATTCCCCTTATTTCCGAAACTACCGGGGCTAAAAGTTTGAAAACAATACAGAAAATATTTCGTTACCTATAGATTACAGGAAAACCTATAAGAAGTCTATGGTATTTAAAGTAACGTAGTAAATTTCAGATAATTATGTACGGAACGGAACCCTCTCCATCCTCGGTTTTTTTTATAAGGATAATGAATGCCTGTGTCGGTATGAAATAATTTGAAGTGCTTGGCAATTTCTAGTTCCAAATAACCCAAATAAAGTATAACATCTTGCTAGTATTTTACATACCAAATTTTCTTATCAATTGTATATCACTGGATCCTTTTACTGAGCCTAAGATGTCCGTTCGCTCGTTAGTTTAGGTAAAGACTTGTAAGTTATAATCTGAAATTGCAAGGGTTTATAGTTAAGCAATAAAATGTATATGTTACATTGTCTCATATAAAAATATTTATATGAATTTTTATATAAATGACAAGGAAATTGGATTGGCAGCCAGGCGGGTGGTATATTAACCTAACTAAGAAGTAAAATAGAAAGAGTCCTTTGTGCGTGAGACCGATTCACACTTAACTAGTTTTTGAAATGTTACTAGCTGCTAGTAACGAGCCCAAATTGAAAGGCAAGACTTTTTTGCTTGATTGGTATCGAATATACTGTTAATGGAATTAAATGCATTTCTTTGTATTTGAAGAAGCTATGTATATTTTGAAATACTATTAAGCGTCATACAACGCTGTTCTGCTGCAAAAACTCGATAAAAGTTAACGATGCCTAGCATGCTTTTTACGCCGCTAAAAGCTAATGGGAAGTTAAATGAGCACGAATATACAATTCCCTATAGGTAATTAAACAAGTTATTAATGAGCGCTTACATTGTTAAAATGTAAATTTATTTTAATATTAAGAGGAAAAGTATTACCAGGGGTGCAAAATGTGTAAGGAATAAGTCACAGGGCAATATTCTGATAGTAGGGAAGAACCTGAAGATTCAGAGGAATCAGAAATAGAGCAGAGAATGACCTTTCCAACTAGATTTGATAATTTTGCTATAACTAAAGTAGCTAAGTGACATAAAACTAGACCCTCAGTCGCTCAAAGAAGCAAACCAACGTTGATTCAAAGACTGTTAAATTGAAACTTGGTATGGATGATGAGATTAAATCATTGAAAAAACCAAATTTAGGAGATGGTCCTTTGCCTGAGAAAAGAAAAAAAATTCTATGCAAATCGATTAACAAAGTCAAAACCAAGCCAAAAAAGAGGATCGAACAACTTAAAGGCCGAATAGTCATTGAAGGTTACTCTCAAAAAAAATTAAGCATAATCCTAAAAAAAATCCTGTATAGTGGTCAAAATGAGCACAATTTAAGCCGTATTGAGCGTTGATACATTTCTCGAGATTACATGACTTTATTTCAGTTTGACGTATCCACAGCTTTTCTCTATGATACTTAAATGTAAACAATGAATCAGCTTTAAAACTGACTCAGAATCTACCTAGTTAAATTCAGTGGACTGAATACATCAGGATACGCAACTTCTTTGTAAGAAAACCATTTTCAGAAGGTTGGTGATCAATAAAGTGGCTAATATAATGACCAAACCACTATTCAAACCAATACTAGTTATATGGTTTGAGAAAAGACTAACTTATCCTAAAGTCGTAGATCGTGAGCAGTTAATAGTTGAAATAGCGAAAACTGGAACCATGACACAAACTTTCTGTTCAAGTTAACATACCACTTTACACTTGCTCGATGCCCATATTCGCTTCACGGTTTGGGTAGGTACTATATGTTTAGTATATGGAGAAGGTTTTGAATGTAGTGGTTATGTGTAATGACACATCGCTTTTACGTTAGTGGACACATACCGTGCACTTAGATATTTGAAGCTATCTCCATAAAGTAGTTAAACAGAATATATGTAGGGATGTTTTGGCTTGCAACTATGAACTTTCTATTATAGTACTTACCGCAAAATATTTGATAAAAAATTCATGTCCAAAGTTATAGTACGAAAAATACAAGGTAAAAAAGTGGTGTTAAAGTCAAGTATTATAGGCTACATATCTAACACGGTTTTGTAACACGTAACACGTTAAAAACGTAACCTAAACGCTTTTCAAATTTCCAATGTTATTCATTGTTAAGAGCTCGGATATCGTTTGTTGTTTTGATGAGAAATCGTGTGGTAAATCGAACTCAACTGCCAATTATCCCGAGTCATAGGTATGATCGATTTGACAGCATTTGTCAAGGGCCCGAAACGACAACGCTGGCTCCATTTACTCCGCTGATATAACCTTGACGGGGTGTTAAATCTGAAGAGCATTTGTAGTCAGTATTAGTTATGCAGGTTTGTAAAAAAGTGGTATATCCGTTAGTCCTTATGCATTGCGTAGTATTTTTTATTTAAATAAATATCAAATTTAAAACAATGATCATAATTAATCAACAATATACTTTTATCTACACCCATATCATAAAACCTCCATTGGTTAATCAAAAACCGTATGAAATGACCACCATTTCGACAACCAATTAGGAAAAACCAGTGCTGCGATAAAGAAATAACATGACTTCTTTATCGTTTTTAGTAAAGAAATGAGATTAAATTTGGAACAGCTGTCAAAACTCAAGTGGGTCTCTATTCTAGTATCCATAGATATTAAAACAGTTATTGATACGAAACGTCAATTCAGTATGTTTTTTTAATATAAACTGCACAATATTTGATCTCAAGTGACGTGAGAATAGAGACTTCATCCGTTTGTCTATGATTTAAAAAAAAATGGTCTTGACGGAGGATCGAATCGCCGCCATGTTGGTGTTTTGCTGAACGAAAGTAGAATTGTTGTTGAATTGAATAGAAAAAGTTGTTTGTAATTTACATTTTAGTTGAAAATATGAATAGTAAGTAGTCTTCTCGGAGTGTGTGTGATGTGAAAATGCGCCGGATATCGGAAATATGCAGCCACGATTGCAACAAATAACTTGTTGCCAGAAAATATTGTTTCTGAACCCATCATGGAGGATTTATAATATGTGTGTAGATAAAGTTATGTATGCAACTCTGCATAATTTGGCCTTAAAACACACGTGCGATCTTATCATGAAAACCGCACTAGTGTTTTAAGGCCTATCATTATGCAACCGTTCATAAACTACTATTCTGTCAAAGCAAAATCAAACATCACTGGAACTATTTAACTGCGATGAATGGAAGATAAAACGCTGAGATAGCTGAAAGTTAGCTGAAACCCTCTTTAATAATTGAAATTAATTCTGAGCGGGTGACAAACCGTTAAGCCAGCTTAGTAAGAAATGTACAGACTGGAAATTTCTCAGTTTAACTAAAGACTTGAAAGAGTTAATCGAATCGGTTATCGTTAGACTTCTCTCTCAGACTAAAGTAATGTGAAAGCGATGGTATTATTTCGGTCGGTTTTAGTTGAGGGCTCTGAATCGCAAAGCTAGCGCCTTGGCGGTTGTCACAGTAGATTGAACAAAGTTAGTGTTCATTTGCTTGTTCATATCTCGACTGTTTGCTCATGCTCATTGACAATGACAGCAGCCGGAAACCATATGCTGTTTGTACTAAGGGGGTTTCGATCCATTTGAAACAATTGTTTGGCTCTGGGTGCGTTGGAAAGTTCGCACAGAATCTGAGGTGAAACCGACTCAGCGCTTTAATAATTCGACGGTTTGCTCCTGATGTAGTATTATAACTGCAAGGGTGGGTAGGTACAGGTTAGACGTATTAACTTTTACACTCGGTTAAGCAAGCAAATTCACGTCCTGGTAAATTTAGCGCAGTTAATTCTGGGAACACGGTCGGTAATTGCTATAACCGATTGATTTCGTAGAATTGAACATAACACGGCAATAACTCACTTTGATTTTGAAATTTTGGTAATAGCTATTAAGCTGTTTTCTAGTTTCATTGGCGTTCAAATATTCAAATGATACGCGAATCTCAATTTCAATATTGACACTGAATTGTATGCATAAAATAAAGACAAAAACTCGGTACCATCGCTTTGTGGGTTATATGTACATAATATGAATACAAATGGTGAAATGAACACGACTATTCGACCAGGAGCCACAATGGGTTTATTTTAATTAACCCGCGTTGATTGGCAGGATATAGTTTTTCCTGGTTTATTTATTTAATCACTGGGTAGCTTAATAAATTTGTTTGTGGCGATGGCGATATGCTGTTGTCACTATATTGGGTAACCGGGGCATCCAGAGGCCGTATCGTCCAAGCGTGATTGTAAAAAAATCCATAACATGAATGTTCATGGAATTCTGTTCATTGTCCGCTGCTTATGCCATGCTGCTAGATGAACAACAAAACACAATTATTTTTTGGCATATACTATGAGAGCATTCATGATATGAGTCATGATTATTAGATTGGCAACTTAGACAGCTGTCACGATTTGAGCACTAAAGTTGCTCTTCTGCTGCCCAAAAATAATTCATCGAGCTTGTTAATGTAAATTGTCATGAATGAGTCATCGTTAAATTATACAATTTAAATTGAATTCATTTAATTTGTTTGAGATACAATGATGAAATTTATACATTTCCAACTTGCTACTAACTTGTGGCTCCGTGAGCTGTAGACCTCGCGACAAAAGACTTCAAAAAACTGAATCTAAAACAAAAACCCTTAGAAAAAAAAAAAAAAGATTGGCCTTGCGACAAACTTAACCTTGCCGTTGAAAAACTGATATCTCCATACATCGAGTCAGTTTACCAACACCGCCAGTAAGTTTGTAATTGCAAAAACCTCCATATCTCCGCCATTTTCATATATTTCGAAAAACTGAATCGATAAAAAAAATATTATACGGTTACTGAACCTCCTCACAAAATTTCACGAGAATCGGTTGAGAACTGCGAGCTGTAGACGAGAACAAATGGACATCCGCTGGACATTGGACAACGGACATACGAAAGCATTTTTGCCCAAGCTGAAACGGAGACGCTTCGCTCGCTTCGCTCGCTCGGTCGATAAGTAAATGGATCAGTATATAGCCAGGCATCTTTATCTCCAACAGCTCATTGCCCAACGACAGAACTAAAAGAATCCTAAACTCGATGATAGTAGCCGGCTGTTATCAGTAGCCGTAAGTCTGATATTTTTTTTTGAGCGCCGGAACAAACTGGCGCCTACAAAATGGTTAACTACATTTGGGTATAACTATAAATTAACAGTTGCAGATGATTATTATGATGATAATAATTTCTCCTCCTTGGTTTTGATGACAGCTACATCTTTATGTTCGATTAACTACTAATATATACTTGATACAGCTCCAATCAAAATGTAGCTGAAATACGTTTGGATGGACTAAATATTTATATATTACTCTGAATAATGGCAAATAAATGGAAAAATGGTGGCTTTTTTATAATAAATTTACTATAGTAATTAGGTGTCCTCGCCTCACCCATTTGGCATGTGGTCTCTGAATTGACAGGGTTGCCGGCGCGGAAAATTAACTGAGTATCTGGGCCTTAATTGGACGATAAAAATATCTGTAGTTTTCATAAAGTAAGAACTATATTTAATCCGGAATGAGGAAAGCACGGAGACAAATCAAAACCGGGTTATTTCTTAATGATAAATATATACATATCTTACAAAGACTTCCGAAATAAAGTGTACTGTCGTTATTTTAAAGAACATCCGAAGAAATGTGAGGAACTGTAACTAAATGTAAATGTAACTGTAGTAAATGGCAAACACCTCATTCAAGAAAAAAATTGGAACTTTTACTTTTATTGATGTTTGACATCAACCATAATGATTTGTACCCTATATTAATAACGACCAATGCATTAATCAAGTAATCTAAGAGGCAGGTTACACACTTCTGTATTTAATCAGTTCGCTCCGTCAGTCTGGTCAGAATGAGGACCGGAGATTGACCGTCAGACGATCATTTTCGGATAATTCTGTCAAGACTGACGGACTGAACTGATGAAATACTGAGCGTGTAACCTGCCTCTAATGGAAGTTCTGTAATACTTAAAACTATATCGGTAATTTATCTTTAAGTAAAAGTATCTCCAGTAGAGGAAACAGTAATAAGAAAACTCTTTTCCAATATTGAGTTTAAAACTAAGTAATCAGACGCCACGGGATACTTTAATAAAGTTTTATATTTAATCTAGAAGGTTGTAAAGTTCCTATATCATCATGCGACTAACTATAAATTGCTGCAGATGCCATCAATACTTTGGAGTAAGGTATGTTATAGTAAATTAGGCGAAAGGTGCAATTTTTGAAAATGCCGCGTTTTACGACCTGATATATGTGCTGAGCTTCGTATGTGATTTTTCAGGTTCTTATTTAGTATGATGGAATGAGATGTTACTTTAGTCCAGTAGCAACATTGTTAACCGGTTTTATTTAGCTTATCATGTTTGTCTTGTGTGGGTCAAATTTAGTAACTGTAATTTTACTCCCTTCCTGTTAACCTCTAGTTTTGATGACAATACAGAAGATGGCCGCTACCTCAAAATGGCGGATTAGATTATTTTATTACAACTCCCTCAATATGGGTATCAAATGAAAAGGCTTGACTTAGTAGGTACCTACACATTGAAAATATTCCAAATCCAAGATGGCCGCTGCCACAAAATGGCGAACTACATTTTTTATTTTAATCCTCCGGATATGGATATCAAATAAAAGGGCTTAACAAGTAGAATACAGTACACTTTACATTTTTTTAGATTTTAGTACATTATCTGCATCATTATTGTTTCTTTACAAATGAAACAGTCTAACTAAAAACGTTTCTAAAGAATTATTTTGTAAATTGACTTACCTATAGTATTTATTTGTATAAAAGTGTATCTATTAATTTTATAACATTTCCAGTTAGAGTGTATTTTGTTCACGATTGTCAGCACACATCTTCACCGCGAACCCGCAAAATAATAGCGAAACAAAAAGAGGTAGAGTAACATGCAACATACGCGATAGGGTAGGTAGGACATATTAGGACCGAGCTTCACTAGTATGGTTTCGCAGCAGAGAGGTGTACTAACGGCGTAGTCAACCTATAAGTCGTTTAGTCTCCCTTTTGTCCACTTGGTTATGGCTATTGCGATGCCACAGTTTATATTAATAATGGTATAATTTTGTCTAGTAGAGTTCACTTATTTTTAGGTCGTATAAATTCTTGCATAATTTTGACAGATTTTTGAGTGTTGGAAGAATTAACTGCAGTTGTAAGAGTTACTCCGTAAGGGTGAAATAACATGAAATTATGTAATGATATGAAAACGCATGTAATGTTGGAGGCATCATGCAGTGGACTAACACAAGGTGATCGGTGATATTATTTTCATCAGGTATTTCTATTATAGCTGCTCATGGTTTTTTTACAACTATTTCTTAACAGTTTTGTACAGTTTCTAGAAATCAATCTATCAGTCCTTTATTTAATTTTTTTAATTCTACGCCAGAATTTGGAAAAGTTTTCATTTAATTTCATTTATTTGCCATAAATTGTATGTGTATACATAAAGATGTATACAGAAAGCTATTTAGCATACAGTTATAATTCATACTTATTCAATTCAATTTAACCCCATTGGGTGTAGCATAACTTTATTGTAAAAAAATATAAATCGGTATTATTAAAATTAGAATTAAAGTAAAAAATAAATAAATATATTTCTTATTATCAAGCGTAATAATAACATTACGAGTAAATATTTAATTTAATAACAATTATATTATATGTCATAGAACTCGTTCATAGTATAGGGGCATTTATCTATGAGGTACTTTTTCAGCGACACGTGAAATTTAGTGAGTGTTAGGGACTTTATTTCAAAAGGCAATGCATTATAGATTTAAGCAGCGACAAGTTATTGTATGTTGTGACGTTATAACACGTGATACGATTTAGCCATCCTGTATTCGAGTTAGAACTTACAAATATTTACGAAGCGTGTGCACCAACTGATTCAATCAAACCGTTATAAACTCGAGGGAACGAGGCGAGTTGGAATGTTGAATAAAACAGTCCGTAGGGGCGAGTGTATGCAACTTGCGAATCTCGTCTGCGATGCATACCCCGGGCGATTTGGTGAGTTTTATTCCGAACAAAGTATAGCTAAGTTGATGGCCTCGTTGTGCGTCATGCTTTCATTCAGGTGTGAAGAATTGTTGTTTGTGTTAAGAAACATGTAAGTTTCAGTATGTACAAGGAACTCCGGTATATATCCGGTAATAATAAGGTTCTAAACTAAGTTCGATAAACGTACCTCGGTTAGCTTTGTAAACCTCCCGTGCAGAGCACATGACAAGCACGTAGTGAAATCTGGCGCCTCATTCGGGAACGCTAAGTGATTCTGTAGCGACTCGTAAGCCAGATTTCTCATCTCGCTCTTACGCATTACGCGTCGTGCGGAAGAGTGGGATGAGAAATCTGGCTTATGAGTCGCTACAGAATCACTTAGCGTTCCCGAATGAAGCGCCTGTTCTACTTACTCGTAATTAGGTTTTTATCGTAAATTTGTATTCTCAGAGTTTAGTTGTTTCATTGGAAAATACTCAATCTTCTAAGAAAATAATGCATGATTAATTTAAAATACAGTCATATAATTTATAGAACAAAAAACAGACTTCAAATAGCCTTTGAAAAGTACCAAAGTTTTTTTTTCACATTTTATTTATTATCCTGTGATTTAACGACACACATTTAATACATCAAGTAACAATAGCATAATGCCAATTGCTCATCACCATTTACAAACTGTTGCTATCCACGGTGCAAAGATGTCAATCGTTGAGGAGTTCTCCTGGGTTTTCAATTTTACTACATGAATTTTCATGGACATAAGTTGCTTCAGAACTTTATACAGCAATTTAATCGCCAACCGTGAACGCGTAAGAGTTCCGGTGATCATCTATGGTCTTCATCAACAGTTCCACTTCACCAAATAATGATTTTGGAACGTAACTGCTTGAGTTATTACAGAAAATACTAAAATTGATCTATGCTTGCCTATAATATTTGAAGAGTTCCATTGATTCCTCATAGATCCTCTCATCATAACTCGACCTTGACGACAACGGGACCAAACTGGAGGTATACCCTACCGATTAAAAAAAGAATTTTCAAAATAGGTTTATAAATGACGGATTTCTGAAGTAACAAACATAAAAAAAAAATACAACCGAATTGAGAACCTCCTCCTTTTTAACCGACTTCAAAAAAAAGGAGGAGGTTTTCAATTCGGTTGTATTATTATTATTATTATTTTTTATGTTTGTTACTTCAGAACTCCGTCATTTATAAACCGATTTGAAAAATTCTTTTTTAAATCAGTAGGGTATACTTTCAGTTTGGTCCCATTGTAGTCGGAATCGTAGGAATCGATGGAACTCTTCAAATATTATAGGCACGCATATAGCAATTTTAGTATTTTCTGTAATAACTCAAGCAGTTACGTTCCAAAAGCAATATTTGGTGAAGTGGAGCTGTTGATGAAGACCATAGATGATCACCGGAACTCCTAAATGATGAGTATTTCACGGTTGGCGATTAAATTGCTGTATAAAGTTCTGAGGCAACTTATGTCTATGAAAATTCATGTAGTAAAATTGTTTTTAGTGTCATTTGATAGGCTTAGGTCTAAAACGGATAGAGCAATGGAAATTGTGTAACTAGGGTAATCCGTTTAGAAGTTATTAGGGATTTTCGATACTGAAAATTGACAAACGTAAAATTTTGTAGGTATGTTATTTTAGTTATTATTAATTTATATTTCCATTCTTCTCGTATTATTTTCAACAGTAAATCAACTAGATACGAGTGCCACTACCACGATAGTTTTTTGTGCATAAGCCATAGTTGACAACCTTAGAGCGACTGCCGAGTGTAGGCATGAAAAGTGAAGTACATACATGTGATTCACTTCTGTACTTGCAGCCTCTTTTGTGTTTACAGCCTCTGAAGGAACGCAAAGATCATACAGAGCTCTGCGTATGCAGTACAACAACGCATAGAGGGTGCTGATGGGGCGTCCGCACTTCTACAGTGCCTTGGGTATGCTCGCGGAGGCGCGCATAGATTGCTCCAAAGCCATTATGCGTACGTGTGTCGCGGCCCTGTGATGGGGCTGGCGCGTGCCCCAACGGGCGTCCTGATTATGATAACAGACAGACTGATGTATGGTCCATACGTCTCCCACTGCTGCAGGTTGTACTCTCCTAGCACAAAGTGTTGAATTCCCCACAAACGTTGAATAAGTCTACTAATGGGGAAGTAGCATGAAAATCAAAATGAAGTTTAAATGATATATTATGAAAGTAAACGTAAACATGAGTTTTTAAAAATATGGTATTTCTATTACTCAGCACTTTCCAATACAAGATGAAAAAAAAAATGCATCTTCCTTATTCAATAAAGTGTGAGTCTCCTTGTTACTTGAATTAAATAAATTATTATTATCACTATTAATAACGAAAAGGTTGGATGTCAAGAGCAAAAACCGGAAGGACAGGTGAGTCTATTTCTCCGATGTTATAATATAATAAATAATAGAATTAGGACAACGTTTTAGTCGGAGGATGTCTGCTTCTAGGCCTGGCCCCCAATTCTCGCTGTATTCGAGATAATGGCGATTTCGAGATTAAACGTCAGATTCATACAGGTGTGTCAAACGACTGTATGCACTGACGTTTTATCTTGATTGTGAGATTATCTCGAATGCACCGAGAATTGGGGGCCTGAAAAAAACTTACGTGTCTATAAGTTTCAATTAACGATGAAAGATATATTTATATGTAAGTAGGTAATAAAACATTTATGTACCTACTACCTTATCTTGTTAGCTATGATTTCATTTCAAGTAATAGCACTTAGCTATGAAGAGAGGATAACTCATTTTAATTTTAAGTAACGTCTTGACGATAAGTGCTATCATGATTCTTTTAAGTAGAACTGCTGCCGATGGAAACCTTTTTCGATCAATTCAAGACGTTATCGATTTAGTTATTCAAGTTTAGTTAAGGTGGTAGACTGTACTAGGTGGTAGACTAGTACAAATAGAACAGTGCCGTGCCGTATCATACTTTTAACTAAAGTACCAATATGTCGTCGACTACAGTTTTCTAACATGCATAATAATTGTGTCTATCATGGCCTCTATTCGGTAAGTGCTAAATGATGTATTATATCGTCACTAAAATACCCAAACCTCGAATGTGAACGTCAATCAAACACGTAGAAAACTTCGACACATTCGCGGTGTTGGCATTTTATTGACAATTATACTAAATCACTTAGAGGCCTATTTCTGACTAGTACTCTATAAGTTAAAAGTCACGATTTATTTAAGTACTCCTTTGCTGCACTGGGAGTGAAGAAATAGCATAGAATACGTGCAGATGCTTATCATCCTGGCATGTCATAAAAGTCGACTAAGGGACGTTTTCTCTCCAACATGGTGGACTTTCTGCATGGGCGATGCCTTTGTTCGCTGGTTACCAGATTCGTAAAAGACCAGATTCTCAAAATACCGGATTCGCAGAATACCAGATTCGCAACAGATCAGAATCGCAAAACACCAGATTCTCATGATACCAGATTCGCAATACACCAGAAATAGAATCATGCATAAAATTTGAAAACGAAAACAATAAATTAAAACTTTCTGGTTATCTGCGAACCGAAAATACTAATCACAATGAGAAATATTTAAGGATTGGTAAAATATACAGTTAAAAACCAGTTTACAGTTCTGATCTTTTGCGAATCTGGTATTATGAGAATCTGGTGTTTTGCAATTCTGATCTTTTGCGAATCTGGTATTCTGAGAATCCGGTGTTTTACAAATCTGGTGTTTTGCGAATCCACTGTTATGCGAATCTGGTATTCTGAGAATCCGGTGTTTTGAGAATCTGGTGTTTTGCGAATGTGGTAACCAGCGACTAAAGGAAGTAGTCTTGTGGCTCTGCCCACCCCATTAGGGATTTCGGGCGTGATGCTATGTATGTATGTCTTCATTAAAATTCTAAGCAAAGCCCATGTCGCATTAAAAATAAATATATATACTGCAAACTTGAGAGGCTAGAAAATAGAGACATTCACTACATTTTTGAGCTATCCATATTTGAGTGCCCATTGAATAATAAACACGGTGAATAACAAATATCAATTTGGTCTGGTTACTTAGTTTTCCTCTGAAAATGGACTAAAACCTTTGTTAGATTCTAGGGCCAATTGTTCACGCGTGACGCTAACCGCATAAAGAGGCACAGTGTGAGTTCAAAATTAGTTCCCGCATTGCAACGCTAGGGGGTGCTGCGGTCGCGTCATTCACGCTCATTGCTTTGGGCTGTACAAACATTAGTTTCGCGGTTTCGCATAGCTGTTTAGTTGATGTTTTCAGAATCAGGATTAAATTTAACGATTGTCTCCAGTGACCTAGATTATTGGTTTCTCGGTCAACGAGGGAACGCAGTCACGAGTCCTTGACAGCAGGAGTGGCATCCTAAGCAATATAATGATCTATATCAGAGGTAGTAAACCTTGGGTACTAATGTCGAAACACGAATTCAAGTTGTGCTAACAAATTTATTGTTAAGTATTAGTTATTAGTATCAATTATGTTTTTCCCGCAGTTGAGTATGTCTTACGTGTAGGTACCTATATTTATAATTTGTCTTGTGATAAGGTACGATTATGATAATTACTATAATAAATAATATTTTTCAATCCAATCTTTTTACCGGGCTCAGTTAACTTTTTCTAGTACCTATATTCTTTGACGGTGCAATAAGATGTTATACTTATGTTTAAATTACGTTTATTCATATTTAAGTATGTATATTCATTTGTTGCGTTGTGTGGTTACATGAGGTTTTAAAAATATTACCATCGTCCCGAAATTTCATGCCATGTTAAGTAATAATGTTGAAAGTTGCCACTTCAATGCAAAGATTGGCTTGCAATATAGATATTGAGGCAATTTCCAAGCCGCGGCGGTCTCCGCTATTGGCTTCATCACTTTTACCTTTATTGAACTTTAAAAATGTTATACGTTATTGCTTTATGTTTAAAGTACCTACCTATCATTTAAGGAGCAGCGCCTCTATTCGGGAACGCTAAGTGATTCTGTAGTGACTCGTAAGCGAGATTTCTCATCCCACTCTTCCGCACGACGCGTAATGCGTAAGAGCGAGATGAGAAATCTCGCTCGCGAATCGCTACAGAATCACTTAGCGTTCCCGAATGGAGGCGCTGTGCCTCCTTCTGTATTCGACATGCCTAAACGCAAATAATTTTGCTACGATGGTGGAAAGGCTTATTTACTTTATATTTATCGCTTAGGCTACGTCGAATGGAGGAGAGGCCCAAATTAATGTTTTACGAAATGTTTTACATTTGGCACGAAGTGTGCGTTGAAGCTACGGCCCAACCACGTCGCTTTTCAAAAATAAAACTGTGTTATAATATTCGAACCGGTTCAAAAAAATCGGCAACTTTTAGAATTTTCATTCCTTGATAGTTTCCGGTATTCCCTTCGCATCCTTTATTCAGTTCTCTTGAAATGGGATCGAGTATTCAAATGCGTTTCAGAGTACGAATTTGTAGGAACCTTTCACAAAACTGCGTCACTTGTGTAAACAATATATTAGATTTTCTCGTTTTGTAAAGGTTTTAGAGCCAAATAAATTTCGTTAGAGGGATTCTGTTAGTTTTCTTGTTCTTGGTTTGTGAGAAAATGTATTATTACATTTATTGTTACTTACAAAATGTACAAGATTGTTTTGGTTAATTTTATAGCTTGACGTACGTTTTAAATTATTTTCAGCATTTAACAGAACTCTGCAAAACTTAAAACGATTCAAAATGAATCGGAGTCAAGCTATTCAAGTTCTTAGTTCCAGTAAAAAGAAGAATTCTTCTTCCTAAAGCCGGAACTCACCGAAGTTAACCTTTGTCAGGCATTTGTGCTAAGGACAAAACCCTTAAGAGCATCGTTGAAGTAAATTTCAATGCGCCAATTTAAAACGCCATCGTTCTCAAGCCAATAAAACATTTCAATTGTTTAAAAGAACTGGGTTGAACTTAATATTTTGTAAAATTCGTATTGCTGTCTTTATCTGAGCTAAGTTGGCTTGCCAGTCGAGGTATAGCAATTAACGTCTAAAGTGTCATAGCTTACTCCATATAGTAATCGACACAGAATACGTAAATCCACGGGATGGACGAACCAAACTGTACTATACAGCTCAAAGAACTTCTTTTCCACTTAGCCAACTTATTTATTGCCGAAGTACACCCGAGAATTATTATACCTACCAAATTTCCTTCTACAAAATGTTCAATAAACACTCTTATAGGGCTATGAAGAAATTCGGCATAGAAACTTAGCAAATAAATAACACCATGTTTACACGATACCGCTAGAGCACCCTCTTGTGTGTCCGCAAACACTATCCGTCAACGTCGACGTACCTCTTTGATTCACTTGGATTTTGGATAGTGCAAACACGCCCTTACAGCCTATTTATAGCGGCCTCCTGCAATAGAAGCAAATAGCAGTAGGTAGGGTGTCCGTCACGAGCGATTAGGGCAATTCGTGATTTCAGGGTAGGCTTTGTGGACGGACATCCTCGAAAGCTTGTTGTGGGCTTGATAGGATAAGCTGTTTGCTTGTGATGTTTATCCTTATATTGTAAACTAGCTAGCCAGGCCGCGAGCGTGCCTCTTGGGTGCACGTTAGTGCGTCTATGCGTTGCTTTGGTGTATGTGTGTGTATGTGTGTGTGTGTTTGTGTGTTTTACTGCCTGTAATATTTGTTTTGACCGCTCAGCTCCGTAACGGCTGAATGATTTTAAATGAAACTTGGTATATAGTTATCTTAGGTCCTGGAGCACTGAAAAAATGGATGGGCTAGAAATAAAATAAAAAATTGCTAATATTAACCAAGCGATTTATTTTGGATAGAGCTTGCAAAGTTGTTTGCTAACATCAAACAAGTCAAAGCGATCACATGTCTATAATTAACAAAGCTGTTATTTATTTTCAAATAAGTCTCGGTTGTATGTAGCTGTAAAATTTTAGCCAAGCCCAATTGGTACTTTGCTGGCACCTCGCTTTTTCTGTGTAATAAAACATCCGGTAGGTATTCTTTAGCCCAGAAAATTTAAACGTTCCCAAGGGAATAAAAAATAATCAAATTCCACGCCGACGAAGTCGCGGGCAGAAGCTAATTATAAAGGGAAGGAATAACAATCAAATGTGTTTTAAAAGTGCAATAGAGAAACAGCCTCTTGTTTTCTGAAAATTCTACTTTAAATATAATCTAGCCTGCTGTATTACTCGACTAAGCGCCAGCGAGCAGAGTTTGCGAACGGAAAACCAGCAAGTGACGTCTTGCGAACACCGCGTCATCCACGCATGTAAATTCAGGTTAATAGAAATACATTTTAGTAAGCTTATTTGGTGTATGCTGTGACAAATAAGTACATTAGCGAGATATGTCTGCTGAAAGCATGCAATATTTGTTTTATTTAAATATTCAAGTAGGCTATAATAGAGGTCGGTATGAGGTATTCAATGGATAAACCTTGAACTACAAACGGGGGCAGAGAGGTTATTACTTAAATACAAAATATATCGTACAAGGTGACTTTGAAGACGAAAACAATGCTGCCGGCTCACTTGAAGATGGCCAATAGGTATAACGAAATAACTCCGACAATAAAAAAGTCTTTAACTGTAGCTAATTAACTAAATACAAAAAGATAACTCTAGTGTTGTCGATCTACAAGGCGTTTGATTGTCATATTTGATTATTAATCAATGTCATCTGTCAAAATTAATAGTTGTAAATGTCAATTCAATTAAATTAGTGGCCAATTTAAAGGAAATAAATTAGGCTAGGTATGTGGATGTGTGTAATGGAAATGTAGGAATTTCAACCGACAACATGGATATAGGTTATCGAATTTGTGGAATTCAGTTTTCAAGCGTTGAAATATATCATTGATTGAAGTGTCGGATAGTGTCAGTGTAAGTAAAAAAAGGCTAAGAGCGGGTAGTTCAAAAAAATTGCACGTCTCTAATATGCTGATACTCGCCACTTTAGTTAGCTCGTGACTACGGCCGTTGCAATATGGTCGAAACGTCAAGGTAAATAATAACTTACTATCGCGGTTAAGTCCCATTCTTCGTACAAATATTGTTTAAATCGTAAAAAAATTAACACTAACTGGAATATCACATACCGTTTGAAATTGCGAATAGAAATTAGTGCACTTAATTGGCTCTACGTTTCTATGATTCTAAAAACCATCGTTCGAATTACTGTTTTCGGATCAGTCCCGAAACTTTTTCCATTTTCTTCCAATCACTGACCAGTTGTTTCGTACCATTAATATTGCACAACTACAGTATTTCACTGGTCTAATGGCCGTCTCAGTAATGTCTACATCATCGGTCAACGTCGGGTCGTCCCGGCTTTTTGCCGCTCTCTATGAACCTCCCTTATTCACTTTACTGAGTGTTGTGATTTTAGGATAGGAGAGGAAAAAGAGAGAGGGCAATGATATTTTTGAAGTTTCATTTCTTATAAGTAGGTACTGCCTAGTCTAACTATGGGACAGGGTTGTGCCCAACAGTAGGATGGTCTGCGCGCGAGCTCCGAGGAATCTTAACGCACGTTAAAGTAAATTATATGTATATACCTCGTGCTAAAGTTCTCTGTGCTTTTTAGTAAAAGGTGATGCTCGTTGTTGCCAATTTCACACAAATTTTATATAACTCATGAGTAATCTCATGAGTCCAAGTCCATGAGTAATCTCATGAGTATAAGTTTGTCCAATGAAAATGATGTTTGAGCACTTTACATGCATCGACTGGAACAAATACCTAGCGTGAATAAAATCTAATTAAAATGGTTATTATAAGCTTTCTCGTTTTTAACAGTCCTCGCCAGCGGCTCCTATTTTTTTCAATCTATTGCCTTTATTTTTAGCCTTTGTATATACCTATCTTCATTCTTCGGCAACTTATGTACAGTTCTTTATGTTACCGAATCATTGGAGACCACCACTATTTTAAATACACTTTTTTAATGCATTCCAGATATCGGCTTAAGCCAGTTTTAATTACTACCCGACAAGGTAAGCCGATTGATACCGCTCGTTTACCGCCGCCATTTTGTCGTTGGACTCTATTTTGCATGTCGCTTCCGCAAACAATTGAAAACGCGGATGACCAAACTCGCAATGGCTTATTCGGTCCATTGAAAAACTTAAATCTTCAAATCTTTCAATTTATATTTGACAATTTTATAAGTTCAAATAAAGTTTTCAAAAGAACAAAAAGCGAAGAATCTTTATATATATAAGAAGAGATGTCCTGACTGATTATCATCTAGCCGAAAGTACTGAAGCTAGAAATACGATTTAGAAATGTTTTTTTATAATCTGTTGCAAGCAAAATATCCACAGTACAAACATTAAGCTTAAAAATGTAAAAGTTACTTATCAGAGTTTCAAATCGAAGAGTTCTTTAAACTAAAATTAGTAAAGTAAAGCTCTTAAAATTATGGGTGTTCTATTTGAATATTCATCCAACATGATTAATAGCCAGATGTGGAATTTAATACTTAAACAAAAACCTACTCAACGTTATTAAATATTGTTACGAAAATACATCCCGGAATCTGAACAAATTTACGTAGGGCATTTAAAAAGTGTCACCCTCAAAGTGATGGATTGTTTCAGTGTAATAATGTGTTCTGCTTGTTATTATGGTTGTAATAATTGATTAATAATAATTTGTAGTTTTTTTCTTGTTATGCATTTTTTCTTAATGTTTTTAGAAATTGAGATACTTTGACGTATATGCCACCATAAAATCTTTCATAAACTTTACTCTTGGTTCCAAGAGGGAAGCCAATTTGTGAAACTGAGTTATGCTACTGACACTTTGTTATGTAAAACGAGCTTGGAATCAGCTGTATGGATAATACAGCTGATTATCTTATCCCCTTTTTGTTACCCTGTTCTTGGGTCATGGGACAAAATGCTTTATTTATTCTTCAATGATACACTTGTGTTGTTTAAATTTACAATTAACATTTGTGGTTGCGGCTATTAGCCACATCTTTCTCCCCAAGTTTTTCTTTTATTTAAGTAATAATATGCCAGAATAAGTAGTAACAAATACCTACTAAATCATAAGGGTAATAAACCTAAGTTTAGTTTCGTAACACAAAAAAGAAAACTTTACGAATTTCCGAGCAATAACTTGTCTCAGGGTCGCGGGTAGGTCGACTAAGATATCAGAGTCTATGTTTGTTTAATTAAAGTATAGTTATAATTTTATGCTAATTCTAGTGAATTAAAACTGCCTGAATCTTACATTTTCGTCGTGCTTGAAATAGCTTAGAGTCAAAGACTAGTGATCAAATTTTCTCAAATTCAGCAACAATGTGTTAAGTGTTACTGCGACAAAGTACCTAAGTGCTTCGCTAATGTGCAATAGCAGTGTCTGGGTAGTGCTCTTGGGTGGTGCCGACAACAGTCTGTAGCAATTGCCATGATATTTCTTTGCGTCGGAATGTCAAAGGCAATTTCGGTAAACGGTAATAATCTTCTATGAGTATACGCACAGTGATCACAGTTAACTGAATTATAGAAGCTCTTATTTATTTAACTGTTGAATGCAGCATGTTTTGTGTTTCTAAACATAAGTTTGAAACTAGTAAATAATTTTGAATATTTCTTAATTTAATACAATATCTTACTTAAATGATGCGCGAATACAAATCTGGAACCCGAGGTATGCAAATCTCACAAAAGGGGAAATATAATTCAATGTTACTAGGAAAAGTTAAGGTACATTCGAAATTTCGAACTTGTTGTTTAGGCTTTCTCGGCTCAGTAAGCTTTGAAAGTAAGTGGTAGAAAAAGTATGTTAAATAGTACCTTTATAATAATAGTTAGAGCTTTTCATTTATTCATGCGATTCAGTTGAAAAGTAATTCGGATTAACCCTACCGTAAGCTTGGGTTAAAATGTTGAATACAATATAAATATCTTAAAATCACCGTGACATAGTCATGAACAAGGTAGACATGTACCTATTTGTCATTCTGCGAGACAGGCCAGCGTCTCTATTCGGGAACGCTAAGTGATTCTGTAGCGATTCGCGAGCAAGATTACTCATCTCGCTCTTACGCATTACGCGTCGTGCGGAAGAGTTGGATGAGAAATCTCGCTTACGAGTCGCTACAACATCACTTAGCGTTCCCGAATAGAGACGCTAGACCAATTTAAATGTAAGTTTCTAAGCGTATTTGTCACTGTTTAAGTAAATATATTATTTCCATTTTCGTTTACTAGCCGTTACTTACCACAGATACTTCGTTTTATAAAAAGTTATCATCGGAGTTTATCGAAAAATAAAAATGAAACGCCTCTGATGTCGGATTTATTAAGTAGTCTGACTTGAATGGACTTACTTCAGACTGTCGGATCAGTAATTTCACAAACTGAATTGATTCTTGTCAAGTAGTACAAGTCTCACACGGAATATTTCCTTCTCGGCGCAGGATCACTCTTCTTTAGAAATTTTCACATTTGTTAGCACACTCAATTTTTTTTACAAGTGACGTAAAGAGATACACTCTAAAATCATGATAAAGAATAAGAATAAAGTGTAGAGCTGATTGTTTTTGTGTATTGAGACACAAACACTATACTTTATTGTTATTGCCACTAAATACCTACATCTATATACATAATATTAAAATCTTTAAGTGGAAAAAGTCTGTACATTGAAGATCAGGATGAAAAAATGCTAAAGAGGGCTGCAGAATGAGCAACACAAGACATCCCAATGGTTTTTGAATTTCGTGTTTGTTTGTCTGTTTTTCTGATAGTATGTGCGTGATGAACTTTACAACTACTGGATGGATTTCAATGTTGTTTTCGATACTATATTAAGGAAAACTTCAGGCAGGACATAGACTGTAGGAAGTGTTAGAACTAAATCTGGAAGGGAGTTAAAAGGGGGTGGAAGTTAGTACCTATGGAAAAAAACGAATTCGATGAGTTTATCAGCTTGAAACTTGGTATAAATACTCTTCAAAAAAACAATTGGGTATACGTTAAAGAAAAACACTAAACTAACCCTAAAAAGAAGTGTCTTGGGGCGGTACACTTTGCATGGGAAAAACCGATTCCATTTGTTTATCAAATTGAAACTTGGTATAAATGCAGTTCAAAACAAACAATAGGTAGGCAAATGAAAAAAAAAAACGAAACGACTCCTAAAAAGGGATGCCTTAGGGTTCTGAACATTGTAAGTATTGGAAAGACCGATTTAATTTGTTTATTAACTTGAAACTTGGTATAAATAAATGCAGTTCAACACAATCCGGGAATTGGAAATAGGGAAATTTTTATCCCTTGTAAGTCAAAAGTACCCGTGGGAAAAATCATAACCGAATTCTACACCGACGAAGTCACGGGCGAGTTTATAATAAAAACTTACTTTGAACAAGAAAATTACCAAGAATCCAGTAGTCGGGTTCTCTCTTAGGAGCAAGTTTTTGCTAAAAACGAAAAACACTGCTAATCGCAAAAATTGTAACGCATAGCGCCACGTGGCAATACGTATACATGCTCCGTTGGTATACCAATGACCTGAGCGGTACAGCAACCATTTTTGTAAGGGAAAACATTTTTTTTTGCATAAGTATTAGAGATTAGGAAAAAGAGGACGAGCGGTTGAGCAAATAGCGGAAATAGCTAAAAATGCAGGAGAGCGAGAAATCCCCACTATCAGCATTTGGAGGGTCGATTCCACGCTTCAATTACCGACTGCCGACTATTCAACTATTGTCGGTCGATCCAGTCATTATTAACCGAGCAGAATAGTTTTATTACAAGTACCTACACTTCATAACGTGGTCTCGTCTCGCAGATTCCATAAGTTGCTAGATGAGCGATAGTCAAACAAAGGCTTCAAGTAAAGCATGTTTAAATAGCGGAAACTGAGATTATGCTACGATTAATTATAAATTAATCTAACACTTCTAAGTGATTTACAGAATAAGAGCTGTAACTTATTTTCTGCCAAGCAATTTTAGATTACAAAATACGCAGCTAATTTTGTGGTGTAAGTTTCATAGCTATATTACGCCATTTTCCAACTCTGTGGCTTGTTGATTCGGAACTTTGTAATAAGCTATGAAGGCAATAAAAGACAACAATTTTAGGAAGGCTTTTAGTGATGAAAGACCCCGGTAAGAACGTAATATAATAAGTGAGATTCCAGCACAGTTACATCTTAATTGCATTGACAAAATTGATACTGACGGAAGTGACGATTTCATTGGGTTACGACGGAGAGGAAGAGGTTACATTTAGACGTTGTGTCACTTAAAGGGCAATAGCTTTATTTTATGACAGGTATATTTTTAAGTTGAAATAAAAGACGAGAGGAAGTACGTTATTGGGCCCTAAATTCGACATTGTTTCAGTTAGAAACAGAAACGGATCGTTGCTATGGTAACGAAATGTCGCTTTGTTTTGTCACTTCGTTTTCAATGAAAACTTTGCAAAGTAACAAGAGTAAGACAAAGTAGCGAGATATGTTATACCATATCGCATGTAATAGGCTTTAATCTGATTATAGTTTGTTCTTATAAATAAAGGCTCATTTTCAGGCGTTTGGGTCATAAAACCTTACATTTTAGCTGTATTCATGGAATTATTTTCATCATTACTGGACCCGCGTATTATGTGAATTAGAAGTCCGTAGCTGTACCGGAAATTCGCTCGTTAAAGTTATTCATAGAACCATTTCCTTCACAATTTTATTTAGCATAACATATACGTGAAATTTCGTTACTTTTACTTGAAATGAACTTTTATAAATGTTAATAATAAATAATAAAATGTGAAAATAATAGTATTTTGGATGATTACAAAACGGATCGTACGGAGCAGAATGGAACGGACGGGCAACTGACAAACGGGTAATAATCACGTTCCGAAACAATATTTGTCCCTCCTGTGGTCAAAAGTTAACGAAAACGAAGGATTACATTAATGTTTTGTTCATTCAGGCCAAATCTATGCCTGACGATCTATATGCGAATATAGTCAACACAAAAAAATCAGGCCTTAGGGTCCAGGGAACAGGAGGGGACAGTGCTGAACCTAAATGTGATTATTACCCAAACATAGGTCAAAATCGGAGATCAATCAGACACACAAATTATGGAGGCCTTACCTACCCTCCTAAATTCCTACTAATATGTGAATATTAAAGTATGAGAATTTAGACATTTATCGAATTACACCTCAAGAGCCTCCTCAAAATTTATGCGCAGTAGGTTTTCATTCCAGAATAATAATGTAGCATTTTTTTAATCCCAAAATATCTTCCTGTATATTGCCTCGATTTATCATTCTAACCAAATTAAATGCAGAAAAAGTATACGAAACCTGGTTATTCATTAAAAAAATCTGTAAAAACGTTAGTTGTGGTAAAATGGCTTACGAAATTGTGTCGAGGGTAGTGTCAGGGAAGCGGCAAAAAACTAGGAACTTTTATCGTGTAAACCGCAAGTGGTTGTAAATGAGCCACTGGCTGCCACCTAATTAAAAACTTTTTTGTTTAAAACAAAAAACGCCACTCCTAGTGTGAGTGGGAGTGAAAGTTTTGCTTGTTATAACTCTTGCCACTGTGATAAGAATAATCTCACGCTTACTGACACTTTTTGTGGCAAGGCTATAAAAAATAAGAGTTAATTCTTGGTAAATTGAAGTAAAACAGTTCATACAGAAAATCTGCTATTTTATGGATAAGTAAAGATGGATTATTCGACTTTCATGCCAATATCGTTTCTTCCTATTCGCAATTCTGCACAATCTGGATTATATGGGTCAGCTTTAAGAGTACCATATAGGTACGCTAAGTGATTTTGTAGCGGTTCGTGAGCGAAATTTCTCATCTCGCTCTTACGCATTACGCGTCGTGTGGAAGAGTGGGATGAAAAATCTCGCTCACGAATCACTACAGAATCACTTAGCGTTCCCGAATAGAGGCGCTGCTCCTTAAATGATAGGTAGGTACTTTAAACATAAAGCAATAACGTATAACATTTTTAAAGTTCAATAAAGGTAAAAGTGATGAAGCCAATAGCGGAGACCGCCGTGGCTTGGAAATTGCCTCAATATCTATATTGCAAGCCAATCTTTGCATTGAAGTGGCAACTTTCAACATTATTACTTAACATGGCATGAAATTTCGGGACGATGGTAATATTTTTAAAACCTCATGTAACCACAAACCGCAACAAATGAATATACATACTTAAATATGAATAAACATAAGTATAACATCTTATTGCGCCGTCAAAGAATATAGGTACTAGAAAAAGTTAACTGAGCCGAATCACTTAGCGTTCCCGAATAGACGCGCTAGTCCAAACCATCTACGATATACGATACAAAACCCTAAAGGGGTATGATCATTATGGATAGTAGGTAAATGAAAAGAAGTTTTCTCAAAAATGATACGTAAAATCGCCATAACATCTTTAAAAAGTTTCCAGTAAGTTAATAATACCGGACGATGATCAAAAGTGTCCGGTAAGTAGAGAGGTTTTAAATTCGGAATGAAAAGTGTCCAGTAAGTACGATACAAATCTCATAACATGCACTACACGGGTGCCTCAGGTGGCGGGGGCGCGCGGCGCCGGCTCCCGCGCTGATCGCGACCTACAGTTTATTCTACCCAGCTGATGGTAATTCACGGTGTACAATGGGAATAAAATAAATAATAATAAAAAAATTTTTTTTTTGAGAAAAGCTCTATACAAGCTTCGACCATTAAGTGCCATACTGGACTCGTACATAGAAATCGTACTCGTCCAGTATCGCTTACTTACTGGTCTCTTCAGTAATGTACTATTAAATAAAGTTACTCATCTTAATTGGTTGTTCTTTTATTTTATTTATTTATTTATTTATTTAGCGTCAAATTGTTAAATACAACGTTACCCTAGGGTGTAGCTAAAATTAAGTAAACAGGTAGATTTAGTGACATGCATAAACAACATCACTGAGAAAAACAGATAATCAATTACATTTGTCATTAATTACAATAATATTCATTAAATTACATTACATAGGTATTAAAACTCATTATAAAATTCATTGAGATTATATGGACATAAGACAATCAAGTACTCTTTCAAAGCAACAAAAAACTGAGAATGCGTCTGTAACCTAATTTCATTTGGTAGAGCATTATATACTTTTTCATCACACTTGCTCGGAAAGGGTGTTATTATACGCAAGCGTATAGAGCAACTATAGCCGATTTAACTCCTCTATGGGCCCCGCCGTCAGCGGGAGTTATAAACCATACAAAATCCATAACTCCCTAGGGAGTTATGGATTTTGTATGGTTTCGAACTCCCGCGGGCAGTTAAGTGCGCCAGGTCGGCGGAGCTGCTCGGGAGCCGCAGCCGGCGGAGCGCGCGCGACCTCAAGCCGGCGGAGCTGCCCCGCGCTGATCGCAACGTACGCTCAGTTTATGAACACCCACCTGATGGTAATTCACGATGTAAAATGGAAATAAAATTAATATATATACTTTTTTTTGTCTAATTTTTATTTCATTTCCTCGCAAATGTGATGAAAAACATTGTGTGTATCACGGGCAGTAAGGGGATAACAAACTCGAGTCATAAAAGCCCTCGCCTATCGGCGTCGGGCTTCTAACAGACTCTCGTTAGTTATCCCCTTCTTACGGCCCTAGATGCACAATGCACTATAACAGCAACAGATCTAGAACATCGTCGGAATCCCGCTGTTTTAGCTACAGGAACTTGAATATCACAAGAGAATACAGCATTTAATCTATCACTTCTGAAGTTTGTCTTAGCAGGAAATTTGTCAGGGTGCCGTCTTACCAGCTTACAAAGTTCAATGATATACAGCGACGTTAGAGTTGGTATTTATAATTTTTTAAAAGATGTTCTACACGACACACGATTTGATTTAATGCCATCTAGAATACGCACACATCTTTTTTGCAGCCTGAACAGTCGATCTATATCCACGCAACCACCTCTTTTTGGGTTTGTCTAGTGAGTACTTCAACTAAACACCGATGTAGTAAGTATCAAGGCGCCTCATTCGGGAACGCTAAGTGATTCTGTAGCGACTCGTAAGCCAGATTTCTCATTCCACTCTTCCGCACGACGCCAAATGCGTAAGAGCGAGATGAGAGATCTGGCTTACGAGTCGCTACAGAATCACTTAGCGTTCCCGAAAGAGGCGCCGGGTTTTATATAATTATCTCTTGTAACTCGCACTTGAAATCCAAATTGGCCTTATATATGAATAATGTAAATTCACAAACGGCCAGTGTCTGACTGAGATCTCAACTTTCTATAGTTCACAACAAAAGGTAAAACTCACTACAGTTTCTTGTTTAACATTTAGGAAATAATGGTATACATTTGTGTCGTCTAGGTATATACAATATTCAAATTATTCCTCAATTTTTATGTGATTATTTTTAGAATGACTATGTCTCAGAAATAGGTTTACGTTAGGTATTCCAAATGAAACCCCGCAATTTATGTTCTCATTTTGTCAGGAAATTCCATTTTAAATATTCATACAAAATGATTATGTAGTTTTCGGTTATTAAGAAAATACATATTGCTTTGTTTGCGTAAACATACCTTTTTTATTCCGAAATACAATATTTTATTTGATCTAAAATTTCGGCCTCTAAATTACACTTCATTTAAAATGGGTTGC
This sequence comes from Tortricodes alternella, assembly GCA_947859335.1. Classification (NCBI taxonomy): domain Eukaryota; kingdom Metazoa; phylum Arthropoda; class Insecta; order Lepidoptera; family Tortricidae; genus Tortricodes; species Tortricodes alternella. The sequence goes on from OX401981.1 coordinate 9,464,524, forward strand.
AAACTTCTTTAGGTCTGTTTTTATTCTAACACAGAAGCGTCATTTGTCAAATGTTTGCGCGCATCAGAATATTGCAATAAATGGAAACTCTCATGAATAAAAGGGGCAAACCTTCTGTCCGTCCGGTTTTGTGTGCAGGCCGGATGACAAAAGACCCACAGCCGGTACAACAACACGTGTTTTTATCCATTAAAATTTATTATATATTTTATTTATTTCCCATCTTTCATTAAGAGATAACGCTTTCAAAGGGATAATTAACCTTTCATTAAAATCCTTCCGGAAATCGTAACATTCATGTTTTGTCAAGCATTATTAATTGATGAGGGTCACACAAGACGTAAACATGTTTTATTTGTAACGGTTATTAATGATTAAAATAATTGTTATAAAGCCTTTAAATTTACTATATATATTGTATTACAAATTATGTGATTATAACATTTATTATGAATGTGTTTAAGGAATAACTCTTTGCATCAAATTAATAAATCTCGTGAGTGAACAGAGTTCATTTATGGCTTCCATAGTCCCCTATAATTAACCTTTGTTTATTAAAATATTGCTTTTTCCCAAATAAAGTACAATTGTTTTCGCAGTTATAATTTATAAGGACGTAAGAAAAAGCTAACCATCGTTTAGCCGCACGTAAAAACTTCTGACATGAGCTATATGAGGCGTAAATGTTATGTACTAATGTATTATGAAAAGGACATGCTCCATTTGTAATGTGTAGAACATAACCTAATACTATACTTATAGGGACTTGGAAGCCATTAGTGAGTGAACGTGGCTCGGTCATTTGTCGCATGTAGGTAAGAAATAGATGTGTCGGCAGAATCCAAACGCTGGCGGCAACTGGAGGAGTTCATTCTTCACATCTGTGTTTCTTTTTTAATAAAATACGCGCCAAATTCGGAACTTCTCTTTGACAAATTTAAGTCGTTTAAAAGGGGGCGGTTGAATTTTTTATTATTTATATACGCTACTAAGTCTTCGTGTCGGTATGTGAAGTTTTAATTTATCGCAATGACTGTGGTTAGTTATATCTGCAATAACAAAAACAGGAAAATTTCACGATTCCATAAATGTTTCTAGCAACATTCTATGATAAAATCTTAAAGTGGAAAAATACTGCACGTTAAAGATGACAGTGAAAATATCCTATGAGGGGCTCCAGAATGAGCAACACAATACCTACATCCCGTTGGTTTTTGAATTTGATGTCAGTTTATCTTTGTCTAATTGTATGTGCGCGATAAACTGTAAAACTACTGGGTGGATTGCAATGCAGTTTTCGATATTAGGTATATTAAGGGAAACTTCAGGCATGGCACAGGCTATAGAAATTTTTGGAAATAAAACTGTGGGGATAAAAAAGGGCGTTATAGTTAGTATAGTAAAAATGAATTTGATGAGTTTATCAACTTGAAACTACGACTTGGGCAGAATAAGCATGGCACTTCTTAACAAAATCAGCCAAAATGGTATAATCAAAGAACTACACACAGCAAAACTTCTTCTTACTAAAATAGTTCGTGTTGCTCTTCGTTGTAATAAACTTTACTTATTTTATAAGACTTAAAGCCTGCAAATAACGTAAAATTCTCACAATAAAGGAAACAAAATGTTCTGTATTATGAAGTTTGAATTTAGATTCAAGAAGAACGAGTACAATTTCCTACGGCAACACAACCGCTGCTAAACACATATTCCGGGAACGTCACCCGCTCAGTACTTTCTCACGTGCATTTTTGCGCTAAACAAGTTACATTCGATTGTAGACCTTATACCGTTAGCCATTAGTTTCTTAATATCTGTGTGATGAAGCACAAACTTACACTTATTCTTCACAGTGGCGCAGGTCGTGGCTTTGTTCTTGAAAAGTTGCTTTGTTTGTCGGTTCCCCATGGTCTGGCCAGACTTGTGGACGTGGCGTTCTGATATTTTATAAACAACTTGTTTGTTCATGTTGACAAGACGATAAAATAAAAGTTGTTCTTATTTTTGTTTTCTGTTTTATAACGTCACACACCGTGGGTAAGGAACGCACTATTATGTTATGGAAGAATAAAAAATGTTTATCTACACCCACATCATAAAACCTCCATAGTGTAATCAAAAACCGTAGGAAATGACCACCATTTTGACAACCAATTAGGTAAAACGAGTGCTGCAATATCATTCCCGTATCGATTTTAGTATAGAAATGAGATTAAATTTGGAACATCTGTCAAAACTCAAGTGGGTCTCTATTCTAGTATCCATAGATATTAAAACAGTTATTGATACGAAACGTCAATTCAGTATGTTTTTTTAATATAAACTGCACAACATTTGATCTCGAGTGACATGAGAATAGAGACTTCATTCGTTTGTCTATAATTTAAAAAAAAAATGGTCTTGACGGAGGATCGAATTGCCGCCATTATTTTGGTGTTTTGCTGTAGAATTGTTGTTGAATTGAATAGAAAAAGTTGTTTGTAATTTACATTTTAGTTGAAAATATGAATAGTAGTCTTCTCGGAGTGTTTGTGATGTGAAAATGCGCCGGATATCGGAAACATGCAGCCACGATTGCAACAAATAACTTGTTGCCAGAAAATATTGTTTCTGAACCCAGCATGGAGGATTTATAATATGTGTGTAGATAAAGTTATATATGCAACTCTGCATAATTTGGCCTTAAAACACACGTGCGATCTTATTATGAAACTCGCTAAAGCTCGTTTCATGAAAACCGCACTAGTGTTTTAAGGCCTATCATTATGCAACCGTTGCATAAACTACTATTGCTTGGTGAATTATTCCCGGAAAGTGTAAGTCTAGAAATTTTTAATTACTTTGCAATTCGGCGAACACAGTATTTCTAGTAGGTATAATATGGATTTCCGCCAAGTAACGCTTGAACCTATTAACTATCTAAAGTGTAAGTCTGACTCGCACGCTAAGGGTCCCGTACTTATTTATGAAAAACAGACAGTAATTTGTAGATACGGAAACCTAAAAATAAAAATAATAACGCTTTTGTCAATCGGGTAACCATTAACAACCTACCTATGAAATAATTAAAAATACTTTCTCAATTACCTACCTCTGTGCAACCGTTGAATGTGATACGACTTTGCAAAGTTAATTCCATTAATACGTACAGATATTGAGAAATTTCCTGATACTTTAAATACCATAGACTTCTTGTAGGTTTTCCTATAATCTATAGGTAAAGAAAAATTTACTGTAATTTTTTCAAAGTTGTAGGCTCAGTGGTTTCGTATAATGAGAATTTGTAAGAACTTTTGTTATTAAGTTGTTATTTTTTATAGTTTGAAAACCTAAAATGTAATGATATTTTTCCCAATTTATTTTAGTTATTTGGTTCTCAGTCGCCTTTTATTGTTTACGCCAATTGATCTGAAAGGTATCGATATATCTGGACGTCTTAATAGGGTATTAAAAAACTAAATTTCAGTAATGTTAAAAAAAAAACTTTAATAACACACTTATAAGCAATAGTCTTATATTTATTAAAAGTGCGCGTGGATCTTTCCGTTCCGAGGCAGTAATAATGGGACCTTACGATAGGTTCACACTGCATTGCAAATGGAATAGTTATAACTAAAAATACTGACAGCAGGTTTGACAACAGGTTAACGGAGCCTTTGACTATTTAATCTTGGAATTCGGGCATTATACCAGCACGAATACTGCATAACAGTGCAATACCACTATAGGTTGACCGCTTAAATGAGTCTTCGCCCGCGCGGCACAGGGGCGCGGGGGCAAGCGACAAAGGGGACTGAAAGAGGTGCGAGCGGCAGGCGCATCTTTGTTTTCATTCATTTCACGCCGCCCGCACATCTCTCAGGCCCCTTTGTCGTCCTGCCCCCGCGCCCCTGTGTCGCGCGGGCGAAGACTCATTTAAGCCGTCAACCTATAGTGGTATTGCACTGTTATGCAGTATTCGTGCTGGTTTAGTAAATTATTCTTGAATAATAAATCATGCATGGCTTAAACTTAATCTCAATATTTTAATTAATAGTCTATACAAGCGTATGTACTGTACAGTTATCCAGGGAATATATATATATAGGTAGATACTCCAATTTCTTATAACGTCGTATATAGGATGATTGATTTTCGCCGCTGTTAGAAAAGGGCGGAAATTTAAGCTGTGAAATACGAGAAATATTCCATTAAAAGGATGAAGTGACTACAAGGTTTTTTGATATTTATATACTCTAATAAAAATAAGAAAATATTTTCATTCGCAGACTCTACAAGTATATGCACTGTACGAGTATCCACGGGACATAGGTACTCCAATTTCTTATTACGTCGTATACAGAATGATTGGTTTTCGCCGCTGTAAGAAAAGGGCGGAAATTTCACACGTAAAATACAAGAAAATATTCCATTAAGCATGAAGTGACTAGGAAGTTTTGTGCCATATAAATACTGTAATAAATATAAAATCTGAATTTCGCGCGTGGTTTTTTACGATAATCCAATTTATATTAATAATAATATTGATACTTTATTTGAAGACAATACTGGTAATAATTATGTCAGGACGGCTTTTGAACACTTGAATTAAACACTTCTTTACTTACGATTTATTGTTAGAAATGGTCCGAAATATTAAAGATGGTCCAATTAATTCGAAACGATGACACTTAAAGGGAATTTTAAAATCCCTAAACTTAAAATAAGAAACGTCAAACTCAATTTCGTATAGCAGCAAGCTGTCAAAATCAAGTGACATGTTTCTTATTTGAAGTGTTGCTACTTTTAACTTTCGAATTGGCCCCAATATTAGTTTATATTAAATAAAAACTCGTTCTGAAAAGCGATGTGTTTCAGTAAAAATAAATATCAATGATTTAAACATTGTGTAAATTCAGTGCCGTATAGGTAACTAACTACACTGTTCAAAATCCAAATGTAACGCCACGAAGGAAATTTATGAAATCCTCTACACGATTTACGATTGCGGACGTTAAAAGTATTGAATAGAGAATAACCCTCACAGACCGGTTCTGTATCAGTACCGCTCAAACGAAAGCAATACTAATAAAGAAGGTTATATTTCCCTCAACGCCTTCCCGCCCCTACTCGAGACTAATTGTAAGTTTCTTCTGAACATCTGCAGTACTTTTAATTAATGACCATGTCCCTCCTTCTTTCGAGGACATGCTCGATGCTCCAGTGGAGACAAGTCAAGTACGTAGCATTACACTTTTAAAGTATGTCAACTTGTAGGACATATCTTGAAAGAGTGTTTCCTGCTATTATCAATATACTAAATTCGTAAAGTGGAAAAAGTCTGTGCCTACATTGAAGATAACAATTAAAACTGCTATGGGCGGCTTCAGAATGAGCATTCATCCCAATAATTTTTGAATTTCATATCTGCGCCTCTATTCGGAAACGCTAAGTGATGTTGTAGTGATTCGCGAGCGAGATTTCTCATCCCACTCTTCCGCACGACGCGTAATGCGTAAGACGTGTCGCTCGCGGGTCGCTGCAGTATCACTTAGACGTTCCCGAATAGACGCCCAGTACGTCTGTTTAAAAGATGGGTTATATTTAGTATGGAAATAAGAAACATCAAAATCGGCCCACGCGTTTGGTCTCTAGAGCGCCACAAAGGAACATACATACATACATACGTACGAACATAACAGGCTGATAAACACATTACCCTCTTTTACGTTGCGCTACGTTTTACGTCGGGTAAAAAAGTAACAAATTTCCCTAAACCCTTGAAATTATGCATTAAACCATGTTATTTACTATCTTCTATATATATAAAAATGAATTGCTGTTCGTTAGTCTCACTAAAACTCGAGAACGGCTGAACGGATTTATCTTATCTTAGTCTTGAAATGTTCGTGGAGGTCTAGGGAAGGTTTAAAAGTACATAGGTTACTTAAATTATTATTCTTCGCAGACGAAGTCGCGGGCACCAGCTAGTATGAAATATAAATGTTCGTAGGTTTGTTAATTGTGTTTTTTTTTATTATTCGGTACAACATACATAACAATCCGCCGAACTAAACGATATAACTAGTAAAAATCAGGTGTACCCACTAGATCTGTCTCCACTATTCATGTTCTTTCAGACTTGTGTTACATCAGATAACAGTTAGCACATCTAATTCATTTCTTAACTTTAAATTACTCTGCGATTGTCGTAAAATTTGTTCTCGTCTATCACTTTAACTGCTCATCAGATTTCGCAAATACTTTAAATCATAAATAGGATTGCATGATTTTAAGCACTCCCTTATTTGTAATTAAATAAAGTCCGTCGAATCGTAACGGATTCGATTTCTGCTAGCAAGATACTCCATCATCGAATACTTGGTTGTGTCTAGGAAACTGAGCGTTTGTCCGTCGCTCTGCATGTTATCTACGAGATTGTTCAAAAAAAAAGCAAATAAAAACCTCTGCTTACATGAATAACTTGTGATTATTTAATTTGAAATTGATTAATCAACTTAAATGTCTTTATTTATTAGTTAATATTATTAACAGACCTTTAAGAACATTGTAATTAACTTTTTGAAATTACAATTGTAATTTTATTGTCGTATATTTTTTGTGATATTTATTAACTTTTAAAACTTATGATCACTTCGATCTAAGTTCTCGCGTAGTCTAATGACTGAATTCAGAAACGCCACTTAAGCATTAGACTAGAGATTAAATAGTTAAATGTCCGTCAACTAGTTGTAACCCTGTACAAAAACGTCACTGAAACTTCACTTTAATTAAAGATCAATTTGAGTAGTCTTTCTGAATTTGGCCATAAGTGGCTCATCATACTCGTATTTTACAAGTGCAAGCATTTCAGTCCAGTTTCCAGCTTAATTACTAAAGATGCTCGCACGTAATTGCCAATACGCCCGCTAAAGGGCATCTATTTACTTGCGGCGTCTTGCAATTACACGGCTATATTAAGATACTGAACTTTGTAGACAAAATTTTCGAGCTTAAATGAGATAAGTTTCGTTCGATTTTATGGTAAAGATGAGAGAATTTAAACCAAACCTAGTGACACTGAAGACTATGTATACATATAAAAACTTCGACGCAAGAAAGTGTTTTTTTAAAGGCTTTAAACGCTTCAAATATAACACAATAGGTACTATCGTTATTTAATGAATGAGATAACACTTACTGTAGTAATTTCTATAAGGGCCTGATAGTTGCCTTTCTATATAGGCGGCTTATAATCAGGGGAATTATAATGCATTACAACGATTCAAATCTAAGAAAATCCGAGGCGGTCGCTAATGTCAAATTCAAATTATTTCAAATTCAAATGACTATTTTGCAAGTAGGCCACACGGGCTCTTTCACATCTACCAGCGATTCGAAGGGTGCATCTGATGAGAAGAAGCGCCGCAAGAAACTCAGCAGTAAGTCTGTCAAAACTACAAAGTCGGTTGTCCTTCGGAGTGCAAATTTACTAATTTATTCTACCGCGGTCGACTCCGATTTTATAAACCGTGAAAAACAAAACCAAATGGTTGCTCTACGAACTTAATTTTTTATTTATTAACCAACTTAAAAAAAAGGAGGAGGCTCTCAATTCGGTTGTATTTTTTTTATGTTTGTTACTTCAGAACTCCGTCATTTATAAACCGATTTTGAAAATTATTTTTTAATCGGTAGGGTATACCTTCAGTTTGGTCCCGTTGTAGTCAAAGTCGAGTTATGATGAGAGGATCTATGAGGAATCGATTGAACTCTTCAAATATTAAAGGCAAGCATAGATCAATTTTAGTATTTTCTGTAATAACTCAAGCAGTTACGTTCCAAAAGCATTATTTGGTGAAGTGGAACTGTTGGTGAAGACCATAGATGATCACTGGAACTCCTAAATGATGAATATTTCACGGTTGGCGATTACATTGCCATATAAAGTTCTGAAGCAACTTTTGTCTATGAAAAATCATGTAGTAAAATTGAAGAACCAGGAGAACTCCTCAACGATTGACATCTTTGCACCGTGGATAGCAACAGTTTGTAAATGGTGATCAGCAATTGACATTATGCTATTGTTGCTTGATGTAGTAGGTAAAGGTGTTTCGTTAAATCACAGGATAATAAAACTATTTTAAAGTTCACGCTGCATCGAGAGTTTATCCACGGTGTGACTGAATCGCTTAATTGTCTATAATTCCACTAGATTACCTTGGATTACGTTTTTTTTCTTTTTTACTAAAATTATCCATGTACGATTGTAGTTATTCCTTATCTACAGAATACTGCTTAAGAATACTTTTACATTTTTTAAGATTACAACTGTTTACCATCCTATGGCATAGTTAATTAGTAGGCATCTTATTGAGTATGGAGAGTAGCATGTATTCCACAGCATGATGTCATTTGTGAGTTATTTTTTAACTTAAATAACAATCTCTTCAAAATGATATGACTTTCATTTTCTTGGATAAAACACGCTGTATTTCCGAAAATACAGCTGCTATTATTTGACGTCGCTGTAATAACGATTCCATTCATTGTATTGCATGTGAAAAGCCATTCTATGAGCATTAGCGTCGACTTTTCGCTACGATAAAATCATTTAACCTCATTCGCTGGAATTTTATTCTGGACGCCCACCGCCCTAATCCCTGGCTTGCAGTTAAAATGCATATGTCGGATTTAACCCCGGGTCCACGTTGAAAATTTCATTCTCTATTTGATAGCGGACAGCAAAAAACGTAGAACCCGCTGGCGCAAGGTGGGATGCCGATTTTTTCGCAAGAACAGAATTTAATATTCCGCCAAGTAATACATTTCAGATGATGTATATTTCTGTCCTCATATTTATAACCCGTTTTACTTTGGTTTTCGCATAGGGAATCTTATTATTTGTGACCTTGGAAAATTTTATCCAGATCCTTGCAGCCGTTTTGGCGTGATTGAGAACAAACATACATATCCAAACTTTCGCAATTATAATAGTAGTAGGATTAATGCTGAAATTATTTTTATTTGTATTTATTTTTTACTTTTTCTGGGATTCAAAGGAGCCTTTGTATTATTCCAGGGTATAAGCTATCTCCATTCCGAATTTCATCCGAATCCGTGGAGCCGTTGAAGCGTGAAGGAGTAACAAACATCCATCCGCACAAAATTTCGCGTTTATAATATTATTAGTAGGATATAAACATAGAAGCACTCAATTAATTATGAAAGTTACATTCTAAAACAGTTTTAAGAGGGCTGTGAATCAACGGTAAAAATCACCCTTTTCATACAAAAGGCGATAACGATTTCCACCCCTTAAATGTTAACCGATTTTGACCAAATTTTTGATAGGTTGTCTGTCAGAACAAAATCTAGGTCTATACGTTTTTGGAATTTTGATTCAAGATCAACAAAGTCAAATAATCGCTGAAATTCGTTTTGTATGAGAATAGTGACAACAATAAAACTGAATAATTATATTGATTAGGTATAGTGAAAACACCTAGAACTAGATTTTGCTCTGACTTACAGACAACCTAACAACAATTGGTCATCAGTTAACATTTAAGGGGTGGAAATCGTTATCGCCTTTTGTATGAAAAGCTATAGGTTCACACTAATCCTAAAGGCGATTTGCTTTAAAAACTTCCATTGCCTTCGACAATCAGAACTTCTGCAATAAAAGCTATGAGTTCTTTCATTGCTAGCCTCAGGTAAGACTTTGTGATGGAAATGGTCTTCTAAAATGTTCAAGAAGCAGATCCTTTGCTTAGTCCTGCCGTTATAAAACAGGGCTTAGAACAGTAAATTGTTTTTGTGCCCGCGAGCGGTTCGCCGCGTCTAGTCTTAGCAAGGGTTAAAGTATATTCAACTCGACGCACTACGCTTTAAGACACCTGCGTTATTTATTACCTACACTAAATAATGTATTGACAATTAATCACCTGTTTTATTGTACAGCAAAGTTGATCAAACGTCAAACAATAATTAAAATATAAATAAATATATTAATACCTTCTAAAGAAAATGCATCATAGTAGGTTATGCAACGGTTACATAATGATAGGCCTTAAAACACTAGTGCGGTTTTCATGAAACGAGCCGATAGGCGAGTTTCATAATAAGATCGCACGTGTGTTTTAAGGCCAAATTATGCAGAGTTGCATACATAACTTTATCTACACACATATTATAAATCCTCCATGATAGTTTCAGAAACAATATTTTCTGGCAACAAGTTATTTGTTGCAATCGTGGCTGCATATTTCCGATATCCGGCGCATTTTCACATCACACACACTCCGAGAAGACTACTTACTATTCATATTTTCAACTAAAATGTAAATTACAAACAACTTTTTCTATTCAATTCAACAACAATTCTACTTTCGTTCAGCAAAACGTCAACATGGCGGCAATACGATTCTCCGTCATGACCATTTTTTTTTAAATCATAGACAAACGGATGAAGTCTCTATTCTCACGTCACTCGAGATCAAATATTGTGCAGTTTATATTAAAAAAAAAACATACTGAATTGACGTTTCGTATCAATAACTGTTTTAATATCTATGGATACTAGAATAGAGACCCACTTGAGTTTTGACAGCTGTTCCAAATTTAATCTCATTTCTTTACTAAAAACGATAAAGAAGTCATGTTATTTCTTTATCGCAGCACTGGTTTTTCCTAATTGGTTATCAAAATGGTGGTCATTTCATACGGTTTTTGATTAACCAATGGAGGTTTTATGATATGGGTGTAGATAAAATACTATAAACAATTACTTCAGAAGGTGTCATGAGTATAGTGCGTGCCATTGAATACGAAATGGCTTACTACTAAATAACTACCTTATGTACATTAAAATGAAAACACAACTTGGGCAATTTCTAAAATAACAATTTGAATCGGTGTGTTGCCTACGTCTAACAGCGTTAGACGCGCAGCGTTTGCTGCGTTTGCAGTCAGACAGATGAGGCAGTTAACTGATGAAGCGACGGCAAGGTTGGTTTACTTCGCGTATTTCAAAAGCGTTATTTCATACGGTTTAATTTTATGGGGATCAGCTGCTGACATAGTGTCTATTTTTATTTTGCAAAAAAGGGCCATCAGGGCCATATGTAACATGGACACGCGCGAGAATTTTTCAAGGAAATTGAAATACTAACCCTGCCTTCGCTATACGTATTTGAAATAATAATGTATGTCAGAAAAAAATATACAATTTTCCTACAAATGCAGATAAGCCAAAGGCTACTAGAAATACCGGAAAGCTTAAAGTACCAATTTATAGACTGGCTAAAACTAAAAAATCATTTCTAGGAAATCGTTTTTACAATAAAATACCTAAAAACATTATAGAACAAACAGATGCAATATTCAAATCTACTGTAAAGCGAATTCTTGCTTCTAGGGCATATTACTCAGTAAAAGACTACGGCATGGACAGGGACGTTTGGCTTAAATCGTGACCTGCACCGGCGATCCCTGGGTCTCGATGGGCGTACCTGCTGTGGTATTTACTTAGATATGTATAAAAATGTAGACATCATTGTTGACTTATATGTGTACTGATTTGAAAAAATAATACCCCACCGAGTTTCTTGCCGGCTCTTCTCAGTAGAGGATTTTTTCCGAACCGGTGGTAGATTCATTCCTTGACCTTCATAAGAGCTTGTAAAAGCCTAAATTGAATAAAGATAGTTTGACATTGACTTTAAAACATCTCTAATGTCGTAGTAGTATAAAACAAATAGTACCTCGCTTTCCGTGTCTGAGTATTTACTTAAAACTTCGAAAACACTGAAGATATTTTAACTGTTTTAAAGTATAAGTATAGGGCGATAAAGGGTCGCTCGGCTTCTTTCTTTTTTTCATTATCAGGGATGACACGAATCTAGATAAACTTGGAAAGAAAAACATTACCTAAATACAACATTTCATCCAAATCCTTAGAGCAGTTTGCGAGAAGCCAATAGCATAGAATACAAAATATTAAATGTATCCTAATGCAACTAGAGCTGAATAAACTTTTTACACCAACACCATTTAAAAACTGAGGTTTAAAAGCGCAGTGCGATACACAGGAAGCCACTATCGTCTTTAGCTTTAAAGTGTATCCCGGAGTGTTTCCGACCGTCCCGAAGCATCCCAGATGAACATGTATATAAGGCGTCAGTTTGTAAATAACTAGACGTAGTATGTGTTCGAAAGGAACTCATTTCAATACCTTGCCACTAACACGATACCTTGCTCAGTTTCTTCTTTTGAGATTTTCGTTGTTAAACAACCTGTATAGTTTCACCACGTCGGCAGCTACTGATCACTGATAGACAGCAGTATGTCTGTCTGTCTGTCTGTCTGTCCGTCGTTCTGTATGTCATAAACACTTATTCTCGAATCCTATTTAAGTTATAAAGCTGAAATTTTATACGATTATTAAAGTTTATTAAAACTATTAATACATTTTGGACAATTTTTAGAATACAAAGACCGTCTAGGAAATATTGAGCTCTAAATAAAATAAAATAAAACTGATGGAATTACGTCTTCCCACCCAGAGCGCCATAACGAAGTAAAAAGGAAAACTATCAAGACTAAGTAGGCTTCAGTGTTCTCAGATAAATATGATGTTAAGAAAAACGACGACCTTAAACATTGTTTCATATAAGTATATATCCTTAGTACTATTTATTTAAATTATTTTCTACATTTAACTAAAAGCAAGTTCCTTCCTACGTCAAAAAACTTAAAATAAGTGGTGTACAATCTTGAGGACACCGTAGACGAACGTAACGTAAGATTAAGTAAATTATTTTTGCTGCATATATTTTTTACTGTATTCTGATTAATTATTCGCAACTTAATCAAAAGTGACTCCGTTTACAATTACACAAAATACCCTTTTATTGAAAAGCAAATGGTTAATTAAAACCATTTAGAAATCAAGCTATGATAGGTTATACTTTCACAACATAGCCGAGTGTAATAACTCAACGGCATATTGGTAGTCAATCCGATGAAGCCTTAATCAGACTGTACAGATATAATTGGCTCGAGCTTCGTTACTTAATAAGTATTGATTACTTTGTCAACCTCGAATGTCGCTTATGCGTTGTTGGGAATTGAACTTTACTGTTACTTAATCAAGTTTATTTTTGCAACTTCGAGTTTGAGTAAGATACGTTATAAAGTAATGAGGTGCTAAGTATTGAATGTGAGCCCTTAGATTGCCGTGTTTATGTCAATTACTTACTTGTTCAATATCGACTGGGCTATTGTAAGGAAATTGAATGCCGCCTCTTAATTTCCTGTTTGGCACCCAAATGGCATCTTTGATTTTATCAAAGTTCGGTCAATACCTAAGGCTTTGCTATCAAAGAACTTAGTGTTTTTTACCCGACTGAACCTGACATTGATTCTGGCAGACTCGTGGGGCCGATATGGAAATAGCAGTCTGTGACTTCAAATAGGTATTATTGTATGGATAATCACCGACCGCTTTTCGTGGTTATGCAGTCTGGTTTTTTGTTTCTTGTAATTACTATTTTGGATTAGCTTCAAGGAATATCTAAACAGCTTAATACCATCGAAAGCTATTTCGGTATCTTTTGTAAAAAGAATAATCTTGTTTTCTTGTTTATTGCACTGATTTTAATATGCCATTTGGCGGTCGAATATGTTAATTTATAAAACAGACAACCAGGTTTTTTCTTTTTTTTTTAGGGTTCCGTACCTCAAAAGGAAAAAATGGAACCCTTATAGGATCACTCGTGTGTCTGTCTGTCTGTCTGTCTGTCTGTCAGTCTGTCACAGCCAATTTGCTCCGAAACTACTGGACCGATTGAGTTGAAATTTGGTATTCATATGTAAGTTGGTGACCGCAACACGGACGCGTGACGTAAATATATGAATTTTAAACATAGGGGCCACTTTTTGGGGGTAAACTAGAAAAAAAAAAAAGATATGCCACCTATATCGTGTGACATATGAAATTAAAGGACTTATTGTGAGGATCTTAAATATATATTTTTTTTAATTTTAAGTGAAACATTTTAGAAGTTATTCCGGAAAATAGGCGAAAAATGACCATTCCCCCCCCTTATTTCCGAAACTACTGAGGCTAAAATTTTGAAAAAAATACAGAAAATAGATCTTTGCCTATAGATTACAGGAAAACCTATAAGAAGTCTATGGTATTTAAGGTAACCTAGTTAAATTCAGATAATCATGTTCGGAACGGAACCCTTTCCACGCGAGCTTAACTCGCACTTGTCCGGTTTTTCTTTTTAATGCTTAATAATAATGCGTCATCATCATCATTATTTAGCATTCGATTGAACAGCGGAGTTTGCATAACAAGAACAATAAGGATGCCTTTTCCCTAATAAAACATACACAAAAATATAACAAACACATTTACTTTCCTATCTCAAACGGACTCAATGAAACAAAGCCGTGAAAATACAAGTATTATCTTTTCCGGATCACTGCCGAAATATAACCAAAGAAAATCACGAAAGGAATTTTCAAATAACGAAAGAAAATTTTGATGGCCCATCGATTCGGTGCCGCTGGATATATATATATATATATACTACGTTGACGTCCAAGACAAATCCTAAAGAAGGATTTTCTATGCTATGGGTAGGTACTAGACAACGATACTTGACATAATAATCTCAATCATGCACAAGTGTGTGTGGAATATGATAATAGTGTTCTTTACAAAATGCTTTCTCCTACTGTACATAAAAATATTCGAGAATAAGAAATCCTAGAATTTAGTACCCTTGCAGACGGTGGCACTTTCGTGTAAGGAAACGCGCGTTTCTTATCTCTGTCACTTTTACATTTTGAAATAATAAATATTCACAATGATATAAAACTTCTTGTGCCTGAAAATATCGCAATGTGGTAACTTATCCATTTTACAACGAAGATAATATATTTTAGGATACTATTTAATAAGTATTTGGTTTACATTACATTGTTGTAGACACAGTAATCTTTTATTTCCAATTAATAGGGATGTTTCCTGGGTAAACAAATAAATAATTCTAATTACTCCGTCAGTTAGATTATCTAAAAATATTGAACACGTATTTTTTGCTTTATCAAATCAATCAAAATTGACAAAGATGACGCACATCAAAGTTCGGGAGTTGGGGCTCATGAAGTCACTTAATGGTAAAAAGTGTGCAAAGTCGTGACGTCACGCGAAACTTCAACGCACTATTATCTTCGTCATTTTTTGTTTAATTGACAAAAGAAAAAATATATGTTCAATATTTTTTTATAATGTAAATGACGGACTAATTAGTTTTTTAGGGTTCCGTACCTCAAAAGGAAAAAAGGAACCCTTATAGGATCACTCGTGTGTCTGTCTGTCTGTCTGTCTGTCCGTCTGTCACAGCCAATTTGCTCCGAAACTACTGGACCGATTGAGTTGAAATTTGGTATTCATACGTAAGTTGGTGACCGCAAGACGGACGCGTAACGTAAATGTATGAATTTTAAACATAGGGGCCACTTTTTGGGGGTAAACTAGAAAATTAAAAATAAAGTTATGCCACCTATATCGTGTGACATATCAAATGAAAGGGCTTATTGTGAGGATCTTAAATATATTTTCTTTTGAAGTTTAAGTAAAATAGTTAAGAAGTTATGCAGGAAAATAGGCGAAGAATGACCAGTCCCCCCCCCCTTATTTCCGAAACTACTGGGGCTAAAATTTTGAAAAAAATACAGGAAATAGATCTTTGCCTGTAGATTACAGGAAAACCTATAAGAAGTCTATGGTATTTAAGGTAACCTAGTAAATTTCAGATAATCATGTTTTGAACGGAACCCTCTCCACGCGAGTTTAACTCGCACTTGTCCGGTTTTTTTTTCAGGAAACAAGCCTATTCTAAACTGCCACATGAGGTTACATAAAAATCTTCTACGAGTGTGCATGATAACTTTCTCGAAATACTCTTGTATTCTAATTTATTTGATAACTTGGGAGTTTAAAGCAGTTCTGGTAAACAAATAACATTTCAAAGTAAATGTATTATAACGCTGAATGAACTACCCGAAAGCATTATCCTAACTCAAGTCATTTCCTTTCTTAAGACTAAAATCTGGTCTTAATGTTGCCTTTTCAGCCTATTGTGTGCGCACAAGGCTCAATTTATACTGGCTTTAGCGGCTTTCAGCAAACTCGAGAAACTAGAAGCTTTTAACTGTAAAGCGATGGAATTGTTGCGTGTAAAGGAACTGGGATGAACATATTTTAATGCATTTGTGACTGTCTTAAATAGGAGCACAATATGATTAATACTTTTGCGTTTCGGGGTGATCATCGGTGGGTAGTAGATTCTATAAGAGGTTGAGATTAATTAACGTATGCAGGTGCAATAATAATAATCCAACCTAGTCCCAGACTAGCATTTCCTATTCCTATGCAATGGTTAATAGGGGTAGCTATTGTTTCGTAGAAAATTGTGAGCTCCATTTTAATTTGTCCGTAAACTATAAGTACTTTGATCTGTAAAATCTGTGAACTTGGTATTCAGTTTTTCGAAAATGCAAAATATGATATTCGGGTAACTGTTACTTCGGACTTCAAATACATGAAATAACAAAGGCATGAGTCTAAATATCGTTGTTCGTGCGATTAAAATTTCTGTCACCAGTGGTCGGAGATCTGAATTTTGCGGTATTTATTTTCTACGAAACAATAGGCACCCGGTTACTAGATAGCGAGACAAATACTTATATAAGATAAATAGGTACAGAACAAACGTCTAGGTATATCAACAAGAAACTTTGGTTTTTTTACAGAATTTAGTTTTTCTGGAAGAATAAAATAAAAATAACACGGTGGTGTACAGACACGTGATGTTCGAACATAAAAATAAATACTATTATGGCCGAATTTCAGAAAGGCCACTCAAATTGAGCTTTAATTAAAGTGACGTTTCAGTGACGTTTCTGTACCTATGGGTTGACAACTAGTTGAGGGACATTTAACTACTTAACATACATACATACATAGCATCACGCCCGAAATCCCTAATGGGGTGGGCAGAGCCACAAGACTACTTGTGGCCACGTTCGATTAATTAGTCCTAGGATGCCATGATGAACCGTATGGTGACAGGTGATCAGCCCATCGCCCATACAGATAGTCCACCATGTTGGAGAGGACCCGTCCCTTAGTCGACTTTTACAACATGCCAGGATGATAAGCAGCTGCACGCATTCTATGCTATTTCTTCACTCCCAGTGCAGCAGAGGAGCTACTACTATTAACTACTTAATATCTAGTCAAATGCTTAAGTGGCGTTTCTAAATTCGGCCATTAGACGGGCATCTTCATCTCCAACACGCGGGCTCCCCCTGTGGCCTTCAGCAGTTCGCGGGCGGTTTAAGTAAGCGAACGCGCGTGGGTTGCCACCATCTATCGGCACGAATAGTAAACATGCGACATGAACTTGCAAATTAATGAAACTCCCAAAGGAGCCACAGTTGTGCAATACTAAAATGTTAGTTATATTTTTGACCATGTGCTTTATGACCAATGTAGGACGATATCGACAAATTCTCAATTCGTATTTATTCTTCACATTAACAAACATTGAGTAAAGAGTGTCAAGAATTGCTGAATTAAATATAAATCAATTATTTACCTACGTGTTTTATATTTTATCCAATTTTGACGGTTATTAAGTATTTCCTTCATAATATTTCAAAGAAACAAATATTTTATCAAATTGAATTAGCTGAAAGATTTTTTCTGAAAAAGTTTTCAGAAAAATTCCAATTAGTCCGTCAGTTAGATTATCAAAAAATATTGAACACTTGTGCAGGTCAGGATTTAAGCAAAACTTCCCTGTCCATGACGTAGTCTTTTACTGAGAAATATGCCCTATCAATAAGAATTTGCTTTACAGTAGATTTGAACATTGTGTCTGTTTGTTCTCTAATGTTTTAGGTAGGTATTTTATTATAAAAACGTGTACAATTTCCTAGAAATATTTTTTTAGTTTTAGCCAGTCTATAAGTTGGTACTTTAAGCTTTCCGGTATTTCTAGTAGCCTTTGGCTTATCTACATTTGTAGGAAAATTGTATATATTTTTTCTGACATACAGTATTATTTCAAATACGTTAGTTGTAGTTATATGTATGTTTTAATAAATTATACAGAACGCAAATTTTAAATTGTATACCTATGTTATTTTACTGTAAAACAGTTGCTTTTACTATATTGTGTACGCCACGCTTCAAACTTAGTTATTTGAACACTGTTCACCGATATACTGCTTTAAGAATACAATTTCCCATTTAACATTATGTTCAAAACGATTTTACGATACTCAAAAGAAACTAACACTTCAAACGACTTAATTTGATCTAGAAATGGCTCTATCTGCCTGATGTATCCGCAGCTACAGTTTAAAACGTTAATTTTTAAGATACGATCCCCAAGGATGCAAACAGCATTACGCTTCTATCCCCGTAATGGCATCTCGGAGCCGGGCACATTGTTCCACCTTTATCTCGTCTAAATTACATCTCGGCCTGCCACCCTGTTCCTGTTTAGTTTCCTTCCCCGTTTCAAATATATTATGAAGTTAAATTGAATGCAAATGGAGAATCAGAGTATCAGCAACTTCACACTTTTTTTCCGTGAGCAATGTATTTTAATCAACAACATCGGAAGTTATTGTATACTTTGTTCTAATTGGACACTATATTCTACAAGCTAGAGTAAAATATAGTTTTCCAATCCAATTACTCATCTACGTTATATATTATATTTGGAACTTTAATTTCAATTTCACTCGATAATTTGCAAAAATCTGCAATTTCGTATTGTTTCAAATTTATATACCTACCTATATGCATTATAATCCTATGATACTCGAGATATTAAAGCAAACCCAACGACACCTCAATTTAATTAACTTGGTGGTTAACAGCTGCTGACTTAGAGTCTATTTTTATTTTACAAAAAAGGGCCATCAGGGCCATATATAACATGGGCACCCGCGAGTCACTGAGGGAATTTTTTAAGGAAATTGAAATACTAACCCTGCCTTCGCTATACGTATTTGAAATAATAATGTATGTCAGAAAAAATATATACAATTTTCCTACAAATGTAGATAAGCCAAAGGCTACTAGAAATACCGGAAAGCTTAAAGTACCAACTTATAGACTGGCTAAAACTAAAAAATCATTTCTAGGAAATTGTACACGTTTTTACAATAAAATACCTAAAAACATAATAGAACAAACAGACACAATGTTCAAATCTACTGTAAAGCGAATTCTTATTTCTAGGGCATATTACTCAGTAAAAGACTACGTCATGGACAGGGACGTTTGGCTTAAATCGTGACCTGCACCGGCGATCCCTGGGTCTCGATGGGCGTACCTGCTGTGGTATATACTTAGATTTGTATAAAACTGTAGACATCATTGTTGACTTATATGTGTACTGATTTGAAAAAATGATACCTCACCGAGTTTCTTGCCGGCTCTTCTCAGTAGAGGATTTTTTCTGAACCGGTGGTAGATTCATTCCTTGACCTTCATAAGAGCTTGTAAAAGCCTAAATTGAATAAAGATAGTTTGACTTTGACTTTGACTTTGAATTATACAACAGTCAAATCAGCCATAGCTAAACGCCTTTTAGGTGGGCCCAAAGAAACATACTGTTTTTCAGTTATATATGTACTTACGATTTGGAGTTTAACAGTATTGTTATGAATAATAAAGAAGTGCAGATTCTAGGGCCTATATTTGACACTGGCTTAGCTACGCTGCTATAATATGGTAGCGTGTTATAAACAAAGGGCAAAGGGGGATGCATCGTCAAAAAATCATACTCGGTATCGCTAAGGCAATGTCCAATTAGAGTACCTGCTATTTTTCATCATTATTGTTGTGGATCAATCATCTTTGGAAGCTATACATACCCTAAAAATAATTGTGTACGTTAATTCCTTATATTAATTCAAATTTTCATCAATGAAGCCATAAACACACATAATATTTTGTAAAATATTCTTCCATACGTAGAACCCACTCAAAGTATAAAAAAGTTGATTCAAACTTTTTCTTTCCCAATTGGTATAACTTTGACGCATGGCAATTATTTAAATTGTAATTTATAAGGAAAATTACTTCCTTAATCTTAACTTTCAATTCACTTACAAGTTATCTTTTTTTATATCCACCTAATTGAATTTCGTTGACGTAATTGACTTGTACATTTTGCATTTAAGTTGCCTCCCTGTACATTTTCCTTCAAAAGAATCAATTAGGCGGAGCAAGATGTTGGTTAACACTAAGTTGCACTCCACTGTTTCATTAAACGCAGAAGATTAATTGGAGGCTTTGAGGCATAAATGTCAAATTTAAAATAGGCAACCAGGACAATTAATGTTCAAAAGACATTTTCCAGGAATAGAGCAAATATAATGTATTATTTCATCACACTTGCTCGGAAAGGGTGTTATTGTACGCAAGCGTATAGAGCAACTATAGCCGATTTAACTCCTCCATGGGCCCCGCCGTCAGCGGGAGTTATAAACCATACAAAATCCATAACTCCCTAGGGAGTTATGGATTTTGTATCGTTTCGAACTCCCGCGGGCAGTTAAGTGCGCCAGGTCGGCGGAGCTGCTCGGGAGCCGCAGCCGGCGGGGCGCGCGACCGCAAGCCGGCGGAGTTGCCCCGCGCTGATCGCAACGTACGCTCAGTTTATGAACACCCACCTGATGGTAATTCACGATGTAAAATGGAAATAAAATTAATATATATACTTTTTTTGTCTAACTTTTATTTAATTTCCTCGCAAATGTGCTGAAAAACGTTGTGTGTATCACGGGCAGTAAGGGGAGAACAAACTCGAGTCATAAAAGCCCTCGCCTATCGGCGTCGGGCTTCTAACAGACTCTCGTTAGTTATCCCCTTCTTACGGCCCTAGATGCACAATGTACTATTACGCTTAGCTTGGACAAATATCTTGCTCTACGGTGCGCTGCGGTTTTTATAAATCTCGGCGGTGGGTTGTGCTGACCTTACACAACCTAATAGAAGGGATGTTTACAAAAATAACATAACTACGTGACAAAGCAGGTTACAAACACGGAGTTAGGTGGTTAACCTGCTCTGTCACATAGTTATGTTGTGTTTGTAAACATCCGTTCAATTACATCGTTTACTTATTCTGAATTAAATGAAACTCTACATAATATACTACAATTTATTGAAATAAAATTTTTATTTCGGTAAAAGTTCATCGTACGGAACTTGGTCCAAAAGATTCCCTAGATTTTTGACAACTGCCGCGCTCAGAGACTGACAGATAGATGGACCCACATCGGCAACAATCTCTCGCCACATTTCGTTCAGCAATTTGTTCACCTGATCTCCTGTAAAGAAACAAATACTTATTTACCAACCAAGTAAGTACAAGTTGTAGCTATGCAATCAGTGTTTTTGCTATTCAAGGTGTCGCAATTAGTTACCCTACGTTTTTCGTGTAATCACGCTGCGGTTCTTTTTTGAGTTTTATAAGTATAAACAAAAAAAATCTAAATCTGATTCTAACTACATAGTTGATATCTTAATGTATGTGTGTGTGCTTCAAATAGATTTTAGAATAAGATTTTGGAACAGACAGAGAATTAGACACGGATGTAATTTTTAGCAGTTCTAAGTAATTTCAGTTTTAAAATGACAACATTCCTTCGCAGAACTTTACCAATAGAATAATTGTTCATAACAATGGAACGCAAATTGGACATAAATTTTAATATATATTTAAATATATCAAGAACATTATCTGTGACATTATAGAAAGGCTTGGTAAGAGAAATGAATATTCAGAATATATGCTGACGAATAAAAGTACCCTAACGGCCAGTTTTGCAATAAAACAACTTTGTTTACAAATCTGCCAGTTACCATTGCGTAATGGATTTCACACAATATTTATAGTCAATTATCTAAATTTGCATGTAACAAAAATGCTATTCCATCGATACGCCCACTTTGTTCATAAATTGACCAATTTTACTGTTATCGGTTTCCAAATTTTCCCAGAGCGACTATGAATCATAAACTCCCGAGATTTTTCACCAGAGGCGATTTTTCCCAATTTATCACATCAAGCCGCAAAGTTATTTCAGTTCCATTATCCCGATTTGTTCGTTGTTTTTGACTTGTTTTTAGAGTTCCGTACCTCAAAAGGAAAAAAGGAACCCTTATAGGATCACTCGGTTGTCCGTCTGTCTGTCTGTCTGTCTGTCAAGACCTTTTTCTCAGGAACGCGTGAAGGTATCAAGTTGAAATTAATATGAAACATTCAAGTCTGCAATTTCTTGAAGCTATGAAAAAAATCAACCTTCTAAGTTACCGCAATCAAAAGATATGGCCGTTTATGTCTCATATTTTGATACTTTCAAGGGAATCCAAAGGGAATCAAAACCTATAGGGTACTTCCCGTTGACCTAGAACCATGAAATTTCGCAAGAAGCAGTATCTTACAGCACAAGTAAAGGAAAAAGTCCGAAAACCGTGAATTTGTAATTACACCACATAAAAAAAAGTTAAACGGAATAACCTTTGCAAAGTCGTATCACACTTTACGATTGAACGGAGATAGGAGCTTGCGAAAGTTATTTTTTGTCTTATTTCATAGGTAGGTAAAATAGTTACCCCGTTGTTAAAAGCTATTTTTTTTTCTTTTTTAGGGTTCCGTACTTAACTATAAGGTACTGTTTCTTTTTCATACGTAATTGCAGAACCCTCGGCGCGCGAATCAGGCTCGCACTTGACCGGTTTTTTGTTATAATTATTCAATTTTCATTATTCTTCGACGAATAAATAGTTTTTGACAATTGGCTACTTGCATGATTTTTATTTCATCTTATTTTGGAAAATACTGAGTCATAGAAACACAACTGTGTTGGCAAAACATTATTGTGTTGTTTTTTTTCGAGATACGACGCTTTGAAAAGTCCTAGTTCTTACCACTCACAAAAACGCTCCATACAAAATGGCCCTGAAATATGACGTCACAGTTCAGTTAGTTTATACCAGTCCAATGTAAAAAGAGCCCTGACGGTCATACATTTTATATGGCCGTCAGGGCTCTTTTTACATTGGTTATTGTATACAAAATATACGAAATTCGCAATTATTTCCGAAAATACTGTTTTTAGGCCAATATCGTCCAATTAAAAAATTACAGAAATTTTATAAGCATGTCAAAAACTAGTAATTCAGAACTAAAAAGCAATATTTATTTTCCACTTATTTTGAAAATTTTTGACCCTTAATAGAAAAAAAACCCGTCAAAATGATCTTTTTTGTTTCTTTGACATGCATTTATTTATGTTTAGCTACCGTTCCACAGAAAAACATTAATATTTGTTACTATAGTCAAGTAGCAAATTATTCGTGTCGTGTCGTGTGTATTCATGTCGAATCGAATAACTGTTCAAGAAGAAAAATACTAACGGTAAGGCACTTACTTAAAAATACCTTACGTAACTCACTAATGTATTGTTGTAACTTACCGATATTTTTGTCATTCAACAAGTTCTCAAGTCGAAACCATGCCTTCTCCACTTCATACTTGATGTCATGTTTTACAATTTTCCAATGAATTTTTCCATCGCATTCGACGTGCTCGTACCAAAAACGAATGTGTAAGTTTGTATTTTCTGAAATTTATATCGTTCATAAAATACTTTGTTTTTGACACTGATTTATAGAGGTAAAAAAAAATTACAAATAAATAAACCGACTTCAAAAACCCTTTGAAAAGTAAGATATACTAATTGGCTTTCGTAAGTCTATTACCTAAAAACGTCAGATATATTATAATTAAAGGGATAAATTAAATACATCGAAATCGGTGTCAAGTGTATGAACGTATAAGAGATGAATATCTAATATACTTGCCACCGACTTCGATATATTTAATTTATCACTTAAACTAAAATATATCTTAAGTTTCTAGGTAATTGATTTACGAAAGCCAATTATTATTTCTTACTTTCAAAGGGTTTTTGAAGTCGGTTGTTTTATTTGTTACATTTTTATTATTTCTTCAATTTTGAGTTATTATCGTGTCATTTTAGGACACATTTACTACATCAAGTAACAATAGCATAATGCCAATTGCTCATCACACTTGTCACAACAAATTGTTGCAATCCAAGGTGCAAGGATGTCAATCGTTGAGGATTTCTTCTGGTTCTTCATAATCGGTTCTTATTTACCACATGCATTTTCATAAGCATAAGTTGCTTCCCAACCTTATTCAGAAATATAATCACTACCCGGAAAATATGAGGAGTTCCGGTGATCATCTATGATCTTCGTCATCAGTTCCACTTCACCAAATAATGTTTTTAGGACGCAACTGCTTGAATTATTACAGAAAATACCAAAATTGTAATATGCGTGCCTATAATATTTGAGGAGTTCCATCGATTCCTCATAGATCCTCTCATCAGACTTTGACTAGAACGGGACCAACTTGCAGGATACCCTATCGACTAAAAAAAGAATAATCCAAATCGGTTCAGCCAACTCCAAGTAATTGGTGAAAATACATGTAAAAAAAATATACGCGTCGAATTGAGAACCTCCTCCTTCGGCTTTTTTGAAGTCGGTTAATATGCAATAAATACTTTGTAATAAAATATACGTAAAACAATTTTAAGTTAAAAGGTTTTATTTATTTATATTAGGTGCTGAAAGCTAGAAAATAATTTTGGTTTTCTAAATAGCTGCCGACTGGTAATCTCTCACACGACCGGAAGCAGCAGCGTTTCGTAGTGTCTAATTTAGAACCAAAAGATCATGAATTCTCATTGTTTCGGCTGAGGATTTCGGAACCCGAAATTTGGTGACATTCGTAAATGTAACGGAATAGTTATGCAGTATTCCTGCAGCATCAGGATTTAAGGATCAAAGGCTAAAATTATCATCATGTTGTATTGTCATGCCAATTGAATTTATAGGCAAAGTTTCACGAGAAACGGTCCAGTAAAAGTAGTTGAAAAATTAGTCACAAGATTTGAAACAAAATATGAAGTGAAGCTAAATAAAACTTATTAAAATTTTGCCTTGCTTCTTTCTATCTATGAATTATGAAAATTATTATTTATATCTAAATAAGATTGGAAGGTGAATTGCTTATTTTTAACTGACTTTGTTATAGGCATTAAAACCCATTCAGGATACAACATAAAATTTTATAAAATAATTTTGTTACGTACTTAGTTTAATAGAAGCATCCCCAGCTGACTTTATTGGGACAATCAGTATTTTTCCGCTAAGCTCATATTTGTTTATTACATTCAATGTCACCAAAGCGTCAGCAACGATCATTTTCTTGTTCAGATCAAACCTGTAACAAAGTTTGATTTTTCATCATCTAAAATTTAATTTTATGAAGCATTCTGTTTGCATGAATCGTCTAAAATATCCTGTATGGCAAGATATAATACACAAGTTGGGACAATGACTGAAAACGTGTTTCTTAGTGATACCTAATAGTATAGCATGGCATGAGAGCATGTTTATTTTTAATATATTGCACGCCACACATTTTATTCCTGCCCCGACTTGTTTGCTGACGAGGCTTATAGGGTAAAATCACCAGTGGTCAGCCGGGATCCTGTAGTCAGCCTTTTGCCTCTTTTATTGCCTTGAAATAGCAGTCTATTTGAAATTAATAAATTATTTGCCTCTTAATTGATTCCTTGATTCCTTATTAATCATTATATTTATCGATCGGTGCGGGGAAACGGCAGGGGGGAAAATAAAAAAAGTTTATTCGAGTGCTCTCGATCGAGAAGGGCAATTTTGCGATGTCCGCCATAATTTTTTTTGCACTTGGTGTTTTCAAATCAGGTAAGAAAGATAGACTTGTGTTAACATTATATGATATATTTGTATATTTCTGTGAATGCATATAGTTGCTTAAACCGAATATGATAATAAAATAAGCGTATTTCATTGATTTCTTAATAATTTACGGAGGCTGACTATTGGGAACCACTTTTTTATGTGATTTCCAGTAGTCAGCCACCAGTAGAATTTGAAATAAAATCGGTCCGTTAAGATCGTTATTTTTTAAGATTCAAATTTACCCTAACATTCCCTATAATATTTTTAGAAAAACCCAGTAGTCAGCCGCGTTATAAAGTATTTTTTTGGTGTGGCTGACTAATGGGAATTGCAGTTCCAGTACTCAGCCACTTAATAAAGTATGAGAAAAACCTATATAGGGCTTTATTTAGGTACTTATTAGTCTTTTTACTGTTTCATGAATAAAAACGTAATGTTATGTTCAGTAAAGCATGTCAAAAAAACCAATACACAAACAAAAGCATCCACCAGAAAAACTATCTTCTGCAAAGGAAGTTATACGAAAGGAATGCATATGAGAGGACCATGTAGAACTTTTGGTGTTCTCCGAGGCACATTGCAAGACCGGCATCATCTATGGATTCCTAAAGGCCTACGTAACATTTATTTATTTATTTATTTATTGCAAATATATTTACACGGCATGACAGTATGAAACCAATTCACCGCGAAACTTTGCTAGTTAAAAACAAAATAACAATAAAAATCAGGAAAAATAACAATAAAATAACAAGAGTCAGGTAATACTAGAAGGCCTATCATCCATCATCTCGCAAAATCTTAGACATTCATGGCACACAGTAGCCTATCGCCACGCGAACAAGTCACACTCGGGCGCTGACTCCAGGAGCGCATTCAGCAGCGCCAGGACATGAATCTTGATTCAGTTGTAACTAATGCCCACGACCTAAAACCTAGATCGATCCGTCACTATACCGAAAACATCTCGGATGTCAACCTGTACGAGATTAGTGTGGCTCTCAAACAGCTTAAATACAATAAGATGATGACTGAATCACAGCCGAATTTCTGAAAGCAGTTGGAAAACCGGTCCTTGAAGCCCTTCAGACGTTATTCGATTCCACATGAGGGGTAAACACTGCACGCATGGAAAAGAAGTGTGGTGTTGCTTTTCTTCAAAACAGGGCAATAATGCCCCGCTAAAGCATTTCCGGAAGTCGGCTTGTTCAGGAGACTGGAAGTTATGAAACCTGCGTGCAAGACGGTTCGTAATTACTCTCAAAAACAGCTTGTAAACATGGCTCAAAAGTGAGAAGGGTACTATAGTACCCTATAGTAAACTTCCAGTCTCTCGAACAGGCCGGTTTCTGGAAATGCTTCAGCACCGGTAGACCACATACATTCACTACAGCAGTTTATATAGAAGACCGAAGAGTTTAATCTGCCTCTGCTCAGCGTTTGTGGACTACGATAAAGCCTTCGATACGATTGAGACTGTACTGCAGTCTCTCCAGCACTACCAAGTCGACAACAGGTACATCGGAGTGTTGAAGTGTTTGTACGAGAACGCCACTATATTAGTCTTACTATAGAACCAGAACTCAAAACCTACTGCAGTGTTGCAGTGGGAAGCCAGACAGCGAGATGTTATCTCTCTAAATCTGTTCACCGCTGCTCTGGAATGCGTTTTCAAGGTTCCGAATGAGAAAGGACATGGCATCAACATAATCGGCGAGACCTCGGAGAACCTCAGTTTAATGCTCGATGACCACAGTAGAACCTCCGAATGAGCTGGCATTAAAATGAACAAGGACAAGACAAAAATCATGACAAATGTCCCTGTACTGCAAACTCCCGTGGAAATTGGTGATTTTACGCTCAAAGAAGTTGACGATTATATGTGCCTGGGGACTTGCAGCGTTCGGGAAGCTGTACCATATCTTCTGGACCAATATGCCGCAGTGTCTCAAGATGAAAAAGGAGTCTGAACCTTGTAAC
This sequence comes from Tortricodes alternella, assembly GCA_947859335.1. NCBI lineage: Eukaryota > Metazoa > Arthropoda > Insecta > Lepidoptera > Tortricidae > Tortricodes > Tortricodes alternella. The sequence goes on from OX401981.1 coordinate 9,492,422, forward strand.
TGTAAGATAATATTATTCAACTAAAAGCATGACTATTGTAATTTTAACGACTATTAATTGTCTATTTTTTATTCATTAAATATTGTTGATTTTTAATCAAATTTTAACAAATAATTTAGAGGCCGAGTACTGGGCGTAAAGTGGCTGACTATTAGATTTTAGAGGCTGACTACTAGAGAAATGTGTATGTTTTGGTTTAAACTTCTTTTTCTATTTTATAGAAAGATTCTATATTTTTGCCTTAAATTGTAATGAAACTAGAATAAATTATTGATCGAACAGTATTTTTTTATTATTTTTTAGTCAAATCCTGAATTAATAACAGTGGTTTCAAATCTCAAACGTCGTTAAAAGGCTGACTACTGGTGCCTTTACCCTATGTGCAGTTTTTTTTTCCTAAAAACACTCTCCGGCGTTTTTTGGCCTTATTGCAAGGTTTATAGAAAAATAGTCAGTATAGTTACAGGCATAATTGTTTATATATTTAAATAACATGATCTTATATAAAAATAATAACAATAAAAAAACTAATTATCGTTATTATTTTATTTAAAAATCTAACAGTCCGTTTCATAACAGAAAAAATCTTTAACAAGCTTTTCATAGTAATTAATTAAACGTATAATTTTTTTGAATCAGGGGTAAAAAGGTAAGAAGAGGGCAGTTGCTAAAGAGTCATTACGCGTCAAAAAAATCGTCGTACACATTCCCGAAGCTAGTCCGCGGCGGCTAATAAAGCAGCTCAGGCGACGACTCGTCCTCTCTCCCCGCCACGCCTCTCGTCTTTGAATTGTGTCTGTGTGTGTAGCTTAAACGTTCCTCTATACGTTCCAGTAAAGCGGATCACGATTAAAGTTTGCAAAATTTTAAATAAGTTTTATTACAATTGAGTTCTATGCCTTAGGTCCTAAGCGTTAAAAAAAGCAATCAACAAGCTATGCATCGCAGAAGCATTCTCTGAAAGTAATTAGGACGTCTAATCGAGAATGTCTAAGTGATACTGCAGCGACCCGCGAGCGAGACTCGCATCTCGCTCTTACGCATTACGCGTCGTGCGGAAGATTGGGATGAGAAATCTCGCTCGCGAGTCGCTACAACGTCACTTAGCGTTCCCGAATAGAGGCGCGGTAAAGCCTTTACAAGTGCCATCAAAGTGGCATGCAATTGTAACGTTTTAGTTCGTTAATCTGAATTATTATTTTACTAAAATACATACATACATAGCATCACGCCCGAAATTCCTAATGGGGTGGGCAGAGCCACAAGACTACTTGTGGCCACGTTCGATTAATTAGTCCTAAGATGGTATGATGAACCGTATGGTGACAGGTGATCAGTCCACCGCCCATACAGATAGTCCACCATGTTGGAGAGGACCCGTCGTCCCTTAGTCGACTTTTACGACATGCCAGGATGATTTCATGCTATTTCTACACTCCCAGTGCAGCAGAGGAGCACTAAAATACGTTTAAAGAATTCTTTAATTAACCATTGTGACTTCTAGCGCTCATTGTCAATACCCCAAACGTATCGCCGCTTCGAGTCGTTTTTCATTCCATTAACCCTTTAGGCCAACGTTCAATGAATCAAGGCTTTGTGCTTAATTATTTAAACGACCTCTACGTTAAGGCGTTTTCATAATATTCGTAATTAAAAGAGCCAGGGCTAATTGTCCGTGAGTCGTGACGTCGTTAGGCACATAGTTCATTATAGCCGTACCGTCAGGAGCTCAGTTATTGCCAATTTCAGTTTAATTGCAAATGACTACGAAGTTGTCTTTTGCACGATTATTCTAGCGTTTAATAACTGATTCATCGTTATTTACTAGCAACAGGATTTAAATGTCATTTTTTTTTATGGACTAAACAGCACAGTGGTTGTGAAACTGACTAATGTACTGGAAGTCGCGGGTTGGAATCCCAATAGGGGCAAACTTTGTGTGTTGAACACAAACGACCAGAATCTTGGATGTTCAGTATTTATAAATATATCGATTTATCTATGTATTAATATGTGTATTAATGAGTTAAGAACTATTCGTTAGTCAAGTTTTAATTTTATTAGTCAATGTATTACCAGCAAAGAGTTTTTAAAAGTGCAGTTACACGAGCTTTTCACGGCAATTTATAGCCGGCAACTATAGCTGTCTTACTCTAACTTCGTACGTTAGACGAAGACGCCTATAGTTGCCGGCCACATATTGCCGTGAAAATGTTGCTCCTGTAACTGTACGTTAACCTTTTGACCGCCAAGCATGTCAGAGAAGTGACACGAATTTCAACTTTAAGTCAAGGTAGAGAAGGATTTTTTACCCTGTATACCCTGCTGCAGCCGACTGTGGCGGTCAAAAGGTTAAGCAAGATCTGTCCGTAGGTTAGCTAATATTATTGTAAGCGCACGTTGCATTTTATTTTTAAAGACGTTTGGAATTTAAACTTGAGTATAAACTACGAAATATTTGCGACACTTCATAATCAATTTTAGTACACAACATAACATCGATTTTGTCGAGCAATATAAATAGTGTTTTCGGTGATTTTGCAGTCTTTACTCGTTATTGTAATCAAGCGATGGCTGGAAAATGGTAATGGAATTACTTCCTACCATGTTTGAAAGGTGTACTGTACTGTTCACTCCTAATTTATTTGACGTTTAATTTGTTTTACAGGGAAGAGGCTTCATTTTACAAAGAGACAGTGCAAAGTCTTATCCACTGATATTTTTTTCTTTTATCAAGCATGAACTGTATAAATGTTGTACCTATAAGTTAATTATTTTACTGCTACTAAACTATTTATGCGTGCAAAGATTTGGTTTTTTTTAAGTCTCATGTAGGATTTGAAAAATCACATCCGAACCACGTTATATTTTTCAATATTGCGTTTAAATGATTTTGTGTGTGTTCAGTGCCTCGTAATTTATGATTAGCGCTCGGAATTCTCGGGGCGACAACAAAGGTCACGGACAACCGGTAGGAATAGATCGTTTTTTTTTATCGATTCATAAGATGTATCGGTATTATTAAACGATCTCTTCGTCTCATTTTTTTTTTGATAAAAAACCTGTTTAGAACGCATTAAGAATGTCTTCCCCGATTTAATCCGAAATCACACTAATATTATAAATGCGAAAGTTTGTAAGTGTGTTTAAGTTAGAATGTTTGTTACTTCTTCACGCTTCAAAGACTGGACGGATTTTGATGAAATTTGGAAAGGAGATAGCTTATACCTACCCAAGATTATCACATAAGATTTTCATCCCAATGCACGTACGACGTCGCGGGCACAGCAAATATCTTAAGAAAATAATGAGAATATATACAATACAGTATTTTTTTTACCATACGTTCACATTCTAGGTAGTCTGTCAATAGAATTATAACAAAACTGTTTAGATAAAGATTATGGAAATTAATTCCTGTCTATCTATACTGGTAATGACGATACAGAAGTAAAGTACAGATATAGTGAATAATATATTTCCATCGGTAAAACTCGGATCTCAATCGGAAGACGACGGGACCCGAAGTGTCAATTAATTATTGTATTAAATGAGTGACATGTTTATATTCATTAATATGAAACTTTATTATTTAGTGTCAAATATCAAAATGAAAAATGACAGCATGGTATGATGGGTACTGGCCCCCAATTCTCGATGCATTCGAGATAATGTCGATTGCGAGATTAAACGTCAGATTGCGTCATACAGTTGTGTCAAATGACTGTATGCACTGACGGTTAATCTCGATCGTAAGATTATCTCGAATGCACCAAGAATTGGGGTGTAGCATATGGCTACTTTAACATATTAGCAGTAACGCCTTGGTTTACTGCGACATGTACGCATCTTGCTTGTGTCAGCGTTTACTTACATTATAAAATAGCATGTAAGTTATTAATAAATGTTCATATACTTTGAGACGTGGCTTTACTGGATTACACCCGCACCACATACTTCATGGCGACCTTGCCACGTCGAACCTGCTGAATTTATACGCGAATATTTTTCTGCCTGCCAATTTATTTTGAGACTCTTTGGAAACTGCCATCAATATGAAGAAAAAGAAAATATTTATTCAGTTTTCAAGAAAGAAGATGACACCTGAACAAAAAGATTGATTGTATTTCAAAAAATTTGATTGTATTTCTTACAATCAAATTTGAAGAAAGTAGAACTATAAAAGAGAAATAGAAGATTAAGAAGACAGAAGAATACGGAGTCCAGGAAATAACCCGGCCCATGTACGGCCCACCCAGCGCAGCAGCCATGCCGCCGCCAGCCGCATCAAGTGTCAGCGCTCCGAGCGCCACGCGCCGCGCCAGCAGGACCAGGAGGCCATTGCTGTCAAGGACGCCGAGTTGGGCCATATTATATTTAAATAATTAAGTAGTGTACCAAAGGGTAGGTATGCATTTATAAGGATTTATTATCTGTTTCTGTGTAATTTTTTTTGGTCTATCTTAGTATAGTTTTCTATAAGAGGCCCATTATATAATTTAGATTTGATAAGTCATAAGTATTGAATTTTTTGTTTATAGTATTCCAAAAAAATATTTATTTAGTAGTTTCCTAATGGGGTCAACACGCGGTAGCATCACGCGCCCCGCTATGCGCTCATGTTCTGCAGACTCAGCGCAAGCGTTGGAATGCAACTCATGCACTGCGTTGCCCCAACGATAAAATGTAGGATAATTTGTAAACTTAATTTTAAATTTAAAACGGCTAGTTTCTGGTCTGATCAACCTGAAGCGATGGTTAGTTTAAAATATATATTTTTCTCTTTTTTTGTACTTGTAGACTTATACACTTATAGACATGTCTTATAGACGAATTTTCTAATACGTAGGTATGCCTAATATCTTGATCGTAGTCTGCCGTAAGTGCGTCCGCGAAAGAATTAGTGCAAGAAAATAAAGTATAGGTACCAAGGTTATCCCATAGTGTTACAAATTGTTCTTTTTAATTATAAATAAAATAAAATGCTAGATTTAGATATGCTTATAGGTTATTCTATTGTTAAAAAAAAATGTGTTTTATGTAAACAAGTAATATGCGTCACATTATTTTTCTCTAGCACTCCGGGGGTGAGATGATCTTTTCGGGGGAGCTGTAGCATATGGCTACTTTAACATATTAGTAGTAACGTCTTGGTTTAGTGCGACATGTACGCATCTTGCTTGTGTCAGCGTTTACTTACATTATAAAATAGCATGTAAGTTATTAATAAATGTTCATATACTTTGAGACGTGGCTTTACTGCATTACACCCGCACCACATACTTCAGGGGGCCTGCTGAAGCTAATCGAGAGAGCATGATAAATACGAACTTTTCCGATAAAACACGATGATATATCTATACACAAACTACTACTTAATAACTATGACATGACATATTGTAATAACGAAACTACTTGCTCGTATTTTATTAAGATAAATTGCCCCCTATAGATTTTTAATTTACTAATATTGATATATATTAAAAGTCGATAAAAAAAACTCTCAATATCTACCAATTAACAATTGGCTGTTCGTAAATTCCGAGCCCTATTTATGACCTTGACGGCGTTCTGTAAATCAGTGCCAAGGTTAGTGCACTCAAGTCAAGTCAACTTACGTGCTATTACTATTTACTGTCGGGTTGTTCAGGACATAATAATTCCATGAATTAGAAGTGCTCACCTAATAATGAAACAAGATGTATCCGTTGCCAGATTGTACTATGTGTATAATTTATCTATTGCCACTGAGATACATCTTCAGTATTTTGATATTTAACTTAAAAAACTTAATATGTATGTATATGTGTGCATTATCAGCTCGGACGCAAAAAAAGCTAAGTGGGATAATTACCGATTTTTCTGTTATCTAAAGTTAAGGGCCTGGCCACACCACCACGGCACGACGTCGTGAACGGCACGGCACGGCGCCGCTACATAACTACGTTACGGCGTCGTTAAATTACCTTTATAGCTATAGAAATAAGTGAAATAGAAGTGACGTGCAACGGAATTTTTCACGGCACGACGCCGTACTGTGATTATGTAGCGGAGCCGTGCCACGGCGCCGTGCCGTTTCACGTTCACGGCGTCGAGCCGAAGTCTTAGATGAAAATCAAAACAGCGTAACTGAAGGGCGTATCCCACGCCGATGACCTTGAGCGTTCCAACTCAGTCCTTCCCCACTTGCCTTAGTTCACGCGACGCAGTGAATAGTATAATTTACTCTAAAACTACAAAATAAATTGAAAAACCGGCGGATGAAATTATAATGTACATTATTGTCGTCTGATTAGTAAAAGTCTCATGTATAAGCGTCGCATAATATGGGAGCCTTTACGGATTTTAATTTGAAAAAAGGGTTTACGATTTTTTTTTGCTCTTTATTTGTCACTTTTTTCAAGATTCCAGTGGACAAAAATAAAAACAGATTCCATACTACAATACATATTTTTTTCAAGATTCTTGCACAACGCTAAGTATACTTTATAGGATTTGAAAACAGCGAAATTCACCGGGTAGGACCTTATCATAATAGAATATAAATTCTCCTTTTCTGCGTATGACAGCATAACGTTAATAATGTTTACTTATATAGGTTGAATTTTATCCATGTAAGGCCCAAAGCGACTTGCAAGGTAAACCAAATTGAATAAAACATTAACTATAGAACTATAAGAATGTTTCATTACTCACTTCAAATCATCCATCCGCAGCGCCGACAGGCCAGTAAAGGAATTATTCTTGAAGGAAAGTTTGAGGCCGTTTTCATTTGGAACGTAGACTGTCATTATGGGCACGAACAGAGGGTCCAACGGCTCCAGGCCCCGGCCCGGGTCGCCCAGGGAGAATTGATGGAGAGACTCCCTCGCCGATTTTAGTGCGCATTCATTTAAATTGGGGTCGTTTCTTGAGCATGATGCTAGGTAGTCCGCTGGAATTCAATGAGATATTGCTTAGTATTTACATGAGGAAAGTAAGTCATTATTATTTTATCGTGTACACTTTTCCAGGTGATTTATAAATGGTAAAATATAATATTTAAGCTAACAATATGTTATGAATGAGTAATGCATACGATAGGTTGAATTGAGTTTACTGAGAAGGCTTTTGGTAATTCTATAAAATAAATGATTTTTAATATAAACAAATTATTCACAAATTTTTAAAACTACTTTAGACTTGGAATTTCAGTATTTAAAGATATAGAAATAAATAGGCATCAATTAATAAAATTATACTGCAAATACTTATCTAAATGAAATAAAAACCAGAATCAATAAAAATAATTAAAGAAAAATACAAAACTGTGATTTTGCCGTAATTGCATGTTCGTAATAAACCAATTAGGTTTCTAAAAAGATATACTTTATCATACAAACTAACAGCATAATTTTATTTTTAAAGAATAAAACGAAACAGAAATATTTACAAATACATCCACGATGAAGCGTGAGAAAAAATCCCTGACTTGGTTTTTAGGGTTCTTTCATTCAAGCGTTACTTTGAGTTAACAAAATGAATTAATTTTAAATTTGAAATAAAAATGGCTAACACGACTTATTGCCCGACATGTTTCAGATTCATTATGGAGTAGGTAATTCATCAAGGGTTGAGTGCAGTCATGGTGAGGCCAAATCATGCACTCAAGCCCTGATCAAGGAGTCCAAGATGAGTCCAAAACATGTCGGGCCGACGCCTAACAATAGATCGTGTATAGCCATTTTTATTTCAAGTTTGAATAATGACTCACGAAAGTTTTATTTTGGCTATCAATTACTTCGTTGCTATTTAGTAATAAGTGAACTTACTTTGCTGTTTAAAGCACTACCATACATACCCAACATACTATTAATAGTCTACGATGCACATATAACGAAATGCATTTGTCGATTTCATGATACACGTATTTTCAATTTTCAGATGCGGCGAACATTACATAAATGCACTGTTAGTGTATTAAGGAAGCCTGGAATTGTCACAGACGGTCTAGCAATGTGGAAAGGATGGCCTTAATAACCTATCATCGCTTACCAGTTGTCCAGCTACAGTATACGGAAAAATATAAACTCGCAGTAAGAAAAGTCTTAGAAATGTTTTTCTTTTACAATTATTGCTTCGATTGCCTTCTTTGAATATAGTAGAAAAATATGACTCTTTGTTATTATATTCTACTGTAGTAAGCACCCTAAAGGAAACTCGTTAAAATTATTTAACTTCCCCCACTGTGGGGCCCTTTCATTGACTGAAGAAATACGACATAATTTCGCTCGACACTCGCGATGTGTGTGCTCGCAGCTTCAAACAAGGAAGATAGAGATAGATAGAGTAAGATCTTACGGGTTCAACATTAAAATGCAAATGTTTACTCATGTTGTAAATAACTATTTATATTAATAACTTGTGATGAGCTGCCATTGAATGATTTGTGTGTTGTAAAATCTATAACTGTAACTGTCAGTCGTGAATTTCATTTATGGGCGTTTTTCAAGGATATGAGGATAATTTCAAGGATCTTTCATAATCTAATTTCTTACTATTAACTATGACAATAAATAACAGAGGTGGCAATATACGTATGAAACCAAAATTTAATTTCATGCGTCATCTTAACGACCCTCACTCTTTACCGAAATGGTAGATGAATGTTATTAAAGCTTTAAGCACATACCTGTATGTAATAAAAGCGGCAATAAATGGAGTGAATGTGTGCGTTTAAATTAAATGAACACTTACGCAAACCCATGCCTGCGGTAGACGATAAAAAACAAAAGAGGCACAAAAGCGCAGACATTTCGGCCTGGCAAAGCCTAGGCTGATCTATGACACGTCTTGACTACAGTTTCAGTCACTTGTTACTCGGTTTTATAAACAAATGTTGAAAAATTACATGTTACAGGGCTTGCATTAGGAACGCCCTCTCGCCAGTGTAAACACAGACATGCACGTGAGCCAACTTATCGTCATAATGTTTACGACAGGTTCCCCTGTTTAATATCAACTGAGCGGACAATTTGTGAATAAAATAATTCAGTGGCGTACAATCCGCAATGTAGAACGTCCAAACACGAAGTGTCTTTCCGCTGCACAGTGATAAAGATTCTTATAATGTTCGCTTAGCCGTGTTATGTTTATGGGACTTTGTAACTTTATGACCTAGAGTTAAAATCACATTTTCTCCAGACCTGTGGCTGTGAAGTCTTCGTTGACGTTTTTGTGACGTATATTACTTATTTTTTAAATTAAATCGCATTTCATTATGTGTGGTATTACGCGAGATTAGGTATTATTACAGTAATAATGTTACATAGTAGAGGCGAAACATAACTGATGATCACCTATGATCTTACTGCTAGAAATAAATTAACATCTGTACAAGAGTTATGAACTGTGGGATATGATGTATAAACATGCAGAAAACCTATTATGTGACACTGTCAACTTTTTAATTGTTACAAAATATGTACAGAGGTATATATTTTTCAACTCGCCTTTATAATTTTTCCTCGTAAATCTTTCTACTTGTAAATATGGAACAAGTTTTGAAAAGGCGAAGCGTCCACTTGACAGGACAGCGCCGCGCTGAAAAATTATAACAAACAATAAATCATGTGGAAATGTTGCATGGGAAATATATTTTGTATTTGTCGCAACAACTTACACTCGAAGCTTAAAAGATATTCTAATATTGGAAAGTCAACATACAATTCGTGTTTTTAGCACTTCAGTGGAACCATGTTGTTTACACATGGATTTTTGAAGTATTTTTGGGTTTTAGAGAATACGAACGATTTAAGAAAACATACTAATATTGCTGTTACAAGGTTTATGTTTTATTTTTCATGCCATTTGGAGAGAAGAGTCCTGGATAGATTAGAAGCATTTGCCCAATTCACAGTGGGTTACGACACAGTTCTTTTTAAAAGGCGAAAATAAAATATCCGAAAGATGTCTATTATTTTGCCTAGTCGTGCATATACTTTTTACTCAAATCTATAACGTAACATAGGTAGGCAATGCATATAAAATTGGCATGGAATATTTGATATTATAACTTGATAGTATGATGACGCAAACATGCATTAAATTTTCGACCTTACGAACGCGCAACATGATCATGTTTTTATTGCGGGCAAAGAGGTCAGGAGGAGTGACGAGGCGAGGTGAGACTAAACACGTAAACAATAAGACTAGAAATAACCGCGGCTTTAATCACGATTTATTGTCAGAAATAGTCCGACATGTGCGTGGGTTGCTGTGAGCGCGACCGCACTCAACCCCTGAAGAAGGACTCCATATGAGTCCGAAACATGTCGGACTATTTCTGACAATAAATCGTGAGTAAAGCCGTGGTTATTTCTAGTCTTAGTAATGTCTTACGAAAGTTTTAATCTGACTATTGCTAAAGTAAACAAACATACAAACTGCAGATAAAGCGTGCTAAGGACAAGTCGAATAATTATATAGCGAATTGAAACATAGTATGATAACATCGATAATTTTGAAACTCGATAAATAAAATAAGTGGTCATAATTGTGAACGAACTTCATAAATTATTTTTGCATAAACATGGACCTGATTTATATCTTAATGTAATCGACCGAGCGAGCGAAGCGTCACCGTTTCAGCTTGGTCAAAAATCATTTCGTACGTCCAGCGGATGTCCGTCGGCTATCCGGCGTCTGTCCATTCGTTCTCGTCTAAAGGTCGCAGCTCTTAACCGATTGTCGTGAAATTTTGTGAGCAGGTTCGAGATTTATATAGATTTTTTTGTCGATTCATTTTTTCGAAAATTTCAAAATGGCGGAGATATGGGGGTTTACGCAATTACTAACTTATTTGCGGTGTTGGTAAACTGACCCGACCTATATCGATGTATGGGGATAACAGTTTTCCAACGGCAATGTTAAGTTTGTCGCGAGGTCTACAGCTCACGGAGCCACTAGTGATACTTACTTAATAACAAGCAGAATCTTAAATCACTCTTACATTGTTAAAGCAGCGCATACAAATTCAGCTAAAACAGGACGACAGTTCGTAAAGTAAACACAAATACCAGCTCATTTCAGCTAATGCCCGCTAGATCGCTGATCTTCGTATAATTAACTTGCGAGTTCCTTATCTATTAATTATCTAATTGCGATGGTTGTGCTTGGAATTTAAACTAACTGACGGTTTGAAGGTAGTTGCTGTATCTTTATCTCTCTAGACGGGGGTGTTTTGTATGTTCTGTATGTCTGTATTTCGTTGGATAGTGAGTAATAAAAACTGGGGGTGCCTATTGTTTCGTAGAAAATCAATACTGCAAATTCCAGTTCTGCTACACCTATTTACAGAAGTTTTATTCCCCCAAGCAACGATTTTTAGAAAGCCATGCCCTTGTTATTTGATTTATTCGAAGTCATCTATATTCCGAACTAAATATAACTAAGGTAGCTGTTACGTTACCCGAATATCAAATTTTGCATTTTATAAACAAAAAATTCACAGCCCACATAATATTTCTTTTTTTAAGAAAACGTTTATTAAAAATTTAGGTTGAAATTCTCATTATCACTTCTACGAATGGGTTTTATTTCAAATTGTTGGGCAGAATACTTACATACATACATACATACATAGCATCACGCCCGAAATCCCTAATGGGACGGGCAGAGCCACAAGACTACTTGTGGCCACGTTCGATTAATTAGTCCTAAGATGGTATGATGAACCGAATGGTGACAGGTGATCAGCCCATCGCCCATACAGATGGTCCACCATGCTGGAGAAGACCCGTCCCTTAGTCGACTTTTACGACATGCCAGGATGACTTATCATCCTGGCATGTCGTAAAAGTCGACTAAGGGACGGGTCTTCTCCATAGAAGAAATCGCGCCTGCGCCATGCGTGCAGATGCTTACATCTGCACGCATTCTATGCTATTTCTTCACTCCCAGTGCAGCAGAGGAGCTGAATACTTGAGAAACAAAAAACCATACAAAGGCTTTCATTGGTAACCTATACGTATTTGTTCATAGCCTTGATCGCGAATATTATTATCTAGTTTAGAATATGGAATACTTTTAAACAAAGGGTCTTTTAAATAATTCAAGAATAATGAAGGAAAAGAGTCATTTGAAATATGGATTCTTCTTCTTGATCTATGCAGTTATGGCGCAGGCGCACCTGCGGCCTTAACATGCATGCCACAAAGATTAAGCCCGTTTAACTCTATGACTATCTCTTTCGTCGGCACTAGTGTGAGAGACGCGCTTAGAGATAAGACGGTCTATCTTATCTTTGTGTTATGCATGTTAGGGCCGCTGGTGTTAAATAAAAGAGTTACGATTAAACAGCAAATTGATTTATTTTGAAATCTTGGTGTTTTCCATAACGAATTACAAGTATACAACACGTGAAGAGATAAATAACACACTGTGCTCTATTTTTAAATAAAAGCAAACTTTGACGCATAAGTTAAATTTACAAGGTATTTCATTGGGTAATTAAGCGATTTTTGGAAGTGTAATTTACATCGCCAGATATGATCGACATTAACCTACTCCACAAACATTAGTAGGTACATAAACCTAGACCTTAGCCCCTAGACCCTGAGGCTCTCATAATGGATATACGATTTAAAGACTCGTTAATGATTAACCATTATTACATAAATCTTAACCAATGATATTTAAAGACGGATGGATGCCACAAGATGTTATGAATTCAATTATCAAAAAGGCAACAACAGTCTCTGCGCAGTAGTAATATTTACAAGAAGGTTAGTATAGGGAAAAATTATACAATATCTCAAACAGGGAATGAGAGCAATGACAAACATTATTCTCATGATTTTCAATATTATTCTAACCTAAAATCTCACGGTTCCAATCACATCGAAAATAAAATTTAGCTTTCACGATTGAGAGCTCTCCTTTTTCATATTTAAACTGTTTAAGTAGACTTTATATATGGGGTTAAATCATCAGAAATGTAATATCTGACTGGGGTTACGTCGAAGAATCTATGAGTGAGTACGTAGGCGATATCCATAGCTTTATCCATAAAGGGACCACCGAAACTCTTTAGGACGTATTTGCCATTCTCGTTGAGGAAGTTGGTTAAGAATTGGCCTGAAAAAAGTGAAAATAATTATTTATTATTGTTAGTAGTTTCATTGTTATGGTATAGGTTTCAAATTTTACCTCTTTATAGTATTATTAGTGAAGATACTCTCAAACATAATCATAATAATAAATAAATCAGGAGACCATCTTTAAACAAATCGATCTAGTCCCAAAGTAAGCTCTAAAGGCTTGTGTTATGGGTACTAGACGACGATATACAAACTTATATAGATAATTAAATATCACACATTGTAAGAGGATCCTCCTCTGCTGCACTGGGAGTAAAGAAATAGCATAGAATGCGTGCAGATGCTTATCATCCTGGCATGTCGTAAAAGTCGACTAAGGGACGGGTCCTCTCCAACATGGTGGACTATCTGTATGGGCGATGGGCTGATCACGTGTCACCATACGGTTCATCATACGATCTTAGGACTAATTAATCGAACGTGGCCACAAAGTCTTGTGGCTCTGCCCACCCCATTAGGGATTTCGGGCGTGATAATATGTATGTATGTATGTAAGAGGAACATTTTATCCCAAATTTACCCTTACCGGGCATCGAAACCGGGACCGCTAGCTTTGGAGCCAGGGTCACTACCAACTAGGCTAACCGCTTATCGTCTAATCTGGCTTTATAATAGGTAACAACGAATTACTTGCGAAGGTAGGATAAAATAAAATTAGACTTACTCATGTCTTGCCCTCCCACGTACAAATGGTCGATATGAAACAGGACTTTTCCCAATATCTCGTATTTGTACTGCATTTTATCTCTTTTGCATTGCAAATAGATCTCGCCATCTTCGCGTTTTACGACGTAAAAATCGTAATCAAACTTAATCTTAAGTTGCTCTGAAATGAAATGTGAGATATTTTAAGCTGCCTTTTAGTATTTAGAGGTAGTCAAATGCGGAGATATTTATATGTGTCTCATTCTGGCGCATCAATGCGTCCCGCGAGATAGCCGACGTTGGTTTAACATGTACAGCCAGCATAGTCTTTTCCACGATTCAGAAAACCGGACAAGTGCGAGTTAAACTTGCGTGGAGAGGGTTGCGTTCCATACATGATTATCTGTTTACTAGGCTACTTTAAATGCCATAGACTTCTTCTAGGTTTTCCTGTAATCTGTAGGTAAAGAACTTTTTTCTGTATCTTTTCAAAATGTTAGCCCCAGTAGTTTCGGAAATAAATATATAATTAAGGTCCTCACAATAAGTCCTTTCATGTGATATGTCACACGATATGGCTTGCATAACATTTCTTTAAAATTTTCTAGTTTACCCCCAAAAGTGGCCCCCATGCTTAAAACTCATATATTTACGTCACGCGTCCGTGTTGCGGTCACCGACTTATATATGTATACCAAATTTCAACTCAATCGGTCCAGTAGTTTTGGAGCAAATTGGCTGTGAAAGACAGACAGACAGACAGACCGATAGACAGCCAGACAGACAGCGAGACAGACAGACACACGAGTGATCCTATAAGGGTTTCGTTTTTTCCTTTTGAGGTACGGAAAAAAAACAGTTGCAGTTGAAGTAAATACATTTAAATTAGTCTGCTTGTCAGAAAATTACAAGATTATGGTGAGTTTTTATGACGATCTAAGCCGTCAGGTCGATATAAGTTCTAAACATGTAAGAGATCCCTTAAAGGAACAAGTTCGCCTTTGTACTATTTAAATGTATATGTATTTACTTTTACATGATTTTGATGTAATAAATCCCATGTTGTTCAATATAGGTTAATCTGTAATCTTTAGATGTGTTGTGTTAACCGAAGTAGAACTTCCTAGTGATAAATAAAATCATCATAAAATATGATTTAATGTAATTTAATAGCTGCAGCACTGCTTTATTACATTTTGGAGGCCAAATTATAAAATTCAAATAAGTACGCTGTTTCGTATTTGCAACTTAATTTCAGACAATATTATGTTATTAAAATATAGAATATAAAATGATTACCAAACTTACGTCTGTATGTATTACTTACTACAAATCACAGAATATGTGGGCATACTCGATACATACTCAAAATGAGTAAGATTTATAAATAAACTACTAGTTTTTTTTACGAAACCTACCTAATTTTACTTTGACGTATCCATCTCCACGGACTCCCTGTGTTCCAAGTATCGACTTGACGAGAGGACTGTCCGAAAAAGCTTTGTAGTGACCCTTGATAGTTATGTCACAAGTGATTACCATTGATGCATGCTCTTTCTCAATTTCAGTGCTGAAATAATTAATATGAAGCTAAATAAATATGTTAATATATTTTATCTACACCCATATCATAAAACCTCCATAATGTAATCAAAAACCGTAGGAAATGACCACCATTATGACAACCTGTACTCGATTTTAGTATCGTAATGGTCATAACGATACAGATATAAGCTACAGGCCGGCACGCCGCCGTCGCCGTGTCGCGGTTTATAGTATGTGTGTATTATAAACTCTGCATAATTTCGCCTTAAAACACACGTGCAATCTTATTATGAAACGAGCTTAAGCTCGTTTCATAAAACCGCACTAGTGTTTTAAGGCCTATCATTATGCAACCGTTGCATACATTACTATTTCTGTTTACTAGATATTCAGCTGTCAGTCACAGTGTGAGCTAGGGGTACCTATAAACATTTTTCCACAGTCTTCACGAACCCACTCTAATGAGGGGCAGACAATTTAACCAACTGTTCCATCTAGGCCATTATCCGGCTTATGACCAGCGTGTGTAAACTGTATCCGGTTGATTCAGTATACACACGCTGGTGGATTTGATGATACGGTAAAGCAACATGAAGACGGCTCTGACTTATAATTCCGAATTATACTCGCCAGCCTACAAAATACAGCCATCAAAAGACATGCCTAAGACTCACTAATTAAATCTTCTGTAAACGACGAATATCACCGATAATAATGATAAGAAACGAGACTGTAACTAGCCACTCTATTTTTATAGAAAGCTTTGGTCAATTCACCCAGCGGTATTATGAACAAGCAGAGAATTACTCAACGACCTTTGATTGCAATTTATTACTAAATTATAGAATTAAAATCATAGAATCAAAAATGATGACCGTAAAACGTAAATGTCAACCAAACCAGTCACCGATAGGGCATGAAGTCTCTCAAGTTGAGACTAGGAATTAGGATCAATAAAAGTAAGAGACGTGTAATCGTTGGTTGTGATTGAAAAAGAAGAAAAAAGTGAGAAATTTGCCTTTAGAAGTAAAGGATAACCTTATCCAATGTAAAAAGAGCGCTGACGGTCATACATTTTATATGGCCATTAGCGCTCTTTTTACATGGGGCGAGGTATAACTACTTACGTGAAACTGTTGAACAAACAATTCTTTAAACCAGTAGCAATTCCGTCTACCATGGTAATATCAACTATGTCGAGTAAAGACATCGATATATTCTTCAGTTCGATGGGGTCGATGGGAGGGATGTTCAATTCTTTGATACCACTTTTGCTAATATCCTGTAGTACCGTTTGGTACAGTTTCTTTTGACATTCTCCATCGTTTATTGGGCATTTTGTCAACGAATCCACTGAAAAAATATTTTTGGTTTGAATCAAGATATATTTACATTTTTTATAGTTTTTAAAGATATAAGTACTTACAAAAGGCAGAATCACTGACAGCAATAATAGCAAACACGAGTAAAAATTTAAAAGAAGACATCGCTAGTAAGCACTTATCTTGTGAGTGACACAGAGTGAATAAAGTCAGAAGTGTAGATTCAAGCTTTATATGAAGACAGGTATACCTACTGGTTATATCATTGTACACAAGTTATGCATTTCAAGTTCGTTCCTAATTTTAGTATTATAAACAGGTTCGCCGTCTGTTTTTTGTTTTTGTTTTTAATTTAACGTTAGCATAATAATGTAAATGAATGCTCATTTAAAGTTTTTCTAAATGTACCAGAAGTAAAAATAACGTCAGCTGTAATATGAATTGATTTGGTAGATGGGTGCCTCGAATACATTTTTCATCGGTAATTTTTTCCCTAATCGCATTTTGCCACGATCGTGTTTTGTCACGTGTGCTTTATGTTTGATCGTATATTTTTCTATGGCGAATTTGCCTTACAGCATGTTGTCTGATTCGCTATTTGGTCTATAAATAATTTGCATAAATTATATTATAGTCATATATGCTTTTTGCCCTACTGTAAATTGACAGATTGCAATTTGTTTTTCTCTTTACGTGTATCACCCTCAAAATAAAATAAATGTTTAAAAACAGTCTGGCGATTACTTGGCAAATGAAAATTTGATTTGTTTTCCTCATTTTAACCTACATAGTCGCCCACAGACATAGACGAAGAGCTCAAAAACATTTACACACACTTATTCTCTCACTACAACGATTTTAAAATGTGTGTTTAAAGGTTGAATGAAATGAGAAAAACTGAGATTAAAAAATAAGCGTTTATGACTAAATGCAATGAGAAAAAATGAGATTAAAAAATATGCGTTTATGACTTAATGCAATGAGAAAAAATGAGATTAAAACATAAATATGTGTTTATGACTAAATGCGGCTAGAAAAACTGAGATTATAAAATGGGAGACTACAGTAAAAATCGATAATAAAGAAAGCGAACGTGACAAAACACGATCGTGGCAAAATGCGATTAGGGAAAAAATCCTACCGATGAAAATGCGTTCGAGGCACCCATCTACCAAATCTATGAATTAGCGTAACCGCCAAAATGACGAAATTGAGTTCGACTGCAAATTTTCCGTTCTGTCGTTTGGTGTCTTTAAATTCTTGGTCTCTTGAAAAAAATGGCGGTTACGTTAACGAAAATCCAAAGTTATTTTTATTAATTTCAACTAGTTTTTGTTATGTAAGTTATATTTTATGAAAATATAATTTTTTCTACTATACTCTTTACTAAACTCTAATTCTAAATTTAATGTAAACGACAGCATTGGAAAATCAGCCCTTTGTACTACTAAGTACATTTTAACTTACAAATTTGTCGTTCACATTAACCTATAAAGGGCTGATTTTCCAATTATTTCGTTTATTGATCGGATTGACCCAGGGCGAAACAAAGTAGGTTGTATGTTCTGTGAGTAAGGTTATGGCAGTTATTGGATTTTCAAATAACCTTAAAGTATCGCATTAGTTTAAAAAAAATAACGTAAACACCATGCCATATTTAAAACTATGATAGTAAGCTTTATATGGTTGCTTTCAATTAACTGGTCTTTCCATTTTAAGAAAATTGCTATAAACATCATTACAATATGATAAGTACAAAAAAGTCACAACTCTTTCTCTGAATTGTAATTTGGTGTTTTGACTCTCATGAAAAGTCAACTTTTCGCTTTTTTAATTCATATGACGAGAAAGTTTAACTATTTTATTAGGGTAAACATGAAAATATTAAAGGTATGTTTTAAAATTAATAAAACTTCTCAGAAGTAGCATTTAAGATCTGAAACACTTTCAAATTAATTTTAAACATGGGGACCAGTTTTTGCGGGTAAATTAGAAAATTAAAAAATAAAGTTATGCAAACTATGGCGTGGACATATAAAAATGAAAGGGCTCATTGTACGGGTCTTAAATGTATTTTTTTATATTATTTTTGGATAAAATGGTTTTGAAGTTATTTAGGAAAATAGGCGTAAATTTACCATTCCCCTCCGTTATCTTCGAAACTACTGGGCCTATAATTTTGAAAAAAAAATATGGAATATAGTTTTTACCTATAGATTACAGGAAAACCTATAAGAAGTCTATGGTATTTAAAATAACATAGAAATTTTCTGACAATCATGTACGGAATGGAACCCTTTCCACGCGAGTTTAACTCGCATTTGTCCGGTTTTTTGTGTTCTTACGTTCATTATATATTTTTATGCTTACTTTTAATTTTAAGTTCTCATGTAAGTGAATTGTTAAAATTATTAATGATAATAAATTATCTTTAAACCTAATTGTCCCCTGATTTATTTAATATGTATTTAAGTTTTAATAAATATTAAGGACACCACGTGTATTTACATTCAAATGCACTTGTTTACGTCTACTGACCTTCGATGGCAATAATGTGTCATTTTTATTTTCATACAAAAGCGCAAAAAAGACAACGCTATATTGAAGCGCTGACAAGACCTAAATCGGTTTTACTTAAACAGTCTTTTAACAAAAACTATTCAATTTGGCTAACGGAAAATAAAATATGTTCATATTCATTATATTATTGAAAAAAAAAAAACTATTTCTAAAACACGATTTGATAAAACCGATACGATAGAAAAATATCGTGAAGTTACGTCTGAAATCCTCTTTAAACAGTTCTATGTCTTAATTTTTTTAACTTATGGGTCTATAATTAATAACATTACAATGAGCCCTTCCCACGCCATAATTTGCAAAACATTATTTTTTAATTTTTTAATTTACCCGCCAAAAGTGGCCCTTATGTTTAAAATTAATTTCAAAGTTTTATTTGTCATGTTATTGCATGACGCCTACACTAACAAAAATAATTATTTATATTTTACGTGTACTTATATATTTAATCCATTTTTGATTTTCCCCATACAAACAACCTTACAGTGCTTCTTGTTCACTCCAGTGCAAACAGACAGTAACCGATCACTCAAGGTAATTGGCTCTTGTCAGCGTATTGTAAAAATGTGTGCAGGATATGAGGCGGTTTAAATTTTTTTTTAAATTAATTTACCGGTTCACATTTCGAAAATGTAAGACGGAATAATTGTTATTTATATACTTGCAAATACTTTTAAAATAAATTTGAAATAGAATTCTACGTGAAATTGTCATATTTACCTCAACGCTAACACGTCTTTTTTAGGTGTTTGTCTAACTTTACAAGTTTCTAATAATTTAATATAGATCATTTTAACATTTTGCTTCGGAATAAATGTAAATAAGTTCTCCGTAAAGTTGAATGTTCTTTTTTCATGTTTATCGCAGACATATTCTAGATAATATCATTTTAACAGCAACTACCATTTTCGCTTTTTTTGCTCGGTGCAGTCTTAACTTGTTTCCCTGAATAACGAAGGGCATACCTAAGACCTTTATCATCGAAAAACACGTTTGTTGCATAGATGCAATATTATATGCACCTTACCGTGCATATGTATAATATTTTAATGTGAATAATTGAGTTTTTTCAGCTATTGTAGGGTTTAAAAAGGAAGCTAGCTTAATTACAGGTGCTGAATATGTATACATAATTAATAAGGTTGTAAACTAGCCAACCTTCACAGTTTTCCTTATAATATAAGCTATTGCAACATAGTATTAGATTTTCTCGGTCATTAATTTTTCCCACTTTGAAACTGAGACTGTTTAACTATGCGATTATAAATAAGTAATTAAGTTGTTTTATGGACACACCTGCAAGAAATCAGTTTATAATTCAACATATTGTTACGCTCCCCTGTATATTTTTGAAGTGGCTAAGAGTAGACAAAGGAATCTGCATGCATTTGATAACAACATAAATGATAAAGACGCCCTTTAGATTATTCCAAATAGGCTTAAAAATCTGAGGTGCGTGTAGTGGTGGTGTCCTATCAAAATCTCGCCAATCATTTGGCAACGCTACGTTCCGCAACCAACGATTGACAAATACGTCGTTTATCATTTTATCATTTTACAACTACAGATTTCGCAAATGATCCATGTTTTCGAACAACTTACTTGACAAATTTTCATTTTGTATTGTATAACTTGTCAAATAGATTATTTATTATTTGTATCAAATAGTAAACTAACGTGCGACCTACAAACGTTTGGTATATAATATTACTTTGTTTGTTATAGGTTTCATTCTATATTAGCTTTAGTATAAAATAAGTAATAACACCCTTATTAGGTTAGGGCACCTAGAAAAGGGAGGGACGGGGGGCGAAGGCTTCCAAAAGGGGGAACGGGGTCGAAGCCCCTGATAGGGGAGGGGAAGGGGGAGCGGAGCCCCCCACGAGGGGGGAAGGGGGAGCGAAGCCCCCACGAGGGGGGAAGGGGGGCCGAGCCCCCCCGGGGGGGGGGGGGGTTCGGGGAGCAAAGCCCCTCGCGTTATAAAACAAACAAAGGTAACAATTATATAATTGGTAGGTTAGGTTAGGGTTAACTTGTGTCCCTTACAGCGGAAATAGGCACCCCGCATAGCGGGGTGACGTCGACACGCTGCCGGTTAGGTTAGGCTAGGACGATAAGTAATGCACACCAATTACATACTCTGATAATTGAATTGTTTTAATAATCATACATAAGTGTAATCAACTTAAATATTACTAACTTTGACGACGCGGATCGCCTAACTAGTTGGTAGTGACCCTGCCTCCGAAACTAGCGTCCCGGGTGCGATCCCCGGTAAGGTCAAATATTTGTGTGACCGCCTCCCCGCGGTATAAAACAAACAAAAGTAACAATTGTATTATTGGTAGGTTAGGTTAGGGTTAACTTGTGTCCCTTAGAGCGGAAATAGGCTCCCCGCGAAGCGGGGTGACGTCGACACGCTGCCGGTTAGGTTAGGCTAGGACGATAAATAATGCACACCAATTACAAACTCTGATAATTTCAAATTCATTTTCTAAATGTCGATTTGCTAATCAGTCAGTTTGCCTTACGAATCTTTTTGTGTACTGAAAATTACATAAAGGAAAATTAAATATTTGATACATTTATAAATTATACTATTTGATAAATGACTAGTTGTCAAACGATAAGTTTTGAATCGACACATTCTCGCAACAACATAGTTGTGAAATGAATAGTATACGAAACGTTGGTTGTAAAATGAACTTTTATCAAACAAGTTTCGGTATTTCATTAGTGAACCGTGTAGTGGTACATCGGCCTGAAAATATACAATAGGCTACTAAATATTATTCAAGATAATATTGTAATGCTTATAGAGCATTCACCAATCAATTAAGAGAATTTCTTATAAATAAAGCTTAATTATAGCGTTGAATATTTTATTGACATCATCAAACATGATGTTATTGCAAATCAGTTAAATTAGATTTTCGGAAAAAAAAACCATTAAAAATTATCTAACCAGAAAATTTTGATGAACCCTACTTTTATTCGATTTAAAACATATACATATCTTGATAAGGGTATAAAAATTTCGTTAAAAACTTAATCCGTCTAGAAAATAGTGTCGCTTACGCATTTTGGAATAAATACGGAACCCTAAAAAGAGTTTAGGTAAAAACATCTAAACGGAAATTATTTCTCAAACACAATGAGGTAAAAATATCTAACCTGAATACTGATGAGTAAATAAAACTGGAGAAACAGCTTAAATACCAAATGTTATAAATTCTCATCAGAGTAAAGACGATTAAACCAATTTTAATCGGCAAATTAATTAAGGCAAAAAGGACTAACTTAAAATTATAATCTTTGGGTGACTGAAAAAAAGTCATAATCCAACATGATAACAAATTCTTGATGTAAAGTTAAATGGCCTTAATGTTTATTTCTAAGTTAACGTTTTAGTTTTTTTTTGCTGTACATTTATGTAAATCAATCTAACTGCATACAGGTATAATCATATAATTTTAAAAAAAGTTAAAAAACCGACTTCAAATAGCCTTTTGCAAAGTAAGATTTTTTTTCACAGTTTAATTTATTATCATGTGATTTAATGAAACACATTTACTACATCAAGTAACAATAGCATAATGCCAATTGCTCATCATCATTTACAAACTGTT
Source organism: Tortricodes alternella (assembly GCA_947859335.1). Lineage (NCBI taxonomy): Eukaryota > Metazoa > Arthropoda > Insecta > Lepidoptera > Tortricidae > Tortricodes > Tortricodes alternella. The sequence continues at coordinate 9,515,282 of OX401981.1, forward strand.
GCTATCCAAGGTGCAAGGATGTCAGTCGTTGAGGAGTTCTCCTGGTTCTTCACCACTGATTCTATTTTACCACATGGATTGTCATGAACATAAGTTGCCTCTAAACCTTATACAAAAATCTAATCGCCACCCGTGAAACAGTTATCATTTAGGAGTTCCGGTGATCATCTATGGTCTTCATCGACAGTTCCGCTTCACCAAATAATGCTTTCGGAATGTAACTACTTGAGTTATTACAGAAAATACTAAAATGGGGGAGATGCATGAAAATCAAAATGAGGTTTAAATGATTTATTATGAAAGTAAATGTAAAAAAAAAGCATATTACAGAAAAAACTGAACATTCTGACTATTCTTTTTTATTATATTAAGGGTCAAAATTAGTAAAAACTATATATTGGTTTATAGTTCTGATTTTAGTTTTTTGGACATGTTCATCAAATTTATGTCATGTTTTATTACAACGATGTTGGTCTAAAAACAGTATTTCCGGAAATAATTGCAGATTTCGTTTAAACGCCATACATTCTGTACAGTCCAACGAATGCTGTGACGCCATAGGTGTCGTCCATTTTGTATGGAGTGTTTTTGCGAGTGGTATGAGCAATGACTTTTCAAAGCTTCATTACTCATAAAATAATCAACATAATAATGTGTTTCGGTAATGTAATCGGTTTCTATTACTCAGCACTTTCCAATACCGGGTGAAAAGAAAATTATGCATCTTCCCTATTGTTATATGCGTGCCTATAATATTTGAGTTCTATCGATTCCTCATAGATCCTCTCATCACACCTCGACTTTGACTACAACGGGACCAATCTGGAGGTAGGTATACCCTACCGATTAAAAAACTAATTTTTCAAATCAGTCCGTAAATGACAGACTGAAGTAACAAACATTAAAAAAAACCGGTCAAGTGCGAGTCTGACTCGCGTGCCGAGGGTTCCGCAATTACGTATGATAAAGAAACAGTACCCTGTAAGTACGGAACCCTAAAGAAAAAAAATAATAGCTTTTAACAACGGGGTAACCATTTACAACCTATCTATGAAATAAGACAAAAAATAACTTTCGCAAGCTCCTACCTCCGTTCAATCGTAGAGTGTGATACGACTTTGCAAAGGTTATTCCGTTTAATATATTTTTTATTAGATGTAATTACAAATTCACGGTTTTCGGACTTTTTCCTTTACTTGTACTGTAAGACACTGCTTTTTGCCAAATTTCATGATTCTTCTGTGTGACTACATAGGGGTCGTTCTAAAAAAAGTGGCACGGAAACCTGTCAATTAGTTTTTGAATACAAAGTATGTTAAATTTGCGTTTTTTAGAAAAAGTAAATACGTTCATAGATAAACACAGGTTTTTTACATCGAGGCCAAACCATTTTATATTTCCAACCTTATTACTTTTAAAAAAAAATATATGTAGGTACCAGTTTTTACTGTAACCTGTCTTGTCCAAATGCGACATGCTTCCAGTTTATAGGTATTTTAACTGTGTGTACTATTTTATAAAATATATTTGATAATATATTTACAACAAGAATATCATGATATTCAATTAATAATTATACGGTCTTAAATAAATATTTTTTATACAACAATATTCACACACGAAGTTTGTCAATCGATTTTTTTTACTGTAACCTGTGTGTTCGCGATATTGCATCTAATAAAAACAGAGAATAATAGGCAGACCATAATCCTCGGTAAACATTGGGCCAGGGTCTGGCTAACCACCGTACGTAACGGTTGGAGACGATCTGTCGTACTTTTGTGGAGATTAATGATCAAAGGTGGTAACCTGGACTTGTCTCGATTATTTAATGTTATTGGTATGGGAAGTTATTTACTAATCATTTGAACGTGTGATTCTTGCGTAGGTATCTACTTATGATACTAAGACTGGAACCTTCATATTTTCAACGGTTTTAGAGTAAATGACTTGTAAATCTACTTTTAACTTTAACCTGTGTAACTTTAACCTGTAGCTGAAGCACAGGTTAATGTGACTCTTGGCAGATTAAAGAGAAATATCCCTTCTCCTCTCGGAAATAGAGCAAGTTACCGGATTTGAGGATTATCATGTCCTCCTCCTCTCTTCGGACTTCAGATAAACCTATGATATCCCACCGTAACTTACTCAATTCGTCCTTAAGTTCCACAATTTTCTCGTCGGTTTGCAGTGGTCGCGTGTTATTGGTTGCCAGGGCCTCTCAACTTCTTCTTCAAAAAGGGCGATAATGCCCTGCTGAAGAATTATAGACCCATCTCACTTCTGAGCCATGTTTACAAGCTGTTTTCGAGACTCATTACGAAACTTCCAACTTCCTGAACAAGCCGGTTTACGAAAAGGCTTCAGCACCGTAGACCACATACATACGCTACGTCAGGTTATACAGAAGACCGAAGAGTATAATCTACCTCTTTGTTTAGCGTTTGTGGAAAACGAGAAAGCCTTTGATTCGATTGAGACCTGGGCTGCACTGCAGTCTCTCCAGCGGTGACAAGTTTACTACAGGCACATCGAAGTGTTAAAGTGTTTGTATGAAAAGGCCATTAAGTCAGTCCGGACTACAGGACCAGAACACGTAACCTATTCTGTTGCAGCGGGGACTCAGACAGGGATATGTGATATCTCCAAAACTGTTCACCACTGCGCTGGAGGATGTTTTCAAGGTGCTGGACTGAAAAAGGCTCGGTTTTTACTTAAACGGCGGGTACATCACCTACCTTCGGTTTGCTGATGACATTGCAGTCATGGCTGAGACCATGGAGGACTTCAGTGCAATGCTCGATGACCTCAGTATAGTCTCTGAACAAGTTGGCCTTAAAATGAACATGGACATTTTATGGAAAGAAGGTAAAAAATAACAACTTTAAAAAAAAAAACTTTAACCTGTCTGTGCCACTTTTTTTAGAACGACCCTTAGAAGGTTGATTCTTTCATAGCTTCAAGAAATTGCAGACCTGAGTATTTGATATTAATTTCAACTTGATACCTCCACGCGTTCCTGAGAAAAAGGTCTTGACAGACAGACAGACAGACAGACAGACAGACAGACAGACAGACAGACAGACAGACAGACGGACGGACGGACGGACGGACGGACGGACGGACAACCGAGTGATCCTATAAGGGTTCCTTTTTTCCTTTTGAGGTACGGAACCCTAAAAATAAAATAACATACAACCTTATGGAGAACCTCCTCCTTTTTTTTGAAGTCGGTCAAAAACAGGATAAGCTACAATTTCATTAAAATAAACATGTGTTATAATAGTCTGTGCGACATTTTTATGACTATGGCATGGGTAAAATGAGTTAACATGCATTTATTGATATTTTGCTGCTAAGTGAAGTTTGATAACCGACATCACGTCATTATTGCTGATCAGGTAAAATGAGACAACGTGAGCACGATCAAAATTTAAAATAGGTGAAAAAGCCTAAGCGTACATTAGGGAACGTACATTTTTAACCAAGAGTTATATTTGAGAAAATGCTCCAGAATGGAGTCGTTTGAAAAAAGAACCACTCATTTCTCTATAAATTACCGTCGGTCTAAGCGACATAAAATTCATCGCACGGACACGAGACCCAACTCAAACGACGCAGAAAAATCAGGCGATTCTAACAATATATATAACTTAATATGCCCAAGAATGTCGCTTATGACCTTTCATCGTCGCTATAAAAAAATACTAAAAAAAATTGATATTAATAGCAATTTATTTTTATTAAGTTGATACATATGATACTATTAATGAATAAATATAATATATTTCTATTTCATTTATTTATTATCATAAGCGACATTTTTGGGTACTTATGTTAAGTTTTATGTATCGTTAGAATACCCTGATTTTTCTGCCTTCTTACTAAGCGTTGTTACTAATATTTAAACGTACATTTTCTTACCAGCGTTGTTTATGTCATATGCACCAAAATCTTCAATATATATTTTTTAAATAATGCGTTTAAAATCTATCATAATGTGTAGAACTTATTTCTTTATTAACCGACTTCAAAAAAAAGTACGGGTAGTAGTTATATTGACACGCTACTATACTCAGTAAAATAATTCACCGAGAAGCTATCTTTGTGTCTTGCATGTTTTTTTTTTGTTAGCAGCTCATGTGGCCCTACTCTAAGAATGATTCTAGGGACATCTGGACAAATAATCTTACAAGTCGACCCACAGCCACACAGTGATATTTTCGACCAAAAAAATTTTCACCATCCAATTAGCCTTTAGGTTCACCAAACCATATAAAATGCAAGACTAGAACACCCAAATGCCAGACGCATCTAGATCGCAAGCTTAATCACTTTATTTATTTTTTCTATTGTACCATTCAGAAATACCACAGAAACTGTTATAAACTGAATTATTTTCATTTGGAATATTATAGAAGTATAAATTGTCTATAATACGAGTAATATGAACTTTTTTTATAACCTAAAGGCTAAATAATTGGATGGTGACCGTTTTTTAGTTCAAAAATCACACTGTGAGTCAGACTAGCCGCGTAGAACTTGACAAAGGAAACTATTAATTATTGGGCACGCCTAAACTCAAGAGAATTGTATTCCCAGTAGATATTTCGTCATGCCAATAGGTCTATTGGCACAATACATAGAAGATTAGTATGGCCCGGCCCCTGCGCAAGAAAATCATCATTTTTTTGGATAGCTTAGGGTTGAAGTACAATTTTCCTTATAAGGATGCCTGATTTACAAAATGCCTGCCTCTTACAAAATGTTGAGCCCTTTTGCAGCAAGACCAAAGTACGAATTGGTGCAATACTTATTGTAAGATGTTCATTATGAACAAGTTTTATAGCGGCAAACATTCCTTCGGATTAAATTGCTTCAAGAAACCATATAGGCGTCCAAGAGGTAAAAGTGCTTTTAAGGGTTCCGTACCCAAAGGGTAAAAACGGGACCCTATTACTAAGGCTCCGCTGTCCGTCTGTCCGTCTGTCCGTCCGTCCGTCTGTCACCAGGCTGTATATCATGAATCATGATAGTTAGATAGCTGAAATTTTCACAGATGATGTATTTCTATTGCTGATATAACAACAAATACTAAAAAACAGAATAAAATAAATATTTAGGGGGCTCCCATACAACAAACGTGTTTCTTTTTGAGTGGTTGACGGATACTTAACTATTAAATGTAGGATCTAATACTTAGCGTTTGGGTGTTCAGCCATATATCTTCTAAGTCTGTGTATATTTATATCTTCTACAATCCCTTACCTTTACAGACTACGCTATCTATTTTTGAATTGTTAAGTTGATTACTGTTTTTTCTTTCTATTACAATCCCAAGCGCCCTTAAGCGTTAAGGGTTCTTAGAGGTTCTTGGTTTTGTACCTGTATATTTATTATATTTTTAAATTAAAGCTTCATTTTAATGTCTCGCAAAATATAATATTTTGAATGAAAATTATATTTCCAGTTCTCATTTACCAAACCTTAATTATTTGTGTTTGGATTTGTTCTACTGCGATTATGATTATTCCAAATAAATATTTAGACTTACCTGTGAATGAAAAGACACAAAGTGATCCTTTTACAAGTTGACCTTTGTAAAAATACGCTTGGGTACATTTACTGTGATACTTTACATCGACATTATGAAACTTCGGAAATGAGCTGAACCCCACATCTTACAACTTACAATGCGTGAACAATTGAAGACTGGACTGAGGAACAAGTTGAACATCAACGACTTTCTACCTTATACTAATGAATATAAAGTCTTTTAATGTAATATTACTTAGGACCTTTGTTTACCTTACCCTTCGATTAATTGCTGAGACGTGCTAACTAGAGCGTTCACCGATCTATGAGATAAATAGGCTTTGAATAACGTGGAATAGCATGTAGACTATTATACACTACTTGTTATAAGACCAAACTCTTAAAGGACCGAAAACTAGCCCATAAATTATGTTTGGGATATTACGCAAAAGAAACTTCATTTTATGCTAATCAATGAGAAGTTTGACCCTGACACTGATTCCCCGGTTCTTGAAATTTTGCATATGATTAAGTAGAGAGGATAAAGATGATAGTTTTAAATAATCCAAAATGTGCCAATTGGGTATTGAGGTTGAGGTGTCAATACAAAATAAATCCCTATTGACTAGCATTTTTGTTTTATAAAAACCTTCGCTAGCAACGGTCAAGATGTTAAGCAACTCCTTTGAGTCTAAGCCACGTGGAAAGGACGGAACATCGTTACAGTATCAGTGCAAACGCACCGTAAATTGCCATACAATTATTGATAAATTATTATGTATCTCCATCGCGACAAAAAGTTGTAGGATGCTAAGGCGTTTATATTTAGACGTTACATAAAATACATATTATAGAAAATACGTGTTTGTACATTAAATAATAATAGTATTCAAGAATGTCATGTTTAGAATTTTTGCCTACATGCTCTGTTTTTTGAACAGGTTTCACAGGAAAACAGGTTAGGGGATTGAAGTTGCTCGCATCCGTAGGATTTACTTTCGCGTCCACACACAATATACTTATGATATGAAGTATACCTATCCTTTGGATGGATATTCTGTCATAATTTATATTCTCAGTGCCTTATTAATCTTTGGGGGAGGCTTATGTCCAGCAGTTCTATATATTGATTCAGGATAAACTGTCTACGCGCCATTATCAATCCAATCTAATATTTTAAACCTTTGAGCCGTGATTCAGCTATAAACATCCAAACGACCATAAGTAAATATTTTTGCTTTTTCTCGCGACTTTATTCGAATAGAATCCGTTTATTGGTATTTTCTCGGAAATTGCAGTTTCCCAGAGTGTAAGTATTCTAAAATGTTAATCCAAGATAAACACGAACTATCTATAAAAAAAAAACATCCCAATCCGATTAGCTTTCAAGATTACGGACAAACAGAGGGTGGGGGTTATATCAGTATACAGTGGAATATAATATAAAGTAGAAGACAAATATATTACGATTAAAACAATAGTTGAATAAGATAATATCACAAAGAAATGTTCTTTTTTGTCGTGTTAAAAGATTAATAACACTGAATACGTGTACGTGTGTGTGTACGTTTGTCGACCGTTTGTTACAAATATACAAAAGAACCAAAAGGCATTACTATATTTTAGACTTTGCAATTCGTAAATTGGTTTTTTTAATTACCTAGGTATATTTATTTATTTATTTATTCAGGAGATAATACAGAAACAGTCATAAAGTGTAACACAAATTTGTACAATTAAGTTATACTACATACAGACGTTTCCCAGAACGTATCTCACTACGAACATATCATGGCAATATAAACACGGATGCATTTCGATTAGTCATGAAAACCGGAGTTCCGGGGTCGAATTACGACCAAGACATTTGTAACCATAAAAATAAATTACTGCTGAAAAGGAAAGCTACGTGACCAAGTTATAAATTTTTAAGTTTTCATAGGAAGTAACTAATGGATACACACACACATACATAGCATCACGCCCGAAATCCCTAATCGGGTGGGCAGAGCCACAAGACTACTTGTGGCCACGTTCGATCAATTAATCCTGAGATGGTATGATGTACCGTATGGTGACAGGTGATCAGCCCATCGCCAATACAGATAGTCCACTATGTTGGAGAGGACCAGTCCCTTAGTCGACTTTTACGACATGCCAGGATGATAAGCATCTGCACGCATTCTATGCTATTTCTTCACTCCCAGTGCAGCAGAGGAGGATAACCTGTAATATTTGTGTTCATGATGGTTTAGTATCTACCGTCATGAACAAATTACTTGTCACGTTACTGGGGATCCGGGGATCAGACAAAACAGACAATTTCTTTTGAAGATAGAAGAGCAACATTCTGGCTACATTAAATTGATGCTCGTACCTGCACTTTAACTGGAAATATCAGTTTAGAAAAATGCAGTAATCATTTTAATATTTTAGTGTGAAATACGCAAATCATTTGCATTATAATTATAATCCCTAGATAACGGAGGATCCTTGGATGGATATTAAGTCTCTTCACTGCCAAAGTTCATCGCAATCTCTCAAACAAAAGAAACTACACGCTAATTTTCGTAAATTCATAGTTTTTATTTTAGATCATAATTTTTGGTCCTCTTTGTACATATTTTAAGTTTAATTATTAGTTAATAAAGTATGGAAATACCGACAAAAAATCCTAGTAATTAATACTTCTCTAGATGATAAGTAATAAGTAATAAGTAATTTCTCTATTTTTCACTCTCATGCAAGCTTAAGTAGTTTTTTTAAACAGCCTGTTTGCACCGGCTTTTCACCAATATTTTATTAAGAGGAGTGTGCACCTACGGCAATTCAAACAAAAGGCAATAACGATTTCCACCCCTCAAATCTTAGCAGATGTTGACCTATTTTTAATAAGTCGTCAGTTAGAACATAATCTTGATCTATACGTTTTGTTCTTTTCACTACAATCAATAAATTCAGTTTGATTGTGGTTTCAGTATACTCATACAAAACTAATTTCGGCATTATTTGACTCTCGTGATTTTTAATCAAAATTCAAAAAACGTGTAGAGCTAGATTTTGTTCTGAATGACAACCTATCAAAAATTGGTCAAAATCGGTTAACATTTAATGGGTGGATATCGTTATCGCCTTTTGTATGAAAAGGGTGATTTTTGCTTTTGGTTCACAGTCCTCTTAAACTTTATTTGAACAATAAATGGCTCAGTCTCAAATAACACCCTAGTGTCAATAAAAATATTTGTATAATACGTGTTATTTTTGGCATTCCTTTTGGTCATAAATAGAACAGACACGGCAAACGGGGCGTTTCCGCTCATATCCATAAATTCAAGCATTCATGCCTCACTTTGTTTATTCCGGACCGTTGTAAAAAGAGGCTAATCGGGTTGGAACAATATGATTTAAGAGCTAATTTTATTATCACAGCATAATGTTGGCTACATTTAAAAAAATCTGTGGAATAAGGGGAGTATTAACCTATTTTCAAAAGATCTGAAACTGTTGTTCTCATGGAATGTCGTAAAGGTGCTTCACTGAAGCTTCAAATCGAAAGTGTGGAAACTGTTAGGGCCTTCGGAAGGTATAACCACTAAAAGTGGATTTCTTAAAAATAATACTATTAAGAGGAAGGAAATTCACAATCATGCAAACTAGATGACTAATACATATTACCTAGTGTAAATAAAATATTGTATTATTATAATCCCGCGATGCTTTATTATTATTTGTATATATTATGTAATCTAAGAACAAGACTACCAACACAGAGACTAAAATGTTCTTACCACGTTACGGCTCTTTACAATTATGATTATACATAGATATTTAGAAATTTCAAAATTGTGTAGAGGGGTATATAGATTTGAACTGTATGTATGAAAATTATTGGATATTCGAGGACAGCTCTATAGACCGTGCGGCGCCCGCGCACTATGATTCACGATCATCGGCGTACGATCATACGAGCGGCGTCATCGGAGAAACTTTCATTCGCACTCCGTTCAAGGTCGCGTATCGATTCTGAACAGCAAAATAAACAGTCGTAACACGCACATTATGTTTTTACAAGATTTGCAGTACGTTAATATTCTACTAAGTAGAAAAATGACTTTATATAATACAAGCTTTTGCTTGCGTCTTCATCTATACACACATACATACATACATAGCATCACGCCCGAAATCCGTAATGGGGTGGGCAGAGCCACAAGACTATTTGTGGCCACGTTCGATTAATTAGTCCTAAGATGGTATGATGAACCGTATGGTGACTGGTGATCAGCCCATCGCCCATACAGATAGTCCACACTGTTGAAGTGGACCCGTCCCTTAGTCGACTTTTACGACATGCCAGGATGATAAGCATCTGCACGCATTCTATGCTATTTCTTCACTCGCAGTGCAGCAGAGGAGTAATCTAGTTGGAACTCATTTTTAGTTATACCCTAGGGAATGGTGCATTTTTCCTAGATAAAAAGTAACCTATGCAGCAAAAACTATTTAACTGTGTGGAAAAAATCACGTTGATTAGTTACTGCGTGAAAGAAGGACGAACCAACAAACACACTTTCGCATTTATAATATTATTAGTAGGGGCTTAGGGTTTTTTACTATATCAAAGACTCACTCAAAACTCCCTATCTTAATGAGTTACTACCCTACCCTACTCATTTAGGTTTGATGTCACGTTGAGAGAAGTAAAACACTTTTTCATTGACTTATAACTCATTTGGATTTGAAATCACATTGAGAGAAAACTAGCATCTCTTTTTTAAGTGACTAAGGGTGGCTTCCACGAAAATCTTTTAAGTCGTTGAACTGGATTTAAGGACAGTTCCATACATTTTGACACAAATAAATCGCACTTAGTAATAATTTCTTTTAGATTAAGAGTTGTAGAAATTGATAAAACTCGTCGAGTTTCGATAGCATTGAGAAAACCACATCATTTTTTTCTGAATCTTCTTTTGTTTCAGAATGTGGTATTATAAACAAGTGAACCACTTCACAGCAAATGGTGCACCTTTTCATTTAATTTACTTAACTAATCTGGACCATACATATATCACCAAGCGCATGAAAAATTCAAGCGAGATTAAAATTAAATAATAATACAATAACTAATAATAATTTTATAATTTACCGAATTTATTCATTCAATTGAGATATACTTGCATACTCCGTATATATCATAACTTATTGATATACAAAGAAAATTTTGCTCGTTCTGCATTATTTTCCGTGTTTAAGTTGCAGGAAAATAGGTAAGTAAAATATCGTAAGTTATCTGTTTAAATACTTTATTGTTTGTATCGTGAAGAAGCTGTTACTTGCTTGTTCATCCCGTTGGAGAATTAAATAAATATATAAGTAATAAGTATTAATAAATCATGGGTCAATCTTCATGCAAATCAATCTAGTCCCAAAGTAAGCTTTAGGCTTGTGTTATGGTTACTAGACGACGATATACAGATATAGTGAATAATATGTTTCCATCGGTAAAACTCGGATATCAATCGGAAGACGACGGGACCCGAAGTGTCAATTAATTATTGTATTCAATGGGTGACATCTTTATATTCATTAATATGAAACTTTATTATTTAGTGTCAAATGTCAAAATGAAAAATGACAGCATGGTATGATGGGTACTGGCCCCCAATTCTCGATGCATTCGAGATAATGTCAATTGCGAGATTAAACGTCAGATTCATACAGTGGTGTCAAATTACTGTATGCACTGACGTTTAATCTCGATTGTGAGATTATCTCTAATGCACCGAGAATTGGGGGGCCTGCTGATGCTAATTGAGAGAGCACGATAATACGAACATTTCCGATAAAACACGATGGAAACTAATTATGCACTACATCTGTACATACTTATACAGTTGAATAAATACTTAAATACATAGAAAACATCCAAGACTCAGGAACAAACATTCGTGCTCATCACACAAATATTTGCCCTTACCGTGGATCGAACCCGGGGCTGTTAGCTTCGGAGGCAAACATAACCGCATCGTCGAATTGCTATTAGAGTGCTGAATTGAGAAGAAAAGTGGTTCAAAATGGAAAATGTGAAGTATATTGCACTTTATTGTCTTCATTATCATCATCATTTTAACCCGATTACGTGCACTGTGGGATATCCAAAGATGAAAGAAAGAAAGAAGATTATACATCGAACAGCCACGTGCGCTCTCCAATTAATGTGCCCAGCTCTGAGCTCTTACCTCGACAAATAATTCCTAATGTTTCAAATTAAATGACTGTACTAAATTAAAAAAAAATAAGGGAAGGACATGCAGCCCTGGTGGCACTCACTTGTACCTACGGCCAATTTATTCGACCGGCCAATGACTGATGCGTGCATGCAAAGAATCGGTCACGGAACACCGATCGAGAACGCGTTCCATTGACCGATTTTTAAGTATATATGTACGAGTATACTCAGGGACATTCATAAAACGTAAGACTGATATGAAGACTAAGAGAGAGCCCCCCCACGCTAGCGTCTTTCGAGCGTTGTTGTATTGTCCGCGTCCGCGGAGCGTCAACGTGACGCTCGCGCCTCTAGAATCGAGCGCGAGCGGTAGCAAGACACCGAAACTCGAAAGACGCCGCTGGCGTCGCGGCGCGAACGACACTTCGACGCTGACAAGACGCCGACACTCGAAAGACGCTAGTGTAGTAGGTCTCTAAAAGTAGTCTCCTAACAGGAGTATTAGGAACAGAAAACAAGTTTTATTAAAGTTATTTAAACTACGTTTTATTACGTATCTTGACACTAGCATGATATCAATTATCACCACACGTTGTTATTAAAACCTTAATATCACCACTATTACTTTTTTCAGCTAGGGTCTGAAAAAGCAGCATTAAAATATTTTTACGACTGTTCCAAGTCCGTGAATCCTGGAGCTATTATTTATCTCATCTTCACGAGACGCTCGTAAAAACGGCTATCTTCACGCGATACCAACCGCAAATAAACTTTATAAAACGGATTAGCGGCCAGTGTTGCGTGAAAACCAGGCTTCATATTGGCAAAGAGCTAACCGAATTTGTGCAACCAAAAATGAGAAAGAACTCGTTTCAATTTACATAAGAGGTAACCGCGCGTAGGCACGAGGGTCACCATTCAGTGTGTCTGTGGTCCTCGAATCGGACGCCGCATTGTTTTTATTTATATCCGATTTTTTAATACTTTGCCGGCCAGTGCGTGCGTATTCGATATGTGTGAGAAGTATGTTTTGGTTTTCACTTTCCTTGCGGTCGCGGCGTCCTTCGTTGGCGATTGCTCGGCTAAATTAGCACGTGAGTTTGGTATTTTCTTCTTAAATTAAACCTTAAAGCCAGGAAGGGGATTCGTAATTTACGGATTATATCGCAAACGGTAACTTCGGAAACATAATTTATGTTCAATCATACTTATTGCACAACTGTGTCTGCGTGAACGTTTACAAATCAGTTTATATCTAATCAGGATTCTGATTTTGAAATAAGGAATGACAAATGAGTAACTATTTCGACATGGATTCAATGGTGCATATTTGAACCGGTTTCGTAGATAGAATACCATTTATCCAATAAATTGCATACAATGACTGTCGCAAATGTCAAATTGCATTCAAATAAAAGAATTGGAAAAGAGTAAGAATAATTGTTACATCTAAGATATTATCTGTGTTGGTAATATTTAGAAATTGTTACGGAACAAATATGGGAAAAGTAGGTATTTTTAAGTTTAACACTTATATCGATTGCTTTTTCAGAGAGCAAAAACTTACAACAAAAGGTTTTAACAGATAGGTATGTGTGAGTTTAATTACATCGCTAATAATATCGTTGCAGTCTTATATCAAAACATGGTGCAATTATTCAAATTATGATATTTTAATTCATTAAAACTATTCCAAAAACAAACAAAAAACTCAAACAGAATTTACCTACTCACAACGAAAACCTTATAAAAGAACACTCATTAAAATAAGACAATACAATACAATACTGTTTATTGAACAAAAATAACAGGAAAGTATAAATTATTAAAATAAAGTTAAGGAACAATAGGCGGTCTTCTCGCTCACTAACAATATCTTCCAGACAACCTCCACAGAGAAAATAATCCACAAAAATCGTTATAACTTTGACAGATAGTGCAAAAGTCGATTACGAAGTAAGTTTATGAAGTAACAACATTTGCAAAAATATATAAGCATTCACAAATAATTAATAAATTATTTACTCAAATAAATAAATAGATATGTAGAAAGAAACATATGTACATTCACATTGTGTAAGGATAAAGTCTAATTACAGGAAAACTAAAAGTATAAAAAGTTACAGCGGAAAAGACAGATAATGCTCCGTAAGTATATTTAGATAAGAGAGTTATTGCGAAACGGTCCCAACTCAGCATGAGCTGGCTGTATACCAACGCTGGTCTTCCGTTGGGACCGCTCGTTGGAAACACGGAAGGTGACACAAACATTTTAACACACTACACTATAAACAAATACAGTAAACAAAGTAAACAAAACAGATACAAAAGTTGAGCAGAAATGTGAATGTACATTTCTGCTCAACTTTTGAATCTGTTCTCTCAATGTTTTATTCATGTCATTCAAAATACTAAAATACTACATTCACCGTTACACAATGTAAACAAACCTGCTAAAGGGCTGACAAAAAAAACGCATCAACCAGTTATAAAAACTATGTTTAAGATAAGGACAAGTAGTTAAGCTTTCAAGGCGTAATAATTACACCGACTTCAATACAAAATTATATATTTCATCTTCAAGTTCATGTTCTCACATTCAAACATGTACCGTAATAGGATATTTGCAATCTCTTACATTCTGACGAGATAAATGGGATGTTGAAGTTCCTTTGAAAATACCCCAATGAAAACTTCATGTCTCTCTGTGATTCTCTGACGTGAAAAGAGTTTCAGTCTCAAAAGAGCCGCTTAAAAAACTCGACGACGAGCGATCGCGGGCAAGTTCACATGGCTTTATGCACGTACGTCTAAGATCTACACCTATTCACCTAACTCTAACTTCGGATATCAGAACGTTCCAGAAATCTCTGAATCATTGGGTTATATTTCTTAAGGTGACTGTTTTTATGAATGTTAAGGCCCAAACACACCCAAACGCGGGTCATGCGCGGGGCGAGTCGCTCGCGGACGTAAGCAGTGTAACAGAAACTAAATTGGAAGCTTTCAAATCAATGAGCGCGGGCCCGCACAGCTGCCGCTCGGTCACTGAAGTGAATGCTTCCATTACAGTTCCTGTAATACTGCTTATTACGTGGGCCCGTTTCGATGTGTGGAAGCCTTTTAAAAGACTGTTTGTTTATTTACTATGATTGCTTTTTTACCCAGGTGTGTAATTATTTTTAATGCTTTAACGCTACAATTTGCCTCTTAATGCCTCTTGACAAGTTATATGTTCAGCATCAGTTTTGAGACCCGTAGTTTATCAGTCATATTAAAGCTAGGTTTTATAAAGATCCGCTCGATCAAATGTCGGTCACGAATGTGTACTCATTTACTAAAATTTGACCTGATATGATATTTGGTCTGACGGACTTTTATAAAACCAGATCTTAGTTGACTAGGAAAAGCTACCTTTAAATAAGCCTTTTCAGAGAACCAACGTCAAAAATCACCATTTTCATACAAAAGGCGATAACGATTTCGACCCCTTAAATATTAACCAATATTGACCAATTTTTGATAGGTTGTCAGTCAGAACCAAATATAGGTCTATACGTTTTTAGAATATGGATTAAAGATCAACAAGTCAAATAATCGCCACAATTTGTTTTGTATCAGAATACTGAAACAGCAATAAAACTGAATTTATTGATTATAATGAAAAAATCAAAACGTATAGACCTAGATTTTGTCCTGACTGACACCCTATCAAAAATTGGTAAACATCGGTTAACATATAAGAGGTGGAAATCGTTATCGCCTTTTGTATGAAAATCCGTAGGTTCACACTCCTCTTTAATATACACCGTAAAGGGTTCAAAAGGATATTGTAGTAGTTACATTGTTGTAGATACAAATTAATCTCCTGGAAGTATTCGTACGCGTACCTACAGTTTTGAGACATTAGAATATTTTTTCTTGTCGTTGTTCCAAATTTTACCTTTGTTGCATGCTGGAAATCCGCAAATTAAGAATCTCTATTCTTAACAAAGTAGCATTTAGAAACCGTGCAAAGACTGTTTAGGCAAAAACTGCCCTCTTAATGCCACCCCTATCAGCGTTATCTGGGAATTGCCACGCTTATCTTTATTTATAACTCGTCCCAGGATTAACTTCCCATTTTATCATCGTGTAACACCCTGGTGGGTATACTTTAAACTGGCACGTAAAATGTGTTTCAGACTTTGATAGTTTTGTGATCCTTGACTGTTATAATAATAATAACAATAATCAGGGGACAATCTTTTACGCAAATCGATCTAGTCCCAAAGTAAGCTCTAAAAGCTTGTGTTATGGGTACTAGGCGACGATATACATACTTATATAGATAAATAAATATAATTATATACATAGGAAACATCCAAGACTCGGGAACAAACATTCGTGCTCATCACACAAATACTTGCCCTTACCGGGGATCGAACCCGGGACCGCTAGCTTCGGAGGCAGGGTAACTTCACTACCAACTAGGCTAACCGCGTCGTCAATCGTCGTTATGGACGCTCTACCGCAGCACTTCAGTTTTCAAAAGAACTTCTTAATTTGAAAGACTATACACTATTCGTTCACAAACCCGCATTCGGTCAATTTCTTAGGTATTTTTATTTTCACTCCCGTAAATATTTGTAAGGTTGTGTCTAAATAAATGATTTCCTTTCTTGTTTTCCTCCATTAGACCTACGACGGTATTTTTGACCGAGAGTTCCATTTGAACTTATGTAAATTTTCCGTATAAATTTTTTCTTGCTGGTATTGTTATATCATCATTATCATCAGCTTTTATAAGTCCCATTTCTGGGTGAAGGCATTTTCTCATATTGAGAGGGACTGGGTAGTAGTCCCCACCTGGGCTCGGTGCGAATTTGCGACTTCATATACATCTTTGAATTACTTTGGAGATATATACCTTGCCAAGATGTTTATGGTAAATATCAAATTCAGTTCTGCACCCGAGATTCGAAGATCTTAGAGGTACGAGCGGAGATTTCAAACCCTCTGCAGGAGATGCCACGCAATAGGCCACTAGAATATCACTGCAATTGCACCCTTTTCAAAACAACTTCAAAGAACCCCAATGTTAAAAAGGTATATTCTAATGTCTCATGCACTGTCACTAGATGACATTTGAAATTACACGGATTTTACTTGTCTTATTTGTCATGAGTTTGAAAAATTTTTGCATACTGAGTAAAAAAGCACTCGCAGTCAATTTTGTTTGGTCCATTCAAACTTAGTTACGGTTTTTTCTTCAGCAAAATAGCCAGGTATATTTAAAGTCATCCAGTTTACATCGTTACAGCATTTGTCGAGCGGACATTTGAGAAATATACTTTAAATAGGATCACTAACTGAGTAGTATTGAATATATTTACGATTGGCGCCTTTGTCAATATCAATCAATCAATTAGATACTCTTTTCAGTGACTCCTCTGGGGTTGTTGGTGTTCATGGGCGGCGGTGATCACTTACCATCAAGTGACTCGCAAGCTCGTTTGTCTTTCTTTATAAAAGAATAAAGAAAGGATTTGTAAACTAAACTGGTGATAAATATAAAGCATTATTAACGGTAGCATTTGCTATTTTGCAGTTACAAAAGAAAGAAGGTCAAACTATTTTTCTATAGAATAATATAAATGACAACTTATGGCTCTTGTCAAACACAAGACCAAGATCCCATTAATGCAAGGCCAGCACAACTTTTGTTTTCATTCACAAATATAGCATTGTGTTTAAAATGTAACATCGACATTTCCTTGTGCGTTGTTTACGTGGGAATTAAATTAAAAAGAAAACGAGAATACTCTGTCCTGTGAGATGATGTCATATAAGAGTACCTTTTACAAATGATGGGAAAAGACGACCCTCACACTTTTAGCTTCGCAGTGAAGCAGAGGCGAAGCATGAGGGTAAGCCGGTGCATAATTTCTTAACTCTAACATTATTATTATTATTAACATATTACATATTTTTTATGTAAATACAATATTTAATGGGTAATAATATAATGTTTAGAACGAGAAATTATACACCGGTTTACCCTCACGCTTCGCCTCTGCAGTGAAGAATTATATTGACTTGGAAATAGGTTAGGTCAAAGATGTCAAAAGAAGGATATCCCTTTCAGTACAATTTCGTGTAACAAGTCTCATAGAAGGTTGTCAAATGCCAGCGCCATGGCTTAACCACATCCTATTGCTGATGTCTTAGTTTCTACGTCATACATACAAAAGTCTAATATTGTTTGATTCACACGCTATCATATCATTGTGCGCGGTGGGGTCGGTGGTGCTGCGGCCTCACTACAAATTATTCTAACTAATTTGATTTCACATTTGATAGAATAATCTTAAAATCTACACAATAGTGATAGCAAATCTCGCAAAGTGCAGCATGGCGCAATTGCAACATGGATCAAGGCCCCGCGCTGACTCAAACGCATTTGTAGGTTCTATAGTTCCTGATACTTCGTAATTAGTCTGAGTGAGTGGTATTTCGCTTTTGACTATTTCTCAAAAAGTTTGTACATAGTCAACGGACTTACGTCAGCAACTTTAAATTTTACCATTTTTTACGATTTTGTTAACAGATTTTCGATCAGTTTCTTAAGTTGTGGTAATTTCAAATCAAACAAATAATTTATTCCTTAACTATTAGAAAAAATATGACTGGAAAATCTATTAACAAAATTATAACGTAGGTAATAGTAAAAATTAAAACTTGCTGTCGTAAAAAATTACACAATCTTATTATAAAAAGTACGTTCAAATGTTAGACTCTGAAGTTTGAGTTCGTATCATAATGAAAATGTTTGTGTTGCACGTGTGTTGTTGTTTGTGTGTTTGGGATCAGGTCTCTGTATGATGTCCATAGATCTAGGATTGTTGTCCGAACACCAACCGAACAGGTTGTCCGTGTTTGTCGTTCAGTGTTACTATTTGTTTCGTTGTTTTTTAGGGTTCAGTACCCAAAGGGTAAAAACGGGACCCTATTACTAAGGCTCCGCTGTCCGTCTGTACGTCTGTCCGTCTGTCTCCAGGCTGTATCTCATTAACCGTGATAGTTAGACAGTTGAAATTTTCATAGATGATGTATTTCTGTTGCCGCTATAACAACGAAT
The DNA here is from genome assembly GCA_947859335.1 of Tortricodes alternella. Taxonomy (NCBI): domain Eukaryota; kingdom Metazoa; phylum Arthropoda; class Insecta; order Lepidoptera; family Tortricidae; genus Tortricodes; species Tortricodes alternella. Next base: position 9,534,166 of record OX401981.1, read on the forward strand.
ACTAAAAAACAGAATAAAATTAATATTTAAGGGGGCTCCCATACAACATACGTGATTTTATAGATGCCGTTTTATAGATAATGGTGCGGAACCCTTCGTGCGCGAGTCCGACTCGCCCTTGACCGGTTTTTTTAAATGATGTTAGTTTGGTAAAGAAAATGTTAGGAGTGTTTCTGTCTTTGGGTCACCTTTGATCTGTACTGCAATTATCCATTTGAACAGAGTTAAATAGTTTTTATGAATCCAAACTAAATAAGACTAGTATCAATGTTGTCGATTTAAGTAGATATGGAACACTAAAAATAAACTGAGATTATAGTGAGTTAACAAAAAAAGAAAAATTTATGTAAACTAGTAAATGGCTAATCATTTTGAGGATAACTAAGTCTCACGCGACCTTAAATTCGCTCAAGAACAACTTATAGTCAGAGGTGTTCAGTGAGACAGGTATAGTAACTTGATGATTAACTGTTAATCACAGTCCCAAAGATAATTGAAGAGGCCTTGTCACGGTAAGCGATTCTTAACGTAACCTAAAATCAGACAAATCGTCCTTCATTAGACCTAAACACCGCTAGGTCCTACTTCAGTGTGCGTGTGTGTTGTTATACCACATAGGCACAGGTCATCCAACTTAGAAACATGCAAAATTCTTATACAGTTGGTCATGAAGTACATTATTGCTTGTTTGATGCACTCATAAAGCCGTAACGTACTATTACTGACGTTTCCGAGGATTACGCAATTGCATTCGATGGATTTTATTGACTGTTAAAGAGAAGATTTTTAAAAGATTAGAAATACTAACAGGGAATTAAAATGTATGTAAAAATACGACACGTGTGTTGCGTTGTTGATAAATTAATTAATAAGTTTATAGTTATTATTATCATCAGCCTATATACAGGCGGGTCATGTTAGAAATACTAACAGGGAATAAAATTGTATGTAAAAATGAGACACGTCTGTTGTGTTGTTGATAAATTAATGAATAAGTTTATAGTTATCATTATCATCAGCCTATATACATTACCTTTAAGCGGGTCATGAGATACATCTTTGAATCACTTCGAAGATGTTTGCAGGTTTTCTCAGGATGTTTTCCTTCACTAAAATGCTCGTGGTAAATATCAAATTCACAATATAATTCTTAATAATGCGAAATATAGACATATGTTAAATTTTACACTTTTTATGTTACTGTTCATTGGTTAACTTCTTCTTCTAAACCTATAAAACAGTACCGTGACTGACTGACAGATAATGCACAGTATTGCACAGCCTATAGTGGTGGTTCTAGAGATTTGAAATTTTGAGGAAATATTCTTTGTATACCCTAGGAGTGCACTAAGGAGGTATTTTTAAATTCCATCCCTAAAGGGGTGAAAAATAATGGTAAAAATTGTATGGAAAATACTGCGGGCTAAACTGTGGCCGGTCCACTAGTAATATATATTTTTCTCATATTCCCCTTAAGCTATTGCGTCCGTCATCATTAAATAATGAGTCATAGTATATTGCAACATGACACATTCATTTAATTTTAATTTTAATGACTATAATTGTATGAACGTGTTGACATCTAAAGTGTTATTTTATTGCAATAAAATTACATTTAAATCCATTCAGTCATATAATGTGTAAAACCATTTCTAAATATCTATTTAGAATTGGTTTTACTACCTACCATGACACAAAATCGTAAATAAAAACTTATAACAAAAAAATCTATAAACTACCTACTATTATTTCCTAAATCGTTATTGTTTCGTAAAAGGGGCACTTCAGTTCCTTGGTAGTATATGTATAGTTATGCAACGCTTTTACAAAACACCTACGATTTGCACAAACCTAATCTTAGGCCGCTCTGACAATAGGCGGCAGTGCAGTTTTTCGATGAAAAATATTATGATGTATGTCTGTACCTTTAAAAAAAAACCGGTCAAGTGCGAGTGAAACCCGCGTGGAGAGGGTTCCGTTACATTCGTGATAAACTGAAATTTCCTATGTTACTTTAAATACCATAGACTTCTTATAGGTTTTCCTGTAATATATAGGTAAAGAACTATTTTCTGTATTTTTTTCAAAATTTTAGGCCCGGTAATTTCGGAGATAAGGGGGGGGGAATGGTCAATTTTCACCTATTTTCCTAAATAACTTCTAATCTATTTTACATAAAATTGAAAAAAAAAATACATTTAAGATCCTCACAATAAGCCCTTTCATTTGATATGTCACACAATTTCAGTTGCACAACTTTTTTTTTTAATTTTCTAATTTATCCCCCAAAAGTGGGCCCCATGTTCAAAATTAATTAATTTACGTTACGAATCCCTGTTGCGGTCACCAATTTACATATGCATACAAAATTTCAAATCAATCGGTCCAGTAGTTTCGGAGCAAATTGGTTGTGACAGACGGACAGACAGACAGACAGACAGACAGACAGACAGACAGACAGACACACGAGTGATCCTATAAGGGTTCCTTTTTTCCTTTTGAGGTACGGAACCCTAAAAAGTGTATGAATTGCTATGCATATGAAATCGATGTGATGGTTTGGGCACATAAACACTTATTTTTGTTGAAGATACCACTGAGATGTTTTATACATTGTGAATATAGTTAATAAACATTACGATTTCTTAAGCGTCAAGTGATTTTGTTTTAATATTTTGAATCATCAAAAGTCGGTAAAATTATTCTTTTTTTTTTACAGCGCATTTTATTATCCCATGCAACAACACTGAGCCAGCTTGCCTGATAAAAGCCACCCAGGATTCCATCCCAGAGTTCACCAAGGGCCTGCCCAATCTTGGCGTCCCTACGCTAGACCCTTTCGTCATTGAGGAGCTACCCATCCAGCTGCCAGGAGTGAAAGTCACCTTTTTGGATGGAAAAGCAACGGGTCTAAAAAAATGTCAAGTGCTAAATGTTGAGTAAGTTTCCTGGCATCTTCGCTTTTTCATTTTCAAAACAATCCAAGTGTCAAGTAAAAAATAATCCTAGAATCAGAACCCTACTTCAATAACAATACAGAATAAACTTCTCCGCAGGGATATCATTAAGAACAAAACAAATAAGACAGGATATAAGTTTTACTAAAGATTAACTTACATGCACAGTTCATAGTGGCAGCGGTTTATTTAGTAAACATGCCTATAAATTCATCCAATCTTATACTGAATTTTAATATAGATACCTACATAATTAAAAAAAAAATAGATGTTTTGAGAGCTTGACTTATATATTTTTTGTCCTATAAACTTTAACTGGTTAATTTTAAATGCAAATTTTTGAACAAACCCATTGGTATACGTACCAGGGTTTTATTTGACTTGTCGTAACACCGAAGAGAGAATATTGTGGAAACATTTTGTCAAGCCCGGCACAAAACAACCGGTTTGTAAATGTCAACATGGTATGACCTTGACCCTATCTTTATTGTAATAAACAAACATCTCAGGTATCGCAATGCATCCCAAAACGGATTCGTTTAGCTTGACTTTTACTCATCTCAATACCAAGGTTCAACAAAATTCTCAAATAATTAGAATTATGTTGAAATATTTAAGGACTAAATAACTACATCGAAGCGGAACGACCAATGTAACTGTAAACTTTAGACGACCGACATCACATACAATAGAGGGGTACAGTTTAATCGGACAGGTTGGTAGTACCCTAGACAAATTGCTTCTCAGCAATTATGGTACATTATTCTCATAGTTATTGCGCAAACTGACTTTGAAGAAACCTTTTGTAATTTTAGTTTCTGTGAGAACGTAAACTTGAAGGTTCAATGTACATAACCTTGCAAAAAATAGTCAACTGCGCTTGATACGTTTGTAATTGTGGCATTGTGTGAAGTTAGCACGCTGTGTATTGTTCGAATAGGCATTTAATAAGGAAGGCTAGTGTGAAATTGTGAATGAACAAACATATAAAAAAAAAAACAAATATATGCGTCGAATTGATTGATTGAATGATGATTTTTTTAACTTGGTTAATAAGAATATTCACCTAAAACCGCAAGAATATTCAGGGCTGGATTAGGAAGTGTAGGCAACTACCTAAGTGCCCCGCATGGGCTAGGGGCCCGCGCACCGAGAAAAAAAATGAAAATGTTTCATCGAGTGAAAATTTAATTTGAAAATTTGCATCCTCAATGACAATATTAAAATAGCGTAATCAATACTTATAAAACAGTACCGTGACTCACTTATAGACAACGCACAGCCTGAACGGGTGGTCCTAGGAGGTTTGAAATTTCGAAGAAATATTCCTCGAGTACCCTAGAGGTGCACTAAGGAGGGATTTTTTGAAATTCCATACCTAAAGCGGTGAAAAGGCGTGATAAAGTTTGTATGGAAAATAACGCGGGCGAAGCTGTGGCGGGTCCACGAGTTATGAATTTGAATTGAATTTCATTGTGTTAGAATAAATGTATTTTAGGAAGTTAGAAAAGAGTAAAGGGGCCCCGACAATTGCATGGCCCCGACATGGTTAATCCGGCCTTGAGAATACAGGTTCAATTAAATATATATTGGTTCTAACTTCTGATACATGTAAAAAAAACGTTTATCTATAAATTATATCAGATTAACATTTTACGATATGTTTCATCCGGAGTTTTTTTAAAGTTCCCCACGGACTTTCGATAACTGAACTATACGCGGGCGAAGTAGTGGTCAAAAGCTAGTATAATTTATGTCAGAAACGATAATAATATTATTATAATCATTATAATTTATATTGATAAAAGACAATGAGTTCGTGAAAATTATGATACTGTTTTGCAAATAATTATGTTCGACATATTACTCATTATAATTTTCATTGTTGATAAAAATATCGGGATGAATATTAAGTATAACTTATCTTTAATCCCTAATAGGTTTTTGATAACTATGTGAGTATTTTGAAAACCTATATTTTTTCTTATCCACCACACAAGTCCAATTTTCTGGTGTAATTTCTGAAAGTGTTATTTCGTAATTTAATTTCACATAGTGTAGATAAAAATAATCAGGACTTCAAAAACAGTTTTAAAGCTTCAAGAACTAAATACACCCAAAGAATTTTCGACCATTATAATATTAATAGTAGGTACATAAAGTAACAAAATATATGACAAAGTGTCAACCTTAGCATTTGAAACAATGCAATGTGCCTAATGTAAATATTGTTTATTTTCAGGGCGTATCTAGAAAAGAATATATTTTTATTACAAGCACGGTGCAACCTGACGATCAAAGGCAAATATACGGCGGTCGGCAGACTGTTGCTATTCCCAATCAACGGAGAAGGCGATGCCAAGATAAAAATCGGTAATGCTAAAATGTTTGCGTAATATTCAGCAATAGGGATGTTTCCTGGGTAAAAAAATAATAATTGCAATTAATCCATCAGATTGATTATCAAAAAATATTAAACATGTATTTTTTGATTCATCAAATCGATCAAAAGACGTCATGCGGAACTTCAATGTTCTATATCTTCGTCATTTTTTGGTTCAGACAAAAGAGAAATATATTTGTTCAATGTTTATTTATAAACTAAAAAACGGACTAATTCGATTTTTCCAGGAAACAGGCCTATTAGGAATCGATATTGTTTATACTTCGTTTTATTTAGCAAGAGAAAGATCTTGACAGAAGTAAGCGTAAAGCCTGTTATTGAACACGTTTTACGGGAATATTTCGGAATAAATGGTAACCTATTAAAGATTATATTTCCACTTATTCCGTCATACTACCGTAAAATGTGTTGAATAAGAAGCTATACGCTTACTTCTGTCAAGATCTTTCTCTTGCTAAATAAAACGAAGTATAGCAGCCTAAAAATATAAGCTCTGGAACAAACGGAAAAATCTGTAAAGCGTAACGACATTCTGTAAAAGTAGGGTAAAGTCGAATAAATTATTTATGTTTGGTGTTTATGTTGATGACGTTATTTTATGTCTGAATCCTTTTAATACCATTTTTTCGTTTATTTTATTTTCATAATTTTTTATTTGGCAATTTGATTTAATAATAATGCGGGGCATTTCATATTACATACATACATACATAGCATCACGCCGGAAATCCCTAATGGGGTGGACAGAGCCACAAGACTACTTGTGGCCACGTTCGATTAATTAGTCCTAAGATGGTATGATGAACCGTATGGTGACAGGTGATCAGCCCATCGCCCATACAGATAGTCCACCATGTTGGAGAGGACCCGTCCCTTTGTCGACTTTTACGACATGCCAGGATGATAAGCATCTGCACGCATTATAGGTATGCTATTTCTTCACTCCCAGTGCAGCAAAGGAGGATTTCATATTAGTGCTCGCAACAATTCTATGCATTAATTATTATCAACATCCCAGATATTAAAAGATACCATCCCAGATATTATATTGGTATTCTTATTATATTTCATACAGGTTTTTATTTGTTTCCAGTAAACTCGATCATCAAAATGGACATCAAGACGAAATATTTCAAAGATGCTGAGGGCCGCGATCATTTTGGCATCAAGAGCTACAGATATACCTTCGACTATGGTGACAGAATCTTCTACAACATTACGAACCTCTTCAAGGGTAATCCCGAATTGAGTAAGTTCAACTTCGACTTTTTACAATTTATCATAATGATTTTTATTATTTTGTATAAAATTAAACCCGTCTGCTTCCCAAAAGGAGATACACGTTCTGGACTTCATACGTTACTTAATATTTAAATTTGCAATCAGAAAGAAACATTAAAGGCCCTAACAAAGCATGCCAAACTAAGCCATGTTCGGCGGATTTACAAACAAATGTGTTGTGTTGCACGTGTAACGCTATTGTTTATTTGTATATTGTTGTCAATCTTACGGTAATTTACGCATGTGTGCTGCAGTATGAACAAAAATAGAAACATTATCAATAATATTACTATAAATGAATAGAACAAAGGCATACAAATTGGCCTTTATTTATGGCTACGCTACATTTTTTCAGAGTTTAGCAAAGTTATCTCTATAAATAGTTTAATTCTTGGGTAGCTATCGGGACCCACGGCGCTTGAGTCAGACTCGCAGGTTTTAAAAATTATATTAACTGCCTGGAGATAAAATCATAATTAATTTCTGCATCAACAAAACTATCATTTATTTTTAAACAGGAGCTTTTAATTAAACTAGTTTTAATAGAAAAATACATGTACTTATTTGCGAAAAACATCAACACTGTACAACACAGTAAGAAATGGTAAAACATATATAATAATATTGACACAAAAGTGTGATAAGAGCGGAAATGCTCTACGCTCAGTAATAGAGTTAAGGTTTTCTTGGACAGCGTCTTACGAAAGCTTTACTGGAAATATCCCGCTTACTAAATTGGTAGCGTACATACACGTTACTAGATATTATGTTAGTCCTATCTTAATACTTTTTATCGTGAATTTCAAAACAGAGACTCCTTCTCATGGAGACAAACTGTTCTAACGGTTTTGCAGGGCATTTCTTAAACTCTTTATATTACTTGTTGTTTACTTACATAAATAAATAAATCTTACCCATTTTATATATAGCTGCCGTTCTAATTGTGAAATAGTATTATGAAAAAATCAGTTATATTCCTTGTTTTATTTAAGTTTAATACGCTGACTAAATGATGAAACAGAAATTGTCTAACAAACAAAAACATGATATATATGTGATTTCAGGCAACACCGTTCTTCAATTTCTAAACGAAAACTGGCGGACCGTCACCGAGGAGTTTGGGAAACCAGTAGTCGACTTTGCTATGAATGTGACTGTTACTACTGCAAGGAAATTCTTCGAGGCTGTGCCTTACGACGAGCTACTATACGTACCCATACCTAAATATTAATATAATATAACAAGACAAATGTAAAAGTAACTCGACTGCACTTTTTATAATTATTTGATATATCCGTTTGTTTGAGTCACGGATAAATCAGTTAGAACTATTTTGCAGTAGTTCAGTGTAAATTGCTATACTTGTAGTCACTTTAGTCAGTGCTGAATTGAAATGCTGCTAATTTGATACAACTGAATGACTTTAGAGAAAACCAACAGAGTTCTTTTAATAAAAATGTATCGATTATTTGGCCCTTTGTTTAAACTGGCTCATATGTTATCTCTTATATGTATGTAAGCCTAATACCATGCAAATGAAACCAAAAATTGTAAACGGCTCATGCAACCTCATAAATGATCACTTTAGAGGTTTTTAGCCGTATACACTGGTAATAAAGTTCAAAATACGAAGTCTGTCTCTTTCTACGACATAAATAAAATGTGATCTAAGCATTTTCTTCTTTACAAATCACAATGATTTTGTTCGTGTGAGGAGTAAAAAACAAAGTATGTATTTTATCCGCTACCTTTTTTTTATTTAACATGAAGCTCGTCTTATATAAGTCAAAGTTAGATGTACCTTATAAAATTTATAATAATGGGCCGTTGTTTTCAACAGTTATTTTTCCAAAATTCCAGTCATAATCATAAATAATGAACACACTTTTGATTATTTTACTAGTAGTAAATAATGTTATCCTACAAGATCTAAATTATTAATTATGTAGGGTAAAGTTCCAATAAATGGTCAACCCCCATTTACTGGCCACTTTGTAATAATGTGTATAAGATACGTAATCTGATAGTATTTATGCAATTAAATAAAATTTTCTAGATCCAGAACAATTGCGATTTTTTCAAGTATTTTTACTAACGGAGTTTTTGTCTTCGTACATTTTATTGGCCAGTAACTGAATGACATCTTCTGAAGTGAACAGTTATTAGAATTTTACCCTACGCACGCACAGAATTTAATTGATTTCCGTTACCTTTGGTTAATTTTCTCTTTTTAGGTATATGAACAAAATCCTGTATTTCGATACAGATGTAGTGCATAATTAGTTTCCATCGTGTTTTATCGGAAAAGTTCGTATTTATGTGCTCTCTCAATTATCTTCAGCAGGCCCCCAATTCTCGGCGCATTCGAGATAATCTAACAATCGAGATAACACGTCAGTGCATACAGTCATTTGATACAACTGTATGAATCTGACGTTTAATCTTGCAACCGACATTATCTCGAAAACATCGAGAATTGGGGGCCAGTAGCCATCATACCATGCTGTCATTTTTCATTTTGACATTTGACAGTAAATAATAAAGTTTCATATTAATGAATATAAACATGTCAATCATTGAATACAATAATTAATTGACACTTCGGGTCCCGTCGTCTTCCGATTGAGATCCGAGTTTCACCGATGGAAACATATTATTCACTATATCTGTACCTCTTAAATAATCTTTTTTTTTATATATATATCATTTCAATTTTTTGAATGGCTTCACAAGAAGAGAACTTAAATTAGTATGATCATAACTGAGAATTCCAAAACAATGCCATTGCCATATGGACTACTTAGTACTTATTAACAAAACGAGCTAACGCACCGCAGTTACGTGTTTTAGTTATCTATAAAACTGTATGATTACAACGCGTCTAAATTTGAATTACTATTTTTGCAAATAAAAATTATTTACATAAAATTGTTATTAATTCAAATCAACTTATTGATTGCTAAAAATATTTGTTAATAAAATTATCTTGATAACTGAAAACTTTCCTTGGACTTAATTGTAGTTATAAATATACTTTAAATAAGTAATTAGACTAGTTAATTATTGTTGTTATTTTCATCCTCCACTTATATGAAATCTTGCCAGTTAATTATAAAAAAGAACTCGTTTTGGAAGGTAAAAATTGAGCCACTGTTTATTTATTTTTTAATTAAAGCATTCTAAGCAATAATATTAACATATATTATTCAGAGATTTACTTAATTTTACATACATACATACATATTATCACGCCCGAAATCCCTAAGGGGGTGGGGTGGGGTTACTTAATTTTATCTTTGCATATTCAGTTTTTTTTTATTAATATTATATATCAAGCAGCCTATTTTTATTATAATAAAAGACAGAATAGTTTAGAAAATGTATATATATATTATTAAACTCAATCTATAAGAAAATTCCGTAACAAAAATGTTTAATTTTAAAAATTCTTTCTAAAATGCTTTTGTGTAAAGTTATGGTTCTCAAGAACTGTAACGAAATTATAAATCCCTCCTCTTCTAAAGAACTGTGAATCACTATGTTTTTCTTTCGTCATTTATTGACCGTTTGTAAAGGTTTCTTCGCTGAAGTCTTTTCGCTTGCACCAAAATCATAAATACTTACGATTTAAATCGTTAATTGTACGAATAGTTTTATACGTTTTGCCAGTTTCAACGAATTTTATATTTTAAATAAGTTTAAGATTTTGGTGCCTTAATATTGTACCTATGCTTTTGTATATTTTTTATTTGTGTATTTTCGTAGTAGACACAATAGCCAATCATCTAATTTCAAAGTATTTTAACATGTGTGTGTTATTTCTAGCAAAACCATTTTTATTTCCACGTGTATCTATTTGGGTACGCATTAACCAGAATTTATTTATCCACTGCTTATATGTTCAGGTTTCAAACCATGTAATATATAGTATTGATGTAATATTATTTCACGTTTATAATCTTGTAATGCGTGTAAATTTCATACGGGCGTATATTTCAATGACGATCAGTGTCGGACCTATAAAGCATATTTAGATTAATTTCGTTAATACTTAATTTTTCTTTTCATACCAAATAATTGATTACGCGATTTTATTACATCTAATTCTCTAGTTATTTTCGTATCTACGTAAACGTCATGTCATGACAGTTCATTTGTCTAGATTTGTCGAACAATGGACGAGATACATTCATTGCTCCTTAATCCTGATTTAGAAAATTAATAACTGATTATTAATTAAACTATGAAACCAAATTTCTTTGTTACATAATTTGTACGATCGGAAACTATAGCTGGGTAAAATATACAACCGTATGAAATTTATACGCTGTATATGTATTTTTTAAATAAACCTAATGGCAAGCTCGTTCCATACTAATAATCCTGTAAGTAATTTATGAACTAAATATTTTTTAAGCTCTTCAACGCGAAGCATGTCTAAGAAGTAACACGAATTTTAACCTTACTTCCAACTAATGAAGGGCTGTTTTACCCTGTATGCCCTGACGGATATATATATGTCGTTAGCGTTGAAAAGGATAAATAATGAATATATATTGTAAACATATTCTGAATAAATACTGGTACAAGTAGTGAATTAAAAGTATTTCCCGTAACAGTGGTAATTATTAATTGTATTTTATAAATATTAACTTTATTACTGATCACAGGCTTGTAACAAAAGTGTTACCTATTCCAAGCCAAAAAGAAATGCAATAATATATTATTGCAATAGTTTTATAGACGCTATCAAATCCTACTAATGTTATAAAGTATGTAGGCTAAAAATTTACAAAGTGACGTCTTAAATATTGTCTCTGCAGCGAAGGTGGTATTTGGTTTTTTGCGCAAGTGAACTCTATTACTTACCCCGTGCAATAGTTTTTGTTAATTTAGAGATTGACCTAACGGGGCTGACGTGTTCAGCGATGATCAAAGCCCCTAAATAAATAAAGATAAATAAAAATAAAAAAAATTGTCTCCGGTTCCTTTATTTGCAAGGAAACAGCTGTTTTGGCCAAAAATTGAGCAGATTGCATTTTGAACTTACCAAATTAGACAAATGGTATATATTTATGTATGTATTTGTATTGTTGTTTATTACCAATACTGTTGGAATCCTACTTTGGGATTAGATCAATGTGCGTTGGGGTTCAAGATATTATTACCTATGATAATGGTTAAAAATATGGCAACTTAGACAAAAATGGCAGTTGGACAGCATCAAAGCCAATATGCCGATGCGATTTCACCGGTAAAAACGTATGTACAGGAGTCGGTTGAAGTTGATGAGCTTTTCCTGTCTGTTGGTAAGGATATAATGGTATGATAAAAACAAACAAGGTAAAAATAACTCATCGACTTGATTATTTAATGATATAGGAAAAAATCAACAGTTCCCTAGGGAATAACTATAACTGAATTCCACGTGGACCAAGTCGCGGGCAGAAGCTAGTTAGTTATAAATTTAAACTGATTACTTTAAAAAACGAACACGGTTATATCATGGAAGAAAGTATAGTTTGTATCCCATTCTTTTCTTATCCTTATTTGTGTCAGGTGTGGAGGTCTCGATACTGATTCTAAGAATAATCCTACACTGAAAAAATGGAAGGGATATAAATAAACAAATTATTGCTAATATCAACCAAGCGACTTATTTCGGACAGAGCTTGCAAAGTTGTTTGCTAAAACCAAACAAATCAAAGCAATCACATGTCTATAATTTACAAAGCTGTTATTTATTTTCAGAAATCTCAGTTGTATGTAGCCGTAAAATTTTAGCCAAGCCAAATCGGTACTTTGCCGGCACTTCGTTTTTTTCCGTGTAAGGTTTAGAAAGCTACGCGCTTGTTCTAGTTAGGGAGCTGAGTGCCATTTTGGTATCTGATTTGTTCGTCCTTCATATTGATAGGGACGAAAGTTTATGTCAATACAAATCGATTTGGTCCAGTAAATCAAAGTCGTATATGTCCCTGTGTTTTTTAATTAAAACTTTAAAAAAATGTACATAAAAATTCAGCGACCTAGACGTCTGCTGTTTCTATTCTGGGAGTCCTAATGAATCGAATGGATGCAACGAGAACGACGAACAAATGATTTAGTATAGGTTTTTTCATGTACATTTTTGCAACTACGTCCCGTTATAAAACAGAGTCGGTCTGCCTCTTCGATGTTCATCATTTTGAGGATGATTCTGACCATCAGTCTAAGAGGCAGACACGAACAAATGATTTAGCACACCGTCTTTTTTTAATTTTTGAAACGCTGTCAATTGAAAACGCGGCGCTACCATGGGGGCAGACCATTTTTCTGTGATTCTTTTCATTGTCATTAATCGAACAATTCAGGTCCGACAAGTGGTCTGGAATCGCACCACAGGATGGCTCGAGAACTCGGCAAGTTGCTAAGGCACCTACAGCTGGAGCCATTATTGTTTTTAGGGTTCTGTACCTCAAAAGGAAAAAACCCTTATAGGATCACTCGTGCGTCTGTCTGTCTGTCTGTCTGTCTGTCTGTCTGTCTGTCCGTCTGTCACAATTTGCTCCGAAACTACTGGACTGATTGAGCTGAAATTTGGTATACATATGTAAGTCGGTGACCGCAACACGGACGCGTGACGTAAATATATGAATTTTAAACATGGGGGCCACTTTTGGGGGGTAAAGCAGAAAATTAAAAAAAAAAGTTTTGCAATCTATATTGTGTGACATATAAAATGAAAGGTCTTATTGTGAGGACTTTAAATATATTTTTTTCTGAATTTTAAGTAAAATAGTTTGGAAGTTATTTAGGAAAATAGGCGAAAATTGACCATTCCCCCCCCTTATTTCCGAAACTACTGGGGCTAAAATTTTGAAAAAAGAAAATAGTTCTTTACCTATAGATTACAGGAAAACCTATAAGAAGTCTATGGTATTTAAAGTAACCTAGTAAATTGAAGATAATCATGTACGGAACGGAACCCTCTCCACGCGAGTTTAACTCGCACTTGTCCGGTTTTTTTATGTCAATTGACTAACAAACCGGCAGACGGCCCACCTGATGGAAAGTGGTCACCGCCGCCCATGGACACCTGCAACACCAGAGGTGCAGCCAATGCGTTGCGTTGTTCTAAATGAATTTGTATCATGGGTCCAAGGGTTCTTCTCAAAAAAGTGGCACCGCGACCTGTCAATAGGTTTATGTTCGATTTTTTTACGATGCGTCTTCCTTATACTGAAGTTATCAATACATGTAAAAGACACTTTTTGAAAGGAGGCCAAACACGTTTAAGTAAATTAAATGTTTATTAATAACTTTCATATCAATTTGTAACTTAATTTTGTCGGTTCCCTGCAGTGTCCAAATGAGAAAAGTCAAAGTCAAATTTAAAGTCAAAGTCAAACTATCTTTATTCAATTTAGGCTTTTACAAGCTCTTATGAAGGTCAAGGAATGAATCTACCACCGGTTCGGAAAAAATCCTCTACTGAGAAGAGCCGGCAAGAAACTCGGTGAGGTATAATTTTTTCAAATCCGTTCACATATAAGTCAACAATGATGTCTACAGTTTTATACAAATCTAGTTTGTTTGTTTAATTCATATTATAAATAAAGTGAAATTATTGAATTTTAATTACATCAATCATCTGTCACTTTAAGTGCGCGATAAGAACTAGTGAACTAGGGGTGGTACAACCTTAACATTTTAATGCGTATGACTGTTTATTTTTGGCAATACGAGCAGTGAGTACATCTATTGAAATCTCGCTTTTATTTTATTATTTGTTCAGTGTTTTAGTTAATGTTCTGAGGATTGTTATAACAAATAGCATGTTTTTAAAAGCATTCGAATCCACGTAGGTATTGCAAACTTCTTTGTTTAGACACCGGTATTAAAGATTCTATAAAAAAAAACTAAAAATACTCAATACAAAAATAGCTAAATTTGTGCTATGCAAATGTAACATCTTTATGTTACATTGCACGTTCACATATTAATTTACGAGGAAAATATATAATTTAAATGAGATACGTACTAAGTCTCCTCTGCTGCACTGGGAGTGAAGAAATAGCATAGAATGCGTGCAGATGCTTATCATCCTGGCATGTCGTAAAAGTCGACTAAGGGACGGGTCCTCTCCATCATGGTGGAGTATCTGTATGGGCGATGGGCTGATCACCTGTCACCATATGGTTCATCATACCATCTTAGGACTAATTAATCGAACGTGGCCACAACTAGTCTTGTGGCTCTGCCCACCCCATTAGGGATTTCGGGCGTGATGCTATGTATGTATGTACGTACTAAGTCAGTCATTGATAAGTTTAGATTAGATGTTATTAGGTGCTCGTCTTCAAATGAAATTAATATTATTATTTCCTTGCTACGTGATCCATCACATTGACCTGACGAACTATGATTACCTTTGCTATGGGTACTAGACAACAGAACGAATACTTATATAAGTAGGGGAAACTGGGGGAAATACGAACACCTAAGGGAAAACTTAAATAAAACAGTGGAATTTGATCACAGAGTTTCTTTTTTTTTTATATTAAGAGGGGGGCAAACGAGCAGGCGAGTTGCCTGATGGTAAGCAATCACCGCCACCTATGGACACCCGCAACACCAGGGGAATCACGGATGCGTTGCCGGCCCTTTGAGAAAGGAGTAGGCTCTTTTTTTGAAGATCCTTAGGTCTTCTTTATTGTTTAATTATTAAAGTTTACTTATCTGTCTAACGAATTCACTAATCAACAGTTATATCTTTTTAATAAATGGTAACAATATGAAAAAAAATCAAAACCCTTAGTGTTCGGCTTTACCCGACATTAGTCGGGTAAACATGAACACCAAGTTTAGTTGATTAATATGTGAGTACCTATTCCACTATGTAAAAGTTAAAAAACTATGTAAAACTTTGTCATTTAGCTGATTAATATGTGAGTATTCTACTATGTAAAAGTTAAATTACTATTGTAGGTAGAAATAAATCAACACCAACTTGAATTTACCAAAAACCTTACAAGTACGTGCGTTCGCGTCTCCCGTGTTGTTGACTGGCACTAGTGGTGGAGTGATCTCCGAAATGGCGGCAAGTAAAATATGGCTATCTCTTTCTAACACATTAGAACCATTGGATTCGGGATTACCCCGCGTTCGCGTTTCCCCCACTTTCCCCTACATACATATAAATAAATAGATACAAAACATAAATAATTACTACAAATTTCTGTGCTTATCCCACAGTTTGCCCTACTAGGACTCGAACCCGCGCCTCAGGCACTGTGCGCTATGGCACTAACAGTCACCGCAGCATCGAGTCACTCAAAACAAGTTGTTTTGAGAATATTAATAACTTCAAGGTCCAAACGTTAATGTTATTTTCAAATGGACGCATTCGGTCGCTAATATGTTGTCGTCCTTACAAACATAATAAAAAAAACTTCATCAGCGCAGTATTCTATTCAAAAAGCCGGCTTGGCTTAAACTTTGTTAGTCACTCGTCAAGTTCGGAGACCGCAAGACCTAATAGTAAAATCAAGTATCTATATTAAGTAAAGTAATAAAGTCACAATGAGGGAATTTATACACTTGTTCATCAGTGTATTTCTTTACTCCGTATTCCTTGCTCAAAATAGTTACGCAAAATTGATACGTAAGTATTCATCGTAAGTTTCATTAGTATTATAGCGTAAATACGCTTCTCTTCTATTCTCTTCATTTTGAACAACTTCGATCAGTCTTCACTGATTTTATTACTATATTTCTCTAATATGTAACACCAAACAGACTTCTTATCAGCGCTAGTGCCATGATGGAACCATTAGGAAAATATGCAAACAAGAAATAAAATAAATCCGTTATTTTATGTTTTATAGTAAAGATCCTTACTCGCTCGATTTTAGGGTGAATTAAAAAAAAAATTACGTAATTAAGGCGTTCTTAAGAAAAAAGTTTAAAAAGTTCCTATTTATTACGAAAATTAGCCATATAATTGTATGGCTAATTTTAAATAATAATAAAAATAAATGCAATTTTAGTTTCATCTTGTTTAAATGTAGAACCAAATGTTTATGACTGAAACAGTGAAATAATCTAAGTGCTTCAGTGGGGCCAATTCGAAAGTGTGTTCGCTAAATTTAAAAGTCACTAAACTTAACATAAGAAACGTCAAACTTGATTTTGACAGCTTCGTGCTATACCAAATCGAGTTTGACGTTTCTTATTTTAAGTTTAGGAAACTTTAAATTAGGAAGACTTCGTTTCGAATTGGACCCAGTATCTACTTTTGGTACCTATGCGATATTCTGACGAAGCTTACCTATCGTCAATAAAGTTGTTTTCTTGGTAAAATCGGACAAGTGCGAGTTAAACTCGCGTGGAGAGGGTTCCGTTCTGTACATGATTATCTGAAATTTACTATGTTACTTTAAATACCATAGACTTCTTATAGGTTTTCCTGTAATCTATCGGTAAAGAACTATATTACATATTTTTTTCAAAATTTTAGCCCCAGTAGTTTCGGAAATAAGGGAGGGGGGGGGGGGTGGTCCATTTTCGCCTATTTTCCTAAATAACTTCTAAACTATTTTACTTGAAATTCAAAAAAATATATATTTAAGATCCTCACAATGAGCCCTTTTATTTGATATGTCACACGATATAGGTGGCATAACTTTTTTTTTTAATTTTCTAATTTACCCCCCAAAAGTGGCCCCTATGTTTAAAATTCGTATATTTACGTCACACGTCCGTGTTGCGGCCATCAACTTACATATGTATACCAAATTTCAACTCAATCGGTCCAGTAGTTTCGGAGCAAATTGGCTGTGACAGACAGACAGACAGACAGACAGACAGACACACGAGTGATCCTACAAGGGTTTCGTTTTTTCTTTTTGAGGTACGGAACCCTAAAAACTAATAAGGATTCAACCATCACATTGGATTAACTTTTGCCCGTGACTATGTACACGGTACGTAGAATACGTTTGACCAGGTTTTATTAAGTTCCGTCAGACCAAATGTCAGATCAAATCTCAGTAAATAAGTACAATTATCGACATTTGTGACGGTAATATGATCAAACGGATCTTTATAAAACTCAGGGTAAGTATATTACTCGGGAACCGTGGTTTTTCGAAATGTAAGAATTTTGTTTTAAAATTTTCTTCAAATCGCTGATCCCACGGATAGACATACACACTTCCGCGTCCAATACATTATTATTGGTTTTGAGTGTATACACATATACACAACGAATGTCAAACGTATTAATGATTATGTAACATATTTAGTAACGGATATTAAATACCATAACCTCAGTTTAGATTTTAAACGTAAGTAATATTAGTATTTTCTAAAAATAGATTATTTCCACGATATTTGTTTATACTCGTAGTCATTTTATTGTAAGATGTATAACTTAAAGCTCATTACACGTCTTTATGCAACAAATATAATCAATTAAAAATACAAAGATCTTTTACGACTTAGCTAAAGGCATAATTAGTTTGATTACTTCCTTGATTTTTTCTTAGTATGCAGTCAGGAATATATTTTTCTTCCTACTACGCTTTAATTTCATCATAATGGCCTTAAATACTCAGCACAAAGCAGCCCTTATTCGCTCTAGAGCAAATAAAGTTGCATACAAATTTCATTATTGCACTGTTTTGTATTTTTTTAATTTGGTTGGTTGATCAAGAAGTTTACACCAACAGCTACCCAATCCGCCCATTCACAGTCCGACGAGACAGCCGACCACTCTTCTGTGGACTTACTGTTAGCAAAAAAAAAAACAGGCCACATATCGGCGGCCATATCGAACTGTGATTGTCTCGTCTAAAATGTTATGCTCAAAGTACTGGCTGATAAGATAGTATTGGTTACAAAAAGATTTTTAAAAAAATTGCCATAATATGACAATTAATAGACTAGATACAAGATTTCTGTGAAAATTTTCGGATTTTCGACTTTAGCTTCAGAACCAATAAACCGATTTTAATAAATAGGGTATCTTAAGATTCGAGGAGAACGTGCGAGTGTCATAGGCTATATAAAAATTCTAAGGGTGCGTCATAACAGGTGCCAATACCCTTTTTACTTCGCTAGTTGGGTTTAACTGTACCTTTACGTTTTTTACCAACTTTTAGCAGTAGTAGAAAGAAAAGCAGATTATGCACCTCGCATCAAGTAATTTGTTATTGCGCTCGTGTTTTTAGAACCCTCACTAGCATTCGGGCTCCAAACCAACACTCTGCGCAATAATGAATCACTTTCTGCTTGGTGCAACAATCTACTATTTCTTCCTACTACGCTTTAATTTCATCATAATGGCCTTAAATACTCAGCACAAAGCAGCCCTTATTTGCTCTAGAGCAAATAAAGTTGCATACAAATTTCATTATTGCACTGTTTTGTTTTTTTTTTTAATTTGGTTGTTTGATCAAGAAGTTTACACCAACAGCTACCCAATCCGCCCATTCACAGTCCGACGGGACAGCCGACCACTCTTTTGTGGACTTACTGTTAGCAAAAAAAAAAAAAACAGGCCACATATCGGCGGCCATATTGAACTGTGATTGTCTCGTCTAAAATGTTATGCTCAAAGTAGTGGCTGATAAGATAGTATGGGTTACAAAAAGATTTAAAAAAAATGTCATAATATGACAATTAATAGACTAGATACAAGATTTCTGTGAAAATTTTCAGATTTTCGACTTTAGCTTCAGAAACAATAGACCGATTTTAATAAATAGGGTATCTTAAGATTCGGGGAGAACGTGCGAGTGTCATAGGCTATATAAAATTTCTAAGGGTGCGTCATAACAGGTGCCAAAATCCTTTTTACTTCGCTAGTTGGGTTTAACTGTACCTTTACGTTTTTTTACCAACTTTTAGCAGTAGTAGAAAGAAAAGCAGATTATGCACCTCGCATCAAGTGATTTGTTATTGCGCTCGTGTTTTTAGAGCCCTCACTTGCGTTCGGGCTCCAAACCAACACTCGGCGCAATAATGAATCACTTTCTGCTTGGTGCAACAATCTACTATTAATGTTTTTTTTCTCTGTCCGCAAAACACTAGTCTTCGTATATTCCGCCCCAAAAATTTCCGAGATGACTTTACTTTATGAAGCGTTAAATAAGAACCTCCAACTAGATCAGAGCCCTAAATTTAACATAATTTTTATATCAAACACGCCCTTATGAATAATTGTATACGTAATCGTTCCAATTTGCATACATTTGTTTACATTTACAGTTTTATAATTGAAAAAGTGATTTAAGTGTAAATTTTATGAAAAATAACTACGGTTTCATTATTGTTTTTAACGTATAGGTACTTTGAAATAGTGATAGCCCAAGCAGCGCTATAGTTTCAAAGTAGGAATTATCTGTGAGCATTTTGAAATTTATAACTGAAGTATCTCATGATGACGTCCCATTCTTTAGTGTATCTATGAATATAAAGTAGGTTGGATTTATCATTGTCATCGTAAAACAATCACAAAGGACCTTTCTGTTTCTTTCGCTATTTAAAAATTTGAATTCAATATCCGTAAATTTTATACAGACTTGCCCGACCTTGTTTCATCAAAAAAAATTGACAAATTATCACTTCCCAAACAATTTTTCGTATAATTTCATTAGAACACATAGAACTCTTCACAAATAATTGTAACGCAAACCTAATGTTTGGCAAGTGAACATTCCAACAATGACTCACTTGCCAACTGGTACTTATAGCAAATTTCATGAAGTCAAATTTTACGCAAACAAAATAAGGCAAAAGCATGTTTTATTAAGGTATAAAAAATAACCTCGAATGATAAGGCATGAACAAAGCTCCCGCCTTAGCCTTCTAACCTAAATTTATCCGACTCGGTTCTGCTCCGACGTGTATTGCTCGCTCGCTTCGCTTGCTCGCCGCAACATATTGTTATTACGTATTTTAAGTTTTTGACTTTATACTTTTTATCGTAACAATTCATTTGACTAAATGAATTAATGACTAAATGAATTATTGTCTAATGATTTTATGCTTTAATAAAGCATTTGATTAAACAACAAATGAGTTAATGTAGTTTTCCGTAGTAATATTCTGCTGTGTGAAAATTTGACCAAATGATAATGTATGCGTACTAAAATTATTCCAAAGATTGCATTGGCAAGAAAACGGTTACCTACTAAAATTTGTTCGGCAAGTGATAATTTGTCAAAGGTTTTTTTGATGAAACAGCAGGATCCCCATTTCCGAACCAGTGCACAGATGTTAATATAGTAATATATGGAATCGTTTAACTACTAACGATACCTGCGTATGCGCTGTCGTGGTTTTGTTGGCACTTCTGTATTCTTGTAAAATAATAATAATAATAAATCAGAGGACAATCTTTACACAAATCGATCTAGTCCCAAAGTAAGCTCTAAAGGCTTGTGTTATGAGTACTAGACGACGATATAAATACTTATATAGAGAAATAAATACTTAAATACATAGGAAACATCCAAGACTCAGGAACAAACATTCTTGCTCATCACACAAAAATTTGCCCTTACCGGGGATCGAACCCGGGACGCTTGCGTCGGAGGCAGGGTCACTACCAACTAGGCTATCCGCGTCGTCAAAATACAATGCAATATGTATAGTTACACAATTAATTGTTATAGCTGACTATATTCACCTGTGTATGGCGGATGATAATGAATGTTTGTTGAAATCCATGCGAGAAGCTCTACCACAATTTGTGAAAGGTATCCCGGAGCTGGGTGTACCGTCGCTGGATCCTTTTATCGTTGATAAAATTCCGATACCGATCAGCGGACTCAAAGCTTCGCTCTACAACGGAAAAGTGACAGGATTTAAGAAATGTATAATTGAAAATGCTCAGTAAGTTATATTCTTTTTACTGTGTTTTTAGACCTATTCAACGCCAAGCATGTCTGAGAAGTAACACGAACTTCAACTTTACGTCAAACTAATGAAGGGCTTTCTTACCCTGTATATCTTCACAGATATATCCGTGGTTGGCGTTGAAAAGGTTAAAGGAAAATTAAGTTCAACGCAAGACGATCAACGACATGAGATACCTATTTGAATAAAATGAATACCGGAAAGTTACCCATATTGTAATTTTTTACGCAGACTAATTCCACAGATACGGCACATTTCCAAAAATTTGTTTTTGTTTATTTTTTGGAAATATTATACCTTTTGGCCCGCTATTTGCAATGCCTTGGGTTGGTTACATGATATCAATGTATTTCCTTATTTTATGAATATTTATCAGTTCTTCTACTATACTTTTTATCATGTAGGTAAAATCAACACCATTAGAAATATTTAAAAAAGTACGCCTCGATCGGTTAACAGCAATACTTTTACAGAAGGACTTAAAACTGTTTTTATGAAATACCTTAAGCTTAAGTTCCTGTTTTTTATTAATTATAACCGAAAATAAATGTATGCGATATTCTGCCCATCGGTTTAGATCTGGGCTTTCAAACGAATCTGTGGTATTTAGATCACAAATAATAAATAGATATAACTTGATAAGATAAGAATAAATTTGATCACGTCGTAAGAGTTGTTTCCTAGACAGTTAACCAATATGTTAGAGTAATGACAGATGATTGTATTCAGTTTGCCATTGGTAGCATTATAATATATTATTATGTGCCATGTCGTCTATGTCAACAACACTTTGATTTACTAAATTTTTGTTCACCTAGTTGTTATTATAGTTGTCTTGTGATTATTTGTGCTCAAATCGTGAAAAGTTCTTTTTCATTAAAAATACCTATCGTTCTCTATTCAGTGATGGTTATTTTTGTTGACAATATGATTTCCGAGTATGGATCAAAGCCTACCTGCACTTAAAACTAATTACCAAGTCATTATTCACATTTTGACAATGTCGTATTCTATTTGGCTATTTTATTGTTTAAGATAAAGCCATGTTTGTCGGGTCTTGTTTGAGATAAATTCTACTCACTCATCTAAATGGGAGTTTAGTTATGAAAAAATTGTATCATTTAATATTATGACTAAACTGCAGAAAACGCGTTATTATAACATTTTTTTTTTGAACAAAAATCCACAGCACAATTTAAGCAGTTTTTCGTAGTGCAACTTTTGGGTTTTTCTAATTTAAATAAAAACAAAGCAGTGTACGAGTAGTGTAGAGTGCCGCTACTGGGATCTCACACCTTCTGTTCGAACATCTCATATAAGCTGAGCGTGGAAGCGTGAGATGATCCAAAATTTATGTTCAATCCTTGCTTAACATGTATTACATTTGTGACAAACGCAACTCAGTCACATGAAATATTTCGTTCAATGCAACGATTTGTCTGTAACTTTTAAAACGGCGATGGCCACTGAAAGACATCACCGAGAGAAATGGAATATTAATATAAGAGAAATTAAACTTTTTGTAAATGAATAGTGTTGCATGTGAAACAATGGTATCTTTTATTTCAGATCTGTATTGAAAAAACACCTACTTACAATGGAGGTCCGCTGTAACATTACATTTAAGGGACACTACGAGGGAAAAGGGAGAATTCTGGCGTTTCCCATTAATGGAGATGGAGAGGCTAAAATAAAATTATGTAAGGAATTCTTCTAGTTGGTGCTGCTGGCTCCCTTAGTCACTGCTTTGCGTCAGTTGCTCGGTGTGTGTGAGTCGTATGCTGCAGCCCATGGGTTGACGAACGAGTATAACGTCAAAAAAACTGAGTACATGATTTTTAAGGCGAGAAACAAATGTCCTTTCTTTTTTCCTCCTATTGTACTCAGTGGTGTTTCTCTTAGGAGAGTGCACCAGTTCAAGTACCTTGGACATTTGCTGACGGAAGACCTTAGGGATGATGCAGATATGGAGAGGGAGCGCAGAGCATTGTCAGTCCGAGCAAACATGCTGACCCGCAGATTTGCACGATGTACGGATGAGGTCAAATTAACGCTTTTCAAAGCGTTCTGCACTTCTTTGTACTCGTCGAGTCTGTGAGTCGGATATACTCAAAGGGCTTATAATGCTCTGCGCGTCCAGTATAATATTGCCTTCAGGATGCTGTTGCGGTTGCCGCGATTCTGTAGCGCTTCGACCATGTTTATTGAGGTACGCACAGACGGTTTCGATGCAGTATGGCGCAAGAAAACGGCATCATTTTTAGACAGAGTGCGGGGCAGCGGCAACGGCATCTTGAAAATGATTGCTAATAAATTTGATTGTCCTTTGATGTGGAAGCTTGCTCAAAGGACAAAATCAATGTTAATTATAAAATACTAACGTAGAATAAATGTAACTAACACAATTTGTGGACTTATGTTGTATGATTCTAAATAAACAAATAAATAAAATAAAAATAAATTCCCTCAGAATTATATCGAGATAGAAGGAAAGAGTTTATATTCCCGCGTGCCAAAAAGATGCGAGATTATCTTTGTGTCTAACAACGGCGACAGCAATACGCGGAACGGTGGGAGTGGCGGTGCCTAGACGGCTTGCCGCGTGGTAATCGATGCTTTTGAATCGTTTTCGCGCGACTATCGCCCGTTTAAAAATAAAAGTAAACAAGTCAAAACGAAATTCAGTTTTGTTTTAAACTTTACTCAAACGCGTTAACGTTGAATTTGGAATGGATTTGTATTTCACATTATTTTTTTTTATTTTTTTAACGAGCGATATTATGCTTCCCGTCACTAAATTACACTCGTGATATCAAAGTAACTACGCATAAATGTTACACGCTCAGTTTCCATACAAATCGACGAACTCTTTCCTTCTATCTCGATATATTTCTGTGGTAATTACGCTCTCGTTTAACATTATTCAGGAAAAAATCTAAATAGGAGAAACGAACAAGAACGAGATACACTATGTAAACAAGGATATTTTAGAGTCGTCATTAACTAAACAATTAACTAAACAATTCTTATTTTTAACACGCTTTTTTTAATCAATACAAATAAAACAGTACCGGTATACCGTACCCGTACTCATTATTATAGGCAACGCGCAGCCTAAACGGGTGGTCCTAAAGCTTTGAAATTTGGACGAGACATTCCTCGAGTATCCTAGAGGTGCACTAACAAAGGATTTTTTGAAATTCCAACCCTAAAGGGGTGAAAAGGGGTGATAAAGTTTGTATGGAAAATACCGTAGGCGAAGATGTGACGGGTCCACTAGTCGTTTATAATTTTCAAGGCGGTCATCTTCGGTTATTTGCATTTGAATTTAGATGCTACTAGCATTTGCCCGCGACTTTATCCACGTGAAATTCGATTATAGTTATTCCCTCGGGAAATTTTGAATTTTGCGGGTGAAAAAGTCCTATTACTCCTACCAAAGTTACTTATATGCCAAGCTTCATGAAAATCTGTTTAGCTGTTACGGAGCTCAATGGTAACAAACACATACATACAAACTTTAACATTTATAGTATTACTAATAACAAGGATGATAAAGATTTGTGATTTTTTTCTTTTATTACAGATGATATCAAACTGAAAATGAAGTTGAACACTAAATACGTCACTGATGACGTCGGCATCACCCATTACGCTGTCAAGAACTACAAGTATGATTTTGAATTCGGTGATAAGGCTACCTTCAATTTGACTAATATTTTTAAAGAAAGTGAAGAACTTAGTAAGTATATTAATCGCCATGAGTAAAACTGTTTGTGTTTTGATTTTATTCTGAACCATTCGATTGTTTTTCTTTTTGTAATTTTAGTAGTGTCAATTTTAACAGATCATCTCGTATTGAAATCTTGGTTTCAGTTTCGTTGGCACCTAACTTTAGAAGCTCGATTGTTTTATATCGCACTAGCTGGTGCCCGCGACTTCGTCTGCGAAGAATAATAATTTAAGTAACCTATGTACTTTTAAACCTTCCCTAGACCTCCACGAACATTTCAAGACTAAGATAAGATAAATCCGTTCAGCCGTTCTCGAGTTTTAGTGAGACTAACGAACAGCAATTCATTTATATATATATATATATATATATATATATATATATATATATATATATATATATATATATATATATATATATATATATATATATATATATATATATATAGATAGATAGATAGATAGATAGATAAGATATAGATATAGATATAAAATAATCCTTAAATAAAATAATATCCATGTATTTGCATTTTCCCAGGTAATACAGTATCGCGATTCATAAACGAGAATTGGAAACAGTTGGCAGATGAATTTGGAAAGCCTATTTTGGATTACGGTGTGGAGCTAACCGTGAAGACCATAGAGAAGTTCTTCCTCGCCGTACCATACGAAGAGCTTTATGACGGCCCAGCCCCTCATTATGATTAAATGTACATTTTAATTGATTGTTTTATTTAATTACCATTTACAATAGGTAAGGGGTGATTTACGCAAAAGTAGACCCACTAGGGATGATAAATGATAAATTTTATTGATTTCTCCACCACCAAGTACATAGTAAATCGCAATTTCAAGACATAGTAAATCACAAGATAAGTGCTTAATATATAACGTTTACAAGACTTGTGTGGCAAAGACTGGTACCTGAAACTAGGGGGAACCTGTATGACAGGTCACCAGGTCTCCAACCCTCATATATCTGTAGCAACAGTTTGAAAACAATCAGTAAGTGGAGTAAGAGATGATGCTAGTATGTGAGACCAAGAAAAGGAAAAGTAGAGTGAGTTGGGTTAATAAAAAAACATAATCTAGAACAATTGTGTATGTGCGTGCGTGCGTGTGTGTGTGTGTGTGTGTGCGTGGATTTCCGCCTGTGTGCGTGGGTGTGTGTGTGTGTGAGCGTGAATGTATATGCTAATCCATTATAATTACATATAACACTAGGTGTGTTCATACCATTGGTTTAAGAATATTTTCGGTTGTACTGTAATCCAGACTTTGCAACCATTGTTTAACAATTTTTTTACAGGGAATCCTGGTGAGGGAATAGAAATAAAGTGTACAATTTACTTTATCTACACCCATATCATAAAACCTCCATTGGTTAATCAAAAACGTAGGAAATGACTACCATTTTGACAACCTATTAGGAAAAACCAGTGCTGCGATAAAGAAATAACATGTCTTCTTTATCGTTTTTAGTAAAGAAATGAGATTAAATTTGGAACAGCTGTCAAAACTCAAGTGGGTCTCTATTCTAGTATCCATAGATATTAAAACAGTTATTGATACGAAACGTTAATTCAGTATGTTTTTTTAATATAAACTGCACAATATTTGATCTCGAGTGACGTGAGAATAGAGACTTCATCCGTTTGTCTATGATTTAAAAAAAAAATGGTCTTGACGGAGGATCGAATCGCGGCCATGTTGGTGTTTTGCTGAACGAAAGTAGAATTGTTGTTGAATTGAATAGAAAAAGTTGTTTGTTATTTACATTTTAGTTGAAAATATGAATAGTAAGTAGTCTTCTCGGAGTGTGTGTGATGTGAAAATGCGCCGGATATCGGAAATATGCAGCCACGATTGCAACAAATAACTTGTTGCCAGAAAATATTGTTTCTGAACCCATCACGGAGGATTTATAATATGTGTGTAGATAAAGTTATGTATGCAACTCTGCATAATTTGGCCTTAAAACACACGTGCGATCTTATTATGATACTCGCTAAAAGCTTGTTTCATAAAACGGCACTAGTGTTTTAAGGCCTATCATTATGCAACCGTTGCATAAACTACTATTATTATAAAGGTAGTTGCCAAGAAAGCAATAGAATCTATGGCAAAATCGAATGTTGAACTTCTTTTGAGGGGGGGCAAATTAACACTTTTCTTCGCCTGTTAGACAGTAGAAGAGGGTTTTAGGATAGAGACAGATGGCGATAGTATGTGTATAACTAAAATGAACATAATAGATATTTCATAATACATTTCAACGCAACCTTATGAGAAGAAAATTTAAAAACACATTTAATATTGTTGAGCTGATTTTTAGGGTTCTGTAACTCGAAACGGAAAAATTGAACCATTATAAGATCACTCGTGTCCGTTGCTTATGGACCTTTTTCTCAAAAACGGTGACGATTATTATTTCTATATTGTGAACTTTTCATTTGTGACTTTTAAATGACATGACGGTGTCATCCGCCATCTTGGATCCAAACAGTGACATCGGATTTGGTTTTATCATGCCTAAATACCTTGAAAACGATATACAATGACGATTTATATACGATACTAACGTCACTCAATTGTTTTGCCTTCCCGGAACCTCTCCACTAACACTTAAACTTTATGGTATGGTATTAAAGTTCACATTGACTTTTAAGTATTATTACGAATCTTTTGTATGGGAGTATAGAAAAGTGTTGTTTTTAGACTTTTTCAAGCAATTTTTCTCTCCGTAAGAACTATCCTCGTACTTCAAGGAATATTCTAAAAAACCGGCTAAGTGCGAGTCGGACTCACGCACGAAGGTACTGGTACGGAACCCATTATCCATAAAAACGGCAACAAAATCATGTTTGTTGTATGGGAGCCCCCTTAAATATTTATTGTATTCTGTTTTTTAGTATTTGTTGTTATAGCGGCATTAGAAATACATCATCTGTGAAAATTTCAACTGTCTAACTATCACGGTTCATGAGATACAGCCTGGAGACAGACGGACAGACGGACAGCGGAGCCTTAGTAATAGGGTCCCGTTTTTACCTTTTGGGTACGGAACCCTAAAAAAGAATAAGCGAAATCGGTTCAGCTGCTCTCGAGTCTCGATTTAGCGATTCATTTTTATATTATAGAAAATATAAAACAGTACCGTGACTCACCTATAGACAACGCACAGCCTAAACGGGTGGCCCTAGACGTTTGAAATTTGGAGGAGACATTCCTTGATTACTCTAAGGCTACAATAAGGAGGGATTTTTTGAAACTTTTCCCTAAAGGGGTGAAGAAGGGTGATAAAAATTATATGGAAATTCCCGCGGGCGAAGCTGTGGCGGGTCCACTAGTAAGTTTTAAAGTTCATTTCATACATACGAGCTAGTGTGCTAGGCCCTCAGGTAGGTCAAAGTCGTATGTAGAACGTGCTGTCTATATTGTTCCTTCTATTAGGCTGGGGAGCACTAAGAGTAAATATTGAAAGAAAGAAAGACATTTATTCACTTCACAAGACACACAATAATAAAAACAATAAAACTAGTGGCTCCGTGAGCTGTAGACCTCGCGACAAAAGACTTTAAAAAAACTGAATCTGAAACGAAAATCCTTTGAAAAGTAAGAAATAATGATTGGCCTTGCGACAAACTTAATTTTGCCGTTGAAAAATTGACATCTCAATACATCGACATACGTAGAGTCAGTTTACCAACACCGCCAGTAAGTTTGAACCTCCTCACAAAATTTCACGAGAATCGGTTGAGAACTGCGAGCTGTAGACGAGAACAAATGGACATCCGCTGGACATTGGAAATTGGTCATACGAAAGCATTTTTGCCCAAGCTGAAACGGAGACGCTTCGTTCGCTTCGCTCGCTCGGTCGATAATAAAGAAAGAAAAACGAGTGATGTGTGTCATCGCGGCAGTGAATCGGCTGAGTTGTCAGACACCCGCTGCGCTGATTTTCAGCCAGCACCGTCTGTAGCAATCGGAGCGCTATACAAACACAATAAATACTAATAATATGCAATTATTTGCAAACAATCTATAATAATAATAATAATAATAATAAATCAGGGGACAATCTTTACACAAATCGATCTAGTCCCAAAGTAAGCTCCAAAGGCTTGTGTTATGAGTACTAGACGACGATATAAATACTTATATAGAGAAATAAATACTTAAATACATAGGAAACATCCAAGACTCAGGAACAAACATTTGTTCTCACCACACAAATATTTGCCCTTACCGGGAATCGAACCCGGGACGCTTGCGTCGGAGGCAGGGTCACTACCAACTAGGCTATCCGCGTCGTCAAATCTATGCAAACTTGTTTAAGGCATGTCCGGAACTCAATCTCAACCTATGCGCACTTACAACTTGTTCTCTACTAAGACCAACATGGGGGCTAATTCGAAAGTGTATTAGCTAAATTTAAAAGTCGTATAACCTGAAATATGAAACGTCAAACTCGATTTTGACAGCTTGGTGCCATATGAAATTGAACTTGAGGTTTCTTATTTTAAGTTTAGGGTGTTCTAAATTTAGGCGACACCGTTTCTAATTGGGCACATTGTAAAACCATGGTACTCGAGGAAGGTCACACTGGATGGTTAATATACTTCAAAAAATAAAAAACAGTGAGCTCGGCATGTTTGCCGCCGTTCACCACCGACGGCCAGCCGCAGCCGGGCACGTCAGCAGCGCCTGCGCCGCCCCCCGCCCCCGCGCCCGCACCCTCTGCACGGGCGCAACGCGCTGCTCGGAGGGCAGTGCGCGGGTTGATCTGACCGGGACCGCACTCAAACCCTAAAGAAGGACTCCAATCGAGTTCGAAACAAGTCGGACTATTTCTGACAATAAATCGTAAGTAAAGCCGTGTGTTTTTCAAGTATTCATAATGTCTCACGAAAGTTTTAATTTGACTATGGTTATGGCTTCATTAAGTTTTTTCATTAAATTAATCAATCCGTAATTTTTTTGACCTATGTTTGTCAGATTTTTGTTGCCTGGTACAGTATTGGAAGTTAAAACAAACAGGCATAAGCTATGTGTTCTCTATACTATATTTGACAGTTTTTCATATTCGTATATATGTATTATTAGGACATGAAATGTTATATTTCAAATTGTTTCTTTTGATATTTGGAGACCTTACATCTCCATCTTTATACTTGACCGTGGAGACTGTCTACACCTCCATTTAACCTAGATTAATCGATTTAGATGTTTCTTTGCTTCAATTTTTATTTTTATTATCATGACCCTTAGAGACTTTATACATCTCTAAGTGACTTAACTTTTCCAGATGCGGAGACTATACATCTCCCTTATTAGTTATTTATTAGAATTAATTTGTACCCATTAGGTTTTTATGTTGCACATTTTGTGTTAGTTTTTACATTAAACTGTACTGCCAAAGTCTAAAAAAGACTTACTGCTGAGTTTCTTGCTGCGTTTCTTCTCAGCAGATGTCACCTTTCGAAGCGCTGGTAGATTCAGACATGTAAAAGAGCCCAGGTGGCCTACTTGCAAAATAAATGTTTTCATGCTCATTTTATGTTATTAAACAGGTAACGTGTATACAAAATTATTGCATGATATAGATGGAATACTTCTAGACGACTTCCTTCACAATACCGATGCCTTTTATCCTGCAAACAAAAAATAACATTCAATGTTCACCCACAATGTGCCGCGTTGCAAAGATCATGCTTAGAACCCGTAACGCTTTAATTGCTGTCTAAGCGCAGTAAGGGTTTAAATCTGTTAACTCATTATAGGCCCCTCAGGCCCCATTATAAGGAAACCGCTTTTCTGTCATTTCCAGAACATTGTTAGTTAGCTACAGGTAACTGCTAACGACGCCCCGATTCTCAAGAATCGTATTTTATTCGTACCTGTCCCGTGGAAGTCGTTAATATATTTTTTTACAATGCTAATGTGGAACATTTCGGACTTTTATTGAAAGCATATTTTTTTCAAACGCCTTTATGATAAATGAAAAACAAAAAACCGGCCAAGTACGAGTCAGACTCGCGCACGAAGGGTTCCGTACCATTATCTGTAAAAACGGCAAAAAAATCACGTTTGTTGTATGGGAGCCTCGTTAAATATTTATTTTATTTTGTTTTTTAGCATTTGTTATTATAGCCGCAACCGAAATACATCATCTGGGAAAATTTCAACTGTCTAACTATCACGGTTCATGAGATACAGCCTGGTGACAGACAGTCGGACGGACAGCGGAGTCTTAGTAATAGGGTCAAGTTTTACCCTTTAGGTACGGAGCCCTAAAAAGCACGTCAAACATACTATGTATACTATTTATGTATTGAATATACTTTGATTTTCACTTTCAGTATCGCACGAGTTTATTAAAGGTTCAAGTAAGACCGCTGAAATTGCCTCACGCAACTATACTTATGACTTCCCATTTATTTATTGTTCCGGTGACATTTGATGAACGGGGATATAAGTCACAGTGAACCGATACTGGATCTTTCACGAATTTTTAACATTTTATTGTAATGAAATTGAATTCTAGTAAGAGTAACTTTTCACTTTTTACCAAACAGGCGATAAAATAGGCATAGAGCGGTTACTTAATAGAATGCTCACCACACATCAAATGGAAAGCATAAGCGTTACTACACAAACGTGAGTGATCCTATAAGGGGTCCGTTTTTTTCTTATTGAGGCACGGAACCCTAAAAACGGTGCAGAAAATCAGTAGAAAAATCATTATCTTATAATTCACAATAGTTAGCTATCAAATCTAACACAAAACGTAAGTCATCGAGCTAATAAATACACCTGGTGCACAAAATATTTCTCCCGTTAACACCCTTCACTTCAACTCAATTAAGACATTACCCTCACCGCCGTCAAGACGTCCGAGGGTGGGAAAGTTGTAACTTGATTAGCTCTCACAAATTGTCACGGGGGTAATGGACATTTCAGCAACTAGTGAGTTTGGTGTTAGAGAGAGTGTCCCAAAGCCTAGTTCACATGGGTGCGCCAAAGTTCACAGAATTTTTCAACCCCTTTTTTAACTTTGAATTTCAGAACTTTGAACACACTTCTATAGAGGTATTTACTCCTATGGCAGTAAGCGCTTAACCTTGAAATCCTCTGATTTCCGACGGTTTTTTTTTACCGGTCTGTCAACTAGCTTCCTGGCAGGGTTAAAGGGATTTTATTTATTTATTTGGCAATGACCTACGCTATTAGGCTCTGACGACTCTGACAGCTTCAACGCAGAGAAGCGAGCAGCCTGAAGGGCGTTCAGCAAGGGGATTTTAAGTTATCATGCCTAAGGGTGCTCATATTGAGCTGATCTAGGAGTTTAAAAAATCGGATTTTTAGTGCTATAGTGCTTCAAAAAGACTAGGTTAAGTCTAACTGAGAAGAAGCACCAAGAAATTCAGTCAGGTGTGTCTGATAGAAGAGAACCTACCCGGTACGTGCCTCGTTGTGTGAGGAGCTAGGAGCAGCGCCCTGTACTACAGGCGGGCTAGGATTAACTGAACAGGCCACGAGATCACCTGTGATCGTGTCATCTGGGTGTTTGTGAGAGGAGCGTAATCCGACGCATCCCAGAACAACAGGTTCGGGTGCGGTACATTGTCGAAAAATCTCCTCGAAAAATCAATCCTACATACATTGTGCTACGGCTGGTAAGGCCGTATCACTATGAAGGTCTCTAAAGCGCATAAACCAGGGAGCTCCCATAGCTCTGCGCAGAAATATATTTTGAAGCCGCTGAAGCCGGTTCAATTTATTTGGAGACGTGTGCGCAAACACTATGCTAGCCTAAGTGAAAATACGCACACAAGTTTTGTAAATCGTCAACTTATTTTTAAGGGACAATTTATTATTCTTTTTGAGCATCGGATGCCGACGACCTAACAAGAAGGCTGCTCGGTTATGAACAATTGATATATTACGACGGAACGTCAGTCTCCTATCGAGAGTGACACCTAAATAGTTGGCCTCGGTAGCCTAGGAGATGGCCCTACCGTACGGCCTGAGTGGTGATGTATTCCTACGGAATACACTACAAACTAATTTTCGGGTAAAGAGAACAGCCGTAGTCTTTTCCGGATAGACTTCGACCCTCCAGAGTCTGAACCAAGGACCTAACTCATCGATTGCAGCCTGGAGGCGTCTGACTAAGACAGAAGAGTATTTAGAGGTTGTGAATATAGTCGTGTCATCGATCAATGATGAACGTTATCTACACATGGAATGTGAATGTGGATGTGTGGATGTGTGTGTGTGTGGTGAAGAGCAAGAAGAGGATTGGGGAGACGACGGAGCCTTGGGGTACTCCGGCTCTTAGCGGACCTGGGGAAGAAAACGAACCTAATTTTAGACTACAGAGGATGTCTTGTATTACGCGTACAAGCTGATCGGGTAAAGCCGAAAATAATGTGTTATAGGCTACTTTTTGTCTTGAAAAAATGCACAGTTCCTGAGGGAACAGCGATATTCCATTCGGACGAAGTCACGGACACTTGCTAGCAAATCATATATTCGGTGACAAATGTTTCGCGTTCGGATCCTTTCCTTCTCCTTAATAGCCCCGGATTGTTGCGATCTATGTACCAGTTTCCGCTAAAACTCAACACTAAAACGACAAGCGATCTCCGACGACTGCCGATTCAATCTATAAGCTTCGTCGACATCCAGCACAGGGACCCATTACATAAAAACTTGTAACTTATAATACAAGCGGAAGCCTCTTTTCAACTTCTTTTACTAGAAAGAGACTTCCGCTTATATAACAAGTTACTAGTACTTATGCAATGGGCCCCTGGATCTATTTATTAAAAACAAAACATTTAAGAAAGATAACATTTTGTGAGATGTGGACCAAATAATAAGCTGTGACGAAAGTTCCTGGGTATTTGTTATTTTTAGGGTTCCGTACCCAAAGGGTAAAACGGGACCCTATTACTAAGAGTCCGCTGGCCGTCTGTCCGTCCGTCACCAGGCTGTATCTCATGAACCGTGATAGTTAGACAGTTGAAATTTTCACAGATAATATATTTCTGTTGCCGCTATGACAAAAAATACTAAAAAACATAAAATTAATATTTAAGGGGTCTGTCTCCCATACAACAAATGTTTTTTTTGCTTGATTATAGATAATGGTACGGAACCCTTCGTGCGAGAGTCCGACTCGCACTTGGCCGGTTTTTTCATATCGGCAAACAATAAACCATGCCTATACTATTCACTTAAGAGTACCTATTACATAACATAACACAACAAGTTTGTTTTGAATAGATCTATCATAATATACTTACTACACACAATAAAATTTTACGAATTGCCGCACACCTAAAACCTTTTATTCATTTTTCCTAACAACGTTTGACATAATTGTCACGCTCCTTGTGTTTTTCATGCGAAAAAAACTATGAAAAAAAAAATAAAGAAAGAAAAAACATGTATTCATAACAGAGCACAAAAAAAACATCATAACACGAAAAACTAGAAAAAGTAGAACAGTGCCAACTGTTACAAAAAGGTCCCAATTCAACATAATGCTGGATTATACGTGTTTTCCGACATAATTAACAACTTTTTATAAACAGAGTCAGTAATAATGAGAACAAGAGATGAAGAGGAAATACGCAGACATGAAAATTTCGTAGCAATTTTAAATCTACGAGCATCGTCAGCCAGGATTAAACAACAATGATTGAATGATTGATGTCTTCAAATAAAACCTCCAAGAATTAGGGACTTTACACACAATGTAAAATTACTTCGAACTTTCTTTTACGGAAATAATAGTGGTAAATGTCAAATTCAATTCCGCACATAAGTACGTTCCAAAAATCTCAGCGGTGTAAGCCGCAGTTTTGAACCAAGACGCTCTAAAAGAGAGGCGCGACCTCTATGCTAGAACTCCACTTTTAATACGAAATATTTGAAACATATTGAATATATAGAAAATATTGTAGTGATCAAAAACTAAACTGTGAACTAAAGGGTCTGAAACTTTGTAGCGAAGATCGCTCATTATTTTAAGTATCTATTTTCATGCACCGTAGTAATATACAAGGTCTATCAAATCAGTTGTTTAATAAAAACCTTCTTGAGCACAGGACGTTTAAATCACTTTTTGGGTATCTTATCAAGTGATCTATTATTTTCTTACTCATAATTTTTATCCTTTCTTATAAGAATTCTATTGGACTAAACAGGATCTCTTGTTTGTGTTAATTACTGGATCAGCTCGGGTAGTTCTACTTCCAATTAATCAACTTACGACCACTTAGAGTTTTTGTATTATAACTTAACGTAACCAACTCCAAAGTACAATAAAGCTTTGGTCAATTCAGTTGGGAACAACTTAAGTTGTTCCAACAAGTTGTTAGCTTGCGGGTAAGTTAGGACTTGCTCGTCGACTCGAACACATTGTCATTTGTAATATACTTCACTGCACTTTGCTTGTTTCTTGAAGGGTATGAGACAAGTACTTTAAGACAATAATTTATTGTGAAGGCATAAGTTTTACTATTCTTACTACGTTCCTAACTTACGTTCCAAGCGTGGTTTTTAGTTAATTCTCTCTAAAACTTACATACATACATCACGCCCGAAATCCCTAATGGGGTGGGCAGAGCCACAAGACTACTTGTGGCCACGTTTGATTAATTAGTCCTAAGATGGTATGATGAACCGTATGGTGACAGGTGATCAGCCCATCGCCCATACAGGTAGTCCACCATGTTGGAGAGGACCCGTCCCTTAGTCGGCTTTTACGACATGCCAGGATGATAAGCATCTGCACGCATTCTATGCTATTTCTTCACTCCCAGTGCAGCAGAGGAGCAAAACTAAACCTAAAACTAAACCTTCTAAAACTTCCACACACCGAAACACGGGTCGTCCGCGGGGTGGACCGCTTGCAGGCATGAGCAAGTAGTGTCATAAGCAACTGCATAAATTGGAAGCTTTCAATCAATGAGTGCTGGCCCACGCAGCAGTCACTGAAATAAAGGCTTCCATTTTAGCTCCTGTGACTATACAGTGTATTTATTATGCGCATTGTAATCAGTCACATGTTAACCTCGGTCCTTGATAGCCATTGAAGTGACACTGTTGTAATTGAAAAAAAAAAAATACCCTCCTGCGTAGTCAAAAGGTGCAAAAACGATTTGTCAAAAGTAAAAAATGCGATGTGATTTCTTATCACAGGTAAAAAATCAATATCATTTAGATTTTTGTGCCTATTTATTAATTTCGCCCATTTTTAGGGTTCCGTACCTCAAAACGAAAAACTAAACCCTTATAGGATCACTCGTGTGTCTGTCCGTCTGTCTGTCCGTCTGTCACATCCAATTTGCTCCGAAACTACTGGACCGATTGAGTTGAAATTTGGTATCCATATGTTTGTTAGTCGGTGACCGCAACACGGACGCGTGACGTAAATATATGAATTTTAAACATGGGGGACAAATCAAATAGTTTGGAAGTTATTTATGAAAATAAGCGAAAATTGCCCGTTTCCCCCCCTTATTTCCGAAACTACTGGGGCAAAAATTTTGAAAAATATACAGAAAATATTTCTTTACCTGTAGATTACAGGAAAACCTATAAGAAGTCTATGGTATTTAAAGTAACTTTCAGATAATCATGTACCTACGAAACGGAACCCTCTCCACGCGAGTTTAACTCGCACTTGTCCGGTTTTTTTAAAACACTGTATCTAAGTGTCAAGAGCCCGCTAGTCGGTCGCACCATTCGTAGTGCATTTTCGCTACAAAGCGGAAAAACGCTGCTAGCGCGTAGCGATTGCTGGCGCTGAATGTGTTAAGTATGTTACGTACCTACCCCATTACAAGGTACATACTTACAATTCCACAATCTGTGAGACCACACTACCGACCGAACCCTCCACAATGCTATGATAGCGTATAAAGCAAGCAATATTAGACTTTCCTTGACCTTCGTTGGATGCATATTGTTCGCCTCAAGCTGCCTCTTCCGCCCGGCCGCCCGCGCGCCCCCCGCGCGTGCCGCCGTCCCCCGCCGCCCCGCCGCCGGCTCAGTGCGGCTACGCCGACGCGGCCGCCCGGCCCCGAGCGCGCCGCCGGCCTACCGCGCCCCTCAAGGCCCCAAAAATAGGAGCCTCTTCTGAGACGCTCCCCCACACCATCGTGGATGAGGAGGGATTCACGCTGGTGCAGTAAAAGAGCAAGGCGGGCAGGAAGCCTTGCTAGAGCCTGTGTGGTACTGCAGAGCCGGAATCCAACTCTGGCCTGCGAGCCGCCATACCGAACACGGCGGTGTACGTGTCGCGCCTGCACTACGCCACCACAGATGACGACGTGGTGGATTATGTCCGCAAGAAGTCCGGCTGCTTCCTGAGGGTATTCCAGCTGCAATTGCGCCAATACGTGCACTTCAGCTCGTTTGTGGTACGCGTGCCGCGACCGCTGCTGGAGACCGTCACGTGTCCGGACTTCTGGCCGAAGGGTGTCGTGTTCAGGCGCTTCCGGGGCACCATGCCTGTCCAGGACCCGACTGCAGGTGGGACGACGCTAAGGAGCCACGCCTTTTCGTCCCCTAAATAATTTTATGTAATTACTTTTAAGTTATTTTAATACCTTACAGACTAACATTAGTCTGTAAGGTATTTATATATGGGCCAATGGTGCCTGAAATAAATGGTTTTATTTATTTATTTATTTATGTTGGAAATCTTTGGTTGGGTATGCGTAGTTTGTAGGGGAAAGTGGGGGAAACGCGAACGCGGGGTTATCCCGAATCCAATGGTTCTAATGTGTTAGAAAGGGATAGCCATATTTTACTTGCCGCCATTTCGGAGATCACTCCACCACTAGTGCCAGTCAACAACACGGGAGACGCGGACGCACGTACTTGTCAAGGTATGCATTTTTTAATATTTTGCATGTTTCTGATGTAAGGTTTTGTTAAATTCAAGTTGGTGTTGATTTATTTCTATCTACAATAGTAATTTAACTTTTACATAGTGGAATACTCACATATTAATCAGCTAAACTTGGTGTTCGTGTTTACCCGACTAATGTCGGGTAAAGCCGAACACTAAGGGGTTTGATTTTTTTTTTTCATATTGTTACCATTTATAAAAAAGATATAACTGTTGATTAGTGAATTCGTTAGACAGATAAGTAAACTTTAATAATTAAACAATAAAGAAACTCTGTGATCAAATTCCACTGTTTTATTTAAGTTTTCCCTTAGGTGTGCGTATTTCCCCCACTTTCCCCTAAGCAAATTTTTTAGCTACTAAGAATTAGGTACTAGAACTGTCAACCTCAACGACACATTAAAATTCCTCAGGCAATCATTTTCATTAATTTAGATATGATTAATCACACGTCCATTGAGGATTTTACAAAATAATTCCTTCCGTTTAATATTTCAAACCAGACATCGAATTTCTTTAAAAACCGTTCATTTCTACACAACCGTACTATACACTCTTCGTTGGAATATACTGGAAAATATAACGAACATTTCGCAGTACCAGCCGAGTCCCGATAATGATGAGTATCCGCTCGGAAGCTGTATGGATGACGCGAGTGGGAAACGTCACATTTTGCTAAAAAAACGGCCGCGATTTATTACTATTAAAACGCCGTTACCTTATTGTATATAAGAAATAACGATATTTATCGGGACCTTAATATTGAATACGTAGATCAAATTATACAAAAGTATGCAGAAGCTCACGATTACAGACTTCATCATCATGTGAACGTCGAGGCAATCCAGCTCCTTGACAACACAGACACAGTGAGAAGACTTAAGAGGAGGAAACCTTTTGAGTTAGTGTAGTGCATAATATAGTAAAGTAATGAGTGCTACTCGTAAAGAACACAAGAACAAATTGTCTTCCCCTTAATAGAGACAATAAGCAAAGTGTTAATGGACACATTCTTAGTTTTTTTCTATTAGCAGTTTAAGTTATAAGCAGGTTACTTATTAGCCCCTAGGCTAGATTGTAATTGCGTAAGGCTGCATATTAAATGAAACTTTACACTAAAAAAAACAAAACCTTATTGTAAAGTTACTTACAATTACTTATTGCATTTACTGTAAAACTAAATTTTTACAGAAAATGCAATAAGTAATGATAAAAGTATGTAATGTATAGATACAATATATAAATCTAGATAAATGAAACAAGGGTGATGTGCCAAGACTGTTAGAACAGGTCGTGTACCATTGTCGCCACTTTTAAAGTGTACTTTACAACACTTCCGCTCTTTTATCTAATACGTAATTAAATGTATCTTAATTGACTAGGGTTCAGAATCATAATAATAAGAAAACAACGTAACTTATTTATTTAATCATTATAATAAAATGAAGTGACAGCCCCAATACGACATTTCCGTTGTTTCTTTTAGCTATAGTAAATCTTGTTACAAAGACTAAACTCAGTTTAGAAAAAACAGGCCGAGTGCGAGTCGGACTCGCGCACGAAGGGTTCCGTACCATTATTTATAATCAAGCAAAAAACAAAAAAAATACGTTTGTTCTATGGGAGTTTGGAGGTTCTATTTATTTTATTTTAATTATTTATTTTTAAAGTGAATATATATCTAACTATTTTGTGAATATTTCAAGCGTCTACCTGTTTCCGTTATCTATACCGAGCAAAAACGAGCAAAAAAATCACGTTTGTTGTATGGGAGCCCCCTTAAATGTTTATGTAATTCTGTTTTTTAGTATTTGTTGTTATAGCGGCAACAGAAATACATCATCTGTGAAAATGTAAACTGTCTAACTACCACAGTTCATGAGATATAGCCTGGTGACAGACGGACGGACAGACGGACAGACGGACAGCGGAGCCTTAGTAATAGGGTCCCGATTTTACCTTTTGGGTACGGAACCCTAAAAAGAAAGATTAATTTATTTTAGTAAGCATATTTATTTATCATCTCCTTTGCTTAATACATTTAATTAGTTAAGGTTTAAATGCATAATATTTTAAAGGAAAATACTTCATGCAATTTTGTTGTAATTATGATGGTTCAAGAAAAGATCTTTGAGTTAATAATTTTCTCTTAAATGACTAATGTTCATATTTATCATAAAACACAAAATTATCTTTTGTTTTTTTTTTCTAGCGTCATCATAATGTAAATCTTTTATACCTATATTAAGTACTAAAGTCATTAATCATTATACAGTCTAGACACGCTTTGTATAAGAGCATTGAAAACAAATCGTATTTTCCAGGACGCAAAAACAAGTCTAGTCAGACTTGTTTTTCGTTATATATGAATAAATAACATTTTTTGCATATTACTATTAGATTAACATTTTTACTGCTGATTGATGTTTCGACCTTCAAGATAATTGGTTTGTCCATTAAGTGCGCTTCCTGTACTTAATTATTGTATGTTATTATTTAAAAGCTAAAATGGAAACTTTTAGTTTAACCATTTAGTTTTATATTGGGGCCAGTTCGAAAGTTTATTCCCTAATTAAAAAGTCTCTATATTTGAAATAAGAAATGTCAAACTCCATTTTTGACAGCTTGGTACTATACAAAGTCTAGTTTGACGTTTCTTATTTTAGGTTTAGGGAATTTTAAATTTAGGCGAAACTGGGGCCAATTCATAAGAAACGTCGAACTTGATTTGAGTTTAGGAAATTCTAAATTTTCGTTGGTAAGTACCGGACTCTCGGCGCGCGTGCCTGACTTTTTTACTATGTTTCTGCTGTTAATGCTTTAAGAGAGATTTCATCAACTTGTAACTTTAAAGCTTAATTTTGCATTTTGCAGATTCTTCCGCACATATTTCGTATATACGCTAGACATGTTTGTGTACTATATCTATTTGACGACGTGGTTAAGTTAGGTTACAGCTTGCAAACTCGAATCGGTCTGTCCCAATTACAAAAGCGGTCCAAAAAATGAACCAGGAAATTATCGACCAATCTCACTTCTCTGCGCCTTCTCAAAGTTACTTGAAAAGATTGTGAATAATCGTCTTGTACATTACATCGAAACCCAAACACTACTATCTAATAGGCAATTTTGTTTCAGAAGATGAAAATCTACGAAACAAGCGGTTAACAAATTGACTACTGCTGTCGCCTCTTGTCTGGATAAAAATCAATGTTGCATAGGTGTCTTTCTTGACTTGGCTAAGGCATTTAACACTGTCTCCGTACCGATCCTCCTTAAAAAACTTAACACATTTGGTATCAGAGGTTTATCGCTAGAATGGTTTAAAAGTAACCTCACGGAACAAAGACAGAGTATAAGGGTTGGTCAGAAAGTTAGTGGTCTAATGAAGATAAATTATGGAGTTCCGCAAGGTAGTATTCTCGGTCCCAACCTATTTATAATGTACATGAACGATATTCACATGCTACCCCTGCAGGACGCAGAAACTATTTGCTACGCAGATGACACAGCGATTGTCTTTACCGGATCTAGCTGGAGCGAAGCCCACAAATGTGTGGAGCAAGGAATGTCTTTGGTCACAGATTGGTCACAACGGAATTTGTTGACATTAAATATTTAAAAAACCAAGTACCTTTGCTTCCACAAAACACTGGTATCTTCGCCACCACAGACCAGCTACGCTTGTATGAACCGTTGCAATTGCAGTGCTATTTGCAGAGCAGAATCTATTAGGTATTCAGGAATTCTGATTCCGTAGAAGTGTTACCAAAATAATGACACTTCTACGGAATTCAGCTGATTTGAACATACTAAAAGCGATATACTTTGCCCTTTGTCAATCTTTATTGACTTACTACATTTTTTATGTCAATTGACTGACAAACGAGCTGTCGGCCCACATGCATACAAAATTCATTATTGCACTGTTTTGTGTTTTTTTTATTTGGTTCATTGATCAAGAAGTTTACACCACCAGCCACCCAATCTGCCCATTCACAGTCCGACGGAACCGCTGACCACTTTTCTGTGGACTTACTGTTAGCAAGACAGCCCAGCTGTCGGTGCCGGCGGCCATATCGAACTGTGATTGCCCCGTCTAAAATGTTATGCTCAAAATACTGGCTGAGAGTGAGAGCTGACTCTTAAGATTCAGGAAGAACGTGCGAGTATCATAAGCTATATAAAAATTCTAAAGGTGCGTCATACCAAGTGCAAAAATCCTTTTTACATCGCTAATCGGGTTTGACTATACTTTTACCTTTTTTTTACAAACTTTTTGG
Source organism: Tortricodes alternella (assembly GCA_947859335.1). NCBI lineage: Eukaryota > Metazoa > Arthropoda > Insecta > Lepidoptera > Tortricidae > Tortricodes > Tortricodes alternella. Next base: position 9,576,661 of record OX401981.1, read on the forward strand.
AGTAGTAGAAAGAAAAGCAGATTATGCACCTCGCATCAAGTGATTCATTATTACGCTCGTGTTTTTAGAGCCCTCACTTACGTTCGGGCTCCAAACTAACACTCGGCGCAATAATGAATCACTTTCTGCTTGGTGCAACAATCTACTATTAATTTTTTTCATTTTCAGTTATTATTTTATGAAATATTGGCAATCGCCCCAGTGGCGCTTGCAATTATTTTGCGGCTTCAATATTAATGGAACCCGTTTGCAATAAATACTAAAAGTAATCATAGCTTATACAAGTGATTACAGATGCAATGTGAATGTGATACGTGATTTTTAATTAATTTTATTTTAAAACAAAAGTGTATTTTAATCTCTTTTGCATTTCGTAACGAAATTTAAGAATGAGATTATACTTACTTTGATAATCTAAGAATTATTACTGTAATAATAGGATTTATCTACACCCATATCATAAAACCTCCATAGTGTAATCAAAAACCGTAGGAAATGACCACCATTTTGACAACCAATTAGGAAAAACCAGTGCTGCAATGTTTTTCCCGTATCGTTTTTTGTATATAAATGAGATTAAATTTGGAACAGCTGTCAAAACTCAAGTGGGTCTCTATTCTAGTATCCATAGATATTAAAACAGTTATTGATACGAAACGTCAATTCAGTATGTTTTTTTAATATAAACTGCACAACATTTGATCTCGAGTGACATGAGAATAGAGACTTCATTCGTTTGTCTATGATTTAAAAAAAAACTACCGCCATTATGTTGGTGTTTTGCTGAACGTAAGTAGAATTGTTGTTGAATTGAATAGAATAAGTTGTTTGTTATTTACATTTTAGTTGAAAATATGAATAGTAGTCTTCTCGGAGTGTGTGTGATGTGAAAATGCGCCGGATATCGGAAATATGCAGCCACGATTGCATCAAATAACTTGTTGCCAGAAAATATTGTTTCTGAACCCATCATGGAGGATTTATAATATGTGTGTAGATAAAGTTATGTATGCAACTCTGCATAATTTCGCTTTAAAACACACGTGCGATCTTATTACGAAACTCGCTAAAAGCTCGTTTCATAAAACCGCACTAGTGTTTTAAGGCCTATCATTATGCAACCGTTGCATAAACTACTATTATGATATCAGAAATTCAATCATTTCAAATTCCATCATTCTTAGTAGATAGATAAGTTTTTATAGTCTCCACTCGACTGCAGGGAAGCAAACAACTCTATTATTATTCTGAATATTTTTAAGATATGTTGTACAAAAAAATACGTGATTTTGAATAGGGGGTGGGGTGTTATAGCATAAGTACCTTACGCGATTTCTGCTGGAAACGCAAATTCAAGCCGATTCTGTATGTTGTTGCACTACAACGATTCAAACTCAACTTTTCGAATCGAATAAATTAGATTAGGAATAACCTTACTGTAATTTGTATTGGCCCTTGTGTACTGCAGCTGACATTTCGAATCTTGTTTACATTTCCAGAAGGTTAGCTCAAACATTGAAATAATTAAGTGCATTGTAAGAATCTTATAACAGCCATGGTTTTCGACTTTCATTCATTTAATTTCGTAGAAAACAAAAGGAAGTTCTCGCAATGTTTCAAAGGTGGCATCGCGAACGTGGAGTGAAGTAATGAAATTGGCTCGCGGACGGTCCGTCCGCTGAAATTTGCAATCCATTTACAAACTTTACACAAATCCGCTTTCCTCGGGGATAAAATAATAATTAATTACTTTCCAGTTTTTTATGGTTCTGAGTTATAATGTGATTGATGACGAATACTTGAGAACTCTTTTTATCCGTATAAGCGTTTTGGTTTGATTATCTGGTGCATTACCAGAATCTCATGTGACTTCCCGTTAATAAATTTTTCAGCCCCTATTTCACCCTTTTAGGAGATTTCCATAAGAAAGGAAACCTACGTAGTAGTTCTCAACCATCTTCATACGAAATTCCATCAAAATCAGGTCAGTGGTTTAGCCGTGAAAACGTAACAGACAGACAGAGTTGTTTTTGGATTTACAATATTGGTATGGATTAAATTAAATATATAACGCATTGTTAGGGTTCCGTACCTTTAAAGGAAAAAACGGAACCCTTATAAGATCACTCGTATGTCTGTCTGTCCGTCTGCTGTCTGTCTATCTGTCGGTCTGGCCGTCTGTCACAACCAATTTGCTCCGAAACGACTAGACCGATTGAGTTGAAATTTGGTATACATATGTAAGTCAGTGACAGCAACACGGATGCGCAACGTAAATAAATGAATTTTAAACATGGGGGGCTGGGGGCCACTTTTGGGGGTAAATTAGAAAATAAAAAATAAATTTATGCAAACTATATTGTGTGACATATAGAATGAAAAAATGTGAAAAATGTTATTGTGAGGATCTTAAATGTATTTTATTTTAGAATTTTATAATAAATAGTCTGCAAGTTATTTAGGAAAATAGGCGAAAATTTACCAGTCCTCCCCCCCTTATTTCTGAAAGTACTGGGCCATTTGGAAAAAAAATATAGGTAATGGTTTTTTACCTATAAATTACAGGATAACCTATAAGTAGTCTATGGTATTTAAAGTAACATAGGAAATTTCAGATAATCATGCACGGAACGGAACCCTCTCCACGCGAGTTTAACTCGCACTTTAGGTTTTTTAATATTAGTTTAAAGGATAATTTATAGCATTTATTGTACTATGGTCGAATTTTAAAAAATATGAAAACTGACAACCCATCAGTTTCGCAAATTGCTTCAAGTTACTTTTACTAAAAACCTAAAGAAACAGTACCAAGCGCACCACACAAGAAGTTTTGTTTACGGATCTCCTTACGTAGGTATTTGACGTTAGTCTAACGGCATGTATGAAAACCTAATTAAGAAGTCAAACAGAACGCGGGACCGCAGCCACCAGAATTAATTAGAGTTCTCCGAGACTTGAGGGCACCGCGTGTTGTGTTGCTTGTGCTTGACAAGGCATACCTATAAGAGATGTTACAGTTTCGATACGGGAATTTGGGTTCCATGAGAGCGTTATTGAGTTTAATGGATACTAAACCTTTTCTATATTTAAAATGAAAAGAATATAATATGAGATTTGAACCCGTGACCCTCCCAACATTAGTTATCGTTGTCAAAATAATAAACAAATAAGTAGCAATGGTAAAAAATATTGTTAAATTCAATTTTGTCGCTTTTTTAAGCGAAAACCTAAAGTAGATTTACTATTTTTACTGATCATTAAAAAAACTTGGTATAATTTGTTCATTATATGTAAATAAACAAAGAGCTTACTTGTACATTTCTAGGGTTCGAACTCCTAAATGATAAGTATTTAACGGGTGGCGATAAGATTGCTGTATAAGGTTCGGAAGCAACTTATGTTCATGAAAATCCATGTGGTAAAATAGAATCGGTTATGAAGAACCAGGAGAACTCCTCAACGATTGACATCCTTGCACCTTCTATACCAACAGTTTGTAAATGGTTATGAGGAATTGGCATTATTCTATTGTTACTTGATGTAGTAAACGTCTGTCGTTAAAACACATGATAATAACTAAAATGTGAATTAAAAAAACTTACTTTTCAAAGGATATTTGAAGTCGGTTTTTTTATATTATAAATGTTTATTGAAATATGTGAAAATTATACAAAAACAGCTTATTGCAACATTAAGGGAACGGGAAAATTGTCACTGTTGTCAGGATCTCCTCATTAGGATGTATGATCCACAATTTTTGATCGTCAGAGCGTTATTTTCATGCATTATAAAACTAGTTAAAGAGGACGCTAAAAAAGTGTTAGTTTTTCCAGCTTTCCGTCCTTCATACAGCTATCGTATGAGCAAAATATCTTAAAAGGTCTAGGTCTAGGGTAGTTATAAAACGACTCAATCCAGAGAGATTACAAAGATTAGATTAAGTTATATCATTCATATTTGGGTCTTGGGTCAGAGTCGCTGTTTCATAGTACTACTACATGTAATCGATAAGTTTGACCAATTTCAACTAAATGGATCTCAATTTTTAAGTAAGAATTATTTCCAGTGAAGTTTTTTGATTTCATATTAGAAATAGTTAATAAAAATACCTGAATTTAAATGGTAACTACAGTTATAATCTTATTTGCCACGCCTCTCCAAGGAATACGTGTCTTACCTGTAAGTTGTCTCACCTAGCTCGTGCAATATGTCATATGATATAAATATAACTGATAATGCAAATAATGAGAACCGTTTCAGTGTAGCAATCATTATCTAAAAAAATATTTTTGGTAAATATACATTTTTTTTGTGATTGGATAATCCATTATGTACATATAAGGAACACGTGAATGTTGTAACTCAATCATCCAATTTCCCTGTCGAAATCCGACCGCAATTAAAACCAGGCGCCTCATTCGGGAACGCTAAGTGATTCTGTAGCGACTCGTAAGCCAGATTTCTCATCTCGCTCTTACGCATTACGCGTCGTGCGGAAGAGTGGGATGAGAAATCTGGCTTATGAGTCGCTACAGAATCACTTAGCGTTCCCGAATGAGGCGCCAGGTTTTAATTGCGGTCCAATTACACAAGTTGTCTGAAATTTCAGATGTTTTAGAAGCGTCTTTGATTCAACAAAACACAGGAATGAGCGGTAATTTCTGGTATCTAAATTTAATAGGGGAATTTAGATCATTCCGACCACAAATATCCTTGGAAATTGATCATAAATCTTAGGTCATTTTCCTAACTGTTTGCCGATAGATGAGTCGATCTGTTTAGATGCGTTGGCATTTAATTCAAAAACATGCGCAATATTTCCTTTTCATTGGAAATCTCATACCTACTATAATTTTGTTATTGTCGTGTTTTTTATGACTGATGCTTATAGCTACAATTTATTATGCTATTAAACCAAATGGCCACCTTAACAGGTATTAATTATCAATTAATTTTGAAACCCGTATACACATCAATCGAAAAACAACTTTTGAATAAGTTCACTTTATTATACGGCACTTGCAAACTGGAATTTTGTTCGAAAATTATTTTTTATGTAAAAAGTATTTGGTAATGCGGCCTCCTCTGTGCTTTCTTGAATGTGTAAAATCAGTGCAGTAGAGTATTCTATCATCATCCACTTATATAATTCCCACTGCTGGGCATTTTGGGTAAAGGGCGTCCTCTGATGGTTTGTTAGATGTATTATCCGATATTTTTATTTGTCTTGTGTAAAAAATTCCAACGGCGTTTTTGTCCTATATTATTTGTATTGTTTAAAAAAAATCCGATCGCCTTTTTTCCGATTACTTCATTTTCCAGACAAACTATTTCGTATATTACATTTTACTTCTCGCAAAATTTCTCATTCGCCTTTTCACCTAATCGGATATGCGGATGATAAAAAGACGATCGGAGTTTTTTATACAAGACAAAATAATACAGGGAAAAAGGTCCGTTGTACATTTTTATACAAGTTATTCAAATATTAGAAAAAAAGGCGATCGGAAATGTTTATACAAGACAATAAAAATATCGGAAAATACATCTAAAAAATCGAGGGTATAGATTTCCTCACGATGATTTCCGTCACTGGAATGCTCGTTATGTTATTAAATTCAATTCCGCACAGGTCAGATCAGAAACCTTGAAGGTGTGAGCCCAGATCTGAATCTCTGCTTGAGTGGTCCGAAATTATGTGGTCCAAAAGTGCGTCCAACCATTAGGCTACACTGGGTAGGTATGTTTAATAATGAATTCGATTAAAAATAGTAAGAATAATAATTTTAGATTCCACTAACACAGCTAATTGAGAATACATAGATATAAAGAAAAACTGGGGATTTGAATACAATAATAGAATTTTAACTATTTAAATATTTAGCTATCAATTAAAGTGCGTCAGATGGCCAAGATAGTTGGTTATAAATTAGTTTTAAGTGTTGCCGATGGGTTTCAGTCATTGTTTAAGTTTAACAGTAAACCTCTATTATTTCATTGGTGCAGTTCAGAATTGAATTTTAATTTGAATGCAATGTATTACTACCATTATAGGACATGATAGATATAAAATGGATTCCTTTTTAACATGCTCTGACACGGTAAAGTTAGCCAGAAGCTGATGGACACAGAAGATAGTCGTTGCGGACACCTATGGGCTTAGGTACCTTTTAAAATATCGACAAACGTTTAAAAAAAAATTATCAATTCACTGTGTGTTTTCATTTTAATTAAAATCTCACCTAACCTAACCTCACCATAAACAACAAATTGAAGTTATCAGGAATATTAAAATTTACAGCATAAAATTACTTTCGATGAAATGATGTTCTATAAAATGGAGCATTCGATGAAATATTGTTCGACAATATGGATAAGTTTCCTTTACTCCTCCTCCTATGAAAACTCAATAGTTTCCATTTAGCCATATCCAGCTCGTCCAAGAGCTTAGATCACACACACATGGTTTAACTCAAAAACACCCTCCAGTATTTAAGTTATAGTTTTCGAACTATAACTTAAACGACGGTTTGAATGTTCCGCTTCTGTCAATTTAGTTTTTAATAGCGAATTCTCTCGTACGAGTTTGCCGGCAGAATTCATTTTTCATATCCGTAAGAGTCACACAATCAAATACAAGTTATCGATGTTCATTCCATTTCAGTAGAACCCGTCAATAACACCTAACTTTAAATGAGATTTGGTATAGTATCTGATAGTTAGGAAGATGCAAGCGCGACCCAGTTGATGCGCTAATTAAGAGATTATGAGGGGCAGGGTTGGATCCGCGGAACTTTTTCGATTTCTGGTAGCCTACTAACCTGATTTTGTAAGAAAATATGGTACCCAAATGATGTATTTAATTTGAAAGTTTCCTTGTCGTATATATTTTTATCCCGATTTTGTAAGTATTTTGAAAATAGTGAGCGTGACAATATTTTGGTTAGAAAGAGATAAGTGCTCCTTAATAGTCTTAAAGTGCATCACACCGCAAAATAGCAAAAAATATAGAGAACATGTTTACCAGTGAGATCTTTATAAGTTGTTTTAGGAAACACGATACTCTAGCATGCAACGCGAAGTTTTGTTCCGTTTAAATACAAATGGGCAATCCGTATCCCTTTGCGATTTGTGGCTATCCTCACTGTTTATCTAGCCCAAACCGGTAACCGTTGTATCGCAACAAAGGGAAAGCTTGCTATCCCACAATATTATCCCGATCATGTTTCTACATAAATGTTTATGATACCGATAAGCTGAAGCCTAAATTATATTGTGCAGGTTAATGCTATTGTTAGCAGTCGTTGTTTGAAGTAGGTATTTTAAAATAACGTAATTGATTTTGTCTAGTCTTATGTATGAAAGTGTAGAAGGTAGTAAAAGTCTATTAGGAAACAGTTTTATTACTTGTTCTGCGCAATAATTCTAGTTAAAGTTGTCAATTAAAAGGTCAAACGGGATATAATCAGCGCCTCTATTCGGGAACGTTATGATATTACGAAGTGATGTTGTAGCGACTCGCGAGCGAGATGTCTCATCTCACTCTTCCGCACGACGCGTAATGCGTAAGAGCGAGATGCGAGCCTCGCTCGCGGATCGCTGCAGTATCACTTAGACGTTCCCGAATAGACGCCCAGGCATGCGTAATAAGTCCATTCAAGAAGTCTCTATGGTTAAAATATAGAAGTATAGGTAATACTATTAATAATAATACTCTACATGAAATCGAATAGCTATATTCGAAGGCACCGAATGGGACCGAATCTTTCCTTACCGTCCTTAAGGGCACTGCAGAGTAAATTTTTCTTTTCCGGTTTTGGTTTTTTAATTATTTATTCATAAGCCATTCGATGTGGCACCATTTTCGCCACATATTAGATTTAGAGTGAAAAAGCTCAAGCATTGTCTTTGCAGAGCCAAAGCAAATGACCGAGAAAATATCTATCAACATCGTAACTATTCAGGCGCAATCCCGCCTCTTAACGGTTCGGCTATAAACGTAATAAATGGCTTTTGTCTACAGATTGCCCACAGCTAGAATTTACCACCATTTATTTCCAACTCCGTCCCTGGTGACACATGAACATGACACGCCGCAGAGGCCCGCTGACCTGGTTCCCTTACCACCTGCGACCAGTCAATTTACCTTTTAAAAAAATCTCGTAAACCCTCCACCCGAAAGAAAAGCAGTATGTTGACTCAACTCACATACATGCCTTAACGGGAGCGCGCCCCCATTTCCGTGTTCAAGGGAAATGTTTCCTTACCCTTTTGATGTCTTTGCTTTTTAAGTCTATATCGCTGTGAACTTTTGAGTGGCGGTTGTGGCGTTTTAGCCTGTAGATTTTGAGGAATGCAAAGGAATGGTTGAGACCTGAAGCGCGATGTTTACGGTATTCAAATTGCTGTCACATGCCCGGACATAAGGTTTATATAACGCGGGAGTGTGCTATTCAGAGGTGAGATTTAATTAAAATATTCTATGCAGAACTCAGACGAGTTACTTAGTAAGTGAGTAAATGACTTGTCGGTTTAAATCACAATTTGCAGCAATGTTAACATTTACAAGTTAATGATGTCTTTGTCTTTCGATGGTTTATCCAATTTTAAATTTCAAAGTCTTTACTTACCACTTACAAACTTCATTTGAAACTAAAAGGACATAACAAAGAATAGACAATAACCAGATTAACAAGAAAAATGTATCTATCATTTGGCCCATTCACATCAGCACAATATATACGCACAGAATCGTACATAATGCAAGCAGGCATTCCAAATACGATGTGTCTGTAAGCAAGTGGAATGAATTATGCAGTCGGGTCGCAGCTTTGACGGTACATACCTGAAAATGCATCGGAGATCCGATCAGTACTTTGTACTGTGCGATTTTGAATAAGGGCTCCTTTAAAGCATTCGACGACTAGGTAACATGTGTGAAGTATTACTATAATAAAAATGATATACAAAACTCGCTTCCAACCGCGTGAAATTCGGTTTAAATGATTCCCTAGAGAACTTTTGACTTATCCGGGATATAAATTACCGTATTTCCTATTCCAGGAGCAAAGGTTTAATACGACGTTTTATGAAAATCCGTATAGCCGTATGGAATGTTTGTTATATGCAGACACGCACGCACGCACACACAAACATAAACACACACACACATACACACACGCGCGCGCGCACACACACACACAAACACACAACACACATGCACCAACATACACACAAACTGTTATATGTATAATAAGTAGGATTGTTTAATTCGAACAGTTTTTTATACCAATATTTAAGTAGATATTAACATGGAATCAGTTATTTCCATACAAACTTTCAATACACCAAGGCATTTTATTTTAAGGGGAGTTTACATTTATTTCTTGAACGGTTACCTAATTGTTTGTTTTGTGGTGCATTTGTATAAAGTTTCAACTTGATAAACAAATGGAAACAGTTTTTCCAATACAAAGTTCTATACCCTAAGAAATCCCTTTTTAAGAGTAGTTTCCACAGAACTATATCGAGATAGAAGGAAAGAGTGTATGTATGTTCCCACGGGCTTAAAGATGTCGAGAGATCATCTTTGTGTCTAACAACGGCGGTGGCGCGGCGCGGAACGGCGGCAGTGGCGGTGCCTAGACTCGGTTGGCCGCGTGCTAATCGATGCTTTTGAATCGTTTTCGCGCGACTTATGCTTCCCGTCACTAAATTTCACTCGTGATATCAAAGTAACTACGCATAAATGTTACACGCACAGTTTCCATACAAATCGGCGAACTCTTTCCTTCTTTCTCGATGTAGTTCTGTGGTAGTTTCGTTTTTTTTCCGCTCGCCTACCTCATTGTTTGTTTTGAACTGCATTTATACAAAGTTTCTGAGTTCATAAACATATGGAATCGGTTCTTCCCATACAAAGTTTAACGACCTAAAGCAACCCATTTAAGGGGTAGTTAAATTTTTTTCAACTGACGTATTTCTAATTATTTGTTGTGAAGAGTAATTATACTAAGTTTCAAGTTCATGAACTGACCAAATTTGTATTTCCTATAGGTACTACTTTCAACCCCCTTCCAGTTTTATCACAAAAACTTTCTAAAGCCTATGTCCTGCCTGAAGTTTCCCTTAATGTAATATCGAAAACCGCATTGAAATCCACCCGGTACTTTTAAAGTTTATGGTGCACATATAATCAGACAAACAGACATGAAATTCAGAAATCATTGGGATGTGTTGTGTTTCTCATTCTGAAGCCCCCCATCGCATTTTTTTTATCTTCAATGTACAGACATTTTCCACTTTACGAATCTATTTTAAGTATAGATTAATTGTTGAGCATTGATTTAATATGATTTAAATTTAACACTTTTGTATCGTAATATTATCATATTACCGTTATAATACCCTTATTGCAGCGTCTAATTACAGGAAAACCTACAAGTGCCGATCGTACGTTCTTACGACAAGGAACAAAATACAGATATCTCTCTCTAAATGAATCATATAATGTTCATTTAGATACAAAGGTTCACTTTTCAGCCCTTTCCCATAGCTGCTACCTAACATATCTTGAGGTTACCAGAAGATTTGAATCCTTTTCATATGGTTTTTATTTAAGTTCTCAACATACTTCTTTTTGGTTATAATGATAATGTATACAAAATAACTTTTATATCATGTTTATATTTCAAAACCTAATTCCTTTTTTTGAAATGTCACTATAACTTAGTAAATTCAATAGACGCCACAGGCACAGAGTATTGTAAATTCTTGGACTTAGCAAGGAAAACTATGTATGTACAACTGAAAATTTTATTTGGGTCGTAAAAATATAGATTGCCAACCAGCAACTTCGTTTAAGGTGTTGAACTAAATGGAGATTAAACAAAAAATAAAGTTATAATCTAGTTGAAAACAGGTGTCTATTGTTTCAGGTATGTGCTGTTATAATTAATGATATTTTCCTTTGAATGAAGCTTATTTATAAAGTTGCTAAAGTCAAGAATAGTGGCATCGCAATAGACGCGACACTCTGTTCGCTAAGTACTCTTTACATAATCCAGTAAAGGCAACGTGGAGCCGGCTCGATACGATTGTGCAACCAACGTGGCCGGGCAGACTACTAAGTGCTACAAATCCTCAGTCTACCGTACTGCGTCCTCACGGCACACTCAACCCGCAACGAATAAAATATGAAGTAAATAAAAAAAAATACTTCAGTGATGGCAGCGATTGCTCTAATTGTCACGACCGCAATATTTCTTCTGAATCGAGTTAAGACTGCGCAAATAAGTGTAACCACATTGAACCCAGCGCTCGAGGTAAACAAGTTAGCGGAAGGCTCTGCAGACGCCATTTTTGCCTTGCAAATCCGACAGATCCGGACGACATCGGAAGCGACGCCCGCGGCCTCCGCCGGAAACAATCTAAATGTCGTTGGCGCCATCGTACCGGGCGCACAGCTACAGACAGAGAATTACCAAGCAATTCCCACAATTTACCCGCTACAAAACAAAAAGGTAAAAGATAAAAAATATGGCGATGAACAAGAAGGAAATGTCAATTTATCAGTCTTTGATCGAAATGGCACGGAGAAAGGAATAAAAGCAGACGATGCTAATATTCAGCCTTTGGCTCTAGTTTGGGATAGCTGTATGGAAACAAATTTGAGAGATAATCAAAGAATATCTATTCAGCCTTTACCAGATATGCAGGATGCTGATCACGAATCGAGATTCCAAAAAAATAGGCAAATTGGCAGTATATGGAGCGAAGGATTGAGCAAAAGGGACGCTATTGATGCAAATAACTCAATGGTGATAAAGTCTTGGTTAGAAAAATATAACAGCTTGAAGTCCAGTAAAACGAGACCTCTTCAGAAATCAGAATCGTTGCTTATAAGGAAAATAGCCACACCTTCTAGTACAATAATTCCATCAACAACAATTCAAATGATACCGATAACAAGAGAAATATTCGACGATCCAACATTATCCTTGAACATGTCAGTCGATCTTGTAGTGACTGAAAACAATATTAGGGCGAGTTACACAGAAGATTGGTTCGAGGCGAAGGACAGGAGTAAAATAAGATTTGGCGGGCAACCTCAGACGGTGACCTATTTGATACCGACACTTAAGCCGGAAGAGGGGTTCCATCCCTTCGGGTTTATGTCACAATTCTTTGCTTTAATCTACCCGTTTGAATTTCCAGTCGGTAAGTAACTTCAAATCAAAATAATTATCAAACATCGACATTTTAATAATAAAGGTCTTGTAATAAAACACGATATTAACACAAAAATCATCATCTTCTGTTTTGCTACAATATGGCATACACTTATATTATTTTTATCGCAATTTTTAGGTCTTGTCAAGGATATTGTGTGGGGAAAATTTTCATTTCCTTACTCATTTTTACAGGTAAAAGTTTTCATATTCAAAGTAGATCGAAATCGATATGACGTTGTTTGAAAGTAGGTATAAGTTACAATAGTATTATAGTTAGTAGTTTTTATATATTCCATTTGACAATTTTATTTTAAGTTACTAAAATAAAATATGAAAATTATTGGCTACTTTTTAGCCTTAGTATTCAAAGCTAATGTCGTTCACAACAATCGAATCGCGAGAGGCAATATATCTCGGATTTAGTACCTACTTAATAAATCCCTTAGTTTGGATCCGGATAGCACAATATCCGAAACAAATCACACTTGTTTAGCTGAATTGTTTATTTTCTCGTTTTAAACTGTTATTCTGATTTTCAAAAAAGTACTCTAACGTACTCGTTAAATTACGTTCAAGAATTCAAGATAAAATGGATTGATAGTTAAAGTTAAAAAGAATCACGCTTCTAGAAAATCTAGGAATTTTAGTAAGCTAAAATGGCCATTACTAAAAGAACGTTGTCTGTTTCCACTGACACTTTAAAAGAATGGCTTCCGGCAACATGATAGTGCCGAAACCTTTGGCGTTACTGGCTTTGCCTTTAATGCACTGCACGACAGACTTTACACGTTAACACATTAGTTGATAAAACGACAAGACAGAGCCGCTTATAATGAAGATTTTAGGTAGCAATATTTTGTTACTCTGCTAATTACCTCCCTGCAACATTACAGCTTTATAATGTTATTCATTTTTTTGACAACCTACACAACGAAACAACAATTGGTGATTATTTTTGAATCTTGATAACTGAGAGTTATGAATATGAAGAAACGACTAATTTTATCTATATTTCCGCATTACATCCACCCTCAGGGCGCAGTAAAAGCATGATTATGCTGAGATTCCCCTCACTTATTCTAAGAAGGGTACATTTTTCTTAAAGGCAAGACGTATCGGTCATTTCGTAATTGCGAAAAATCTTTTTGCATTTTCTTTTCATCAGGTACAGACTGGTTCTCTTTTCATTTTAAATAAAATTAGACCGCTCCTTTATATTATCTTGTCTTACTTTAAGTGGCATTTGATTTATTTGATAAGGTTATAGATACTTTGAAACAACTTCCATGATACAAACTTAATTTAAAGAGAGAAAGAATAATTGAATTAGTAGATATTAAATATTTTCAAAACGACTCGCAAAACATTGTTTCTACGAACAGTACGTGAAATGTTAATAATGTTTATTTAACGCTCATAGAGGAATCTTTCATGCTAGTCTACAATGTGCTTAATTAGACAATTGCTTCATTGCTAAAATTTACTTAGATACATTAATGAGATCGTTAATTCAAACAATAACTGAATTAACGAAGAAATAATATACTTTGGGTTGTCGTTAATGTTTGTAGCACGGTATTTAGCGTTTACAGTTCAGCATGCAAATAATGCTTGGGAAGGAAGTGTGAGCTGGAACTTATCTTTATTATTGTTCCAGCAGCTCTATCTACCTTACTAAACTAATTTCCATGTTCCGCCTACCCTCCACCGACACCTGCTGCCTTGGATTAAGCATGTTTTGGTGCTTTGAGGTCTCAGTAACTTTCTTACCTGCTAATACTGCCTGTCTTGCCACTCCTCTGACATGGCTACCTTCAAAGCCAGTCACCGCAAGAACGGAAAGTGCTGACCGAGTCCAATTTTAATATATATGTTTTTAAATTATTATAGCCAGCTACAAGTTTTGCTTGGCTAGTAGCTATACAATACGCTATTGCTGGTAAAGACTAGAAGGAAAAATCAATGATTATTATTTTAGCGTACAAATTTGATACATAATGTGAAGAGAAGTCTACATTATTATTTTTAGACTATGGATCGATTTTTAAAATTGATTGGGGGCTGCGCCAATGACGGTAAAATGGTAAATAAAATAAAGTTCGTGCGTAATAAATATGACTTGTTTGTATAATTTCAGTCAATCAAAGTGGAGTCTACTTTTTTGGTGGTGATAGTATCATTCACCTGTATAGCGTTGATAATACCTGCGTATATGCTTATATTGGGTATCCTGTCACTATTTTCAAAATCCGGCTGCGATGATGAATTAGAAACTGGAGCTTTGTTCCCCGCAAATGATGAATTAGATACCAATGGTGGAATGTTGCTGGGTGTTACTTTGTTTGCTGCACTTCTTTGTTGGTCAGTATAAATTTATAGTTTAGTGTTTACTAGTAGTCAAATTTAGTATCCCTTTTGTATTGTTTAAGTCCTTTTGTTTATTATACCATGTTTGTTTCAGACTGTTCTTTATAATTCCTTGTTTAGTTTTTAATTACATACCATACACAAATGAGCACACAGTAGGATAGGGGTAATTCTGGATTGATTGGTCTGGTTGCACCGGTAGGTACATTAAAATGTCACGTTTCCAATTTATTGAAATAAGTAAAATTTTGCCATTTGATTGCCGTTCGATGATTACAGATGTCATATGGCATCGTATTAAATACTACTGTCGTGATACACAACAGTTTTTTTAATAACATGTGCGAGTTTTTTATGAATCTTTAATCATGGGTTTTCAGACCCCAGGTAAAAATAAGTTACCTACTCTCTTCATAAAAAAGACCGACTCAGTCTGAATCAACCATGGACCTTGTGACAACTGTTATAATTTTAAATGATTAAATGAATGATCGTTCGGGGTAAAGAAATATTTTGTCTCAAGATATTTTTACCTCAAAGTTGCTTTTGGACAACGCAGATTGTAGAATATATATGTAGTGAAAAGGAACTAATCTAGACATTAATTCAAATTGGGCCGAAATTATAAATAATAAAAGATCTTTAAACGGTCTTTTATTAGTCATATTATTCAAAAAGTTAAGAAATGTGAAAACCATGTCCATTGGTAATTTGAAACAATATAACAATATACTGTTATAGTGTTTATGTATGTTTAGCTCGTTTCCGTTACTTCAATTAGTCGACATAACTTAAATAAAGTGCCAAGAGATAGTTACCAATTTGCTCTTCAAGTTTAACAAGCACTTAAGTAGACTTTTAAACATTATCGTTTTACTTTGTCTATTCGTTATTTAAGCAATAGATGAGAACACATATGTTTATTAAAATAAAAAATAAAAAACCGGACAAGTGCGAGTTGAACTCGCGTGGAGAGGGTTCCGTTCCGTACATGATTATCAGAAATTTACTAGGTTACTGTAAATACCATATTAGACTTCTTATAGGTTTTCCTGTAATCTACAGGTAAAGATCATGTTCCGCATTTTAAAAAAAAAAATCCCCCAGTAGTTTCGGAAATAAGGGGGGGGGGGGTCAATTATTGCCTATTTTCCTAAATAACTTCAAAACTATTTTACAAGAAGTGAAAAAAAACATATTTAAGACCTTCAAAAGAAAACATATTTAAGATCCTCACAATAAGCCCTTTCATTTGATATGTCACATAACTTTTTTTTCTTTCTAATTTACCCCCCAAAAGTGGCCCCCATGTTTAAAATTCGTATATCTACGTCACGCGTCCGTGTTGCGGTCACCAACTTACATATGTATACCAAATTTCAACTCAATCGGTCCAGTAGTTTCGGAGCAAATTGGCTGTGACAGACGGACAGACAGACACACATAAGGGTTTCGTTTTTTCCTTTCGAGGAACGGAACCCTAAAAATAAGATAGATAGTCAGTGCCCGTAATTTATTTATATTTTCAACTTTGACTTTTACTTGATAGCTATGACGCCAGCAACTAAGTTCTTACAACATTTCAATAATATTTAAATAAATCATTAAAATATGCTGTATTCTAAAATGAAACGGAATAATAAAGACCGTTTCATTTAGTTGTAAAAAGTAAATTGTTTGCTGAGTAAGATTCAGCAGTAAACGAGCACCCGATAAATGTAATCTTGTGAACATTTTTCGAAGGGGAAAATAAATTAATACTTACCACCGAGAAGAAATGTACACGGAGGTGATAGGCAAAACATAAATAAAGGCTTAGAAACCAAGTTTTGCTTCCAACGAGACTAGACCACTTTACTGAGTTTTTAATACTACTTAATAAATACATGTAATAAAAAAAAAAAATAAGCAATATTATTCTTTACGTGTCCCTAAAATAGATGTAAAGTACAAAAATCTAGATTATAGATTCTGAAAAATATACTTGTAACAATTTCAAGTAACTATAAATAATGGATATCCAAATTATCATTCATTCATAATTTCGGTTTATTTAACAATCTTTTTTCATACACAGTAACGGGAGCTACTTACTCGACCACCAAAAACTTTCCATACAAAAAGAGAATTTTTTCTCCTATTTTATGTTACACAAATTCAATCACTTTTTTTAAATATCATCAGCCTGTACAATATCAATAAATTCATAAATATTGATTAAGGTTTTAGTGTTTTCATACAAAAAACATTTGGCATAATCTTCTTATCTATATCTTATTAATATAAAAATATCTAGAACCTATAAAAAATTGTGGTGACCTACCTGACTCAAAGGCGTAACGGAGAAAGTATTTGGAAGAGAAGTGTGATTTTCGCTGTTGATAGTTTGTACTCTTATCGCTTTTTGATTTGATTGTTGATTGTTATTATTATACTGTAAATGATAATAATAATAATAATACCGCTATATGGGATGTTGACGTGACGACCATTGTTCCGATAGTCGTGTCAACCAATGGTCTAATCGCGAAAAGTCTCGACCAACACCTTGAGAGACTCTCGCTTGGCTGGTGGATCAAGGGAAAGATACAGAAAGCGGTGCTCCTTGACACAACACGTATAGTCAGGAGGTTCCTCACCCTGCAGCTCTAAGCACCGGTAGCCTGGGCCCGCGCCTCACTACCGGTTGACGGCTGTTTTTTATATTTTAGAATTTATTTTTTGCATATCTTTGTTATATTTTAAAATGTAATTTTTTTATAAATATTTTCTAAAATATAAATAATAAGAAATGTAGTTAATAAAGATGGAATAATAATAAAAATAGTGATATTGTATTTTACTTTTAAGATTTAAGATAAATAAAGAGAATAATAATAACAGTCAAAGGACAATCTTTACGCAAATCGATCTAGTCCCAAAGTAAGCTCTAAAGGCTTTTGTTATGGGTACTAGACGACGATATAAATACTTATATAGAGAAATAAATACTTAAATACACAGGGAACATCCAAGACTCAGAAACAAACATTCGTGCTCATCACACAAATATTTGCCATTACCGGGGATCGAACCCGGGACCGCTAGCTTCGGAGGCAGGGCCACTACCAACTAGGCTAACCGCGTCGTCAAATGACACATGAATGTGTTTTTATCTACACTCATATCAAAAACCTCCATTGGTTAATTAAAAACCGTAGGAAATGACCACCATTTTGACAACCAATTAGGAAAAACCAGTGCTGCGATGAAGAAATAACATGACTTCTTTATCGTTTTTAGTAAAAAAATGAGATTAAATTTGGAACAGCTGTCAAACTCAAGTGGGTCTCTATTCTAGTATCCATAGATATTAAAACAGTTATTGATACGAAACGTCAATTCAGTATGTTTTTTTTAATATTAACTGCACAATATTTAATCTCGAGTGACGTGAGAATAGAGACTTCATCCGTTTGTCTATGATTTAAAAAAAAAATGGTCTTGACGGACGGCCGCCATTATGTTGTTGAAGTTTTGCGGAAGGAAAGTAGAATTTTGTTGAATTGAATAGAAAAAGTTGTTTGTAATTTACATTTTAGTTGAAAATATGAATAGTAAGTAGTCTTCTCGGAGTGTGTGTGATGTGAAAATGCGCCGGATATCGGAAATATGCAGCCACGATTGCAACAAATAACTTGTTGCCAGAAAATATTGTTTCTCAACCCATCATGGAGGATTTATAATATGTGTGTAGATAAAGTTATGTATGCAACTCTGCATAATTTGGCCTTAAAACACACGTGCGATCTTATTATGAAACTCGCTAAAAGCTCGTTTCATAAAACCGCACTAGTGTTTTAAGGCCTATCATTATGCAACCGTTGCATAAACTACTATTGTGTACTATATTGTGTTGCCATGAGAGCCATGTCTAAATAATTTTACGTTCGACCGAACTCTTTTTAAATTAATAGCTTAGAAGCTGTTTTCGCTACTCTCTTACGATTTGTATCTCAGTGAAAACAGGCCGAAGAAAATAATTTTCTTCTGAGCCCGGTTTGCTATAGGGATATACAAACTCTAATTAAAATTCGAGATTTCCTGATTTGTTTTTTAACATTCTTTTTACCAAGTTTACGGTCGGCCAATCTGCACCTATTTTTACTCTTCAGTTGCTTTTTAATAAAACAAGTGATTAATTATCGTTAGTATTCTTTAAAAAATGGTCAAGTGCGAGTCGGGCTCACGCACCCAGGGTTCCGTTCCGTACTACGCCAATGTAGCATGGTCTCAACCAATCAATAATAGACTTTATGTTAATGATCTGACAGTTGAAACTAAGTTAGCAGATTGTTAAGCTGCAGCGGTAATTTTCTGGTTTGATTTTAATATTTTTTTCAGATTTATATAATAGAACACCATTGAATTTATATTTGATGTTTGACTATGGACTATAAAGTAAAGTCTGGCCAAATTAGATAACTGAAACTTAAGCCGTTGAGGAAGCAACAAACAGTACAGCTGGAACAAAATTGGTCTAAAATCAGTAAATTTTTACGGTATCAATGTATTCTCAGGCTTAAAACTTTTTGAATTTTTTATTATTTGCCAGTATTTGTGCCATAACAGTACATATTGTAAATATAAATAAATAAATAAATAAATAAATATTCTGTGAAAATTTCAACCTTCTAAATAGTTCTTACCGTTGCTGAGCTAGAGGCCTCTGACAGACGGACGGACGGACGGATGTTGTAGGCTCAGTAATAGGGTCTCGTCGATTCTTTTGGATACGGAACCCTAAAAAACAGACTTATCCAAAGCTGCATATAAAATGTGTATCGGAAAAAATTAAATTACATATCTTTCATATTTCATGCTCACATATTTTTGTGTCTGGACTGGACATACTCTCCCTATGTGACTCTTTTGAAACCAGTCCAGTTGACCAACAAGGTCTCAAGCAAGTAATTTATTTTCTCAAACACAATTTATTGTTTTATTTCAGTATATTCATATCAGGCATGGCGGTCAGCAACGAACAGGCATCGGCTGCGGCCGCTGACAGCCGCAATATAGTAAGCTGCGCGTGCGCAGATATAGCGACGTGGTTAGCTGCGGCGGCGCGGGAATTACACCACAGCCTCGTGCCTCCGATGGACATCGTTGTGCAAGCTTATAGGGAGGATTTGAGAAGTAAGGACTTATTAGCGTTTAGGCCGGCCACACACATTCGTTTTCCTGATTCGAAAACCGTATACGGAAACCGTACTCGTAATTCCGTGCAATCACCATACACATTCGATTTTTCTCTACCGAATTCCGTGAGCTTGATCACGTGATGCGACGTGACTCAGCGCGTTCCGTTTGGAATTTTCCGGATGTGTGTGACGAGCCCTAGTAAAAGTAAACAGGCCTTGCATCCGTTTCGTTTATTTCCGTTCGGGATTCCGAACGCAAGCGCTAGCATTCGGAACGAGTGGACGGAAAAATTCCGAACGGACCGAATATGTGTGACAAGCCCTGATTGTTATTTGGATTTGCTGCGTTCGTACAGCCCGATTTGAAAAACGAATTCGGAAATCGAACCGGGAAAACAAATGTGTGTGGCCGGCCTTACGTTTGAGGTAGGTATTTTGTCGATTTTATATAGGGACTAAGTTGTATGA
The DNA here is from genome assembly GCA_947859335.1 of Tortricodes alternella. Taxonomy (NCBI): domain Eukaryota; kingdom Metazoa; phylum Arthropoda; class Insecta; order Lepidoptera; family Tortricidae; genus Tortricodes; species Tortricodes alternella. The sequence goes on from OX401981.1 coordinate 9,596,912, forward strand.
TAAAAGAAAATCATACTTAAGAGGCCTATTACTAAATTGCGTTCTGAACGATACAGGTATATTGAAGCGCGTCGACAAGTTGCCCTCAACCAATGTAAAAAGAGCCCTGACGGCCATATGTATAAAATGTACACAATTACATATAAGACGCTTTTTGCAGTTACTTTGTACATTAAGTGGTCACTTACTGCCATTGCATCATTTATTCATTCATAACATTGCGTCACTCATTGGCGAAGTTTAAAAGGAAGGCCTTATTGTTCAAAAATCATAAGATAAGGTATAATGGGGGAAAGATTCCTTAAAATATTGTGAACATTTTGCTTGCATTAAGAGATAACTCTGAGTAGCACTTAATACTAAATGCCATTTTTAACAAATATTTTGATGTACTTAGAGTAAGTACAGCTTTGTTCTCGACACAAAAGAAGAAGAGTTCATTTACTGGGGTTTAATATCAGCATGAAGTAACGCACTTTATGCTGGAAACGTTTGATGTTTTAAAAAATCATTTTCTATTCTTGATTTTTGTTGTTTCAACTATGTTATTTTTTTTGTTATTTGAGTGATCGTTTATTTCATATAATTGGTGATTTTATTTTATTCCGAGTTATCAGTGTACCTACGCAATCAACTATTGTTTTCAAGTAATTTTCGTAAACTCGTATGTCATCATGGTTACGCCAATCGCGAATCATCTCAATCAAATTTAATTTGATGCTTAAAAAACGATATAATCTTTGCTAGTCAGTAGTTGTTATTCACAAAGGTCAGATGAAGGACAACGTCACGAGACAACAAACCGACCATTTTTCTTCTAACTTTTGTGTAAAATTTTTGCCTATCAACTCTTTGACAAGAGGCAAGAAAAGTTCGTCATATCTATTGGATGACTCACAGTTTTTAAAACAAAACATTATTTTCATAGTAACAAAGATCAAGCCCCATAAAAAGTTAATACTTCTCTCAACCAAAATGATGTGATAGATATACCTAAGTCAGATCCTGAAAATTTAAAGCAGTATTAATTCATATTTAACCGAGCGAGCAAAGCGAGCGTCCCCGTTTCAACTTGGGTAAAAATGCTTTCGTATGTCCCGATGTTTTGTATGTCCGGATGTCCCGCTGTTCTCCTCTACATGTCGTATTTTTCTACCGATTCTCGTGAAATTTTATGAGCAGGTTCAATAATTATATGGATCTTTTAGGTCCATTCTAATTATCGTAATTTTTTAAAATGGTGGAGATATGGGGGTTTTTGCGATCACAAACTTATTTGTGGTGTTGGTATACTGACCGCGCCCTAGGTCGATAACAGATTTCCAACGGCAAAGTTAAGTTTGTCGCAAGGTCTATCACGGATCCACTAGTTTTATTAACGTATTTTTATTTTTTTATAATTAGAATAGTTTTCTATACCACTATCAGTGTTTTGAATACATGTATGTAATTATTTATTTGTATTGTACCCGTATCCTCTCACAGCTAGGCCTTTTTCTTATCACTCTCCGTGGTCCTCTGCTAATCTCATCCACAGCTCCCCTTCCTTGCTGCGTTTATCACTTGACGACGGATCAGTTTAATCTCATCTATGTAAGTACAGCTAACAGTATAGATGAGAGTTTAAGACCGGGTTTTATAAAGGTCCGTCAGACCAAATGTCAGATCAATGAACATACATATAAAAAAAGCAACTATACGCGTCGAATTGAGAACCTCCTCCTTCGGTTTTTTGAAGTCGGTTAAAAAGTACCTCTACTCGGGAACGCTAACCTATAACCTATCAAAAATTGCTCAAAATTATTAAGATTTAAGGGGTGGAAATCGTTATCGCCTTTTGTATGAAAAGGGTGATTTTTGCCGTTGGTTCACAGTCCTCTTTGAAAAAGTATAATAAGCTCCAAGTGCCTTCAAACATTGTTTTATTAGTAGTTAAACAATATACTAATTCACTCTTAAGTAACATAAAATAGTAGTTTATGCAACGGTTGCATAATGATAGGCCTTAAAACACTAGTGCGGTTTTCATGAAACGAGCCGATAGGCGAGTTTCATAATAAGATCGCACGTGTGTTTTAAGGCCAAATTATGCAGAGTTGCATACATAACTTTATCTACACACATATTATAAATCCTCCATGATGGGTTCAGAAACAATATTTTCTGGCAACAAGTTATTTGTTGCAATCGTGGCTGCATATTTCCGATATCCGGCGCATTTTCACATCACACACACTCCGAGAAGACTACTTACTATTCATATTTTCAACTAAAATGTAAATTACAAACAACTTTTTCTATTCAATTCAAAAACAATTCTACTTTCGTTCAGCAAAACACCAACATGGCGGTCCTCCGTCAAGACCATTTTTTTTTAAATCATAGACAAACGGATGAAGTCTCTATTCTCACGTCACTCGAGATCAAATATTGTGCAGTTTATATTAAAAAAAACATACTGAATTGACGTTTCGTATCAATAACTGTTTTAATATCTATGGATACTAGAATAGAGACCCACTTGAGTTTTGACAGCTGTTCCAAATTTAATCTCATTTCTTTACTAAAAACGATAAAGAAGTCATGTTATTTCTTTATCGCAGCACTGGTTTTTCCTAATTCGTAATCAAAATGGTGGTCATTTCCTACGGTTTTTGATTAACCAATGGAGGTTTTATGATATGGGTGTAGATAAATACTAATGCATCGTAAAAAATCGAGGAGAGGTCGGAAATAACCTAAAAATTACGTAAAAATCTTATCTTACACCGTCAATAAATGATCCCCCGGGAAATGCGACATAAGGCAGTGAAAGCTTCTCGCGGATGATTATCATACATAAGTTTATACCTATTTACTGTAATTAATTCCAGATGTGGGGACCCTACTGGGGGAGCCAGTTCAACAGGCCATCGCGTCCGAGAGCGGGATCGACTTAGTTTTCGACTCATTGGCTGACATTATTACAGGTACATACTAATGACAAAATGCGTACATACATTACAGTAATGATAAGGGCAATTATAATTCATGGATTCCACTAGCTGTGCCCGCGACACGTACACGCAGACCATCTTCATCTTTACTGTCACCATCACCGTGGGAAAAACTTTCTGTATTGTTCTGTAGTCAATCGATTAAAATGAATCAAAGATTTGATGCTACCTGGGACCTCTTTTATTCAAATGGTTAAAATCCTTCGTGATTTGCCTGTGATACTGTAAACAGACGAAAAGAGATTCTAAAAACGTAATGTTTCGATTCTATTACGTTTATTTTGTCACTCTGCCTGAATTATTTCTTTGTAAAATATATTTAATGTACAGATTTATGATATGTTAGGAATATTATTTCTTAACATTCAAGAAATATTAATTATAAAACAAAAAACCCGAGTGCATAATATCTAAAAAGCGAGTAACAAAAAATAGATTCTGCCAAACCAATCGTGTCGGATATGGAAATAGCAGTCGGTGACTTCAAATTGTTATTATAGGATTTTATGTTGAGTCACATTGTTTTTAGTTAAATAATATATCCCCATGTCACTTTGACTATTAAGACGAATTTAACGACACCTCAAATGTGATAATCCGTGAAGCCGTTTAGGCTACAGAGCGTGCAAAAAGACATACATACACTCGAAAAATATTTCCCTCCTTCTGGCGCAGTTGGGCAAAAACATCGGACAAAAAATGTGCTCACTATAAGTGGATAGATACAAAAATGTGTTTATGCGGTATTAAAACCGTTACCTACCTGAATTAAATGTTACCGGATTCGCAATGGGTTATTGATACGTTTACGTCATAAAATGTGTATAGGTATAGATACTTAACCAGATTAGTATAATGTAGTGGAGATCTATTACGTGTCTGCCAACAAACTGCAATGCAGTTTGGCAGATGTCTGATTACTTACATGTTATATAAATAAATAAAATATTTTTAAAAAAATGCATTCCTGCCGCCGCATGGTTTAACTAATCCTTGTGTCAACCTTGCTAGGGCTGCAAGTTTAGGTTGGGCATAAAGTGCGCAATGATTTTTAATCGGACTATAAATGAACAGAAGTTTTACATCAGAAGAAACATGATTCCTGCTTTTAAATGCGGTAACAAATAATATCGATAGATTTCTTTCAGAAAGCGAAGATCTCGCTGCAAAGGTTGCGTCTCTCCGGGATGTCAGCATCAGGGCTGGTTCACTGGCATCCACAGCGTCAGATCGGATGAAGGAGCTGACGAAACAGCTCGAAAACCTAAAGAAACATTGCACTAGTAAAGACGCTCCGCTATGTGACACTATTAATACGAATTCCTTGGAATTGCAGTTAAAATTTGACTTGGTGTGTAGTAAAGGATAAGACACGCTTATAATAACAAAGCTTTATCACCTTGTACGATCAAACTTTAACGTAAAACAAGAAGTTGCATTGAAGTCCCAATAGATTTTGAATGGATTAATTACTTATTCTTTTTAGATACTTCGTGAACAGCAATTGCTACAGCTCCGAACTCTAGGAGTGGAGAACCTGACCCGCGCTATCTCAGCCGCGAGACAACAGTTCAGAACCTTGCCGCATGCCATATCAACACAAACTACACAAGTGAGAGAAGGTATACGATTAATCGACACTATTGTCCTACTTCCTACTAAATATATAAAAAATGCGAAAGTGTGGATTGTAAAAATTGGTGTGTACATAATTATGTAGTTTATATAATAGATCAGGGGTCGCCAAACCGCGGCTGGCGAGCCGCACGCGGCTCTTCAAGTTCCCCTAAAAAAAAAATGATTTTAGGTGCAAATGAGATCAAATATTTCGTAAATAGCGTGAGCCAAATGATTGCCTTTATTTCGACCCCAAAAACAGCGTAACCACTATGCAGCCCTGCCAGTATCACATTTTTTTAAAAAGCTTTTATTAATTTGCAATGTTTGTATGTATGAATGTATCATATAAGTTGTATAATTTTAATATACTCCTCTGCTCATGCTTATCATCCTGGCATGTCGTAAAAGTCGACTAAGGGACGGGTCCTCTCCAACATGGTGGACTATCTGTATGGGCGATGGGCTGATCACCTGTCACCATACGATTCATCATACCATCTTAGGACTAATAATGAATCGAACGTGGCCACAAGTAGTCTTGTGGCTCTGCCCACCCCATTAGGGATTTCGGGCGTGATAATATGCATGTATGTAATTTTAATATATTGACGAGTTTGATATAATTTAAAATTTATTTTCGTAATTTAAATGAAAGCTTGTTTTTAAAATGTTTTTTTACTATTATTTTTTATGTTTAACCATGGATTATTATACCTATTTGTTTGAATTTTATTCATTTTAATGTATTAAATCGGTCTAATATTAATTTTCAGCTATCCTACGTGATATAGAAGCGAAGCAGCAGTCGTTGCAAGGCGCCATTAGAATTCTAAGCGACATAGTGCGCCATCTAACGGGTGAACTCCACAGCGTTGTGAGACAGTTTGATTCTGTTCTACTAAGAATGCAGAGATACGAGTTTTGGAGATGGACAATTCTTTTAGGTACGTTTCTTTAGGGATTTCTGTTGAGGATAAGCAGATCAATAAAAGGCCCTTTTGCTTTTTTTTATACTTGGTATACTTACTTTTAAAGACATGAAACGAAGAATGAAAGAACGAGAACTCTATATCTCAGTTGATATTATTTGTCCCTGCGACGCTACCGTACCGTACCAAAGTAACTTCATACTTCCTCGAAACGCAACTCGCAATGGCATGACTTATTCTGGGCCTCTATCTGATTTTGTCTAAGCGAAATCGCATATGGGCGATGTTGTATTTTCTATTAACACGAAGCTGTCGCAAAATGTATCCATATGATATTTAATCAAACTTTATAAAATATAAGTATATTTTATATTGTCATTGTAAACATTTTTAACGAAAATAGTGGCCAATTTTCCCAGTTTGAACTTAACGGGGAAAACTAACAAATATAAAGATTTATTACATAGGTTAATTGTAAATTGTATTATATTATTATAAAGTTGTGATTAAAACTTGTGTGGCTTCGATTTTAATAAAATACTTTAGTTTAATACGAAATTCTATCAATAAGATGCACTTTCTATAAGAGCTTCCATATCGTAGCTACATAATCTGCGAATCGCTTAGGTAATGTCGCTTAGAATTATACAAACGCCTGATGGTTTTCAAAAGCTACAATTCTTTTTTCCGCGTTTTAGCTTGCGTGGTGACTGTAGGATTCGTGATGACGCTTGTTCTCCTTGCCCTAACGTGCGGCTGCGGTAACAGCAAAGAACATGCTAAACGAACTTTACAAGTGTAAGTACTGTTTAAAGATAAAATTAACAAAATCCTTGAACATATGGAGTGTTTTAAAAAGGCTTCATTAGGTAAATATCTTCGAGATCAGTGACGCATTGGCAGCGCTGGTGTTAAAATGCCAATATGAGTCGGAGCTACCACTTTCCATTAGTCGGTTCTGTTTGGGTCACCTGTTTACCTGTCTATGTCATAAAAATAATAATTGTGTATTATATTATGAGCTGACATGCAAAAGGTAACATTTTGTGAAGATTCAAATAGGTCTTCAATTATTTATCGATTATGTTTCAAATTGTCTTTCATAAATATAGTAAAGACAAGACTTATTTGACAAGTTTTTTAACTAAACAAACTCCACCATAAGTTTTTCCATTCCACATATAAAATCAACATCAATCCAATATTCCGCCAACTATTTTGTGCATCACTAGACTTAACTATATCTATTGTAAGGAAAATGCAATTTTTCTTTCAAAAACTTCAACGAAGACCGAAGTCATGGGAAAACTATAAATGTGATAAAGGTTTAACAATTAAAATAAATTTTTCGCAGGTCAGTTATCTGGATGTGCCTTGCATCCCTTATTTTATGGGGCCTGATTTCCGCCATTTTTGTTATTGCGGGACATGCTGAGGTAAGATTCAGCTTAGAATACTTACCACAAATTAAACCATCATCTTAATAATTACTAAAGTTAGTGATATAAGAAAGCAAAAACATGTTATTTTTTATATTATTTCTAGGTATTCGTATGCCGCGCTCTTTGGGATGGCCCTCAATATCAAACTCTTTCAGCTCTCTTGGATAGGCCGTCGCCACTCCTCACTGATAAGAAAGGAATCTTCGATGCTTTGTTTTCAGATTTAGAAAACATTACTATTGATGTATCTGTTAGAGATGTCCTAAGGTACTGCCATATTTATTGTTGTAAAGGTTATAGTTTTAAAAATGTTGGTGAGCATTTCCAAATCAACCCACATTCCATATTCGAAGAGTCGAGAGAACTCCAGTTGGGTTAGGCGACTAATGTCTATATTGAAAAATGTCGAGGAATAATAATGCCGATTTTCCAAACATAAAAAAGTCAACGTATAAAAATGTCGAGTAATAATAACGACGAAATAAAAAAAATGACGAACTACAATAATGTCGATATGGAATTAAGACGAGGAGGTATAATAAGACATAGGTGGAACAGGGGCTAGGTAAATTTAGGTTATGATAGTTTTGCAGCAGGCTCGGAGGGCAAAAAACAAATTAAAAATAATTCTAGTCTTTGTTATTTTTCGACATTATATAAGGTGTCGACATTATTATATCTCGTAATTTTTCAATATAGACATTAGTCGCCTAACCTAGTTTACTATGACAAAGTCAGCAAGTGCCTTGAAAAATGTATATACAAATTTTGAGCGGCAGACTCTCACTCTCAAATATTCTAAGGAGATTACAATTAATTATATTATAGAATCGAGCTGGTAGGTATGAATATAATCCTACTAAGCAATACAATAAATTTGACAATAGAATACGTCCTAAGATTTTCAAATGATATATTTCGAATAAATAGCTTGTTTACGAATAAATAATAAACAGTTAAAGCCGCTTTCCTTAACGAGATGTTAAATTCAAAGAACATTGGAACCGGCTGGTATTTGAAACGAAATAAGTAAATACTAGTCAATGTGCAAAGTAAGTTAAGCTTTTGTGCCCTGAAGATAAATAAATAATTTCACTGAATATAAAGGGCCATTCTAGGTTCTTAATAGGATCGATTAAGAAATCATTTTCAAACAGAAAAACAAGCTACCCAAATAAATGATAACCAATTTCGATAACGTTTGGGCATGTACGTATGAAAGGCGTTTTACAATTGATAGTCTGCTCTCTTAAAAAGCGACCAAAGAAAAATGTACCGCTTATAATGTTTTTTTCCAATAATGGTTCTCGTTTTTCTTAGTAATAATAAGCTTGAACGAGAATCAGTCACTAAAGACCGATTCCCGTAATAATATGTTATAAACATTATTTATTAATTTAGTATTAGTACCGAAAAAACCTATTGAAAATAGTCATAACAAGTTTCTAGGATAAAACACAGCCGAAACTGATATGATGTCTCATTTTATTTTATACAAAAGTTCTGAGACAGACGTCGTATGCCATGGGATACGTGGGGCCATCTTTAGTGGCAATAAATTAATAATCTACACATACCTATACTGAAATCGTAAAATGGAAAAAAACTGTAAATTGAAGATAAAAAAAAAAAACAATGGACTTGCAACTTAAGAATCAGCAAGAAAATCAAATCAAATGGTTTTGAATTTTGAATTCCACATCTGTTTGTCTGTTTGTATGATTGTATATGCACGATAAACATTAAAACTACTGCGGCCCTAACATGCAAGACACAAAGATAAGTTAAACCCGTTTATCTCTCTGACTATCTCTTTCGTCGGCACTAGTGTGAGAGAGACGCACTTAGGGATAAGACGGTTTAACTTATCCTTGTGTCTTGCATGTTAGGGCCGCGGCTGGGTGGAATTCAATGCGGTTTTGATTATTATAATAAAGGAAACTTCAGACAGGTCAAAGGCTATAGAAACGTTTGGAAATAAAGGAAGTTGAAGTTAATACCTATGTGAAACTAATTCGGTGAGTTTATAAACTTGAAACTTGGTAAAAATACTCTTCACAACAAATAATTCGGTATACTTCTGCAGTGTAAATATTAGTGTCAGCTGCATATGGCTGAACGGATTTTCAAGAAAAGTCGAATATAGTTTGACCTTAACTTCTGGAATAGGAAATAGGGTTATTTTTATTCCGGATATTTCACGGGTATTAAGTTGCCGGCGGAAGCTAGTCTCTTATAAAATGCTAAACTGTTTCTAGGGATTGCGAAAAGGACCGACCGGCATACATCGTGTTCCAATTGGACAAAGTTTTGGACGTCAACAAAGAGACCTCGTACTTTGAATGGGACAAACTTCAGATAGACTTTGCTGGTCTATCGTCATCTATCGATGTTGGATTTTTGAAAACCATATCTGTTAATTTCAATAAATTATTAAACGGAATTTTAAAAGTTTCAGATGTGAACTTGTCTAAATATAGGTAAATTAATTAATTTTGTTTTATTTTCTAGACCATGACTGATTTGTGTTAAAAGTGCAGTTACACAAGCAACTTTTCACGGCAATTTATAGCCGGCTACTATAGCTGTCTTACTTTAACTTCGTAATTTAGAGGAAGACGCCTATAGTTGCTGTCCACATATTGCTGTGAAAATGTTGCTCGTGTATTTGTACTTTAAGTACCAGAATATTCTATAACATGTACATTTATATGACTTGAACTATCTTGCGTCAGCGTAAAATTAAACACACTTATGTACATTTACATAAAATAATTTGGTACTTTACCCAAGAGACTGTGTCAGATTTTAAATTAGTTTTCTTGAGTAATGATGTTCATAATTGAATAAAATGCGCTCACTTTAGAATGGAATACAACGGGCCGGTCGTCGGCAAGGATTTGCCGTCCCTCGTGGATCAGTTAGAAAATATCGGGGCGCAAGTATCTGATTTGACTACTGCTGGAAGATTGGAGACATTAGGTAGGACTGTAGAAATTAATATTATGATATAACTATTTTAAGTAGAATATTAGGTACGCAGACACATTGACAACGGGATTTTTTCCGTGATTTTTTGCTTTGAAACGCGAAACATTTTGCTAAATACATTCACGTATGAATCCTTATAAAACTTGCTTCGACCAATCGAATAGCCCGGAGGATGTGTCCACTGTCTTTGTTGCCTGAGGATGCAAATTAGATTCCACTCAGATGCAAATATTTGTATCGTAGTATATTGTATTTGTCTTCGGGCCTGGTCATACAAATCTTAGTTTGTGCGTTACAAAATTACTTTTAAACAATTTTAGTCAAATTTTCTATTGTTTACAAGCCGATCAGACATTAGAAAATAATACAGCAGCACATAGTGGTACAAAATAACACACAAGATTTTATTTTTAGCATCGAGAACACAGAGACTGCACCTGACGAGCATAAAGCCATTGGAACAGCTAAGAGCTGATGTGGTGTACAAACTAACAGAGTTAGAGATTCAATTGATGCCTTTTAGAAAAAAACTTAACATATCACTAAGCCACATTTATACTGCGCAATATTATATCGATAATCAAGGTGAAATTATTGCACATAAGGTAAGGTGCTTTTCATGTTTATACAACCCTTTCCATGGGTGAATCCTATTAAAAGTGCTCGATGCACGGATAGCAGATCTGAAAACCAAATTGAGCTTAGTTACAAAGCAATGTTACCTGAACGTTGGAATTAGGGAAGCCACCGCAATTGCAACCATGCATTAAACTTTTGGCTTCTTTACCTTAAAGGCATGTTCCGAGCATTTAAGCATTTGTCTCAACTTTTAAGGGAGTATAGGCACGAACGTCGATTGAACATTTTTTCACCTAAGATGAGTTGCTGAGACTATATTTAAAAAAAAACCGGCCAAGTGCGAGTCGGAATCGCGATTATCCATAAAAAACGGCAAAAAAAAACATGTTTGTTGTATGGGAGCCGGGGGAACCCCCTTAAATATTTATTTTATTCTGTTTTTTTCGTATTTGTTGTTATAGCGGCATTAGAAATACATCATCTGTGAAAATTTAAACTGTCTAACTATCACGGTTTATGAGATACAGCCTGGTGACAGACGGACAGACGGACAGACGGACAGACGGACAGACGGACAGACGGACAGACGGACAGACGGACAGACGGACAGATGGACAGACGGACAGCGCAGCCTTAGTAATAGGGTCCCGTTTTTCCCTTTGGGTACGGAACCCTAAAAATACCCAACCCAACCAAGAAGAGCATGCTTTGAAAGAGTGGTGAAGACGAAATATTTTAAAAGTTTCTTTCTTTTTATTATAACACACAATTAGCTTACATTTTCCACATCCTACTTTTTTGGGAGATATCTTTGTAAAAATATAAGTAGTGTGATTATTTTATATTATGTTGCAGAAAGTATCCATGTATGTCTCTCGTCTGATTTCCCATGTGGCCGGTTGGCGATCCCACGCCCTGGCCTCAGCAGGAAAGTATGCCGCGAGATGCCGCCCACTCTTCACAGTGTATGAAGCCGTCAGGTCTTTGCTGTGCACTAGATATGTGGGATCTTTGGTAAGTTTTCGCAAATACTAACTTTTATTAGAAACACTGGACAGCTTGTAAATGATACGCGGATATTTGAGTGAATGTCGAACCCGTAAACATTTTCGTAGGCATCATTATTTACAAGACAAGTTAAGATTATTTTTTTGTAATCAGTTTAAACATTCGTGCTTATCACATAAAGTTGTCGTTCCATAGAATTGACAAATAATTAGTTAAATTGAACTATATAACCCCACCATAAATCCATACCAATATTATAAATGAAAGTAACTCTGTCCGTCTATTACTTTTTCACGGCTAAACCGCTTGAGCGATTTTGATTTTGAAAAATTCGTTATTGTTCAAAGATACATTTCCACGCAGATTAAGTTACTGGTAAAAGCTAGTAAATCATTATATATATTTTTCCCTAGTGCAACTAAATGACTTTCTCACGCTAAACGTTAATTCGTAATATATAATTAACTTACGTAGACTCAAGCCGCGCATATAAGGAACAAGTTTTTTTTATGGACCGGTTGGCACTTTGAAAACTCAGTTTGAATCTTAAAAGGTTATCGCGTTTGATATCATTTGATCAATTTAAGCCTACACTATCAATCTATATTTACAAAAAAAAAATGATCATATTTCATTGAATCACATGCCGCATTAATTCATAAGGTTTTTCATAAAATCTCAAGTAATTATGAATGTACATTTGAAACGATTTGTAATTTGATGACCTTCACCAGTTACTTGTACGAGTGGAACGATTAAAAGTCGGTAGAGATATCATAGTACATCGGATCCCAAAAACAGAATCACGCACAATTTATATTTCTAAATAAATAAATAAATCAGGGGACAATCTTTACACACATCGATCTAGTCCCAAAGTAAGCTCTAAAGGCTTGTCTTATGAGGACTAGACGACGATATAAATACTTCTATAGAGAAATAAATAATTAAATACATAGGAAACATCCAAGACTCAGGAACAAACATTCGTGCGATCACACAAATATTTGCCCTTACCGGGGATCGAAACCGGGACGCTTGCGTCGGAGGCAGGGTCACTACCAACTAGGTTATCCGCGTCGTCAAAAATATTAAAGTTACCTTAATTGTAGTTATAATAATTAATAATAATATATTTTTTAATTATAGAAGATTTTTTCCATCGTTGATATGAAACCACGATAAGTGGTATGCGACCTCTTTTATCAAAATCCTAGCGGTTTCCGTTCGCCAAAACTATTAATTGAACCATATTGATCTCATTAAAAGTTTGATCGGGCAAGCTGGCGTAGTACATTGAGATCTAATTTATCTAACATTTCCTGCTCATTTCGGCGAAAATCCGCTCGGGTTAGCAAATAGCAAATTCATCCTACTTGCGGTGGTTCAACAAGGTTTTGACTAAATATTCGATTTTTTGGCAAAACCATACCACATAGCTGTTATTATGTAATAATATTTAAATAAAGCATTAAGAGTTCGCTCAAGCAGTAAGGTAATGGTACATTTTGAAATTCTTATGCAATGTTCCTTAATTATAATAATTATTATTTGACATATGCCGTAATAAATAAATAAAAAGTGTCACCTCCCTGAGGATTAGTTTAGGGGCTATGATTAACGATCGTCATGGTTGCATTGACGGCATTGAAACTTGAAGTGTACATTTACTCACGCAAGTGTTTGTTATATTTATGACCTTCCTTTTATCTTTGCAGCATGGCTGGTGGGTGTGCGGGTTCCTCCTAGGAGTATCATGGTGTACTATCCTTACCCCGCTTTGCGTGAAGCTGTGGCGTGTTTATGGACGGAATATCAGGGCTCAGGAGGCTTTTAATCTGACGCATGTAGGATCAGGGTTGGTTATAATGAACAAAAATACCGATAATGATCCAGTCCTATTTTATATAAATTACTATTACTATTCAAAATGTATTCACATCGACGTTTTTCCGAAAATCTCCTTCTCCCAATAATATTATAGATTTATAGACGTGGTTGTTTTAAAACTATCTATCTATATATGTTTCAGTCTTCATGAGACGCCAACAACAGCTCTCTGTGATGGCAGTAACTGGAATACACCAGGGTAAGTTTTCTCAATTGGATTTTTGTGTGTGTATTAGGACTCCTAATACAATGGCACGGAAAAATCAAATTTCAAATCAGTTTTAGGATTCTTTTCGAAAATAATGTGTTTATTTTCAGGCCACCGGCACCGCCAAGAAGTGACAGTTGGTAAATGGATGGTTATTTAAAATTATTCGTGTCAACTTTATTTTGTTTCGAAGCACAAACGGCTTTTTTATGAAGCGTCGATTTTGATCTATCAAGCCCCATGCAGATCACTATAGATCCACTTTGTTCGTTTCATTCGCATTGATCTAACTCGTATTGATTCACCTTGTACTGCTTTAATTATAAAGAATATTTTGGTCGTTATAATTTTGTCTGTTGTTAAAGCTTTATAAATTCATTTTACATTCATCAAAAGCTTTGTAAATTACGTAACATTCACAGATTTGTAAAGTACAAAAATACAATATGATTAAATTTATCATTAAGGTTTTTTATTTCATATCACCATTAAACAACTTAGTAAGCAAGATAACAATAATAAGGTCATGTCTATTTATTATTAATAAAGATAATCCTTTTTTTTATTGTCACATAGGTATATTATAAAAGTATACTTACTATACTAGGAAACTAGTCTTAGGTTCGAACGAATCGCTTATAAGCAAGTTATATGAAAAATGAAAACGTATGTAATACAAATAAAATATGCGCCCAACAGTTTGATAAATTGCTGGGGATCCCCTTTATAGTTTCAGGTCGAGCAGCAGATGTTAGCGAAGCTTTCGTTTGCGCACAAATTGTAGCAATAAACTCAAATTTAGTAGGTAATTTAATAGGGGTCCAATCATAAAGAGACTTTCTTCTATAATCCGGAATAATCAGTAGTTAGTGCCATAACCATAACACATGCAAATAAGAGAATTATGCGATCGATTACACAAACGTGATTCTTCCTATTCGTGATTCCCATACAATTCGGATTCCACACAACAGCAGTTTACTACATTCGTGATTCTACACAGCCGTTATTTTAACGCAATCGGGATTCTCCCGATTCGTGATTCTATACTATATGAATTCCACACAACTGCAGATTACCTAGTACATTCGTGATTCTACACAGGCGTTATTTATTTTAATTTTATCAAGTATTTCCACCAAGGAGTTTCATAATGGTAAGTTCCCGATTAATACCCAATTGTTGAATGAAACGCTATTATTGTGTTAAAATAACTGCTGTGTAGAACCCACGAATGTAGTAAACTGCAGTTATGTGGAATCCGTATTGTGTAGAATCACGAATAGGACGAATCCCGATTGCGTTAAAATAACGGCTGTGTAGAAGCACGAATGTATTAAACTGCAGTTGTGTAGAATCCTTATTTTATGAGAATCACGAATAGGAAGAATCGCGATTCTGTAATCGATCGCATAATTCAAATAAGAACGTACTTGCAGATGCAAATATAAACAATTATCACCTAGTTACGCAAGTTCTCAGATGTAAACGATCCATCTGTGACTACTCGGCGACCGGTTAACATTTGTGTGGCCTTAAGATACAAAAATATGTTACGACACGCAGTAGATGTAGATCGGCTTATTGTTAGAGTGTGTACATCGATTGATTGAGATAGTACGTGATTAAAGGAACCAACTGTTTTGAAAATTATAATATTTTATTACTTAAACAGTCGTAGTGCCCTGTTCGCATTTTCCGTTGGCATCCATTGGCCAACAGTAGGGGATGTGTAGGGATATAGTTAGTAGTTTGCCCACATAAAAGTAACATTGGACCACTATAAAAAAAAGATAATCATTACGCCCAACCATTACCAATGTTGGGCTCTTGTGAATACCGTTACCGTTCTTTAAAAACGGTTGGCATTTCTTCATTGTATATTTACAACGAAGGCCCTATTAGATATTAAGTAACGTTGGCCCAATGCAGTTAAACATTATCATTACCCCTATCCACTTGCCAACGTTGGGCCAATAGAATTTCTGCATTCGTTGGTTTAAAACTGTTGGCATTTCTGCATTATATTGGTTGTAGGCCTTACCTTAAAACGACGGCCAAATCTAACTGTTTTCCAACTAAAGAGATCCATGTGGCCCAACCAAATGCCAACACTAAATGCTATTAGGGTGTTGTCCAACAATAAGTTACATTATGTACTACTTATGTGCAATTGTCAGAAGTACCAAATAATAATGTAGTGATTGAAATCTACTTTCAAAAATCTTAAGCTTGTTACGTACGGGTTTAAAGGTAAAGTACCTATACCTATTGACGTGTTGAAATTAATTTTATCTACACTCATATCATAAAACCTCCATTGGTTAATCAAAAACCGTAGGAAATGACCACCATTTTGACAACCAATTAGGAAAAACCAGTGCTGCGATAAAGAAATAACATGACTTCTTTATCGTTTTTAGTCGAGAAATGAGATTAAATTTGGAACAGCTGTCAAACTCAAGTGGGTCTCTATTCTAGTATCCATAGATATTAAAACAGTTATTGATACGAAACGTCAATCCAGTATGTTTTTTTTAATATAAACTGCACAATATTTGATCTCGAGTGACGTGAGAATAGAGACTTCATCCGTTTGTCTATGATTTAAAAAAAAAATTGACGGACGGCCGCCATTATGTTGACGTTTTGCTGAACGAAAGTAGAATTTTGTTGAATTGAATAGAAAAAGTTGTTTGTAATTTACATTTTAGTTGAAAATATGAATAGTAAGTAGTCTTCTCGGAGTGTGTGTGATCTGAAAATGCGCCGGATATCGGAAATATGCAGCCACGATTGCAACAAATAACTTGTTGCCAGAAAATATTGTTTCTGAACCCATCATGGAGGATTTATAATATGTGTGTAGATAAAGTTATGTATGCAACTCTGCATAATTTGGCCTTAAAACACACGTGCGATCTTATTATGAAACTCGCTAAAAGCTCGTTTCATAAAACCGCACTAGTGTTTTAAGGCCTATCATTATGCAACCGTTGCATAAACTACTATTAAATATTTTGAGTAAGATTTGAATATTTCTACAGTTTATTAAGTCGTTTCATTCATACCGGATCACTCAATAATAATTTAAAAAAGTGAAAGATTTCTAAGTAAATTCAATTCAATTATTACAATTTATACAAGGGCGCTCTTTCCCACTTGAACCGTACCTATTCCAATTAATGTATTCAAAAGGTTGAAAGGGCCGTTGACTTGCAAAAGCTTCTTATCTTTAAAGGCTGGCTCGTATTTTTGAGTCACTAGTTTTGACAATGTGGCTTTGTGTCCCCGGATTAGGGTCATGAATTTCAATGATAGTTTTCTACAGTCACATTTATGTCGACAAAAGTTTAAGTATAAAATTCTTTCAGCCAATACAATCAATGTATTATTCTGTTACCCTTTTGTACAACATTTTATGGTTTCGGTATTATCAAAAAAGGTTAGTAAGCCAGTTTACGCAATCGCATACGAAAATTGTATCGCCTTGGCACAGAATTTTTACAATATATAATTAGTAACAAGTAGGCACGCGAACTCTAAACATTGTTATTATGCTAATTTATTTCATACTTATGTAGATTCGTCTTTATAGACTGCGCAAAAAGAAGGTGTCGCGATCTTGTTACATATATTATTAAGGAGGGTGTCTTGACCCCACTTTCCGAGTTTCTTAGCTTTTTTGTTACTGGTCCATATCAATTCGAAAACTCAGCAAATGTGCTTTACCTGCTGACATCCCGTATTCTCATTAATCATAATACAGTAAAGATAAGACAGGATTGCATAGGTGGAAGCTGTGCAATACATTGAAGATGTGTGATGGTTCTTTACAGATAACATACTAGTAGGTACTTTTTTTATAGTAAGAGGAGGACAAACGAGCAGGCAGGTTACCTGACGGTAAGCAATCACTGCCGCCCATGGACACCCGCAACACCAGGGGAATCACGGATACGTTGCCGGCCCTTTGAGAAAGGAGCAGGCTCGTATTTTGAAGATCCCTAGACTGTGTCGGTCTGGGAACGTTGCTGCAGCAAGCTCGTTTCAAATTCTTACCATACGTTGCAAAAAATTCCCCAAAACCGTACAGTAGTACCTAAATATAAAATTAAATTTAAAAATATTGAATATATTATTTACCCAAACAATGGTGGACTGAAAACCTTGTGAAGATTGCGGGACTCCGCTGCATGTGAACAGCACAGAATCTGTCGTTCTGAGGAACATTAGGGGAGACCTATGTCCAACACTGACCGTCTTTCGGCTACCTTCGAGCATACTAGATAGAGTCGAGTAGATATTTGTACTATTATGATATGACCTGTAATTAAATTATTAATAAAGATGAATATGAATATGAATCCTATCAGCCAATTTTTAAGTTTAGTTTTAATTCTTTCTCTTCAAGCATTTTAATGTGTTAGGGTAAGGTAGTAAAGATCTAAGTAATTTAATTGTTGCGTTGAATTTATAAAGTAGTCCCAAATTTTTCGGTTAGTCTGGCAATTGACCTAAAAGGCGAAGTCAGTGAAAAAATGTGTAAAATTCACCTTGAACTTATTTCACATTATTATGAGGTGAAGCTTAAATTACATTCGTCTTTGACAAGAAGTTACTAAGACAAGATAAATTGGAAAACTAATACCCGACTACAACTTTTATAATGATGAAAATGCTCACTTAAAAAGTAACAACCATTATAATAAGTTTCATTAAAAGGTCATTTTCATCATTATAAGTCAGCGTTTTTAGTTTCGTGATAGTTTTACAATAGAGTGGTAATTTTTTGGGATGTAAGTAAATTATATAAATTTAACACCCTTGTCTTTTTCTTGTTTGAGTTTTTTGTATCGCTACATCGACTTTGTTCAATTTATTATGACGTCATAATAGCCTATGACACACGGAATACAGGTAGCGGCACGAAAGTCTAGCAGTGACCAATTTCGAGAAGTCGAAAATTGGATATCGTGGGAGAGTGAGCGGGACGGTGCCGGGAGAAGTAGCAGTCTTACCCATGCACAGTATCCTGTACTAATACAAAGCCAACAACACCACATATCATGAGTATTTTAGAACCAACGACGGAACAGATGAACATAAATACAAACGAACATACACAGACTGCTAAAATCATAACCTGCCTTTTTGCTTTGCCGTAGTCGGGTAAAAAAGAAATATCAGAAGATACCATCTGTCAAAATCAAAGAGTATACACAAACAAAGTGCTGTCTAACGCAACAAGTTTCTCCTACAAATGTTTTTACCAATCGCCACATGACATCTATTGCGAATAAAGCTCTTTGTCAAAATAAACAATAGAAAACATCAAAAGTCCCCTTTGTTACCTTTGATGCGACTTGAAACGTTGTGACTCGGATAGACGATAATATATACTTGCAATCTCGGTGTACAGCATAAATAAAAAGGTAATTGGCAAATAAACCAAAGATAAATACTTACTACAATTTATAGCTAAAATCCACGCAATCTTGTTCTTGTCAATCAAAATTCACTCAAATTCATTCAAATTTACCTAATGAAATAACTAAAATGTCATAGACGTAGACATTTCAAAACTGTAAACCTCATATTTATTCCTTGAAACGAAAAGCTCTTTTATTCAATAAAACCCTTCTATAGTTGCCGCATCCATATTTTATACTAAACAAATTGAATTTAAATGATTCACGGAGAAGACGATTCGATCATGACCTCCGTCCGAGCCACTGACATTGCGACCTTATGAACTCCGGCGCATCTTCGTTATATCACTAATGCGCGGCACGATGAGCGGTCATTGAACTTTAGGAATACAAATATGATCCATACCATGCATCAAGAGATTTAGCTTCACCCTTTGAACGCCAAAGACGGCTATAGACGACAGCGGATTTTCGGGCCACTGACCAAGATGGCCAAGATGCCGTTTTCTATACATGTGCGTTGGCTAATTACGTCGTTGGCGTCCGTGGCACACTTTTTCACATTTAACCGTGGTATTGATAGCCTAGAATTACAAAAAGCTACCCGCAAAAATATTAAAATTTAGAAAATAAAAAATCATGTTAATTTTCGCGCATAAATAAACAAGGTTTTTTGTAGTTTTTAATGTTTTTACCTCAGAACTCCGAAATTCGTGATCTAATGTGGACCAAATTTTTTTTCAATTATAATAGTATAGCTACAAATTGGTCTCGCTGAGGTCAAAGTTGGAGCCGATGATGGGGACCATGAAATATTTACGGAACTCCTCAAATTTTGTAAGCAATATAGAGATTTTGCTCCAAGATAACTAACGTCGTTGCAATAATAATAATAATACCATTTATTTCATCATATTTTTGCAATAGAGCAGCATTTGGACAAACGGGAGTGATGATGAAGTCCACAGATGGCTAAATGCAGGGCCGTCTTAAACTAGGCTCAGGCCCTTGGGCACACAAGAATTTGGGGCCCTTTAGGAAAGTAAAAAAAGCGAATTAAAAAGCGAATTATGTGAGAGAAATTGTCGGTCCTTCGGAGCTCCCTGAGAATGGGGGCCCTGGGCACGGGCCCCATGTACCCTTATGGTGAAGACGGTATTGGCTAAATGGAACTATTCAATGATTGGCAGGTAACGGATAATGATGACATTTCTTTGTGAATAACTTATTCTCAATAGAACGTATCTGGTAAATCAGAACTGATAGTAGGATTCGCAAAATAACTCCTTAACGGTCAACAGTCTTCGCGTTCTTATAGGTATGTATATTATTTAAAAATCGATGAGACATTAAAAATCGATTATTGTAATACGGTCGTAGCCGATATAAGGTAGTTAGATGTAATTATTCCATAATCTTTACTGAAAAAGCTTCAGCATAAATAAAGTTAACAAATGAAATCAAAAGTGCATTTGCTATTAAAAACGACAGATCACTATTTGTTAAAAATGTCTTGTTTTTAGTTAAAAATAAGCTATAGCAAGCTGGTTTACATGTGCTGTCTGGATTTTGATATTTTCTTCTTATTGCCATAGCTTTTGGTAAGTTCATATGAGGAAGTTGTGTTAAAGTAGCTTTCGCAGAGGTCTATTGGTTTAAGGTCCAATAAGAAACGTAAACGCCGTCTCATTACTTTACAGTTTAAAAGAAAAAGAAACAGTTAAATAGGAATGAATTGGAACGGCAGTATTATACGTTTTTAATACGTTCCTAGTATAGATCCTGTACACCCGCCAATAAGTAAGAGTATGTTATTTTAAAGCTGGGTATAGTTACACAATACAGACGGGTTTAACTGACCTTTTGCCGCAAAAGTTCCCGGCGATCTAGATCTGTGGGCTGGATAGGTCTACGCATGTGTTTGGGCCCGGCTCTGTTGCGAAATCTATATGCAACTGCCGTGATAGATAGATGCGAGATAATATGATACCTGTTTCGTGCAAAAAGCTTCGCTAAGCCGGCAAAAGCTTCTCGCATTTTGCTCGCAAACAAAAGTTTTACCGACTCAAGTAAGAAGTATTTGTATGGTATCTGTGTTTTTATAATGATCGTTAAAATAAAACGGACACGTGACTGCCAACCAAAAGTTCAAGGGTCACAAGATTGAGTATTGTTTGTCAAATCTGACGTTGATTAGCATCGGTTTGAACGCATTTAGCACCATTATGCAAATGAAATCCTGTAGGACATAATTTGCCTACACTTAAAGCCCTAGTACCGGTGCAATGACCAATTCTGTTTAAAAATCTTTACATTAATCTGATATTCTGAATATAAAATAAAACTTATATTATTATTACGTTTAAAATATACACGCTAGAATTTCTTTAGAAATCGAATGGTTATTTTAATACTTACTTCTTTATTCACGTTTTGGTATTTAGTTAAATACTGGCAGAATAACAGTCAGCTAAATAAGGTAAGATTATATATTTTTTGTTTATTTTACATCTAAATTCACTTTTTGGTACTTATTTAAATACCAATAGAATAACAGTTAGCTAATTACCATGAAGGTAATATTATATTAAAAAGCGCTAAAATATTTTAACGGGTTTCTTTCGTCAATATTTATCTATTCTAAAGTTTCGCTAAAGTTTTGCTCCACATAACGCGCACACACAAGCTTTGCTCTAGATTGTTATAATTATATACATGTACCATTTCACGAGTCCGCAGACTCCACCTGAGATTACGAAATGTACTTATAATGTTGAGCTAGGTCTCAATTAAACGTTTTTTAAAATAATTTACCAGCAAGGTGTGTGTTTAATGCAACAGTGACAAATACCTTCATATTAGTTGATTGATGGATAATTTGAGGCGAAGGAAACCATGGTTGAGTCAGTTTACTCAGTCTATAAACGTCTTATACCTATTCAAACATTTAAACCTTGATTCACACACCAAATATCCTAAAAAAATCGCTTAGGCTAACTTTTACTAGCAAATAAAGTTGCCAAACTTGCAGGACGCGCGGGGTTTTTAGCGGTTATGATCGAGTTGCCTACAAAGCAAGATGCCTAACAAAGCAAGATGCTTAACAAGCTGGATGTCTAAAAAGAAAGATGTCTCAGAAGCAAGATGCCTCAGAAGAAATATGGCTAAAAAGCAAGATGCCTACCAAGCTGGATGTCTAAAAAGTATTTAAGGGTTTCGTAATTCTATGAAATTTCCTATGTTACTTTGCATAGCATAGACTTCTTATAGGTTTTCCTGTAATCTATAGGTAAAAAAATATGTTCTGTATTTATTTCAAATTTTTAGGCCAATTAGTTTTGGAGATAATGTAGGGGAATGGGCAATTTTCACCAATTTTCCTAAATAACTTCAAAAACATTTATTTTAAAATTAAAGAAATACCATGCAATTTGTCTTCAAAACATTCAACTACTTAGACATTTTCCTTGGTAGTCGTTTGAGCAAGTAGACCATTTGCCTAGACGGCATTCAACCACTTAGTCATTTTGCTTTGTAGGCATTATACTTAGGCATCTTGCTTTGTTAGGCATCTTGCTTTGTAGGCAACTCGCTCATAATCGCATTCTTCCACACGATGCGTAATGCGTAAGAGCAGGATGCGAATCTCGCTCGAAAGGATAATTTAAGTTGAAATCCTTTCCTTGTCTCAAACAGTGATGGTTAACTATGGACTGAGATAGTTCAAGCTAAAATTAAACAAGCAATAATCAATCCTGTGACCCTTGAAATTTTGGTTGACAGTCGCTTGTATGAATTATTTAAATGTGTTTCCCTCTACCTCTGATCTGACGCAGGCAGTTTCCGTCCCTAGCATTACCGTTAATCTACTTGTGATACAGCTGAAAACTTTTTATTTGTATCGTCATTTCGTTTCAATGTTGCACAGAGCGGCGGTTGCCACACTTGAAACAACCCTGACTCCTACCCTGTTTATCTGTAAATGACATAAAAAACCGGACAAGTGCGAGTTAAACTCGCGTGGAGAGGGTTCCGTTCCGTACATGATTATCTGCAATTTACTAGGTTACTTTAAATACCATAGACTTCTTATAGGTTTTCCTGTAATCTATGTAATAGGTAAAGAACTATTTTCTGTATTTTTTTCAAAATTTTAGCCCCAGTAGTTTCGGAAATAAGGGGGGGGAATGGTCAATTTTCGCCTATTTTCCTAAATAACTTCAAAAATATTTTACTTAAAATTCAGAAAAAAATATATTTAAAGTCCTCACAATAAGTCCTTTCATTTGATATGTCACACAATATAGATTGCATAACTTTTTAAAAAAAAAAACTGATTTACCCCCCAAAAGTGGCCCCCATGTTTAAAAGTCATATATTTACGTCACGCGTCCGTGTTGCGGTCACCGACTTACATATGTATACCAAATTTCAGCTCAATCGGTCCAGTAGTTTTGGAGCAAATTGGCTGTGACAGACGGACAGACAGACAGACAGACAGACGCACGAGTGATCCTATAAGGGTTTCGTTTTTTTCCTTTTGCGGTACGGAACCCTAAAAACAGTGAATGTTACTTTTCCTGACCTCAACCAGGACATTAAATTTATAACCAATACTGAATCAATAATTAAATCTTACAAATCTGAATCTAAGTTAAACTCTAAAATTCTATTATTGTGACTCAGCGCTTTTTGCACCGCAAATATTTCATAAGAAAATCCTTGCTCACTGAATCACGGTGTTAATTGCTGTAATTTTTCTTGCTAATTACAGTGAAATTTTGCAAGAATTGTAGCGTAAGTGAAGCAAGAACGTACAAAGGACGACCTCACGTTTATTTTTATACTCTCATAACCAATTAAAACTTAATAAGCGTCTTTAGGTATTCAGTAGTTTTAACACGTGGTTACTTGCTTACCTTTCTTGTAACTAGGTTAAGTTTATAGGGAAATGTTTCTTCTACTACTATAATATATTCAGATTTTTAAGAACGAGTTATTTATTCAGTTAGTGGGGCCAATTCGAAAGTGTTTTCGCTAAATTTAGAAGTCGCTAAATTTGAAATAAGAAACGTTCGACTCGATTTTGAACCTTGGAGCTATACAAAATCGAGTTTGAAGTTTCTTATTTTAAATTTAGGCAATCTTAAATTTAGCGGACACCGTTTCGAATTGGACCCATTGTTTATAATTGTACCTTCTGTGTGAGTTAAGATCAAGGTGTGCATTTACTGTTTTTGCATGTCAGTTATAGATAAACAGGGTATTCTTTAAGAGTTCGGGTTGTTTCAAATGTTTCAACCATCGTTATTAGGGTTCCGTACCCGTCCAGTCACCAGGCTGTATCTCATGAACGGTGATAGTTAGACAGTTGAAATCTTCACAGATGATGTATTTCTGTTGCCGCTACAACAGGGGGCCTTAAGGGGTTCCCTTACAACAAACGTGATATTTCTTTGCTGTATTTATAGATAATGGTACGGAACGTTTCGTGCGCGAGTCCGACTCGCACTTGGCCGGTTTTTTTTAATATTCAACGAAACAAAATTACCCTTCAAATAAAAGGTCATCACCTGTAACTCAAGTGGATAAACGGTTTTGTTTGGGATGAAAAACTAAGTGCGTCAGATCAGAAGACAATTACATTTACCCATCAGGGTTTGAGACAAGGAAAGGATTTAAGTTAAAGTATCCTCCACAACCATTCTGCAGGTTTGTTTAACATACTGCAAGTTGTATGAAAACAGATAGTTTGTAGAAAGAGTTCGTTCAATAATAAGGTTTTACTATTTCAACTCAGTCTTTTATACTCGTGGACTGAGTAAATTTACTCATTCATGGTTGAATTCGCAGAAAATCGTCCCTCAATCAGTTGAGTATGGAGTTATTACTGTTGCATTAAGTACTCACCTTGCCATTAGGGTAATTCCATGGTCACTTACCATTTTAGGCGAAGTTAGGAAATTAAAATTGTTCCTTACTCTTATATTTAGGGAGAAGATATGATCTTTCATTCATTCGTATAAGACATTAGGTGATTCTCTTCTGGTTCATTAAATTTGAAGCACTCGCTTTAAATATTGGATAGAAGGTATATTAAAAAAAAAAAACTTATTTTCTGCAATATCAAAGTAAAAAAAATATTTACCGCTATTTAGAATTCTATCCGTGCTACGTACAGTATTAACATGATCGTTTTACCTCCATTCAACCTCTAAAGAGATCGAAAAGGGACCATTATGAAGGTTCAATACGAACTAACTCGCAAAAAGGGTAAGCTAGGTACCCAATTATTATTTACGTGGGGACACAACGGCGTCACGAAATAAATACGAAATGGCTATTTAATAGTTTAAACGTTAATACTCAGAACAGGGTTTCCTGACGGACATTCAAAATCCCTTGAGTAAAATATAAGTTTATTTTATATAAGTATGTTTCATTGGGTTTTTAGTGTTAAATTATAATATTATATTAAAGCGCTTTGTTCGATAACTTGGAATTTCATTAAACTAATAGGTTTACCTATACCAAAAATATTTGTGCCAAAACTTGGCTTAAAAATATTTTCCCGTGTGTTAATGTGTTAATAAGTGAATAACTTATTATTAATAAATCGCTTTTGTTTTTGACTTTTTTTGACTGTATATTTTTGTCAATAATGATAACTTATCAGTGGCGAAGCGACAAATATTTCCTAAGGGAAGCCGGAAAAATTAGAACTGTACGTGCAAGTCTGACATTTAGTTAGTTAACATGGACTTCACTGACAGTTAGCCGTAGCTTTCTAGCTTGGTAAAGCCGTCAGTAATCGGCTTGTAGGCAGGCTGCGCCACTGTAACATATTCGCCTAATAGTCAATTGACTTAAGAGTCTGCTTAAAAATTCGGTTTCAAATGAAGTCCGGATCAAGTCACTTTAACAATGAACGTGTTTAATTTTAAATTGAGTCTAAATGTGGTAATGAGACGTGGCAGTTCCTTTGACAGGATCGTATAATAAATATTAAGAATTGGTGTGATTACCAGGTATTGACCTACGTTATAATTATATGTACTTATATTCAATTATAGCGAAGCTTCCAGTTGGACGAAGTTTGACAAACTACGCAATCCATTACGTTATTATAGATATGTATTATTCAACAAACGACATCATCAAAATTAATGAAAAGGAAACAGTGAAAGACATGGCCGTCTCGTGATTAATTTCTTAACATAAATTGTCGCGAAAAACGCGTTGTTTTCACTCCCCCTTCCTCAAGTTATAACGAAGGGCTATCCTTCTGTGACGTTCCAAAAGCAACTTTGAGTTAAGAAATTAATTTGAAGCACATTACGAGATCAGAAATTTAATTAATTAATTTTAATATCGCTAATTAGAAATGTAACGAATAGCGCAACAAGTTTACGTTACTGTAAGAATTGTGCCTTAGATGTTTTATGAGCATTAAGAGGATAGATTACCAACCGCATAAATTAAACCTCTCATAGGTACCAACGGTGAAAATGTTTTATCCATTTAATCTGTTGATTAAAAAAAAATCTCAATCTCTTCTCTCTTTTCGTAAGGGGATAACTTAATCCCGTCTTATCTCTCTGATTATCTTTTTCATCAGCACTAGTTTGAGAGAGACGCACTTACCGATAAAATGGTGTTAATATATCCTCTTATCAACCTTGCTTGTGCAGTATTTGACTGTCGATTCTCTTAAACTTCTTCTAGTTATTATTAAAAGAGTTACGTACATTTATAGCTTCATTACTTCTTGATAAGTCAAAGTTGACTCCTTAACATCATATGATTAATATACTTAATTAATTAATAGTTTTAGGATACATGTGTTATTATGGTTCCGTAGCCAAACCCTTATAGTTTCGCCATATCCGTCGGCTTTATAATTACAAAGCTGTAATTTTTTGCGATTATAAATATGGTGATAGACAAAAAAAGTGGTAACGGTAACATGTAGAAATATCGTCAAAAAAAAATCATTTAAAAATTTGAATGGGTAGTCGTGTGATAGTTCTTTGATTGTAAGTAAGGTGACCGCACTAAGGCTAGCTTTATTATTTTACATTATCTAAAATAGCTATAGTTCAATACGAAAATGTTAAAACGTCGAAGTTATTGCGTTATACTGGAATAGCCGGAAACATAGGTTTTGCATTACGTATTCAAAGTTAATCCATTGAAGATTATTGTCATCATGATCATCGATCAATACGTATAAAACAGTACCGTAACTCACTTATAGACAACGCACAGCCTAAACCTGGTCCTAGAGGTTTGAAAGGAGGAGATATTCCTCGAGTACCCTACAGGTGCAGTAAAGAGGGATTTTTTTAAATTCCATCCCTAAAGAGGTGAAAAGGTACGATAAACATTGTATGGAGAATACCGTGGGCGCATCTGTGGTGGGTCCACTAGTTATTATATATTTTGGAAGTACCTATCACATAATTTCATTACTTACTTACATGTAGGTTGGCATCAAAATGAAGCAATGTATGGAGAGACAGAAGAACAATGCTATCAATATACGCCTACACGCGACAGATTTTTCGTATGTAGTTCAAGGCGATGAATATAATATGGTTTATACCGTGCAGTATTCATGTTTTACAAAATTAATATGATTACACAAAAAAATATGACTACAAAATTATACATTACTAGCTTTTTGCTCGCGACTTCATCCGTTTCGAATGCGGCTATCGCTGTTCCCACGGCAAGCGTAATTTTTTCCGGGATAAAAAGCCTATTTCAATCAAGGATAGTTTGACTTTCTATTAGTGAAAAAGTTTTTAGAATCGGTTCATCAGTTCCAGAGATTACCGCCTACATACCTACCTATACCTCTTTATAATATTATTAGAGAAGTAACTCAAAAAAAATTATCAGGGGACAATCTTTACGTAAAATTGATCTAGTTCCAAAGTAAGTTCTAAAGGCTCGTGTTATGGGTAC
Organism: Tortricodes alternella; assembly: GCA_947859335.1. Classification (NCBI taxonomy): domain Eukaryota; kingdom Metazoa; phylum Arthropoda; class Insecta; order Lepidoptera; family Tortricidae; genus Tortricodes; species Tortricodes alternella. Next base: position 9,624,977 of record OX401981.1, read on the forward strand.
TAGTCGACGATATGATATACATACTTATATAGATAAATAAATACTTAAATACATAGGAAACATACAAGACTCAAGAACCAGCATTAGTGCTCATCACACAAATATTTGCCTTTACCGGTGATCGACCCCGGGACCGCTAGCTTCGGAGGCAGGGTCACTACCAACTAGGCTAACCGACCCGTCAAAGCTTAAAAATAAATTTTATTAAAAAATTTTCGTTATGCAAACGGAGTAAGCTAGTGTAGGTACTTTTCTCATATAATGGTAACAATTAATTTAGACTGTAAGCACAATGTCATTCGTTCCAAATTTGAATGGATCCCTTTTTGCTAATGGTATCAGGGGTACTTCCCACTAAAAATTTAAAGTTATATGCTATATTTTAATTTGGACTGAAAATGTTGGACTCACTTTCAAAAATATATATGGCCGTAATGTGAAGCGCTAAAAACATACATACATGTAAAGAACTTGGAGAGAGGAGAATAAAACTAAGTAATGTAGACACAAAACTTGGACAAGGCCATTGTGGTAATATCGATATTTTTTTGGCAATTCTATAAAGAAAACAACCAAAGAACAAAGGCCAGGAAGAATCGGTTGGTGTTAGTATGTAATTATGTCATTATATTGCCTCGTTTTTCAACAGCTTGGATTAAAACAACCAATAAGTAAGCACTTAGATAAGCAATAAAGCATGAAACGAGCAATTGATGACTCAACCCCATACACTTTAAATATCAATCAGAAACAATACATAGCATTGAGAACAGCAATCAATTTTGTTTTATGCAATCTCTTATTGGCTCTAAAAACTAAACTAAACGCATAATTCACCAACTTATGTTAGAATTTAAAGTAGCCGCTTTAGAGGCGCGATCGTGTTCAATAATTTATTGCCCTATCAATGCTGAGAGTCTGCCAAATTGGCATGTGTAACACGAATGTAGGTTCAACTGTAACTACAGAGCCTTCAATTAATCAAAAAGTTTTCAAATTTAGGCACGTTATGTACATACTAGCTTCTCCCCGCGCCTTCGTCTACGTATACTAATTTTATTGACCTTTTTTAGTTAGTTGATTTTCTCTTCAAATTTGGGGAATTTTATGCTAAGCGGCAACTTTTAACGTCATGCACAACGTTAATACAATGGTTATAAAATTAAAATGCTCAAAAATCGGGTCGTATACATAATATTTTCGAAAGAATGATCCAAATTTCTTTGTGATAATCGCGGAGTCATAAAAAAACCACAAAAATCTATCAGCGGGCGGCTACTCCGCGCTTCTTATCTTGTACACAGCGGCCTAAATTATAAACAGTTGCCATAAACTATATACTTTACGAAAAAAAATCGGCTTTGGATTTAAAGATGTGTCGTTGCTGTATTGCCATTCCCGGTCATATTGCAACCAGGGTAAAAAAATGGTCTAATGTTGTCCTCACTTGTTGCTATCACTACTTTGGACCTTACAAGTTTAAACGCAGTTTAGTTGCTGACAAACGAAGTCGTTAAATATAAATGCATTCTTATATAGGATTCAGTGCAACAACTTATTAAATAATCAGGATTTAAATATAATTAGTAATTTTGTTCTTTTCTATGTACTTAATCTTTAATTGTTTCGTGTTGAATAATATTTACTTTTGTAATTTATAATTTTTAACCAATTATTTTTTCAAAGTTTCGATGCTTAAAACACCTAATTTGAATGCCACTTGAATGTTTTTTCCTCGTTACAGACTTAACGTCTCAGTAATCGCTTCAAAATTATTGAGAAGGTAGTTTATTTATACACACAGCTTATATTTGACAGTTCCCAATGTATCGTCTAAAATTCCATATTATAGTGCCATTTATATTTAACGAGTATGTAGTAACAATCTATCAACCCGCCCTCGCTAAGCGATCATTTTTACTCATGAAGTCAGCTAACAATTAAGTTGTCAATATTTTTTTTTTGTTTTACCCATTCTCAGATAAATTTATTTATGAATTTACATAAAGATTAAGTAATTTAATGAATCATTAATTCTATAATAACCATTTGCGAGTCAGTTGTTATAACCATTTCTACGCCCAATTGAGCAGCCTTATTGAGACGTCGTATGTGTGACCTCGAATAAACATACTAAGAGTCGCACTAAATTGAACAGTCATTAGGAAGTGTTACAGATATTTGCTGTTTCCATACAAGTATTCGACAAGCATGAAGTAAATATTCACGTTAAAGAAGACAGAGCGATAGACAAAAACCATGACCAAAGCGATTTTGTCGTGAATAAAACAATTGACTGTGGCTCATATATGTCATGCTATTGATGGCTCTTGACTTGAAAACGATAACAATTGTCAGGTTTTGAAAGTGGTAACGGGGTTTAGTGCACTATTGCTTAATTTAAGAGGAGTGTGAACCTACGGCTTTTCATACGAAAAGCGATAACGATTTCGACCCCTTAAATGTTAACCGATGCGCACCGATTTTTGATAGGTTGTCAGACCACATAAAACCTAGGTCTGTACGATTTGATTTTTTCACTATAATCAATAAATTCAGTTTTATTGTGGTTTCAGTATTATCATACAACACTAATTTCGGCATGATCTTTAATCAAAATTCAAAAACGTAAAGACCTTTTAGACCTATCAAAAATTGGTCAAAATCGGTTAACATTTAAAGGGTGAAAATCGTTATCGTCTTTTGTATGAATAGAGTGATTTTTGCCTTTGGTTCACAGTCCTCTTAACGCTCGTCCTGTTTAAAAGGGAAGGTGAAACAAAGCGGTTAAAACAAAACCGATAAAATAGGAAAACTGATACAAATATATCTTAAGCTTTACGTTAATAAAGCTTATAAAATACTTGTGATTACGAAAATTTGCAAAGTTCCTGAGATAATATCGAACAATGCATGAGAGTACAAGCTAGCAATTATACTTTATCCTTTCAGTCAGTTAACGTAAAAGTCAGTGTCAATCAACATTAACAAAAGGTCAATATAGGATCATTTTGCAAAAAACCTACTTTATTTTCAAATTTTTTCTTGGAATTGAGCCAAAATTACCTGCTCTTAAGGTGAAAAGGAAATCCAAAGTACAATCATAGCATTGACATTTTTTTTAATTCAGCTTATTTTGTAGTCTTATGACAAACGACTTCACCTTAAAATTTAAATACGAAATAATTTACAAGTTCCGCACCGGAAGTCATAGATATAAAACACAACAGCGCAAGGCAACCAGTTATGAGAAAAAATACTAAAATTAACTTAACAATGTTGTAGGGTAAGTATAAATATAATTCCATTTTAGGGTTCTAAAACTGGGAACCTTTATTTGCCAAATCCGTCTGTCCTTCTGTTTGATTGACACGGCCACCTTTTTCTTTAAATATACCATTTCGAGTTCTCATATTAAAGTACGTATACATCAGAAGCGAAGCGTGAGGGTAAGCCGGTGCATTATTTTCGTAACTCAACCATTATAATACTATTCATTACTTCTTGTATTAACATAAAAATTTCATATCACATCATTATTTTATAAATACAATCTTTAATGAGTAATAAAATAAATTAAAAAAAAAATGATACACCGGCTTACCCTTACGCTTTGCCTCTGGTCTACATATAAATTTACGTTGAGGATGAATCGCAATTCAAATTTCCATCGTTAAAAATATGTTAATAATCTTAACCAATCGCAAATGCGAAACCGGTTTTGAGATTTAAGATCCGTAATGATAAACCAAATAAAACATGTCCAGCGAACTTGAAGAATTGCGACGATCCACCGGTCATCGGCACACATGAAAGTGATCGAGTTTTTACAAACATCAACTTACATTGACCTAGATGCGGAGGCCGAACAAATGCCAGGACCTTTGCGATGGGAAGCAGAGCACCTGTCCAGTACCTGCATATTTAATTATGCGATTTTACATTTTAATCGCATGTTAAATTCAATTTTATTAGTGTTCGGAAGTTGAAGTTTTAAAGTGGAATAGATTCAAAATATTATGTTTTTTAGGGTTCCGTACCTAAAGGGTAAAACGGGACCCTATTACTAAGAATCCACTGTCCGTCTGTCCGTCTGTCCGTCTGTCCGTCTGTCCGTCTGTCACCAGGCTGTATCTGATGAACCGTGATAGTTAGACAGTTGAAATGTTTACAGGTGATGTATTTCTGTTGCCGCTATAACAAAAAATACTAAAAAACAGAATTAAGTAAATATTTAAGGGGGCCCCCATACAACAAACTAGATTTTTTTGCTCGTTTTTGCACAATATTGATAACGACAACATGTAGACGCTTGAAATATTCACAGAATATTTAGTTATATTCACTTTAAAATTAATTAATTAAAATAAAAGAAAACAGTTATTTAAGGGGGGCTCCCATACAAAAACCTTTTTCTTTGCTTGATTAAGATAATGGTACGAAACCCTTCGTGCGCGAGTCCGACTCGCACGTGGCCAGTTTTTTATTTAGACGAAGGCATTTAATAATCTAGTTACTATACTGGGGAAATGTATTTTGGGATAATGTAAAAATATAGGAATAAAACGTGATGTTGCGTAGTGAATAAATGATAAATGATTGAAGATAATTCATCGCGATGTATTTGTATTGTATTTATAAAGTATTGTATAAGCCTGATGAAAAGTGATACAATTCCGTATATTGTGATTTTAATTAAATATTACTATTTACATATAGGTACTCATTAAGTTGTAATTTCGGTCTCGCTAAAATGTCTTTCTGACCTTTATAATGTACGTAAGGACGCCTAGTCTCGTTTTAAAATGAAAACTCAGACGACAGCAGAGTAGGCTAGTTTCTAAAAAAAACCTTATTGGTCCGTCATTTAAATTATAAAAAAAAATATTGAACACATATTTTTTCTCTTTTTTCAATCAAACAAAAAATTACAATTAATTAATATAGTGCTTTGAAGTTCCGTGTGACGTCACGACTTTGTATACTTTTCACCATTAAGTGACGTCATTAGCCCCCACTCCCGAACTCTGATGCGCATTATCTTTGTCAATTTTGATTGATTTGATAAAGCAAAAAATACGTAAGTGTTCAATATTTTTTGATTATCTTACTGACGGAGTATTAAAATTACTATTCTTTTACCCAGTCCACATCCCTATTACGATCCCATTAGAGGTCAATTTCTCTGTGTACATAAAGAAAAATATAGGGGAGACAAAGTTACTTCTCTACCTTATCGATATCAAGAAACATGTACTTTTTGCACTTATAATTTGACCCTGAGACCGAACTCAATCTTCTGACGCGTAACAAGGCTCAGCTATAATCTTGAACTCCAACATAAAGAACTACAATTATTTCTGAAGGCAATAAATGACGTCCAAATCTCTATATTTATCTTTTTCGCAATACACTTGGCGTGTATTTGACGTATAATGCCATTGTCTATAGGTTGATACGTCGTCATTCGATTTATCCCGCAAGAAATTCTCATGTTTATCGTATCTCTTGCCCGCGATTCCCTTGTAAACCGCTCTTATTCGGGACACAAACGGAATCTATGGCACTCACGGCCCTCTAACTATCGCTATGAAACAAAACATGTCGGTCCGTATTGTTGCCTTTTGACGCGAACGAAAAAAAACAAACGACACACTTTTGCATTCCTATGATAAATATGAAACTATTAGTAAGGATTATTAATTGATTAAAATAAAATATGTCTTAATAACAAACGTAAAAAACATGTAATTTTGTTCGTAGTTTATTATGTAGGATGTATTCTTAAACTAAACATTGCCTTATAAATATAAGGGCAATATAGTAAATGGCTTCGATATTATGTTTATATTCTTGAGGTAAAGACATGTTACAAACAAATTTGTCAGCTGTTTTTCATTAATCTCAATTTAGCCTCAGGCATCGTGTTAAAATTAAGATCTAGTAGATTAAGGTTGGGTACGCTAGAATGTAGGCTATGTTTTAATATGGATACGTGTTACCACATGCAAATGCTGGTACAATTACTATTTATGCCGAAAAAATCGTTAAAACAATAACATAGAACGAACTCATACATACATACATACACATCACGCCCGAAATCCCTAATGGGGTGGGCAGAGCCACAAGACTACTTGTGGCCACGTTCGATTAATTAGTCCTAAGATGGTATGATGAACCGTATGGTGATAGGTGATCAGCCCATCGCCCATACAGATAGTCCACCATGTTGGGGAGGACCCGTCCCTTAGTCGACTTTTACGACATGCCAGGATGATAAGCTGTTGTGTAGAATGATCAAACAGTGGTTTTTTTGCCCTAGATATTTAAAAAAAATCGGGTAATTTGATGCCACCTAATAGAAGCAGTGAATGATTTTGGAATATTGGTTCTGGTTTTCTTTAAATCAAAAGTTATATCTCTACAATAAAGTCATAACAAAATATTAAACATAATTTTGTTTACCTGTGTAATCAGCGTAGATACCTTAATTGCTATTAAGAAAACATTGACGTGAAAATATGAAGTGCAGTGTTAGCCGAGTGGTCCAACGCGAGGTCTATCTCGCGGAGAGGGTCGCGGGCGCAAATCCCGACTCGCAACAGTGAGATCTTAAGATATCATAATTAAAATGTGCATTTATCACGAGCATTTCGGTGACGGAAAGTATCGTGAGGAAACCTGCGAGGTAACTCAAAGATGTGTGTGAAGTCCCCAATCCGCATTGAGCCCGCGTGTACTGCACTGCTGAGTCCCTCTCACTGTGAGATGAAAATATGATTTGTGTGATATTAAACGCGAAAATGTTACCTTCAACTATTCAAAAAAGCAAGCGTTCGTTTCCAACGGCTCACACGTCGAAAAACCCATAAAAAGCAATAATAAAGGTGTGAGTAATGTTATCAACCACAAAAAATATTTCTGGCATGAGGCCAGAGTTATCTGAGACTGAGAGTACAATTACATGGTAATCTGTATTACGGCGTATTGGCAGACACGGGTACATGGGTTAGGCGGCGCGCCAACCCACTGTAAGCGTTATTACTCTATGTTAGTTGTTTAGGAATTAGAATACTATTGCGTGTTCTAATTGGCGTTCGGTGACATTCAGTTTTAATGTGTTTTGTCCGTTTAAATGACAATTCAAATTATTATCTCACATCATCACAATCATCAGCCGTAGAACGTCCACTGCAGGTCCATTTTTTAGTCGGTCCCTCTGTCGCCTTTCACAATACCTCACGAAGCTATTTATTTCATTTTGTATGAAGATAAGGTGTATGGTTTTGACCAAAATTTCAGATTTAAAACATTGGAGCTAACTGACATCTGACAAGCTACATTTATGACAAGTATACCATGTCAGAAAACTCTCTCCAAATAAGTATAACCTATGTGGAGAGGTAGTTAGTTATCATAATGTCAGTTATAAAATCAACAATATGACGGAGGGGGATCAAATTTGGAACCCTGTATTTATTAGCCTATTAATTTTAGCTATCTAATAAATAAATAAAATATAGATAAGTTTGTTTGTTCGTTCGTCTCATTATGCATTCCTATACCATTTATCTGATTACGATGAAACTTTGGTGAGTTCTTGTGTGCACGCTTGAGAGAGAAGAATATTGACGAAAAAAACATTGCAACGTATATATAATACGACTATAAACCACCCGCCGCCACCAGCCGATAAACATTCAATTTGTTGATTGTTATACTAAAGAAATTAATAATTAAATATGATAGTATATACGAATGTCAATTATTCCTTTTATGTCATGTATGCGTTAGAACTGTCCAAGGTCTTAAGATAAATAATCAAAATGTATTAACATAGTTGATTGCCTACTTAAGAAAATTGCAACCAGACCCACTTGGCATTATTACATACATGTAGCTGAACGAATAAACTAGTCAGCTGCGAAAACGGAACTTATACTAGGAGTAGAGTCTTCAGAATATCTGTGATCATTATTATCGTCTATATTTCTATACAAGGGAGTCCATTGAAATTTGTTGGGGTTGTGCTCGATTAACCCTAAGGTCACAACTCTACTCCTACTGTGTATCATAAATACACAACAATACTTGCCTTATGGTATCCTTGATTTTAATTTTTGTATTACTCACCTTAGGGCCTTTTTGTTTAGGGTTCCGTATCCTTTTACACCCACTTTGTTTACCGTCTGTCTGTCAAGCCCCTTTTTAGGGTTCCGTACCCAAAGGGTAAAAACGGGACCCTATTACTAAGGCTCCGCTGTCCGTCTGTCCGTCTGTCCGTCTGTCTCCAGGCTGTATCTCATTAACCGTGATAGTTAGACAGGTGAAATTTTCACAGATGATGTATTTCTGTTGCCGCTATAACAACACATACTAAAAAACAGAATATTTAAGGGGGCTCCCATACAACAAACGTGATTTTTTTGCCGTTTTATAGATAATGGTGCGGAACCCTTCGTGCGCGAGTCCGACTCGCACTTGGCCGGTTTTATTTCATGAACTCCTTAACGTATCAAGCTCAAAGTTTGCACAGTTGTAGTATTAAAATGACCACATAGAAATAAATTTAAAACCATAATAACAGAATAATCACAATATAGAAAAAAAACAATCATCAAAGCAAATACATTTTACGCTAACTTGCGGTATGTCATGTGAAAGATCTAAAATTATGTAGAATAACATTATTTTCTGATTTTTATTCTAATTCGTCATCCTTTGAAAAACGATTGCCAAATTAGCCTGCCTGCCCCCTACAACAAAGTATACGTGGGAAAAATCTCCAAAATAATAAGAATACTTATAAGCAATCTACCTGGATACAAGAAAAATACAAGTCTTTTATAGTGAGAAAAAACTGTTTTTTCTTGTTCCTGTAAAATCGCAAAAAATGCAGATACGCGGTTTTTACAAAGTGCTCTTCCGCGGTATTGCACGCGCAGCGACGTTATGGTTTCAGAGAGAATAAAAATGATAACAAATAAGTTTTTATTTGCAATTGCTGCAATGCAATCCGTTAGTTAAAAATTGCATCACAGATGGCACCTATTAGTCGGTTTGTTTTTACTTGTAATTTATTTATCAATTATCATCTATATGGTCATTCAATAGGGTTGTATTTTACGATAGCAAAAGCATGGGTACCTAGTAAACATGTCTTCGTATTTGCTCCATATAAGAAATACAAAATGATCTTTGTGTATTCTTAGTTCTTTTTGCACATTTAACGGACAAATACATTTTTTTATAATATTGTGTGTAATTAATTACCTGTCAATATTATGATTGTTATAATCTTCATGCTTAAATGAAGTTATAGCTATATTTAACCGGAAAAATAACCTTAAGTTGCATATTTGTGGTATTTGAGAAAATGAAGTTAAACTAGATAACTTTTGCGAACTCATATCATTAGGAGATACGGTTTTATTCCTTACGGGACTCTTGGTGGGTGAATCCGTCGCGCACTTGCTCGGATTTTTATTTTTGTGTATTGCCCAAGGATCTAAGGCAATACGTAAACCCCCCACATCCCAAATATTGGATGCGAGTAAATTCGTTTAAAACAATTTTTCAGTTAATAATTGTGATGTAGCAAAAATCAAAAATGTTTTCAACGCGAAATTGTATAGGCCTGCATGACTGTTAATACCCTTTTCACGGCAAATAGCAAAACCTAACCTATCTCAATGAACCTTCACAGGGAGATATCATTTAGGATCTGGAAGAGAAAATTATTATCTTAGAAATGTGCACAATTTTAGAAAAACCGGACAAGTGCGAGTTAAACTCGCGTGGAGAGGGTTCCGTTCCGTACATGATTATCTGAAATTTACTACGTTACTTTAAATACCATAGACTTTTTATAGATTTTCCTGTAATCTATAGGTAAAGAACTATTTCCTGTATTTTTTTCAAAATTTTAGCCCCAGTAGTTTCGGAAATAAGGGGGGGGGGAATGGTCAATTTTCGCCTATTTTCCTAAATAACTTCTAAACTATTTTACTTAATATTCAAAAGAAAATATATTTAAGATCCATACAATAACCCCTTTTATTTGATATGTCACACAATATAGGATGCAGAACTTTTTTTTTTAAATTTTCTAATTTACCCCCCAAAAGTGGCCCCTATGTTTAAAATTCATATATTTACGTCACGCGTCCGTGTTGCGGTCACCGACTTACATATGTATACCAAATTTCAACTCAATCCATCCAGTAGTTTCGGAGCAAATTGGCTGTGACAGACGGACAGACAGACAGACAGACAGACAGTCAGACAGACACACGAGTGATCCTATAAGGGTTTCGTTTTTTCCTTTTGAGGAACGGAACCCTAAAAACTAGTATCTAGTCAAGGAATTCTACGTTATTGACATCTCAGACTGAAAGCTAGTAGACCACAGCTTTCTTATTTTATCATTAAAAACTTTAAGGCCTTTCGTTGCTAGCGGTACTTAACTTTTGCCTACACATACGCCAACCCGGTGTCTGACTACATAATTAAGCACTATAAAGTAACTAAATATTTACTTAGCTCCGAAATATTGCATAAAGCCTGGAATCATTTTGCATAGGCCATGCCACTTAAAACTCAAGTTTAATTTCTTATACTAATCTATTTAGATTTTTTACTCTAATTTTGCACATGTTTTATTTCCACTTAAATTCGTTACTTAGGTCAGAAAGCAAGTGGGTTTAGGAACGATATAAAGGCAAAAAAACAATCAGCCGAACTTGATAGTTAAGTACGCGATATACGTAGTTAAGTAGCTTAGCCCCGTTTCCTGGAAGTTGCCTTATTTGAAAACAACTTAATGCAAATACATCTTGTATGGAAAGTGAAGGATAAGTTGACCTGATCACGTCAATGCGACATCAAGCCCGCCTATAACTTAAATGGATTTTTTCAAGGTGAGAGATATGGATTCTCAATTGCTTCGTAGATAAACTACTCGATATTTTATGCGAGCAAAGGACCAGCGAAATCTTTGTACGGTTTTTCTTAAACGTCTTCCCTTGTTTCCTCCCTGTTTTTAGGGTTCCGTTTCTCAAAAGAAAAAACGGAACCCTTATAGGATCACTCGTGTGTTTGGCTGTCTGTCTGTCCGTCTGACACAGCCAATTTGCTCAGAAATTGATTGAGTTGTTTGGTACACATATGTAAGTCGATGACTGCAATACGGACGTGTAACGTTAATAAATGAATTAGGGAGTAAATTAGAAAATTTCAAAAAAAAGCTTTGTGAACCTTGGCATATGACATATCAAATGAAAGGGTTTGTTGTGAGAATCTTAAATATATATTTTTTATAATTTTATGATAAAAGGTTTTGAAATTATTTAGGAAAATACGACCATCTTATCTCCGAAAGTACAGGGCTTAAAAATTCGAAAAAAATATAGAAAACAGTTCTTTACCTATATATTACAGGAAAACCTATAAGAAGTCTATGGTATTTCAAGTAACCTAGGAAATTTCATATAATCTCGGAACCCTCTCCACGCGAGTTTAACTCGCACTTCGGTTTTTACAATACGCATGACGAGGGAACGCAGAATTTATGATAAAAAATTGAGGTGCAGCTCTAACATAGTTACATATCCTTCTAGGGCTAACAGGCTAGGGGAGGAAACATGTAAATAATTATACATATTTAAGCTCGCTTGTCCTGTTAAGGAGTAGTAGAATGAAAAAACGCTCGAATCTCGAACACCGTTATGAATAGCTGATAAATATAATGTCACAATCCAGTTACAAATTATTTATTATATAAGACAAGATAGCCAAGTAGTGCTAGGCCCTACACTCGGCATTTGATAGGCATGTTGTTGTTAATATAATTATATCTGATCCACGTCAGTGCAAAATTGCATTGTGAAATATTTCTTACTGCAGTCTAGACTATAGGATAAGATAAAATCGATTCTCTGGAACTAATGACCGGTTAGAGCGCCTCAAGGCTATCAACACAAATGGTATACTCAAGAAATCGATAGGTATTAAAAAGAATATCGATACAAATCAATATTTCACTTTTGAGCAACCTTCACAGCGATGAAAGATTCTCGAGCGATTTAATGTCCAGAGTATTATGTCATAGGTCGTTGATATAACGTGTTTACGAATGTGGAATTAGATCAAATTTGTCTTTTAAGAGAAACAAATTAAATGAAAACCTTCAGTATAAATTAGTTAACAGATATTAATTAGAGGGTCTCATTTGACATGTTCTAAGCGATATGATATATGTATATCCATTCCTTAGCGCATCGAATAATTATTCGAATAATGCCCATATCTGCCGTCAATCAGCTGTCAACCTGTATAGGTTGATGTTATGTTCATAACGTCACTTTAATCCTGGATCAATTTGTGTGACTTTGTGAATTCGGTCATTATCTTACCACGAGCTTTTTGGAGATGGAGAACTTCCTCAAAAAACCTGAAAATATCTGCAAAATAATGAAACAATTTTTCCGCACATATCTTTATTATTAGTCCCCAATGTGCATTGAGTCTGCTTGAAGACTATCTATTCTCTCTAATAATAGTGGGGCATGAAACATAAGCAGTATACAATTAAAACCAAAATGACAGTGAGATGAGTAAATAATGTCACGCAGTTTGAAGTAATGGTTGCCGTGTCTAGACATTTTTCGAAAACTTAAAATCAATAAATATAATATTAAAGATTGAAGTAAACCTTGTTTGAAACCATTAAGGAATTAATAAGATTTCCGTGACATACTTATAATGGAGGCCAAAAATATCATCAACATTGATATTTTATCGAGGTCTAGACTTATCTAGACTAAAATAGACTAAATTTATTCGAATATTTAAATATTTAATTTTTAACAAAAACAACTGCTCTCTTAAGTCAACATCTGTAATGGTATTCAAGCTCACTGATTTAACTTGTAGGTATACTTGTCCTAAGAAAACAATTATAGGCGTGGCATACACAGTGGTTCGACAAGGGTTCACACTTACCATCCCATGTTTTATTGATGCGTTGAAAGACCCTGGCACATTAAACTTTCATCGTTTCAATTGATCTTATACGACGTATGAGCACAGCAAATTCGTCAAAAAAATGTTATTGTAATATCAAAAGGGACGTATTAAAAGTGTAACATGACCAGCTTTTCCTATGAGCAACTATTAAAAAAGTCCTTGCTCGTCGATGGAGTATTTTTAGCTGATGAAATATCCAACAAAATATTTTGTTGACGTTAAATAAGCAAAGATAAATATGAAGATCTCAATTTATAATCTCAATCTTCAAGGTACAAACGATGTCCTCAAAAATGCTCCAGTATTCATTCTATCGATCAAGATACGCATCTGCACGACATTTGCACAGCTACCTCGTAATTCATGATGCTTAAGAAATACAGTTCCACAGACGTTGCAAACAAAATTTGGGTCATGCCTACGCAGAAGGGTATTATGCTAACTGATGCTAATATTTTTAAACAGTTCATTGACGAATTGCAAGTGTACATTCGAGGTTTGATAAGTGACGCCCACGCTTGTAATGAAGCAAAGGTTTTAAGTGATGATGGAACATTGACAGATAGCAGGGCTTACGGTGACATGAGTGTGAGGTTACATGTAAAACAGTTAAGGCCACACAACGGCGCGAATGCGAATGTGAAGAGTCATGTAAAATAAAAGACATGTAAAGTTGATGGTTTATCAAAATTTACTTATTTTTTCATGTACGTGTATTTTTTTCTCACGAGAATCTCGTGGTTAGCAGAAACAAATGCTGCTTCGTTTTGTTTAGTATAATTACTGTACCCAATGCGATAGGTCACTTAAAATAATTATGATATTGGCCAGCCTCGAGTCTGAGATCGAGAAACTTTACAACAAAACGAAAACCCGTATTTTGATATTATTAAATGTCTTTATTTACCAACTTCCTTTGAGTACCGATGGATTACTTACGGAGTGTATACCATTTGGATAATAGTAGAGTAGGATGACGGAATAGGGCTTTAATCACCTGATATTAGCTATGAATGCTTTGGTACTAAAACTGAATTTGCAAGTGAATTGCGACAATTTTAAAGAAAACTGGCGCATTTAAATGATTGCTTACTTCTTATCGTTGATATTTTTTTGCTTTTTCTTTGTAATAAATTCGTTAACAACAATTGGCAAGATGTGAGCGAAAATTATTGCCGTTATAGTTGTTTAGTCTAACCTTAAAAGAAAAACCCATGTTTGGCTTTATTGTAGCAACGTAAAAAGCAAAATTCTTCACCTTATTTAATTTATCTCATGCCTTTTGTGACACTTATGAAGCAAGTCAAAGGTTACTAAGTTAAGGTCATATCCTTGTTTTAAGTTACTCACACAATAATTATAGTGATACATTGCTCTTATTACGTGTCGGGTCAATGAGAAAACTGGATTAAATTAATACAAGGAGCTGTATAAAATGCGACCTGGTGAAAATGACTTTAGTCACTGTTCGCTAGTACTTGGAAAGAAATGGGTGCAAAGGTAGGTAACCAAAAATCAATAAGTAGGAATACAGCAATTAATACACGAGTGAGCGAGCGTTTGAGTTAGATGCTTTTTGCAAAGAAATATATGCGTAAAACTTAATTTAGCACACAATTTAATTTTTTCCTTCTATACGTATAACTTTTAGGCTTTTACAGACCCGTTTTTAAATATATTATTTGTATTTCAGGCGTTAATATTGTTATGCTACTTAGCATCATCTCACGCCATTGTCTTGTGGTCTGACGTGCCTTCTTCACCGAGAATCACCACCTCCCCAGCAGCGCCTGCTTATGAAAGCAAAAACACACAATCATTCTATGGAGGACACGTCTATTATCCCGCCATGACCAACTTTGAAAGACACCCGTCTTTATTTGACACTACATCAGTTCCATTTGGTTCTTCTGTTACTACTTTGGGCTCTACATCTTACATCAAATCTGCAAATCCAATGTATGCTCGAATTCCTAAATTAACAAAAACTGTGAATGCTCCATCACCATCGAGCCATTACTTAATTAATGAAGGATTATCTGCTTACGCCTCAGAACCAACTAAAATGGAACCAATGTTGGGTAATAAGGATTTATCTAATTCTGAAGCAGTGATTTCACATGGTTCATTCAGTGGTCAAGGTGCTAGTTATTCCTGGTAAATTCTCTTCGCTGGACTAAAGCCTCCATACTCGGTAGTTGAAATGACATAGTTTAGGATGTACATAATAAGCGCGACTGACTTCGTTATTTTATGAAATTTTTGTATTAATTAATTTATTCATACTTTTAAGATCATCAATAAAATTCTGCAAGCTTATAGTTTTTTTTTAAATCTACTTTCTCTCATTACTTACATTACATACAAAAGCCAAATATCCATGGCTCACCCAATAATCATGAAATCCTAGGAGCTACAAAGCCTATAAACTTTACAAAAAGGGTTCAAGTTCAACATACATACATACATATTATCACGCCCGAAATCCCTAATGGGGTGGGCAGAGCCACAAGACTACTTGTGGCCACGTTCGATTAATTAGTCCTAAGATGGTATGATGGACCGTATGGTGACAGGTGATCAGCCCATCGCCCATACAGATAGTCCACCATGTTGGAGAGGACCCGTCCCTTAATCGACTTTTACGACATGCCAGGATGATAAGCATCTGCACGCATTCTATGCTATTTCTTTACTCCCAGTGCAGCAGAGGAGGAAGTTCAAGATCAAAGTTGTATAATAATAATATTAATAATAATCATGGGACAATCTTTACACAAATCGATCTAGTTCCAAAGTAAGCTCTAAAGGCTTGTGTTATGAGTACTAGACGACGATATAAATACGTATATAGAGAAATAAATACTTAAATACATAGGAAACATCCAAGACTCAGGAACAAACATTCGTGCTCATCACACAAATATTTGCCCTTACCGGGGATCGAACCCGGGACGCTTGCGTCGGAGGCAGGGTCACTACCAACTAGGCTATCCGTGTCGTCGTCGTATAGGAAAGCCGCGGGCAAAGCTGCGGCGGGGCGCTAGTATTTTATATAATTTATTTCTAAATATTTGTTAACGCTCTATCGTCTAAACAGAAAATAATTACCGCTCTAACTAAAGCAGCCGCTGTAATTAAAACCACTTAGCATACATTGAATATTAGCAAGTTTAAACTTCATTTTTACTTAATAGCGATAATTATGAAGCAATGTGTCAACTTTAAATCACATCATTTATGTTTCTTAGACGCGTTAAGGTTATGTCTGAGCCTTACTCAACATTCCAAGAATCTAGCGCGTTCGCCGAGATACCTGTAATAGTTCACTTTTTTATGTCTCTATACTCTAAAAGAATTCAATACACGTATCGAACAGAATAACTGTCATATCTTTTAATCGGATACTTTAAGCGATTAATCAGATTACTCCACTCAAATGCAGTCCCAGAATAGAAGAAAGAAATATACAGATTTGATTAACTTTAATCATTTACAAACATTAATAAATACTAGTTTCGAAGGATTATTAATTTGAACACATGATATTATTTAAACATAGCAGAAAATAAAGGTCTCATATGTTTATAGTTTGGATTAAGGTTTCAATTTGCAGGCACCCTGACATAAAATATGTTTCATAATTGCAGACCCAAATCCCTTAAAACCTTTAACTATATGCTAATCTCAAGTTACTCGCCTTAGTAATAGCCCCCGTAATTATTAAGTTTGCAATATAAATATAAAAATATTAATAATAAAGACGATGATAAAAGTAAATGAAAATTATTATTAAGTCATTATTGAAATTTTCGAGTCACTTAAATAAAGTTTGAAATTTAGGAACGTTTCAGTCTACTAAATTACAAGAACGGTACGTAAGTAAATCAAAACATAGGAATAAACGACACGTGTGCATTATCGCGTACTTAAATTGTGGGCGCGGCTATGAGAAGTGCAACATGTAGGACAAGCAGTCGTTGTATCCTATAGTATAGTACATTGTACATCTAGGGCCGTAAGAACGGGATAACTAATGAGAGTCTGTTAGAAGCCCGATGCCGTAGGCGAGGGCTTTTAATGACTCGAGTTTGTTATCGTCTTACTGCCCGTGATGCACACAATGTTTTTCATCACATTAGCGAGGAAATGAAATAAAAATTAGACAAAAAAAATATATAATTATTTTATTCCCGTTGTACACCGTGAATTATTAACAGGTGGGTAGAATAAACTGTATGTCGCGATCACTGCGGGAGCCGGCGCCGCGCGCTCCCGCCGGACCTGGCGCCGCGCGCATCACGCCGGACCTGGTGCACGCCCAGCCCGTGGGAGTTATGGATTTTGTATGGTTTCTAACTCCCGCTGACGGCGGCGCGTATAGAGGAGCTAAATCGGATATAGTTGCTCTATACGCCTGCGTATAATAACACCCTTTCCAAGCAAGTGTGATGAAAAATCTATAACTTTATTAAGGGCATACCCATGGTTCATGTCTCCGGCATGTAATAGCACTTATTACGAGCAAGTGTGATGTAAGCTATTTATAAATATCCCTAGGGATGTCAGATCAGTGTTAACCATGTCGTAACGCTTGTCCAAAAGCCCAATAGCTTTAAAAATAAGATAACAAATCACATGTCGTATCCAACAATGGTGTTGCCACACACCACTGTCCATTGTCAAGCTAGTTAGCGTGTATGCTCCACAATAGTTTACAGTGTGGCCGTTGATGGAGACATATTATACGGAATTTTCGTGCAAACTATATCATTTGGCAAGGTGCGACGCTGGGTCAGCGGTGTTACTATCGTTAGTCGAATTACGTTCGGGCTTATTCAAGCGAGTGTGGCTGAGAGATACGTATGAATAACGTCCAGGTCTTTGGCAAGAAAGTGGTAAAGACTGAAAGGGATTTGGACAAAATGAAAACGTTCTCTATATTATTATCAATGGGCTTTCGCTTGACCACAGCCGCATCTGAGGGAAATTAATGACGCGGCCGAAGGTGAAACGCGATTACCCAGGAAATGCCTACCTATTTACTCTCCTCTTGAACTATCGGGAAAGCCCGATGCAGGGAAATCAATCCTTTCCTTAGATGTATGTAACAGGAAAGATGAAGCTAAACGCTTCGTGCAACAAGGTGGAAAGTTAATCCTGTAGCGATGGAAAGACTTCGTGCGTCTAGGGTGGTCCGATGATAAAAAATAGAGGGATAGGATAGGACGTTATAATTGTTTGACACTCACTCTGAAAGTTGCACTTCAAACTAACGCAGGAAAAGATAAAGTGTTTTTATTTTATTTGTTTTACTCTCGGGAAAAAATGCTGTACAAATTTTTACAAAAAACATTCCACAGCCACTTGCATCACGGTCCCTTAGAAAAGTCCCTTTGTAGAGTTTTGTGTAAGGTCAAGCATATTATTATAATGACACCTTTTGTATTAAACAAAATTGAATATAAAAATTATGTATTTAGAACAAACCTAAAACCGCTGATGTCTCTAACGTTACGCGTACAGTGTCCTCTATTTTTAATTGCCTATTTAGGGATGAGTTGCATGAAACATGGTGTTGCGTAATTCGCCAGATCGCAAAACAATAAGATATTGTAAATTTACAAAACCATAAAGGATCAGTCAGTTGACAGCTGAATAAATCATCAATGATAGTGAAAACACGAAAAAAACGGGCCAAGTGCGAGTCACGTTTGTTGTACGGGAGCCCCTCTTAACTATTTGTTTTAATTTAATTTAATTATTTATTTTTAAAGTGAATATATAACTAAATATTCTGAGAATATAGTCTACCTGTTTCCGTTATCAATATCGAGCAAAACCGAACAAAAATATCACGTTTGTTGTATGGGGGCCCCCTTAAATATTTATTTTATTCAGTTTTTTAGTTATTGTTGTTATAGCGGCAATAGAAATACATCATCTGTGAAAATTTCAAATGTCTATCACGGTTCATGAGATACAGCCTAGTGACAGACGGACGGACAGACGGACAGACGGCGGAGCGGAGTGTATAATAGGGTCCCGTTTTACCCTTTGGGTACGGACGGAACCCTTATAATAGCTGCATGTGATTGGATTCTGTGCAAGACACATCATCATACCCTACAGGATGCTTCGGAAAACCGGTTTGGTGATAACTATTTTAAGCTAAAGAGAGAATTGTGCGAAATCAGACCAACTAGTAAACCAACCGGTCGCACGATTGACCTGTCCACCAGTTGCGACACACGACGCGTCATGCCCTTAGACAAAGCGCCACATGCGATCTTATGCAAGCTCGCCTGCAGTTCTGAACTCGGACATAAATCGTATCGCGATCCTGTTCAACTGCTAAGAATGTGTAGATTTATGTGAATGCGTTCGTACGTTATATGGATGGAGTCACCATACCGTACTTGTAATTGCTGCTTGATTATATAAATAACCAGGATATAATAGAATAACCATACATAAGATGGGAAACTAGGGTATTTAGTGCAATAGATTACTTAAGCTCTTAACTTTTAATACTGTAATACAATAATGCTTATTAATTTAGTTTGTATAGCAGGGCGTCTATTCGGGAACGTCTAAGTGATGCTGCAGCGACCGAGCGAGACTCGCATCTCGCTCTTACGCATTACGCGTCACGCGGAAGAGTGGGATGAGCAATCTCGCTCAAGAGTCCCTACAGCATCACCGCTGAATAATGCGATCCAAATGAGTTATGTTAAGGTAAAGGCACCTATTAACGACCCCATGAAAATCGACACCCATTATCGTGGTGTTTTTAAATACGTGTTTTATTAGCGAACGGCTTGACTGATTAAGAATATTTTTTCACAAAACCAAAGCGTACTTAGTTGACTATTGGATTTACTGGCGCGGGTGCGTATGCATCAACCAAAGAACTTGCAGCTCGTCAATTCCGGCACCGGCGACGCAGGAGCAGCTTATCCCATACAAACACGTTAGACCATACGTAAGTGCTCTCGCATCTTACTTAGCGATTTGCGTATTAAATGTAATAACTAATCTAATGCTATGTTTTTAAAAGATTCATTAAAGTGTCGTTTGCGACTTCGAAATACTATTTTTCTGATATTTTGTTTGGGAATATGTAAAAAATTGAATATAAAATACCTCGGTATTTGGATCCATTTTTCACTGTGGCTCCTAATTCCGAGGTATACCACGGTAATACGTAAATACTTTAGGTTCAGTTGGCATTCTTTTTTAAATTTATTGTCGGTTTAGTATCTAAACTTTTTGTGTTATTGAAATCTTCATCTATCTAAGCAGCTAAAGAGCTATATCCGTGTTAT
Source organism: Tortricodes alternella (assembly GCA_947859335.1). Classification (NCBI taxonomy): domain Eukaryota; kingdom Metazoa; phylum Arthropoda; class Insecta; order Lepidoptera; family Tortricidae; genus Tortricodes; species Tortricodes alternella. The sequence goes on from OX401981.1 coordinate 9,645,334, forward strand.
GAAAAATATACAAGAAGGCCTTAATTTTTGATAAAAACGTAAGCATTATATTAGTGGTTTCTATAGACACCCTTAAATTAATAATTCGTTTAAATATACAGATGAAATCTAAGATTTACTTCCTAGTTTTATGAGTTTGATTTTATAAGCAAATGGAACTATATATTTTCGATTTGTTTTAAAAAAATCACTACTTCTTATCATTTTTATGGGTCGTAATTAGGATTTACAGCACTGTTAATTAAACTTATTACCGATGGTATACACAGATAACCCTCGGTAATAGGATATATGGGAACCTAATTCCGATTTATTCAAGATTAGTAAGAGTCGGAGATAGGTTCCTCTAATATTACCTATTACCGAGTGACAACGTAATGAAATAACCAATTTAGGGTACCGTGGTTCTGATATCTTTGAAATAATCATTATTTTGCTTTTGGTAGGTTTGCTTATCTATCGGAATCTGTTGTTTTTCCTACTTAGCTATACTTTTTATATCAGTGGGACTAAGACTAGGTATATACTATATCTATTTTTTGAGCTCAAATGTTACGGTAAAATCAAATTAAGTTATAGTGTAAAGTCAGTATGTTTTTGATTTTTTATTAATTATTATTAGTTACTTGTAACCAAACATGGCTTTTCGATTTAAATGTTTGATTATTTTAATTTTATTGTTATAATTCTAAAACTATAAGTACCCAAGACAACATTTTTATTGCAATCTTCTAAAAAAAATATATCAAAGAAATGTACGGAACCAAAACTGTCATTAATTCTTACCCTCGGTAATAGGAACCAAATTCGCGGTATTAGGATCACAACCTATCCAATACCACGGTAATAGGGGATTTCGGCATTTTGGCTTTAATAAATATTTAACTATTAGTTACTACCTAGAATTAGACCATAAACCTACAAAATAACAAGTTAAATCTATATACTTTCATTATAAAAATCCTTACTCTCGTTACGCTGTCTTGATACCCTTAATTTTTGGCTCTTACTTGAAAACTTGCTTAACTACCACGGTAATAGGTGCCTTTACCTTATGTTATTGTCCCTTATAAAAAGAAGAAAACGAAAGCTCATACTCGACGGACCGGGATTCACCTTTAGGCTAGCTTTCCATTGGATATTTATTTTCTTTTTTACATATTCGTTATTTCCCTAATTCACTTGTTTACATTTTCGTCTGCGAAACTTTATTGTTTTATCGTTTGCACGAAACCCTAACTTGATTTATGTAAATTCACGCTTTGCCAAGGATGACGCGATTATAAATTTTAATATTGATTATTTTTGTCGTTCCACATAACACTAGTGCATAATTCAACCCAGAAAGTCAAGTTCGGCTATCCTCGAACTCACTACATCAGTTACGCCGGCTACTTATTAACAACTGAGCCGCAAATATAATTCATTGATAATCATATTAAAATTTGATTGAGTCTATTGAAACTATTTCGATAATTTTTGGCAGTGACGTAATTTTTTAACTGAAAGGTTCACAGTATAATTTTTTCCAGGAGAAGCGTTAACCAAGTAGATACTAATCGGATAGAGACGCATTCGCAAGATACAGCTGTACTGGTGTGCAATGATAAGTAAATACGATAATTAATACATAGTCAGTTGAAAGAGTTGGTCACAGTATATTTTAAGATCATTTCAGCCAAATACTTTAGCTATAAGTCATCTCGATGATATTGTTTGATGACATTAGCACTCAAATATATGAACCAAGAAAGTTCCGGCATGCTTATATTTTAAAGTTTTATCACTTTTTGAATTCACTAAAAACTTTCATAATGACAATAATACCAATCTATTGACAACATTACACGTATCAAATAATTAAACTAAATCTCATATTAATAGCGTTTAGTTTTACATCAATTTAAAAAAAAGGAGATGACCTATATTCTATGTAATTATTTTTTCACTAAGGATACCTATTGGTGTAAATTAATATAAAAATGGCCAGAACATGTCGTTTGAAAGAACGACATGCGACTGAAGCGACACATGGATCCTTGGCAGGGATCTAATGATCTAGTGCGTCGACGCGTGCGGCTGGGGGTAACCTAGAATAGTATAAAAGTTACCGCGCACCACCGAACTGTATCACTTGCCGTAGTGGATTTTATATAACAAAATGGCAGCTAAGGTACGGGATTTGATTCAGTATATGATAGTTATTTTTCTAAGTGTAGATCAGTTATTTTATCTCAACATTTTACGACTTTTCCCATGATTTAATTTTATAAAGTCATCGTTGCTCTGCGATATATCTAAAAAATTATATGTCATAAAATTAAAAAGATACTTAAATTGTTATTATACATTTTAATTTTAAGTTTCTTTTTATGGATATTAATAGAAAACATATTTTTTGTCGAACATCAAACGGTATATTTGGTGGTTAAATATGAGCAGTTCTAAATGCAATTCTGATTACTTTTGATATTGACCAACCTAAAATATTATTTAAGATTCCGAACATCCGATTAAAAAACTGAACCCTTATAGGATCACTCTCGTGTCTGTCTGTCTGTTTGACTGTCTATCTGTCTGTCCGTCTGTCACAGCTTATTTATTCTAACATAAAGTGCGCAAATAATTTTGTATCATGTACAACATTTATATACATACATACATACATATTATCACGCCCGAAATCCCTAATGGGGTGGGCAGAGCCACAAGACTACCCGTGGCCACGCTCGATCGATTAGTCCTAAGATGGTATGATGAACATTTATATACACTACACAATTAACATTTACCGTTTTCTTTTCCAGTTTGTAGTATTCCTGTGCGCGGTGGCGACCGCCAGAGCCGGTGGTCTATACGGCGGTCATTACGCCTCACCTTATGCTTCATACGCGTCGTACGCCTCCCCAGTGGCATCATACGCCACAGGCCCCGTGGCGTCTTACGCCGCAGGCCCCGTGGCGTCCTACGCCGCAGCCCCAGTAGCCACATACGCCGCTTCCCCGGTTTACAAGAGCTACGCGGCCCCGGCCCTGTCCGCCTACGCCCACGCACCGGTCAGCTACTCCGCGCCAGTGGCGTACTCAGCACCAGTTGTCAAAGCCGTGGCTCCTGCAGTCTCGTCCGTATCTTCTTACTCGACGCACACTGCCCACACCGCCCCCGTGTACGCTAAGGCAGTCGCTCCCGTGGCTTACGCGGCTCCCGTAACGAGCTACGCCGCGCACGCCCCAGTCGCTTACTCCGCGCCCCTATCATACGCCCAGGCTCCCGTGTCTTACGCCCACGCTCCCGTGGCCACTTACGCCCAAGGACCAGTGGCGACTTACGCCCACGCTGCTCCTGTCGCCACTTACTCAGCGGCCCCTGCGGTGTCTCACGTCTCCTACAACGGCTTGGCTAACTATGGCTGGTGATCACCTTCACGAATGAGTAAATCTAGTTGTTTTTTTATAATTCTGTACAAGTTTTATATATAAATTGAATAAAAAAATGAAAAGACCAATTTAAATACCTTGTTTTTTTTTAACCCAAATATAGGTTGTGTCAATCTCTAGTTACACCCACGTAAGGCAGCACTCTCTTTATGGTAACACTAATCATTGAATAGCACAGAAATGTTGGCAACATTACTGAATACGGCACTTATAAATATACATAGCGAGCAGTTGACGCATACAGCCAATTTGATAAAGTCACCGCCACGATTCCTTTGGTAATTAAGGCCCTTGACACAACGCGCGTTTTGTATCTTGTATTAATTGTAAAAGCGGCAGCATGGGTTCGACAAAAATACGTGCTGACTGCGTGCGAAATTGTCGTCGTGTGTAAAGGCCCTTACTGCCGCACTCAGGGTTTGTTAATTAATCATTAACTTAGTTCACGTTTCAATTTGAATTGTAGGCAAGGTTTGAGTTAATTAACAGCTAAGTGCGTTTGTGAGATGACAAAGTTATTCTCCTTATTACTGAGGAGTGAACTTTTTTATAAACGATCTATCTGATGTGATGTATATTTAATCGAGTTCTTTATTTGACTTGAGAACGTGGGGTTATAAAATCTCTGGTATAAAATATCTTATAAATATTATGCATGTAATCTGGAGATCTAGTTTCCCCGTTCACGTCTCACCACCTACTCATAAAATCACATCGTCAGCTGTTAACTGTAATACTTATGAATTAGCGTAACCGCCAAAATGACAAAATTGAGTTATGGGTATATACAGTTCGACTGCAAATTTTCCATTCTGTCGTTTGGTGACATTCTCGCAAAATCATGGCGGTTACGTTAAAGAACATTAGGTTTTTTTTTTCATTTCACTTCGTTTTTGTGATGTAAGTTATATACATTTTAATGTATTGATCTGATTGACGCAAGGCGAAACAAAGTAGGTTGTATGTTCTGTGAGTTAAGTTATGGTTGTTATTCGTTTGTTTTAAAAAATCTTCAAGTGTCGCATTAGTTTAAAAAAAAAGTAAACGCCATGCCATCTTTAAAACTATGATCGTAAGCTTTATAATATGGTGTCTTTCAATTAACTGGTCTTACCATTTTAAGAAAATTGCTATAAAAATCATTAGAATAGGATAAGAACTATTAACTATAACGTTTGTTGTATGGGAGCCCCCTTAAATATTATTATTTTATTATGTTTTTTAGTATTTGTTGTTATAGCGGTAACAGAAATACATCATCTGTGAAAATTTCAACTATCTAACTATCACGGTTCATGAGATACAGCCTGGAGACAGACGGACAGACGGACAACGGAGCCTTAGTAATAGGGTCCCGTTTCTACCGTTTGGGTACGGAACCCTAATAAGATTTATTCTTATGTTACGGTGCTACTCAGTCAGATAATAAACGATTATCATATTTGAAAAAGGAACAATACATATTATCACGCCCGAAATCCCTAATGGGGTGGGCAGAGCCACAAGACTACTTGTGGCCACGTTCGATTAATTTGTCCTAAGATGGTATGATGAACCGTATGGTGACAGGTGATCAGCCCATCGCCCATACAGATAGTCCACCATGTTGGAGAGGACCCGTCCCTTAGTCGACTTTTACGACATGCCAGGATGATAAGCATCTGCACGCATTCTATGCTATTTCTTCACTCCCAGTGCAGCAGAGGGACTGCTGTGTGTGTTACAAACAAATATTGAAGGGGGGCTCCAATACAACAAACGTGTTTTTTGTTGCTGGTTTATATAGATAATGATACGGAGCCCTTCGTGCGTGAGTCTCACTCGCACTTGGCGGGTTTTCTTTTTACACAAGTTTAGTCACAAACTCATGAAACTCATGAAAAACAATGAATAAACACAGAGCGAAAAGTAGCAGCTGTTGTCAAAGTATGGCCGAACAACAACTTGAGCGGTGTTCTAAGGCCAACTAACTTGCGCGTTATCACTATTTTTTTTAATTCAGCGCCTCTATTCGGGAACGCTCAGTGAATCTGTAGCGATTCGCGAGCGAGATTTCTCATCTCGCTCTTACGCATTACGCGTCGTGCGGAAGAATAGAGGTGCTGCGTCTCTTATTGTCCGAAACGTCTAGAATGTGATTGGTAGATCGACACGCAATGAGGAGCTCTATCCAATGACATTCAAATGTAAAAGCCGCAAATTTTCGACTTGAGTGGTGTTGTTAGATAAGCGCCGATAGGTATTGCTCTTTGTATGAAATATTATCCCAATCTCACGCGAATAAAGTCACGGGCACTGCTAGTTAATAATTTAAAGCCTATGAATGAAAACGCATTATCAAGATGAAATAATTATTTTATTATACACCGTGTTATTAGTATATTCTACAATTACTAAGGAACACAAAGGCGTATAATTAACATTTAGCTTTGCTTATTATATGATTGTGTGTTAAAATTAAAGATAGCATCAAATGTTATGTTTTGTATGCGCGGAACGACCACTTTTTTACGGAACTGAGTTTTATATTGCTGCAAGGTAGTCGGAGATCGGTTTATGTCGGTTATGCACGAGCAAGGTCAAGAAACTGTGTCAAAACATAAACAATGCCACGCCTTTGACTTGAATAGCGCTAGATATTAAATCTGCATGAACGAACCGAACTAAGATTAAACCAAAATTTGATTTAATAAGTAAGCATTGATGAAAATGTCATTTTATTGTTTTTAGGGTTTCGTACCTCAAAAGGAAAAAAGGAACCCTTATAGGATCACTCGTGTGTCTGTCTGTCTGTCTGTCTGTCCGTCTGTCACAGCCAATTTGCTCCGAAACTACTGGACCGATCGAGTTGAAATTTGGTATTCATATGTAAGTTGGTGACCGCAACACGGACGCGTGACGTAAATATATGAATTTTAAACATAGGGGCCACTTTTTAGGGGTATACTAGAAAATTAAAAAAAAAGTTATTTCACCTATATTGTGTGACATATCAAATGAAAGGGCTTATTGTGAGGATCTTAAATATATATTTTTTTGAATTTTAAGTAAAACAGTTTAGAAGTTATTCAGGAAAATAGGCGAAAAATGACCATTCCCCCCCCCTTATTTCCGAAACTACTGGGGCTAAAATTTTGAAAAAAATACAGAAAATAGATCTTTGCCTATAGATTACAGGAAAACCTATAAGAAGTCTATGGTATTTAAGGTAACCTAGTAAATTTCAGATAATCATGTTCGGAACGGAACCCTCTCCACGCGAGTTTAACTCGCACTTGTCCGGTTTTTTTGTATCTGAATTCTCTATTCTTCTTTCTATGTATTTTGTTATTGCGCTTGAAGACGAATTTCAAGTACTGGCTTTACTGTTGTTCCTAACTATATACATATATATCTGTCCTTTAATTTATTATTTTGTTTTCTTTGTTTGTATGCATTAACTTTATTATATTAAGTATATTCACTTAATGGATATGTTTGTCGAAAGCTAACACTTAATTATGTACGTAATTATTTGTCTACCCAATGCGTAAATTTTTTAATCGTCCAAAGTGTATCTGGAACAGATTATTTAAAGGGATAAGTTCAGCCAGATAATAAAGTCTCACCACAAGGGTTCCTTTACCGTACGGAACCCTGAAAAGAACCGTGGTATGTGTGTCTTAGTCACTAAGATCGAGGCCAAAGAGGCTTTAAGAGCATTGTGTCGCTATCACGGCGGCGGTGGCAGGTGCAATGAACGGTTTAAATCATGGTGTCAAGTACAACACTAATGACGCGGTAGGAAAAACAAATTTAAACATAATATTGAGCTTCGGTTTAGAGGCGTTTGTGTATTGCGAATAACAATGGGGAAGATGCATTAAAATCAAAATGGGGTTTAAATGATATAGTATGAAAGTAAATGTAAACAAAAGCATACTACAGAAAAAAGCTAATAATTTTGACTATTCATTTTTATTTAACTAAGGGTCAAAGTTAGTGAAAAATATAAATTGGTTTTTAGTTCTAATTTTAGTTTTTTGGACCAAAACCGACTCCAAAACCCCTCTGAAAAGTAAGAAATAATAGGTAATTGGCTTTCGTAAGTCATTTACCTAGAAATGGGAGATATATTATTGGTTAAGTGAAGTCATAAATTAAATATATCGAAGTCGGTGGCAAGTTGGTGGTTGGTGGTTGGTGGTTGGTGGTGACTAGTCAAGTAAATGAACACAGTAATAAAATAAATTTCACTTAACCAATAATATATCTCCGATTTCTAGGTAAATGACTTACGAAAGCCAATTACCTATTATTTCTTACTTTTCAGAGGGGTTTTGGAGTCGGTTTTTTTATTATTTGTTAAATTATTATTTTGTACCTTATAAAGATAGCTGCTGTCCAGTTTGAATAGGTAGTTTCACGTGGAGATCTACCAAGCGCGAGTTTACCTAGATATACATACAGTCCACTTTAAGTATTTTTTTTTGTGAGTTAGTTGCTAATAAATTGTCATAGAAAGAACACGTCTTTTAACTGAAGAATCCCAGCAAGCAAAAGGCAACCCTATCAAGTCAACATATGGTCCAAATCGAACCGGATTGCTTCACATCGGCGGCCGGCCGACCCAAGCCACGAGAACAAAAGGTTTACCTGAGTTGAGAGATAAGGACGACCCGGCTACCGGTGAAGTGCAAGTTTTAAGTGCAATTACAATTACGCGTTATAACCTTGAGTTCGAGTAATAAATACAATTACGTTATACGCGAATTGTATGAGATTTTAACAAGTTTATTCACGAGTGACATTAAATGTGTTAAATCATAAAACTAAGAACAATATACCTAGTAATTGTTCTATGAACTGAGCCGAGACATTAATAGTATCGGATTACTATTAGTTATCTTGTTATTGCTGGGATATTAAGTGTGTTTATATAGCAACCAAGATGACAGTCGAGATGTTATTTGTGTTACAAAATGATTTTATGGAAAGTTTAGTGAAAGCAGAAAGGAACTATAAAAAAACATCAAAAGACCGAATTAAACAGCCTTATTTAGAAACGAGATTAGGTCTGCTAGATCAACTATTTAAGGAGTTTAAAGACGGTCATAAGAAAATTGTAACGCAAGCCTCGAAAGAAGAGAGAAAACACACATATTTTACCCAGAATGATTATGAGCAGTTTGAAGAACTTTACGTTGACTATAAGACTTCATTAAAGGAAGCGTTACAAGTGTTTATACTACCTGTACGGCAACCACCGACGACGACCATCACAGCGGCCGTTGGGGCCATCGAGAATGATCATTGTGACGTCAGATTACCTCGTATTAACTTACCTACATTTAGTGGCAAATATGAAGAATGGCAGACTTTTTATGATATGTTTTCTTCGTTAATTCATAATAACAAGAATATAACGTCGGTACAAAAACTGCACTATTTAAAAGGTAATTTGTCAGGAGAAGCACAGAACTTATTACGTAACTATTCAACTACAGAAGCAAATTATGATGAGGCCTGGAAACAATTAGTGCGGCGTTATGATAACAAACGATACAATAGTAACGCAATATTGAGAAATTTGTTTTCACTAAAGAAAATACAAACTGAGTCGGCCTACGCAGTGAGGTACCTACTAGATACCACGTCTACGTGTTTGAAGTCGTTACAAAATATGGGCATTAGCACAAGCACATGGGATGTAATTATTGTGTTTTTAGTTGTTTCGAAGTTAGATCCAGAGTCTATAAAACAGTGGGAACAACATATTAATATGTTCACCGATGATTTACCTAACTGGGGACAACTACAAGAATATTTAGAATGCAGATTTAGATCCTTAGAGATGATAGACAATAATGTAGTGCGCCCAACACAACCAGCTAAGCCTGTAATGAAAGCCAAAACATTTCATACAGCAATTGAGAACAAACCAAAGAGTAGCGAGACCGAGTGTGCGATGTGCAATGAGAACCACTTTATTTACCATTGTAAACGATTCGAGCTCTTGACACCAAGGGAGAGGCAAGATTTTGTGCAGAGTAATCGATTGTGTTTCAACTGCCTGTCGCCTACGCATGCAGCAATGAAGTGTAGACAATCAACGAGTTGTAGAAAATGTGGAAGGAGACACCATACTATGCTACATTTTGAGCGAGAGAGTAAAGAGACCAACCAGGTGAGCATGCCAGCGAGTGAGGTTGCAGCGACGTCGTCATCGAGTGAGCCACAACACGAGAGGCCAAGCACATCACGAGGTGACACACACATAACTGCAGCGTTTTCTAGAGGAGAGCTTCAACCTAACAGCGTGCTGTTAGCGACGGCTAGTGTTAAGGTATTTAGTTCAACTGGTTGTAAACAGTCCATAAGGGCTTTACTTGATCAAGGGTCTCAGGCGTCTTTTGTGACTGAGGCTACTGTACAATTATTAGGTCTTAAACGTAAACCAATAAGTGGTTGGGTGTCAGGGCTAGGAGATGGTCGTATGAGGATTAAGTACACGGTTTCACTTTGCGTGGAATCACGCCATTATCCAGAGAGATTCATTTATGTAAATGCATATGTGTTACATTCTTTAACATCATTCCTTCCAGCAGCCAAGCTTAGCGTGCCTGAGTGGACCGAGCTCGAGAACTTGCCTTTAGCTGACCCAAAATATACAACACCAGGTAAGATCGACATTCTACTAGGTGCAGAGGTGTACGGTGAAATATTGCTAGAGGGCTTAATGAAACAATCCAATGGGACTCTGATGGCGCAGAATACTGTATTTGGATGGATTGTATCTGGAAGAACGTCACGAGAAACTGAGGAGCTGGTAAAATATAATGTGACCAGCTTACATGTACAAGTTAAAGAAGATGACTTACTCAGGAAGTTCTGGGAGATGGAAAATGAGCCAGACACGATACAAAAGGAGTTGAGCAAAAGTGAGAAATTATGTGAGGATTTCTTTGACGCTACTACTGTGAGAGATGAGGAAGGACGACTTGTTGTAAGATTACCTTTTACAACGGATGATCCTAAATGTAAATATGGTCATTCTAAAGAGATAGCTATTAAGAGATTAATGGTATTAGAGAGAAAACTATCAAGAGAGCCAAAACTGAGAGCAGAGTATAACAAGGTGTTCGAAGAATACTTGAGCTTAAATCACATGAGAAAAGTCTGCGAAAATGAGTTGGAGAATCCTACTGCAGTCTATCTTCCTCATCATGCCGTGGTGAGAGAGGACAAAGAAACTACAAAAGTTCGAATTGTATTCGACGCTTCGAGTAAAGGTGACAATAATGTGTCATTGAATGATGATCTATTGGTTGGACCAAAGCTACAACAGGATTTAAGGCACATATTAATGAGATGGCGAAACCATAAAGTATGTGTTGTCGCAGACATTGTAAAAATGTACCGAATGGTTCGTGTAGCTGAAGATGACACAGACTATCAAAGAATTGTCTGGAGATTTACGTCAGATGGATCAGAGCAGATTCAACATTACAAACTATTAAGACTGACGTTTGGGACAGCGTGCGCTCCGTACTTGGCCGTCAAGTCCTTACAAAGATTAGCTGAGTTAGAATATGAGAACTATCCATTAGCGGCAAGCATAACGAAACAAGACTTCTACATGGATGATTTGATCACAGGAGCTGACACAGAAATAGAAGCATTAAAAATATACAATGAGATGAATGCGCTGATGACAGTGGGTGGATTCGAACTACAAAAATGGAATAGTAATTCGGAAACATTATTACAAAAAATTGGAAAAGGTGGTGAGCAAGGTGATCATCAGTCTGATTCTATAAAGCTAAACAAAGCAATCAAGGTTCTGGGAGTGAGTTGGAACAGAGAATCAGATAACCTTGAGTATGCGTCAAACTTATCGAGACACAAGGAGCCAGTCACCAAGAGACAAGTTCTGTCTGACATAGCAAGATTATATGACCCTTTAGGATGGATTGCACCTGTAGTAGTCGTGGCCAAGATGTTCATGCAAAAACTGTGGCAATCTGGTCTAAAGTGGGACGAATACTTGACAGAAGACCTGCAGATACAGTGGCTAGCGTATAGAAACGGACTGGAAGATTTAAAACGAGTTAAGATACCGAGATGGTTAAATGTTACTCGAGGCTCTAAGACAGAATTACATGTGTTTGCAGACGCTTCAAGGTCAGCTTTTGCAGCCGCAGTGTACGCTCGAGTAATAGACGAAGAAGACCAAGTACACGTACACCTCGTGACGGCAAAAACCAAGGTGGCACCAATGGAAAAGGAAATTTCCATTCCCAGACTTGAGTTGTGTGGTGCTACCTTGGCAGCTAAACTCATTTGTGAAGTTTCACAGGTGATGGAGATACCCAAGGAGAACTTGTACGGCTGGACAGATTCCACCAACGTTTTGGCATGGATTAAAGGAGGTTCTAGTCGTTGGACTACCTTTGTAAGTAATCGGGTGTCTACGATATTAAATATATTGGATTACGAGCAGTGGAGTCATGTATCTACAGAGTTAAATCCTGCAGACTGTGCTTCGCGAGGCCTGCCACCAAAGGACTTGTTAGTTCATCCATTATGGTGGCAAGGACCACAGTGGCTTGCAGATACCAAAATTGAGACAGGTTTCACGGACGTTGAAGATACACATGAAGAGGAAAGAATCAAATGTTTGACCGTTGTATCAAATATGGGCGAGGAAGAAGTTTGGTCGAGGTTTTCGTGCTTGTCAAAAATGCTAAACGTGTTGTCATATTGCAGAAGAATTTTGAGGTTAAATCTGCCGAAAAGCGAGCGACCAAATTTACCCAAATTTGTTACACCGGATGAAACAAATGAGACTTTACTGGCATGTATCGAGCAAGTTCAAGAACGTGAATTTGAGAATGAGATAAAACAATTAAAGAAAGGAGGATGTGTGCCTAAGAGGAGTAACCTACGCACTCTTTGTCCGTTTGTAGACAAAAAGGGGACATTAAGAGTTGCAGGGCGTATAACACACTCGGATGCAAGTTATGACACGAGACATCCAATAATAATGCCGGCTAAACACCATTTAACCAGGCTCATTATTGTTGATGCTCATCATCGAACATTGCACGGAGGTCCGCAGACTATGCTGAACTTTTTAAGAGCTAAGTATTGGATAATACAGGTCAAGGAGCGTGTAAGGAAAGTTTACAGAGAATGTGTTATTTGTTTGAGATACTCGACAAAGAAGACGAATCCATTAATGGGTCTTCTACCTGAGGCGAGACTGAAGCCTAGTAAACCATTCAAGTCCACTGGTGTGGACTACTGTGGCCCTGTAAATATAAGATTTTCACCAGGCAGAGGAGCGAAATCTTACAAAGGCTATATTTGTCTTTTCGTCTGCATGGTGACACGAGCAGTTCATCTCGAAGCAGTTACTGACTTAACTGCTAAGGGATTCATTGCAGCCTTCAGACGTTTTACTGCTCGAAGAGGTCATTGTCAAGACCTATTTAGCGATAATGGCACTAATTTTACAGGTGCCGATAGAGAGATGAAAGAAATGTTCAACAGTGCTAAGTCGTCACTACCTGATGAAATAGCAGCGTTGCTTACATTAGAACGTACCACGTGGCATTTTATACCTCCACACGCACCAAATTTCGGAGGTTTATGGGAAGCGGGCGTGCGTAGTACAAAGACACATTTGCGCAAAGTAGTTGGGAGCAGTACACTTACTTATGAGGAGATGGCGACAGTCCTGGCGCAGGTGGAAGCGTGTTTGAATTCGCGACCGTTAACATTATTGAGTGCCGATCCAAACGACCCTCTCCCCCTGACACCAGGTCACTTTCTGGTGGGTGAACCATTGTTAAATATTGCTGATGATGATTATACAAAGTACAATGTACAAGGTGTAGACAGATGGCGCTTAACGCAAAAAATTGTAAGTGATTTTTGGAATAGGTGGTACAAAGAGTACTTAGTTAATTTAAATCAAAGGTTTAAATGGAATACTAAATGTACTGAGCCTGAAATTGATGATATTGTCATTTTAAAAGAGGATAATGTTCCTCCCGCTAAATGGATTTTAGGTAAAATCATTCAAAAACATACTGGTACTGATAACATAACTCGAGTTGTATCTGTTAAATGTAAATCAGGAGTATTCAAGCGTCCAGTAAGTAAACTGTGTGTCATAACCAAATGATTTTACTTTGCATTTTAGATTTAAGTTTACTTTACATTATTCATTTGTTTTTCGAGATCTCATCATAAATTGCTACCTATCTATATGAAAGTAAAAATAAGTAGAAACAAATGATATCTTGTAACCATTGTTTGTACTAGCATCTACAACATTATGTACACTTTATGTATCCAAGTTAAGATGTTATGTTAGTGAGTAATACATATCACGGTGGGCGGCTTAACCATACCTGTTAGCCGGACACTAACTTATTTTTGTGATTTCGCTATCTTATTGTTTACGGCATTAATGTAATGTTGTTAAGAGTTTTCTTTTTGGTAGAATTATAAGTTAAGAACTATGTTCTTGGTGGGCGGAATGTCCAGTTTGAATAGGTAGTTTCACGTGGAGATCTACCAAGCGCGAGTTTACCTAGATATACATACAGTCCACTTTAAGTATTTTTTTTTGTGAGTTAGTTGCTAATAAATTGTCATAGAAAGAACACGTCTTTTAACTGAAGAATCCCAGCAAGCAAAAGGCAACCCTATCAAGTCAACAGCTGCTGTGACGTGTTTTTGCGAGTGGTATGAATAGTGACTTTTCAAAGCTTCGTAACTCATAAAATAAACAACATAATAATGTTTAGCGCACACATATTGATTTCTATTATTCAGCATTTTGCAATACAAGATGAAAAAAAAAATTCATCTTCCCTATTCACACATTACAGTGACATATAAAAACCGGTCAAATGCGATTCTGACTCGAGCGCCGAGTGTCCCGTACTTACCTATGAAAACCGATGCAATTTTTTTAATAGGGACCCAAAACATTAAAAAAGTAGTATTTAAAAACGACTTAAAAACTACTTATGAAATAAAGCAATAAATAACCTGCAAGCTCCTATCTCTATGTAAACGTCAACACGATTTTGCAAAGGTTATTCCGTTTTATTTTATTTCTCGTAAACTATAAATATTTGGAACTTCATTTTATTTTTCCTGTGAAATATGACTAAGCTTCTCTTTGCATGTTAAATTTGAGATTTTTGGCTTCGCAAATTTCTAAGATAAGAGAGGAAGAAGATCGTTTTTTACATGTTTTTGAAATAAATAATAAGAATAAATCGACAAAAAATTTGAAATGCTTTATGTTCATAGCATTATTACTAATTAAAATAAATGTGACATACAGACAGACAGACAATGAAGTCTCACCATAAGGGTTATTTTTTACCTTTTAGGTACGGAAGCCTAAACATATTGTGACATTATAGGCTTGGATTTACCAATCGTTGTAATGCACCATAATTACACAACCTCTTGTCAATTCAGTAGGTTTTATTTGTATTTGAAATAAGTATCAGCTGAATATTAAAAAAAATGTGCTACTTGGAGTAATTTTTTGGTTAATATATTAAACTCGTGCTTAATATAACTTATATTTTAAAGATTATTTATACTTTAAAGATATTTTTTTTATTACAAATGACACTTTGAAATAGATTTAAGAGCATTATGCCAAAAGAACCCCAAAGATGGAATAATGAAATCTTTACAAAATTATTCAATACACTTTACAATTATAAAGTACCTAGGGCAATACTTAAAGATGGTCTTCTAAATAATATACTTAATGGAGAATTATGCGTCTGACACAAATAACACAATGAACTAAACCTGCATTATGCAGCTCCTTTTATCCTTACCCTGTTACTTTTAAGTCATTGTTATGTTACCTAAATATGCCCGACTCGCTAAAAGGAGGCTATAATCAGGTTTTTTATTATTCCAATTAAAATGTTGTTTCCTTACGGCCCGAGTTCATTCCACTTCTTTGTGTGAATGAAACATTTTTACCTTCATTATTTTCTCACACTATTAAAATTAAATATCAATTTGGCAGTGACGATGTCGCAATCGGACCACTTAGCTCACAGCTAGAGCCTTGGCAGAGGCTACGATTATTTCCGTCATAGTTACATATATAAGCATATATTTTTTGACGAAGAAGCATTCCAAGTAAACCAACCAGAGAAACAACAACATGATCGGAAAGGTGAGAACTAGCAAATAAATATTAATTCGAGAGAAAAAGGATAAGACCTTATACACCCTTGGATACAAGTGACATTTATTTATGTAAGATCAAATAAAAATAAAGGCTTATAGTATTACCAAAGCACCTATATTACTATCTATCAAAACTAAAGTTAACATTAGTTTAATCCGAAAATTTATAACCCTACTAAAAATTCATACTTACATGACATGACATTATAACCGCCTTTGGCTTCAATTTATTCATGGTGATGGCAGATATTATCACTTCTCACAAGAACTTATAGATTACTTTCTAGAATGATATTTTGACTGAACAGTTGAAACGCTCTAAAATTGATCCATTTAAATTAAACCTTAACAAAGTCCAATATTTTATTTACAGTTCAGCCTCCTCGTCTGCCTTTTTGGCCTCGCCAGCGCTGGTAACCTGTACGGAGGAGGCCTCGGTTACAGCTCGCTCGGCTCTGGTTCCCTTGGCTACGGGGGTGGCTACGGCGGCTATGGCTACAGCGGCCTTGGCTACGGAGGCCACGCCATCTCTCCTTACTCCTACTCCGCGCCCATCATAACGAAGACAGTCGCTCCGATCGCCTACGCTCACGCCCCAGCTGTTTCTTCTGTCTCGCAGTACAGCTACCATGGATCCCCCATTGTGAAGTCCTACGCTGCCCCACTGGCCTACTCTTCCTACGGTCTTGGACATTCTGCTTACGCCCCGGCCCTATCATATGGAGGATACGGTCACGGCAGTTACGGTCACGGCAGTTACGGTCACAGTGGTTACGGTCACAGCGCCTACGGCTACGGTGCCAGCGGCCACGGTGGTTACGGATGGTGAACTTTAGAAAAAGTGTAAATTATTTAAACAAAATTAATAAAACGACATACGAACAATTGTATTTCATTTCATTTTTGGGCCTTTGGATCATTTCAGGCACATAAGCCTAAGATTCGACATTTTGTAAATTTTGATTATTAGAACACTTACGGTCACACTTTTTTCTACACTTAACTTTTATGAAAAGTGCTCGGAATCCTAAAAAAAAAAGTTCTTACAAAATTCAGTCGGAAAATGAAGCTTTGAAATGAGATTATGCCAAAAACTTTACGTGGTATGTGTTGTGCGTATGTTGATACGTCCGTCATTAAATTACATCGTATTTAATAGGCCTTTATTTGTCCTACTGTCGGGTCCAAGCCAACTCTCGGGCCATCTACGCACAGGCAGGTAGCTTGATTAGCGTCTAGAGCCTTAGCTATAAACAAACGTTCTGGATTTCTCGGCACCGGCTGCACTGCGCGCCTGGCACCTTCAATAGCCATCTGACTCGCTAAGCTCTAGGCGCTAAGCAAGCCACCTACCTGTGCGGCCTTATGGGCTTATTACACCTTCCTTAATTTAATCACTTACGAGAGGGACACCGCAATACGTTAAATACGTATGGATATATCTCAAACACATTCCAACGTATTGCGGCGTCCCTCTCGTAAGTGACTAAATTTATGAAGGTGTAATAAGCTCATTAGCATCAGGTCTAGTATAGATTAGAAGTTTCACACACATCGGTAAATAACTTGGGACACAGCTTTTCGCATGATTTTTTTCTTCAACGTAAAGTTAGCGGTAAATATCGAATTTAAATCGGGCATACGTTCAACTCAAAGAGAAGGGAAGTAGGTTATCTTTATACAAACGCACCGCACCGCCGCACGCACACTTAATAAATCTCGACCCGTTTCCCCTTACTAAACGGGTCGAGATTTGTTTAAGTGTGCGTGCAGCGACGCATAGATACTTTGGCGCACACATACAAGCCGCGCGCGGTGCGTTTGTATGAAGATAACTTACTTCTTTCTCTTTATACTATGCCACGTCCCTCCAATCGAGAAGCGCACGACTTACTATAAAGTTACCTACTAGATATTAACAGTGTAATATCTTAGAAATTAAACTTGTGATGAGAGTTTATTTATTGATTCAGAATTGAATATAAGCTATTTATTTTGTAACAACAACAATATCCAGTCTTTAATTAAATCTAATGATTAAAAAGTTTACTTACATGGTTGTTTATTGTTTCAAAAATGGACGTAATGATTTTACGATCTTACGTTTGTACACACTATATATTTTGTCTAAATTTCCCATTTGTTTCATTATGGTATTAAAAATAAAGCTTAACTGATATTAAACTTAATAATAATATCAATTGATTTTCGAATAACTATGACGGCTATAACATAAAAAAGATCAAATTAACTAATACTAGTTGATCTTTAGTCACATTCCAAATGTTTTGACTGAAGGTTCAACTTACGCAGGCTGTATCGATATTAGTCACTTCGAATGACCACGGGACCTTGATTTTGGTCACGGTTCGATACGTGTATAACCAAACCACTCGATTTTTTATAAAAACGCGCACTTTTGTTGTACAAATATTTCATTGACTACAATCAATTTCCTGACAAAAAAACGATATGCAGCGAAGCAAGCGAAGGATGTATGTATTTATAATGTGTAATGGGGGTATAGCAAGGGTTATATGACCCTCAGAGGGCTTAGCACACTAACTTTTATCGCGCATATAAAGCATTCATCCCTTTCGCACCCGCATATTAGTTAAATAGTGACAGATGCTTTATGTGCGTGATAAAAACTAGCGTGCTAGGCACTCAGTATACAAAACTACGCGTCGCCATAACCGACATCGAACTCCATGACTACATGTGGCACGCGCTCATTTTGTTGCTATTTCACCTAGAACAAGACTAAGCGCTACCAAAGTGAGAACATACCATTACTTGTTATTGGTCCAACATGCATGCTAAATTGGAATACATAGGGGCGTTTGATGTCCTTGAACGAGTGCCTCTGTCACTTTGGCACTCAGGCATGGTTGCCGCTGGAGTATAGTAAGTCTGACTGTTCACTAGAAATACGCAAGAAAGATAAACTGTGAGCCAATAGGAATCCACGCATTACAAATTTTAGTGTTTCACTCACCGGTGTGAAGACTCACCAGATAAGTAAAGAACCAGTTTGTGCTAGTATAAAACTCCTCGTCGAGCGTTTGCCAGCAAGTTAGAGAAACATAACTCTAAGCATGAACAAATAAACTGAACTATTCGACATTGCTTAAGCGTTATCGCAAATTATTTTGCCCCGTAGCTCGTGGTAGCTCTTATTAACTTAACAACACAGGCGACCGCATCGTAAAAATTCCAAACGAGATATCGTTTACGTAATGCCGTAAGAGCGGGATGCGAATCTTGCTCACGAGTCGCTACAATATCACTTAGAAGTTCCCGAATAGACGCCCTGATCATATTGGGTGTATTTTTCTCGCACATGGCATACCTTCCTCGCATTACTTTGGTGGACAGCCGGCCTAAGAACGTGTGTGGACTGAACCAGGTTTCCAATTATTGTGCCTTTATAGAGATGAAGCCGTATTCGAGAAATACATACTTAAACTTTTTTTTGCCACATCTCTAATATGTGTCGGTAGTGTACCCCTATTGACGCAAAATTGGGGGCACGTATACTCCGATGTACCTGATTGAACGAATGATTTAAAATTTGTTTAAGTAGAAAATATTGACCTGTTAATAAGTCATTATGTGTGTGGTATTAACGATATAATTGCTGTTATACCATAGAATACTCAGTCTTTCATGTATTTATATATTTATGAATCTTCAGAAACTATTTATTTAACACCTGGGTCATACTTGACCGAATCAGGTATTGTTGTAGGCGTCACTCATGCGTTACAAAAGAAGTGGCCAAAATGTAAACAGACTCTATCAGTGGGGTCGTTGGGGTCAATTACCTTTGAAGCAGTTTATCGGGAACAGCAAGTAGCAAAGAGAGGATTACATCGAAAACCAATACTTTGCTCAGGGCCTTTAATGCTGATTACACTAAAAAAACTGAGACTGAGAAGCTGAGAGAATTCGGAAATTACTATTTTCACACGGTATCGTGTTAAGGACAGGCTTTAATAGTAGTTTATGCAACGGTTGCATAATAATAGGCCTTAAAACACTAGTGCGGTTTTCATGAAACGAGCCGACAGGCGAGTTTCATAATAAGATCGCACGTGTGTTTTAAGGCCAAATTATGCAGAGTTGCATACATAACTTTATCGACACACATATTATAAATCCTCCATGATGGGTTCAGAAACAATATTTTCTGGCAACAAGTTATTTGTTGCAATCGTGGCTGCATATTTCCGATATCCGGCGCATTTTCACATCACACACACTCCGAGAAGACTACTTACTATTCATATTTTCAACTAAAATGTAAATTACAAACAACTTTTTCTATTCAATTCAACAACAATTCTACTTTCGTTCAGCAAAACGTCAACATGGCGGCAAATACGATCTTCCGTCAAGACCATTTTTTTTTTAAATCATAGACAAACGGATGAACTCTCTATTCTCACGTCATTCGAGATCAAATATTGTGCAGTTTATATTAAAAAAACATACTGAATTGACGTTTCGTATCAATAACTTTTTAATATCTATGGATACTAGAATAGAGACCCACTTGAGTTTTGACAGCTGTTCCAAATTTAATCTCATTTCTTTACTAAAAACGATGAAGAAGTCATGTTATTTCTTTATCGCAGCACTGGTTTTTCCTAATTGGTTGTCAAAATGGTGGTCATTTCATATGGTTTTTGATTAACCAATGGAGGTTTTATGATATGGGTGTAGATAAAATAAATTATATTACTTTACATTGAATCAAATTTTTCCTGTTGATACAGAGACGTTTGATGGTCACGGTTATTTTGGAAGGGAGTCTATTGCATCGCATAATTATTTATTTTTTCCGCTTTGTGTAATGTTGAACATGATTTTAATTGTGCTAGAACAATATTTTTCCAGGATTTCATAAATCCACATCGTTTAGATAACTACGGTTAAGTAACGTTTGTTTTTTTTTTTTTAATCAGAATTGTGCGAAACATTGCACATCGCAATCGCAATTCAATATAGACCCATGAGCATTATATATTTTCAGCAACTTTGTTAGGTATTTCAAAATTATAGAAACTGACAAACCTGTGGCTTATTTCACAAACGCGACAGGTGCTGACAATCCGGAAACAATTGTCGTTTTTTCCATACAAAACGACATACAGTCGACAAATAATGTCAGGTTATCAGCAGCTGTCACGTTTGTGAAATAGGTCACTGCTGAAAACCAACAAAAAACATATCTTTTTTACGGTTGAATACAATACTGCTGTAGGAATTATATACACCCAACCCAATTTACGTTCTATCTAGTGGAAATAAAAGATTGTTATAAGCAACGTGCAAGGTCCGTCAAGCATTTTATGTATAGCGCCGGTTTTTTTTATTAACAGTGATTGTGAACATTACTACATTAAAAACTATAAATCATTCAAGGTTTGCTTATTTTAGAGAATTATCAAGATTCTAATTGGTAAACATTTCTAGGATTCATTTGTAGAAGATATCACGTGCTCATTTACGAAACAATTCATATTACACATGCACATACATAGCATCACGCCCGAAATCCCTAATAGGGCGGGCAGAGCCACAAGACTTGTGGCCACGTTCGATTAATTAGTCCTAAGATGGTATGATGCACCGTATGGTGACAGGTGATCAGCCCATCGCCCATACAGATAGTCCACCATGTTGGAGAGGACCCGTCCCTTAGTCGATTTTTACGACATGCCAGGATGATAAGCGTCTGCACGCATTCTATGCTATTTCTTCACTCCAGTGCAGCAGAGGAGGAATTCATATTATAGTACATTGTGCATATAGGGCCGTAAGAAGGGGATAACTAACGAGAGTCTGTTAGAAGCCCGACGCCGATAGGCGAGGGCTTTTATGACTCGAGTTTGTTATCCCCTTACTGCCCGTGATACACACAATGTTTTTCATCACATTTGCGAGAAAATGAAATAAAAATTAGACAAAAAAAAGTATATATATTAATTTTATTTCCATTTTACATCGTGAATTACCATCAGGTGGGTGTTCATAAACTGAGCGTACGTTGCGACCAGCGCGGGGCAGCTCCGCCGGCTTGCGGTCGCGCGCGCCGCCGGCTGCGGCTCCCGAGCAGCTCCGCCGACCTGGCGCACTTAACTGCCCGCGGGAGTTCGAAACCATAGAAAATCCATAACTCCCTGGGGAGTTATGGATTTTGTATGGTTTATAACTCCCGCTGACGGCGGGGCCCGTAGAGGAGCTAAATCGGCCATAGCTGCTCTATACGCCTGTTTATAATAACACCCTTTCCGAGCAAGTGTGATGAAAACGTAATTATATTATTCAACAGTCGCATATTTTCAAGTCGAACTCGCAGCTAGCTGCAAAAAATGTAATCACGTTACGGTCCGCTTAGTAGAATAGAGCCTTGGCAAAGAATGCTTTATATCCTACCTTTTTCATATAAAAGCCAGCAAACAATAGCTGGAAAACATTCAAATCATCACTTTTGAAGAAACAACAACAAAATGTTCGCTAAGGTAAAACATTTTAAAATTTTCTTTTGTTATAACGATTTATTATTTAGTCGTATCCAATTTAACAGTCATACATATCAATTTGCTTTAAATTTTAATATTTTTCAGATTGCCCTGATCGCCGCCTGCCTCTTCGGCTTCGCCCGTGCTGGAGGGCTGTACAGCTCCGGTCTTGGCTACGCTGGTCACGGCTCGGCCCTCGGCTATGGATCAGGACTCGGCTACGGTGGCTACGGCTCTAACCTCGGCTACGGTGGCTACGGATCTGGGCTCGGTTACGCTGGCTACGGTGGATATGGCTCTGGATTGGGATACGGTGGCTACGCGGGCAGCGGTCTCGGCCATGCCACTTCCCATGTGTCTGTAGTCAAGAGTGTTGATCCTTCTTATGGTCACTCTGGATTGGCTTATGGTGCCTCGCCTCTTGCCTATGCTGGCCCTGCGACGTCATACGCTAACCAATACAGTGTACACTCCTCTCCTGCCCTGAATGGATACGGCTCGTACGGTGCTGGTTACGCTGGTTACGGCGGCTACGGCCATGGTGGCTACGGTCATGGTGCCTACGGTCATGGTGCCCACGGCGGCTGGTAGATCATTCAAACACGAAAATGTTTAACCTAGACCAAAATGAATTATGTACTCCTTATATATTGAAATAAAATAAAATATTTTGTTCTTATTCTTTGTATTTTTTTTCAATCAGGTAATTTGTTCATCTATTGTTTTAATAAACTTACCTACAAAACAGAAAGAAATGAAAGAAATATGCATGGGGCTCTTTCAAATCTGACACAATTATATGAATCAAATAATATTAGGTACATACATACCTACCTACCTATAACACAATAAAAACAAATACTTGAAATACACAGAGCTTTACTCACGATATATTCTCAGAAATAGTCCGACATGTTTCGAACTGGTATGGAGTCCTTCTTCAGGGCCGAAGGCCTTCTTTAAAGCCGTGTGTATTTCAAATATTCATAATGTCTCACGAAAGTTTTAATTTGACTACAATGAAACAAATAATTAATATTGATAATAATCACAGCATAAACTTATAAACAATTGTAATTTAGTAAATTCGTGGAAAATAAAGCAATCAGAACATTATATCTGGTATCTTTACCTCGAAGTAAACCAGTCGGTAAGTAGGCCAAAAAACCGTGAAGCCCTTGATATCCAGGAAGCAAACAAAGTAATATGATAAAATTGTGCTTTAGGTATTATATCATAATATACTTAAGGATGTATACCCAATATTTCGATTTGTATATTTTTCGCTGAAATTGAATAGTCGTTTCGCATAAAGAATAAAACCACTTTACCGTTATTTTAAAGGAGATAAATGACTTTTAAAATTACATGTGTTATGTGCTGTGCCTGTGTTATTTGTACCGGAAGTTGATTAAATAACAAGAAAAAGCGAAAAATGTTTCTGTGCCATAGTACTTTTATAATTAGAAAATGTATTTTCTATATCTTTGTACTCTCCTCGATTATATGATGAAATAAAAATGTCGTTACCGTTGTTCCCACGGAAATATTCTTGATTGAATTTCCATGTGTCCGGACAGTTTCAAATACTACATATTGATTGGTTATGACTCGAGTAATCAAATTAGGTTTTGATTTTATTTCACATACTAAATAATTATTAATAATCACACAATTTTTATATTTTAAATCATTATTCGCACGAAATTACTCATTGCTGTTATTTGGTGCAAATGAAACAAAACTTGAAAAATAATATTGATGTACTGCGGATTTGACGTGGTACACATCCTTAAGTACAATTTATATCGTCGTCGATCTTCGACTTCCGAAAAGGATTTCCTTATGGATCCAAAATGTATGGTACACATAAAACACTTGCGTAAATTTAAAAATTGATCTGGGTGGAGCCTCACCTTGACTTTGTAAACACCGACGATGCAATGTGATTAATACCTGTTCGCCGATACTCGTATAAAAGCGAAAGCAATTGCTCCGAAATGTATTCCAACACGAACATCGCTCATACAAACATGTACGCCAAGGTACGCATACGATTTTTTTATTAATTCAACTTTTCAGTTTGATAATGAATCAATTAGCGGACTCTTTTATTTTAGTCTATATTAATAATAACGTCGTCGAAGCCATGTGTAGCCTCTAGTTCAACAACAATCATTAGAAAAATAAAGATACCCGCGTTCGGATTCAAACCCAAGGATGTTTAACTTATTGTGCTAAGTTAAGTAGTCACTCAACCGAGGCGACGAGTTTTTCTATGAGGTTATCGCAAAGCTTAACAACTTTTTTCGTTAGTTCCATCACTTCTATTCTTGAATAAACAGAGTTGCAGATAGTTGCCATATGTGTGTGCATTGGGACTCATATAAACAGATAATGTACTTCTTAAAAAGAGTTTAACATTTTTTTCCTCTTTCAGCTGATAATAGTTTTGTGCGCGGCGGGCATCGCCTCCGCCGGCAACCTCCTGCACGCGGCGCCCGTGTCGTACGCCGCGCCCGCCACCCTGTCGTACGCGACGCACACGGCGCACGCTGCTCCCGTGGCTTACGCCGCCGGCCCCGTTGCACACTACGCTGCCGGCCCCGTCGAGCACTACGCTGCCGGCCCCGTCGCGCACTACGCCGCCGCACCCGTCGTCAAGTCCGTCGCACCCGCCGTCTCCTACCAGTCCATCTCGACGCACTCCGCTCCCGTGGCCTATGCCAACACCTACGCCAACACGTACGCCGCACCCGCCGTGCACGCCTACCATGCTGGTCCCGCTGTGGCTACTTACGCCACTTCCCCAGTTGTGACTAAGGCTGTCGCTCCTGCAGTGTACTCTTCTTACTCCCACTCTGCGCCCGTGGCATACGCCGCCGCAGCTCCCGTAGTCGCTAAGACGTACGCCCCTGCAGTTTCTACCTACCACTCTGCCCCTGCGGTTTCCACCTACCATTCTGCTCCCGTCGCGTACGCCGCCGGCCCTGTGGTCACTAAGAGCTACGCTGCGCCCGCCGTGCATGCCTACCATTCTGCCCCCGCTGTGGCGACGTACGCCGCCGCTCCCGTCGTTAAGAGCGCTGTGGCTTACTCCGCTGCTCCCGCTGTGTCTCACGTCTCCTACTCTGGTCTTTACGGTAACTACGGCTGGTAAATAATACCCCTTGTTTTGTTAAAATATTTATTTTTTTAATTTTCTACGATGCCTGTAAATACGGAAATATAAAAAGTGAAAAAATACTTTTATTTCATTCATATGCAGACTGCCTCCCAAAGTTACCCTTACTGGGCTACATATTTACGTACGCCCATTCCCAATATTTAATCAGTGAAAAGATTTCCCTACTACGAATTACAAATTGAGTTATTTTGTATGCGGCAAATGTAAAATTTTAACCTACTACTGGTTAAAATTTTACATTTGCCGCACCCGACCAAATCTATCCGCCGATTGTATATTGGCAATGGCCATAAGCAAATGTGTTGAGTTTTGCTTCATAAGAATAAACCTCGACTGCGCCTAACGCAATGAACCTAGCAGATAGGTACGTGCTCTTATTCATCATTCTTATCTGATAGGAATACTATGATTTGATTTGAAGCTATCTATCTGTGGTTCAGGGATCTCCGCTTACTAAGAAGTCAAAACGTGTAATAATTTATTAAGTATTATTAAACAAAAGAACCTAGTCAATTTGTACCTTCGACTCGTTAATAATTCGGCCCCTTAATAATGTCACAGCTAAAACATGTGGTTGCTTCCTCGTATACGGATATGTTAATCAAACTATAATTTAAATCAAATCAAGGCATGAATTGTAATCGTGTTGTACATTTAAAAAAAAGTTTAACCAGTCCAAAGAAAACTTATTACAAAATAATTTGCTTACATTATATAATCACAAGCTGAATTTGAATTCGAATCCGAAAATCTGTTTTGATATAAACAAACTAAAACTACTATAATACCATACAACCATATATCGCTGCTTTAGTTGGATAGTGGCACAACTCGAAATTAAAGTCTATTCTTTTAAAATCCTTAATACTATTCAATTAAAGTCTCTAATCGGAGAGCATTTAAGTTTGAGTTGTGTCACCGTTCTACTAAAGCAGCGATATGGGCATTGAGAAATACAAACTGGCGGGCTAGAAAATAAATACGTCATCCTAGCGAACCATAAAGAACATCAACGCGGCGACGATCCCTTTGATAAATCACATTGAAATGAAACCAAAATCGAGATGTAATAAATAACGGAACAGATTCCCGATTTATTTCTTCCGATCGTATTTCTGACCTAGCCTTTCAGTTTATTTCCTCGGCCTCAATATTGTAGTAACTCGTTTAGCTTATAAAATCATAATTTAGATTAGAAATAAGCACGGTTTTACTCACGATTTATTGACAGAAATAGTCCGACATGTTTCGGACTCATATGGATTTCCGTGCTTATTTCTAGTCTTAGTAATGTCTCACGAAAGTTTTAATCTGACTATAATTTAGATTGTTTGTTTTTGTTCGAGTATGTGTTACCCTGTTATTAAAAAATAATCTGTTTTTAAACGAATAAATTTGGACGTGATGGCTCAATTACATTGATCCGGCCACCTGATACGACTGAGTTATCGTACGACCAAGCTGGACTGGTGTAAAGAAAACCTCAGTTGGCCAGAATCTATAAAGGCCGGGTTTTATAAAGATCCGTTGGATCAAATTTCGGTGACCAATGTCAAAGGTTATACTAATTTAAATGACATTTGGTCTAATGGACTTTTATAAAACTCTGGCCTAAGTGGCCGTACGGTCTACGCCTCTATATTGGAACGTCCAAGCGATATTGTCGCGGTTCACTAGCGAGATTCGCATCCCACTGTTAAGCATTACGCATCGTGCGGAAGAGTGGGATGAGAATCACGCTAGCGCGTCGCTATAATTTCGCTTTGACGTTCCCGAATAGAGGTGCAGATCGTACTAGGCCGTATGAGTCGGCCTTACTATTATTTAGACGATGTCAGTCGGCCGGATCGGTTCGAAAATGAAACTGGCCAGACTAATGTAATTGAGCAATTACAGAATGAGTTGCGTTCGTAAAAGGAAGTTCGTATTATAATAATTATCATACCAAAGAAGAAGCCTGCCTAGAAGCCGATTCCTGGCGGCTTTACCCAGCTACAAAGCTACGACTAGCTGTCAGTGAAGTCTACGTTACTCTAACTAAATGTCAGACTCGCACGTACGGTTCTAATTCTTCCGGCTTCTCTTAGGAAATATTTGACGCTTCGCCACTGAAAGATAGCATGTTATTTAATCACACAGATTCGAGATTTGAAAAAAAAAACTTGTGGAAACTTAAATAAATAGTTCTATGTTTTAAATAAAAGTATCAGTAAATGAAACTTGTTTGCGTATGCAATTTACTATTACAGAATCCAAAAGTACTCTTGATTTTCGTCGGGCAGCGGTACATAGGAACAATTAGGATAGTTTTTTTGAGAATTCAGCGTCATAGGTATCAATGCACTTTAGTTACTTAACCTCGTCGCTTTAACTCCTTTGACAAGAATGAAAGTTAGCCTTCACGTGTTGTTTAAAATTAACGAATTTTGATGTTACTGACTTTTAACACATTTTCCCTCTTCTATTTCACGCTTTTAGGGGTGGATTTTCTTTTAAAAATGTAGCCCAGATCCTACCCCAGGGCTCGAACTATATCCATACCAAAATCAAAATCGGTTTAGCGGTTTAGCTATGAAAGTGAACAGACAGACAGACAGATAGACCTTGGGATGGACCTGTCGTCCAATATGAACTTCGGCAGTTATATAGAGTCAATGGCTAAAACTGCAGCCAGGAAACTTGGCATCCTTTCCAAGGTCAGGCGGTACTTCACCTCGGGACAGCTGCTACAGTTATACCAAGCACAAGTCCGGTCGTGTATGGAGTACTGTGCCACCTATGGGATGGATCAACGAAATACCAACTAGCCACCTTAGATTCTGTATAGAAAAACGTACCAAGAAGCTCATCGGTGACTCGGAATTAGTTGAGGCGAAACTGCAGAGCCTTGAACACTGCCGCAAAGTTGCCTGCTTATCGATATTCTACAAGATATATCACGGAGAGTGTGCGATGGTATTACATGACCTAATTCCGCCATCCCCATTCCTTCATCGGGGGACTAGGCGTGGGCTAGGATTCCATCCCTATGTTGTGGATGTTCCAAGAATTCGCACTAAGCGGTACGCTTCAACATTCATTTGGCGAACGGCTAAGGAGTGGAATTCCCTGCCTGCAGATTTGTGCCCAGAACACTACAACTTGGGTCTCTTCAAGGAGAGAGTGAATAGGCATTATCTAGGTGTGCTGTGCATGCTCCATCGTCGACCTCATCATCACTTTCCATCAGGTGAGATAGAGGTCAAATGCACAGCTATCTTCTATAAAAAATAAAAGATAATATTATATAGGTACAGTTACTTTTGAATTTATAATATTTGTATGGATAGGTTAATAACTCATGAATTTCATGTAAGGTGGGATGATTGATAAATTATCCGAGCTTTAACTCGCTAGAAGTTGGTATACTAGATAAAATTGAATTTTGGTGCCAGTCTTTAGTGAAATTTATGACAGGCCAAGGTCGTCGCAAAAATAAAAACTCTCCAGGGAACGATACGCTTGTAAGGGATTATTTGACTTTCATGCCAATATCATTTCTTCCTATTCGCAATTCTGCACAATCTCAATTCTACACAAAGTTACTTTATGAATATTTTCTGCGTTCAAATCAAGTTGTTTGTGATTGCATATTTTTTACACATCTATCTAAGTGACTTAAATTCAAAATCTATAAAAGTGAAATAATCAAAAGACCAGGAACGCCACTTAAGAATTTGATTAGAGATGAAATAGTTGAATGTCCCTCAACTAGTTGTCATCCTATACGAAAACGTCACTCAAACGTCACTTTAATTACAGATCAATTTGAGTGGCCTTTCTGAATTTGGCCATTAAGCTTTTAAACAGAAAACCATTACGGTTCCTTAAAATTATGGATATATATCCAGGGGTTTTTAATTTTATTATGACTTCGTTTGCATGGAATTCGTTTAACGCGCGCAGCGCTATCTAACGAGAAGTAGCGTTTCTACTATTTCCTGTATATATAAAGGTTCCTGAAAATCCTTCCAGGATATCGGGATGACAAGTATCCCCGTCCATATAACAGGTTACATTTGTGACAATTTTTATGGGATTCCGTTAAGCCGTTTGCCCATAAGAATGGATACCACGACCAATGTAAAAAGGGCGCTTACAGTCATACATTTCATATGGCCGTCAGCGCTCTTTTTACATTGGGCGATGTAGAACAACCACACAAACAAGCACGCTTTTACATTTATAATATTAGTATGTATTAATATAAAAAGAAAATAAGAAGTACTTAATTTGAATTTCACTTCACTTATTTACTTAAATTATTATTTTTAAATTATTGCTGTAATATGTTGTTCATAATAATCTACGGTGAACGTACTTTCAGTCACAGACGTGTCAAGCTTGAATACAAATCGTTGTAATCACTCTTACACAGGCAGTAAAATCCAAGATAATTTATGGAGCACCTTCAGTGACATGTTAAGTTAACAAGAGTTAAGGACTACCTGTATACACCACTTCCTACTTATTATTTTTCACATAAAGTTCGCTAATTAAACAATTGCATTGATACTGTGGAGAAAATAAAAATACAAGTTTTTTTTTTTTCAATGTTGTTATTTATTTTCATCGATTTCGTTCTTAATCATTATGATACAATAAATATTTACACAACAACTTAACAGTCTTTAGTTGCGGTACATTTACCAGCCGTAGTTACCGTAGGCACCAGAGTAGGTGACGTGAGACACAGCGGGGGCAGCGGAGTAAGTCACGGCGGTCTTGACGACGGGAGCGGCGGCAGCATAGGTCGCCACAGCGGGAGCAGAATGGTAGGCGTGAACGGCGGGCGCAGCGTAGGTCTTAGCGACCACGGGGCCTGCGGCATACGCGACAGGGGCGGTGTGGTAGGTGGAGATGGCGGGCGCAGCATAAGTCTTGGTGAGTACGGGAGCGGCAGCAGCATACGTCACAGGAGAAGAGTGGGTAGAGTACGAAGAATATGACACTGCGGGGGCAATCGCCTTAGCCACAACGGGGGCAGCGGCGTATGTAGCCACAGCGGGAGCAGCATGGTAAGTGTGTACGGCTGGGGCGGCATAGGTCTTAGTGACTACGGGAGCAGCGGCAGCGTACGCCACGGGAGCGCTGTGGGTCGAGTGAGTAGAGTAAGAAGAGTAGGACACCGCGGGACCGACAGCTTTAGCCACAACGGGAGCAGCGGCGTAAGTGGCCACAGCGGGGGCAGCATGGTAGGCATGCACGGCGGGCGCGGCGTAAGTGTTGGCGTACGCCACAGGGGCTGAGTGGGTGGAGATTGACTGGTAGGAGACGGCGGGCGCGATGGACTTGACGACGGGCGCGGCGGCGTAATGTGCGACGGGGCTGGCGGAGTAGTGCGCGACGGGGCCGGCGGAGTAGTGCGCGACGGGGCCGGCGGCGTACGCCACGGGCGCGGCGTGCGCCGTGTGCGTCGCGTACGACACGGAGGCGGGCGCGGCGTACGCCACAGGTGCTGCGTGTAGCAGGTTGCCGGCGGAGGCGATGCCCGCCGCGCACAGAACTACTATCAGCTGGAAACAAAGTAACTTGTAATTAATATACAATTGGCTTAATTCACAAACGCCACTTAAGCATTTGATTAGAGATTAAATAGTTAAAGGTCCCTCAACTAGATGTCAACCTATACATAACCGTCACTCCAACGTTACTTTAATTACAGATCAATTTGAGTGGCCCTTCTGAATTTACCCAACTATTCAAAAAAGGTTTCAGGTAAAGGCACCTATTTCATTTTGAATATAATCATACCACGGAAATAATTATATTGGAATAATAATAATTAAATTTGAACATGAACTGAAACTGTAATAGTTTTAGAAATCAGAGTTTTTTCCTTATTAGTATAATTTTACTTAAAACTAATTAAGAAAGGGTAACCCTTGTTGACAATTTAACAGATAAGCCTTTATAAAATATGTTATTTATATATATTATTATTTATATATAAAGAATATAATATTTATTCAGCTGTACCTTTCCGAACATGTTTAATCCGTGTGTTTTGATGACAGAATAATTCCAAGAGCACTTGCGCTCTCTTTTATACCGACTTGAACGAACTGGTATCGAATCCTCGGAGCAATTCGGTGCAAATAGCGTCCGACGTGTCATATTACAAAATAACGCTTCGGGCATAATAATTTTACGGTAGCGAGAACGAGTTTCGCGTGGCATTATCGTCTCAATTGTAACAATGTCAGGGTGAAGCTCCACCCAAAATCATCCAGTATAATTAATCCAAAACTTATTTACATGGTCGTCACTGCGGCAATCAAGTCAATTTCAATTTGACATTAAAAATGTAGCTTGCAATTTGTTATGTATCCTATGATATTTGATGGCCATGTGATGGCCAGTGTGAAATTTGTTGCAATATGTATATCAAATGACTCTGTTAATTAGCAAATTAAAGCAAAGTGGCATTGCTGCCTTAGTTATTTCATTATTGCATGTAATTCTAATAACTAGTAAGGAAATACTTGGGACTAATAGCCAGTCCGTTTTATTATGAGAGCAGACCTGGCGCCTCATTCGGGAACGCTAAGTGATTCTGTAGCGACTCGTAAGCCAGATTTCTCATCTCGCTCTTACGCATTACGCGTCGTGTGGAAGAGTGGGATGAGAAATCTGGCTTATGAGTCGCTACAGAATCACTTAGCGTTCCCGAATAGAGGCGCTGGACAATTTCTTTTTCCGACATTCAATAGGCTTTATTTTCAATAGTTTCAGATAAATTCTGTTCATCGTTGCGTAGACTTATCAAGTCAATGTTTGTCTAAACTCTAGTATTTTATTAAGTGCTATTGATAAAAAAACGGTTAGGTTTGCTTGTTTTGTTTATTACATTTCGGTTCTTGAATGCTTTTCAAACAATATTTCAGGCTAACTTGATTTGAATTTGAAAATCGTTATTTGTGCAACAAGTATAGTTAGTAGTTAGTAAGTAATAGTACCCTTCGCTTACTCCCACACACACACACATACGCACCCACACACGCACACATACGCACACACACGCATACACACAAACGCAGGTGCTAATTTTGTACCTGTATAAAATAAGGGTGAATATATACCTATCCAATAATAATTTTACTAATCTAATGGAGCTAATCTCTAATCTAAATACTGTGCCATCTTTAATTTAGTATCGTGTTAATTTTGTATTGTTTTCTTTATGTTATTAATTGTTTGACTTTAAATTGTAATGTATATTTCTTCGATTTCAATCTTAATATTTATATTTATTTCTAATTATAGTAAATTTGCAATGCCCTTCCAGGGTATCAGTGACTTACCTTAAGGCCTAGTTCATAAGTGTAATGTAACTGATAAATAAATAAATAAGAGAGCAAAGTTGGTTTTTGCTGCGTGTGTTGATTTTGAATCCAGAGTAAGCGATGGATTCTATAATTGAATCACAAGCGTAGCAAGTGATTCTAGTTTAGAATCCTGAGCGTAGCTGAAGACACGAGATGCAATAACTTTGGTCTCGTGTAGCACATAAGTACAACTTTTCACCTCAGCAGTGAGAACATATTGGATAAAGGTAAAATATACAACATGGTAAAAATTTTACCACATGTAACTTTATTTGTGAAACAAACAATATCAAAAATTAAAAGTTATAAGTAAAATGCCATAAGTTTGGGATAGGTTTCAATGTGCACGTCATCTTTTGTTTTGATCGTGGCTTTCAACATTGAGTAAATACTCCACATTCTAGACCATTGTCCTGTAGTTTGTGATCATTCTATGAAGTACGATAACAGTATTATATCCGAAAAAGTATATGCACCCTTTGTAAGTCTCCATTGCTTAAAAATATCATAAGTTATTAGATATTTTTCGCGTGACGTTTCAGGCAGAAAGCTTAATTCTGAGTTTTTTACATGCTGCCTTAATTCTTCCGGTGTTAAATAGCAGGCTTCGTCACTGGACTCATTCATATTTTCATTTTGAATATTTTCAATAATTTCAATTTTCATTCATATTTTGAATCCCGCTATTTTTGAAGATGCGTTCTGTAACTTTACCCCCGGTATTCTGTCACAATATTAAAGATTGTTAAAACTATAAATAATTATGTCAATACATGATAAACTGCGTATTCTTCAAAATTCTCTTTATTTTGTTATAAAGAATACGATTAGGTTATTTAGAAATTTAGTAACAGGTAACAGGTTAAAACGCAACAAAAAATACATCTCCCCTTTTATGAGCTGCATATCTAACTCGGCCGAGACGTCGGGCAAATAATAATGATAAGGTTCTAAACTCTCCCCACCTGTCTCCGAAAGTTAAGGACCCTAAAGCCAGATAGATTTTTGTTTGGAGTTTTTATGTAGGACATACTTTCAGCCCGTGTGAGGAAAACGTGAATTTAACCCTTCGTTTTTGTTACATTATGGCCACAGGAAAGACAAATTTTGTTTCTTACCGTGTTTATCATCCATTTTAGCTACCTTTTGTTAGTTTCCATCGATAAATGAAGCAAAGACATCTATTAACTCGTACCATCTTGTACCTATCATAACATACTGATTTGGGATTTGGGTTTCCAGATACAAGATATTCTAGTTTGGATCGTTGAATGTGACTTAATGTTTATCGACTCCAGCCAATAACCAGTAACGCGGGCACGGATCGGGATCGGATTGGTCGTCTTTTAAGAGTCGAAGGATACAAACGAGTCGAATAATCATTAAGCAGAGTCGGTTCTATATAAAACTCTATTCAGATCTGGATCGGCCTGATTTAAAAGAGTCAAAGAAATCGAAAAGTCATATGGCGGAGTCGGTTCCGATAGCGGAGTGATTAGAATCAATGTTTGGAGTCGAGATTCACATCTCAAATTCCCTGTAGGCAGATTGTACGCCTAAAAATTTATAACGAGTTTTATGTTTATGTTGCATTCATGATAGAACAACAACAACAATGGCGTAACATTAGGGAGTGTTTCTTTACCAAGATTCATTCATATTCGTTATATCGATTCATAATGGCAGTAGTACAATCTGTATGGGTGTACTGCGACTGACTATTCGAATCGAAATTTCATCACCTCTAGGTATGTGTGATATGTAAACAATTCTGGCTAATCCAAAACCACGTAACTTTACTAACATTTATAATCCAGAATTACTTACTTACCTATTCTTATAATCCGTTCACTCGATCCATTAAAATGTCTAATCTATCGATACTTGTAGGCTTGCAGTCCCTCTTCTAGCAAAATAAACTTAAGTATTGTTGATCATGTTAAGGTCAGTTAAAATAATGAATTTATTTTAACATTTTATATCTAAACCCCTTTTATGAGATTCAGTTTACCATCCGTAGTTAGCACCGTGTCCGCTGTAGGAGAAGCAGCGGAGCACGCGATGGCCGACTTCAGGACGGGGGCGGCAGCGGTGTAGGACGTGTGCCCGGGAGCGGCGTAAGTTGATACCGCAGGGGCAGCGGCGTAGGTAAATAATAATAAATGAGTCTGAATAGTGTATAAACAATTAATTTATTAAAATATTTGTCTATTTACAAAAGTTTCGTGAGATTCAGTTCACCAACCATAGTTGGCACCATGTCCGCTGTAAGAGAGGTGGGACACAGCAGGAGCAGCGGAGTACGCGACAGCTGACTTCAGGACGGGGGCGGCGGCGGTGTAGGTCGTGTATGCTGGAGCGGCGTAAGCGGAGATGGCCGGGGCAGCGGCGTAAGTCGACACGGCGGGGGCAGCGTGGTAAGCCACGGCCGGGGCGGCGGCGTAGGTGGCCACGGCGGGGGAGCCATGAGAAGTGTGGGACGAGTAAGAGGACACCGAGGACACGGCCGGGCTGATGGTCTTAGTGACAACAGGTGCGGCGTACGCAGGAGCCGCGGCGTAGGCTACGGGAGCGACAGCCTTAGCGATGACGGGGGCAGCGGCGTAGGTGGAGATGGCGGGTGCAGCCGCGTAGGTCGCCACAGCGGGGGAGCCGTGGGCGGTGTGGGTTGAGTAGGAAGACACAGATGACACGGCGGGAGTGATGGTCTTGGTGACTACGGGAGCAGCGGCGTAAGTAGTGTAGGCGGGGGCGGCATAAGCCTTGGTGACGATGGGGGCGGCAGCGTATGTCGCAACGGGAGCGGCGGCGTAAGCGGCGACAGGGGCAGCGGCGTAAGTGGCAATATGGCCACCGTGCGCTGTGTGGGTCGAGTACGAGGATACGGAGGACACGCCGGGGGTGATCGTCTTGGTGACGACGGGAGTGGCGTAAGCGTGGCCGCTGTAGGCGAGCGGAGCCCCGGCCAGGAGACCACCGGCATGGGTCATGCCCACGACACAGAGAGCGACGATCAGCTGAAAATAATATCCATGTATTTTAATATATCCTAAATAAAAAAGT
The DNA here is from genome assembly GCA_947859335.1 of Tortricodes alternella. Taxonomy (NCBI): domain Eukaryota; kingdom Metazoa; phylum Arthropoda; class Insecta; order Lepidoptera; family Tortricidae; genus Tortricodes; species Tortricodes alternella. Next base: position 9,681,143 of record OX401981.1, read on the forward strand.
TTGTGATATGACATATGACTAGAAAATAAATGAAGAGTATCCTATATCCTGTCTACGTTAAGCCAATAAAATAAAATAAAATACACATATATGTTTCTTTTAGTACCTTGGAGTACATGTTGCTCTAGCTACAGTTGGCAACTGAATAATTAAAGCAACTAGCGCCTCGGTTTTTATACCGACCAAACGTAGCTCTGTTAATTTCACTTTTATTGTCAAGGCGTGATGTGTAGTAAGCTGCTCCTTTACTAACAGACGCAAGCAACAGAGAGGACACTTAAAGGGCACCGGACATATTTAACTAATTTCATATATAGTCATGTCATACATTTACTGTAACGGTAGATATGATATACAATACTGTGAAAAAGTATAGACTCATACATATTTAAAGATGTTGTTTAAAACCAATGGGATATTTCTGAAAATGGTTTCGGTAGATAAATAGCGCACGCAAATAAAAGTGCCTTACATTAGTTATATTTTTTATTTTTCATTTAATAATCGTAAAAATCTCCAATAGCCTACCATCTATAAATTTACACTGTGAAAAATTATAAACTCAGTGCCTATATTTATTCGTTATTGACTCAATATTTTGTCCAATCACCCTTATTTTTTATAACTTCTATTAGTCTTTTAGGCATGCTATCAATTAACTCCTTAAGTGTATCTGTTGAAATTTCTGCCCATGTTGATCGCAATCTTTGTTTGAGTTCATTAACATTATTTATTATTGGTTTTTCCTGATCATACAATTTCCTTGTTAATATCCCCCAGACGTTCTCTATCGGATTTAGGTCTGGACTAACTGCTGGCCATTCTAATAACTGTATACCAAAGTCTTGAAACCACTGTTTTATAGTTGCAGCTACATGGATGGGGCACTGTCCTGTTGAAAAATTATGTTTTCGTCTTCAGTCAGCGCAATAAAAGGTAGAAGGTAATCATGTAACTTTGCTTGATATCCAACAGCAGTCATACGCCCATCAATGAATGCCAATTCGGTTTTTAAGGATGCACATACACCAGCCCAGACCATGACTGAACCTCCACCTTTAATCCGTCGAGACATAATTTTTCTATCAAATCTCAAATCATGCCAATAATATTTACATCCATCAGGACCATCAAGATTGAATTTCTTTTCATCACTAAATATGACATGTTGCCAAAAATCACCTTTTGTTATATATTTCTCGGCAAACTTAAGTCGATTCACTTTATGTTATGTTTTCAAGACTGGTTTACTAAGACATTTTTGATACTTAAATTTTTTTGATTCAGCTGCCCACTTTCTCACTAAACTTGGATCACAATTTAGGTTATATCTACGCACCAGAGCTGTTGATGATGCCCCGGTAGCCGATAACTCCCTTAAAACTGCGCGTTTTACGGTGGATGAAAACCGATGAGGACGCCCTGAACGCTTCTTTTTACCATAATTTTCAATTCCTAACTTTAAAAAAAAAATTACAACACTTTGTGATCTACCAATAGTGTCCGCTATTGCTCTTTGTGTTTTACCGCAGTTTCTCAAGTCAAGAATTTGCTGTTTTTCGATTGCACTTAATGTCTTACCACGCGGCATATTAAAAGGCAAAAAAAAAACTGGACAGAAAATCTGATTATATTAAATAATACGACTTGATTATAGCTTCCTAAAATAATGATAGACAAAGTACTTCTTGCATTTAAAACGTTTTGCTAACGATTGAGTTTATAAATATTCACAGTGTAACTCGTCCCGCCCGAGAGAAAAGAGCGATGTCCCAGGTTCAAGGTCACATAGAGTAAAACTAAGTTCACAAATCAATTGCGTCTATTTTACGTTATACATTTGTTTATATGTTAGTGACATTTATGTAATCAAATATTGAAAATAATATAAAAATATGTTTGAGTCTATATTTTTTCACAGTACTGTAGGTGCATTATGATACATCACCTTCCACTCTTGAATTAAGATGTATGATAATCGCATCTCTGAAACAGTGCAGTAATTATTTATTTTGCCTTAACCCATGCCGTCTGCTCCCAAGAATGCGCAGCCCCCCGCGCCGCCTCTTCAACATAGAGGAGCTTCCCGCTATACATATAAATTTTATTATATTTTTGTCGTTTATTTAATTTTGTAAGAGTCTAGATAAAGTATTGTATGCAACTTTGCATTATTAGTTATTAAAAAACTCGTAGGATCCTATTATGAAACTCACCTGCGGTCCGTTTCGTAAACGTCCACTCATGTTTTAATAAGGCTTTTTGTGCACAGTTCAAATTATAAAAGTTACGACATGACTTATTACATAACAGGTATTTTGTTTATTGATTTTAACTCTCTTTACTCTCGGAAATCCATCACTAATAACATTGCCATGAGGAAAAATAAAACATTAATTTATTAATTAACATGTGAGTTATACTCACGAGCTGAGGGTTCAATGCCTACTTGGGAAATAAGGGACACTCCTATAAGCTTATACCTCTTTATGCTGAGTGTGTGATTCCGTTTTATTTAAATCTCCTAAAAACCATAAATATAATAATAATATAATATATAAAAATATTTGGTACTTAGTTTTATTTCTCCTATAAAATATAAATATAGCGCTATAATTTAAGAGTTTTAAGCTTGTTAATTTCGGAAATAAATTGAGGACATAATTCTTTGCTCATTTTGATACCAAATAAAAAAAACCGGACAAGTGCGAGTTAAACTCGCGTGGAGAGGGTTCCGTTCCGTACATGATTATCTGAAATTTACCAGGTCACTTTAAATACCATAGACTTCTTATAGGTTTTCCTGTACCTAATCTATAGGTCAAGCACTATGTTCTGTATTTTTTTCAACATTTTAGCCCCAGTAGTTTCGGAAATAAGGGGGGGGGGCAGGTCAATTCTCGCCTATTTTCCTAAATAACTTCCAAACTGTTTTATTTAAAATTCTAAAAAAAATATTTTTAGGATCCTCACAATAAGCCTTTTCATTTGATATGTCACACGATATAGGTTGCATAACTTTTTTTTATAATTATCTAATTCACCCCCCAAAAGTGGCCCCAATGTTTAAAATTCATATAATATATTTACGTCACGCGTCCGTGTTGCGGTCACCGACTTACATATGTATACCAAATTTCAACTCAATCGGTCCAGTAGTTTCGGAGCAAATTGGCTGTGACAGATGCACAGACAGACAGACGCACGAGTGATCCTATAAGGGTTTCGTTTTTTCCTTTCGAGGTACGGAACCCTAATAACTAAAGGTACGGAATAAATAAAGGACTAATAATTAAAATGTTTCAAAAACCGTTTCATATACGACACCCCCATTTGAGCCTATTTTTTGGCTTCAAAACTCGGCCCACTTCAAAAAAATATAAAATCCAGCGCCTCTATTCGGGAACGCTAAGTGATTCTGTAGCGATTCGTGGCGAGATTTCTCATCTCGCTCTACGCATTACGCGTCGTGCGGAAGAGTGGGATGAGAAATCATGCTTACGAATCGCTACAGAATCACTTAGCGTTCCCGAATAGAGGCGCTGGCCTGCTTTCTTATAGCACATGACTTTTATCACTCAAATTAATATTTGTACCAACAATACACCAATTTCTTTTTATAGCCTAACTTATTGTATTTTTATTTCATTGCAGAATACAGTTAAAACAAAAAATATTTTATTATGTATTGCGTGTGTACGTGAGATAGGTACTCAAGATCAAGACAAGAAGACTTTTAATCTGTAACTTGTTATATTTTTCTTAATTTTATGTTTACATAAAGATAAGCCCTCCTGTGAGAAATGCCGTTGAATTATTGTCAATACTAATTAAATACCTACATATTTTATAAATATATCCCAAAAATTAGCTTTTTATGAATTAACGTTTTTTAAATTCGTTCATTTCCTGATGTAGATTGTAATGTCACGTATCCGCCGTTTCATTACAGTAAGGTTCACTATAGGTTAACCACTTAAAACTCAGTCCTCGCCCGCGCCAGTTACGCGAGGAGGACTGGGTTAAATGGCCCACGCATTTTGTTTCCGATCTGTCAGTGAGATATTTGTTTTCCTATCTGATCTGACTAGACTTAAAAAAAACCGTCTTTCAAAGATCTCCCCTTACCTTATCTTTTTTTTTGCTTGTAGTAAATAAAAAGCATAACAATAGAGGCAACAGGGGGCAATGTTTGCGGGGTAAAAAAAAAAACTAATTAGTCCGTTAGTTACAATATTTAAAAAAACCACATCAATCAAAATTGACAAAGATACCGCGCATCAAATTTCGGGAGTGGGGGCTCATGACGTCACTTAATGGTAAAAAGTGTGCAAAGTCGTGTAGTCCGGCGGAACTTCAACGCACTATATCTCCAACATTTTTTGTTTAATTGACAAAAGAAAAAATAAATTTCCAATAGTTTTAGATAATGTAAATGACGGATTAAATAGATTTTTTCAGGAAACTAGCCTATTGGTAGTTATGATTATGCCGTTATGCTATAAGTACGGTACCTAACTACACTTTTGCGTTATGATGTGGATTAAACCAATCATACATCTATCTTACCTGCGGAGTTTATCTACTGGCACCAGAAATTTATTAAAACGTACTCATTCTAAAAGGACGTGACACCAATAATTGTACGACACAATAAAGCAATGTCTATGGACTGGGGTCTAATTAAGGGGCTACCTGTTCCGAATGATCTTCACTTTAATTCAATGAACCCTTATCGCAATCACATCAGTTAATTATTAAAGTACCACTTGGAGATAAAAAACAAATATTAACTCTTGAGAAAAAAAACATTGCCTAAGTAACTTCAGTTTGTCCGGAGATTTAAATATTTTTGGCAGACAATAAGGAAAAACTAATTTTTAAAAAATCTAGCTCTTACATACTAGGATTGGTCTTCTATTTCGATTTTTGACTTGTATGTAGATACATTACCAAATAAACAAGTAGATATGAACATTTTATTGACTTTATAACTTTTGTAACGCCGTTTAAAAAAAGAATCTTAAGCATCTTACGAATGTTAACGGGTTCGTAAATGAGCTAGTTTTTTGGTTTTTTATTGCTGCAATTTGGGCTATCCTCAAAAGCTTACATTCAAACTGTTTGTCCCCATTAGTGAGGTAATATGTAATCTCTTTGGGGATAGCCCGAATTGCAGCAATAAGGCTGGCTCGTCACACACATTCGTTTTCCTGATTCGAAAACCGTACACGGAAACCGTATTCGTAATTCCGTGCAATCACCACACACATTCGATTTTTCGCTACGGAATTCCGTCAACGAGGTCACGTGATGCGACGTGACTGAGCGCGTTCCGTTTGGAAACTTCCAAATGTGTGTGACGAGCCCTAGTAAAAGTATGCAGGCCTTGCATCCGTTTCGTTTCCGGACTCCGGAACTCCGGACTTCGGAATTCCGAACGCAAGGGCTAGCATTCGGAATGAATGGACGGAAAAATTCCGTACGCAGAAAAATCGAATGTGTGTGACAAGCCCTGATTGTTATATGGATTTGCTGCGTTCCGAGAGCCCGATTCGAAAAACGAATTCGGAAATCGAATCAGGAAAGCGAATGATGTGACGGGCCTAAATTGCCGAAACTTTAGCCCGTTTACGAAAAGGAAAGATTGAAAAAAATTTTTTTTTCAATACCATATTTTCAGAATCTACATACTAGATAAGACCTGAAGATAGGAAAATTCATGAATTTGTAGGGAGCCCGTTAAATACAGTCAAAGTGAAGTTTATGACGATTTTTTCTCGTGCAAATTGCAAAGATTATAATGCTATTCTGCTACAGAAATGAGAAAATTGGGTTATATGGTTATATTATTTTATTGGCATTTTTAAAACATGAAAAATAAACTTCAGTAAATTATATTGACGTGTTTAGGATGCAAAAATCTTTTGATTAAATACTATTGTAATTTTCCCGTCTCAAGAAAAATTACATGTTGTCCCTAGTGTGTTATAAATTATGCGCGTCGAGGTAAATAATAATAAATGAGTCGGAATAGTGTATAAACAATTAATTTATTAAAATATTTGTCTATTTACAAAAGTTTCGTGAGATTCAGTTCACCAACCATAGTTGGCACCATGTCCGCTGTAAGCGATATGGGACACAGCGGGAGCAGCGGAGTACGCGACAGCTGACTTCAGGACGGGGGCAGCGGCGGTGTAGGTCGTGTATCCTGGAGCGGCATAAGCGGAGAAGGCCGGGGCAGCGGCGTAAGTCGACACGGCGGGGGCAGCGTGGTAAGCCACGGCCGGGGCGGCGGCGTAGGTGGCCACGGCGGGGGAGCCATGAGAAGTGTGGGACGAGTAAGAGGACACCGAGGACACGGCCGGGCTGATGGTCTTAGTGACAACAGGTGCGGCGTACGCAGGAGCCGCGGCGTATGCTACGGGAGCGACAGCCTTAGCCACGACGGGGGCAGCGGCGTAAGTGGAGATTGCGGGTGCAGCCGCGTAGGTCGCAACAGCGGGGGAGCCGTGGGCGGTGTGGGTTGAGTAGGAAGATACAGATGACACGGCGGGAGTGATGGTCTTGGTGATTACGGGAGCAGCGGCGTAAGTAGTGTAGGCGGGGGCGGCGTAAGCCTTGGTGACGATGGGGGCGGCAGCGTATGTCGCAACGGGAGCGGCGGCGTAAGCGGCGACAGGAGCAGCGGCGTAAGTGGCAATATGGCCACCGTGCGCCGTGTGAGTCGAGTACGAGGATACGGAGGACACGCCAGGGGTGATCGTCTTGGTGACGACGGGAGCGGCGTAAGCGTGGCCGCTGTAGGCGAGCGGAGCCCCGGCCAATAGACCACCGGCATGGGTCATGCCCACGACACAGAGAGCGACGATCAGCTGAAAACAACAAACATGCTTTTAAAATACATACTACCTACAAAAAATATAATGACAGGAAATTAAATTAAGAGTAATTAACATTTTTATTCTGTCTACGTCGAGCCTATAAATACATAGATTCTTAAATATTCATACATCAACTCTCACTCTCTCAGGATGTAATTTTAAATAAAATAAAATTTGTTATGTTTTTAGTACCTTGGAGTACATGTTGCTCTAGCTACAGTTGGCAACTGAATAATTAAGGCAACTAGCGGTTCGGTTTTTATACCGACCAAACGTTGCTCTGTTCATTTCACTTTTATTGTCAAGGCGTGATGTGTAGTAAGCTGCTCTTTTATCAACAAACGCAAACAAACCAACAGAGAGGACACTTGAAAGGGCACCGGAAAATTGCAAATTGCAAATAGACTCAAGTCAGCAGCCAACCAGCAGCAGTAAAGCATACGAATAATTAGTAAAATAATAGAATTTCAAGTTACAACGTTAGTAGTTCCTGAGATCAATGGCTGTGATTAGGTACAAACTGGGTCCAATTCGAAACGGTGTCCGCTAAATTTAAGATTGCCTAAATTTAAAATAAGAAACGTCAAACTCGATTTTGTATAGCTCCAAGGTTCAAAATCGAGTCGAATGTTTCTTATTTCAAATTTAGCGACTTCTAAATTTAGCGAAAACACTTTCGAATTGGCCCCACTGTTACATTAATTTGTTTCTGGTCTCTAATGAAGCAAGTATCTGGAAATGAACCAGTAAGTACCTAAACTTAATAGTACAAGCTTATAAAGTTTGTTTATCCAGTAACCGGTTTTGAGGTAGAATAGAGGCTTTTAGAGAAGATGAACCTTATTAAATCTGAAATAAGTGTTCCAGTAACCCGATTAAAAATGAACACAGCCACTATTCTATTATTATTTTTTCCAAATATATTATTGTTTTACCTATTATTGAGCGGTTTTTAGAGGTCCGTATCTCAAAAGGAAAAAAACGGAACCCTTATACGACCACTCGTCTGTCCGTCTGTCTGTCCATCTGTCACAGCCAATTTGCTCCGAATTTACTGGAACGATTGAGTTGAAATTTGTTACATATACTATGTAAGTCGGTGACCGCAACGCGGACGTGTAACGTAAATAAGAGAATTTTAAACATGGGGCCACTTTTGGTGGGTTAATTAGAAAATTAAAAAAAAAATGCAAACTATGGCTTGTGATATATCAAATGAAAGGACGTGCTATGAGGATCTTACAATTTTTTTCATATTTTTAACAGTTATTAAAGAAAACAGGCGAACATTGAACAATCCCTCCCCCCCTTATTTCCAAACTACTGGGCCTAAAATTTTGAAAAAAATACAGCATTTCGTACTTTACCTATAGATTACAGAAAAATCTAAAAAAAGTCTATGGTGTTTAAAATAACATGGGAAATTTCATATAATCACGGAAGTTTAACTCGCACTTGTCCGGTTTTTATTTCTCAATATTAACATTTCATTGACAGGTAATATATACGCGTCCGAGATCAAATAACACTGGAACTAGATCACGGCAAAATACTACCAACATTTTTATGGATCAAAACGACTAATAACTATACCAAGGTTCGTTTTTAGCACTAATGTCATTACTGAACTAACTCATACTTGAGGTGCTGCCAGCTCCGAATGAACTTGACTTTTAATTCAATAGACCCTCATCGCAATGACTTGAGTTAGTCCCTAATGAAAGTGTCACTTGATCATTTAAAAACATTATACAAAACATTTTAAAAGATATTAACTTAAGAATAAATAGCGTCTTTCCGTAGCAATAATTTGTAATGGAGATTTCAATACACATTATAACGCCCAATCAATTTTAAAAAAACTAGCTCATATGTACTTTTGTAGGCTTATTGGTCTTTTACTTAGAATTGTTACATATGTGTAGATAAATCTATACTATACAAATAATAAAATCGTAGCGTGAAAAACTATTATTAAAAATGCTTCAAAATGACAATCATAACACATCCCAATGGTTTTTTGAATTTTATGTCTCTTAGTATTAAGGGTAACTTCATGACATAGGCTATATAAGGTTTTGAAACAGGGTTAAAAGGGGATTTGGAGTTAGTATGAGCAAAACGAATTCCATGAGTTTTTCTGTCTAAAACTTGGTACAAAAATATTCTTTAAAACAAAAAAAATGGACAGGCGTTAGAGAAAAAACCGAAATAACCAATAAAGGGTTGCCTTGAGTAGGATGTTGAACTTTATATGAGAAAAACTGATTCCATTGGTTTAATAAACTAAAGTTGCTTTCAATGCACTTCAAAACAAACAGTTAGGTAATCGTTCCAGAAATGAATATATGGGGTGACTTTAAAGACGTAAGCAAAACCATTGCTTTAGATATATCTCACCTAGTTTAACAACGCCTGCACATTCCTGCAGCACTTACTGTAATTAAGAAATCTATTTCTTATTGATTTTACATTTATCCTAATTTATTTCCTTAAAAATGGACAGCCTTGCTCCAATTGAATTTTGACATCTTTAATAATAATAATATATAATAATAAATAGTTTATTTCAGAATAAGTACAATTCCATAGATGGTTAGTAACATTAAAAGCTTAGCCTAAGTTAGTTTTATTTATTTATTTATTTATTGATTATTTTTACAATAACTTATTGAATATTCCCTGTGACTAACCCAACCAAATGTATTAGGTATGGGCAGTCTGGCCGGCTCGCGATCATGTTAAGTATGCTGTTGTCACTACTTTAATTGACATGGTAAAACTTAATTAGCAAGTATAAAAATCAAATAAACTACTACTAATTTTGAAGTGACAAGGGCGATCTTTATTTTTTTAATTAAGTTAAATACTATTTGTGTAACCTTCAGTTAAATACTATTTCTGAAACGTTGTCGCAATAGCGCTATTGGCCGTCTTCAACTGAGACAGACACATTCTTTTTGCATGTACCGTCTTTAAAGTCAACCTGTATGTTTTTTCAAAATGGTTGGTTTCCCGGAGTAGTTTGGTCTGTCTGTATGTCACAGCTGTTTATCTCATCTACTAGTAATTTCGTTAACTTGAAATTTGGAGTAGTTCCAACAAACACACTTTAATACGGCAGTTTTTTAAGCATAATGTTCACTATAGGTTAACCACTTAAAACTGAGTCCTAGGCCCGCGTTCTTACAGGGGCTACAGTTAAGCGGGTAAGACTAGGTTAACCCTTTGACCGCCACAGTCGGCTGTGGCTGTGGCAGTTTTCCGTGCCCCTGACGCCATATGCCGTTTTCCATAGGTACATTTGCGTCGGCTACAGCCGTCGTCAAGCGCTCGTGGCACGCTTTTTCGCCATTAGCCGTAGCGTCCAAAAGGTTAAACGGTTCATGTAAGCATTATGTTTCCGATCTCTGTAGGAAGTTCGTTTTCTTACCTGATCTGTCTACTTTATAATTTGCCCATGTCTTTCCAAGTTTTGATTGGGTCTGGATTTGATTTGGGTCCTGTGACACAGGTATTCTTCAGGTCGACGCCAGGGTCTTCATTTACGCAATTAACTGTTCATTTTCATTTTCTCTACTTTCAAGATCTCTACTAATCTTTAGTAAAATACTCGTAGCATATAAATTGGTAGGTATGATATGTCGTTATTTATATTGTCTGTACCTACCCTTTTGAGTTGTGATGGTAGATTAAAGCAATCGTATACCTGTACCCGTACCCTGTATAATTGTACCTAAGCTGTGACGATAATTATGTCCCAAAAAGTTCAGTACTCCTATTAAGCTGCAGTAAGAACTAAGCAATTACATTTTGATAAACGTACTCTACTAAGGGACGACGCTGAATTTGTGGCATGCATGCATACATAGGTAAGTTATGACTCGTTTTTCTAATACGGAGACATAACCTTCCTATATAGGCCGTACTATTGTACCATATTCTAATAAGTAACGTCATCTATGTGTAGGTATGTATATTTTTTGTTTTTGTCGATTTTTTTTTAAAAGTGCTGAATCTATTTCTATAAAATGTATACCTTTGAAGTATGACGTACTAAAAAAAACCGGCCCAGTGCTAGTCGGACTCGCGCACGAAGGGTTCCGTACCATTATCTATATTATCAAGCAAAAAAAATAATCACGTTTGTTGTATTGGAGCCCCTTTAAATATTTATTTTATTTTAATTTAAATATTCATTTTTAAATTGAATATATATCTAAATATCACGGTTCATGAGATACAGTCTGGTGACAGACGGACAGACGGACAGACGAACAGCGGAGCCTTAGTAATAGGATCCCATTTTTACCCTTTGGGTACGGAACCCTAAAAAGAATCATCATAATAAATCCATAATTGGCGGAGTAATCGTGTAACAATAAAATATACAGTCGAGTTGATAATCTATTCCTATTTTTGAAGTCAATAAAAACTGTAAGGGTTTGGGTAGTCCACGGAAGTCAACGGAGTCCACGGAAGAAACGGTGAGAGTGAATTCATTTGTGAAACAAAAATTAATCTTAAACCCTTAGTACAAAGTAAGTACATTATTGTACTGAAAAATAAATGGACTCCCACGTTTTTTTTCCGCGACTCTTCATTTGGGTCAAAGCGGGTAAGTAGGTATCTAGTGTGTTCTTCTATTTTATGCGCATATTTTAGGGGTTATGAATATAGTAAATGATACTCTGAATAGTGTATAAACAGTTAGTTTATTTAAATATTTGTTTATTTACAAAATTTCGTTAGATTCAGTTCACCAACCATAGTTGGCACCATGTCCGCTGTATGAGATGTGGGACACCGCGGGAGCAGCGGAGTACGCGACAGCTGACTTCAGGACGGGGGCGGCGGCGGCGTACGACGTGTAGGCGGGAGCGGCGTAAGTGGAGATGGCCGGAGCAGCGGCGTAAGTCGACACGGCGGGGGCAGCGTGGTAAGCCACGGCCGGGGCGGCGGCGTAGGTGGCCACGGCGGGGGAGCCATGAGAGGTGTGGGACGAGTAAGAGGACACCGAGGACACGGCCGGGGTAATGGTCTTAGTGACAACAGGTGCGGCGTACGCAGAGATAGCGGGAGCCGCGGCATAAGCTACGGGAGCCGCGGCATAAGCTACGGGAGCGACAGCCTTAGCGACGACGGGCGCAGCGGCGTAAGTGGAGATGGCGGGGGCAGCTGCGTAGGTGGAGAAGGCGGGGGCAGCCGCATAGGTAGCCACAGCCGGGGAGCCGTGGGCGGTGTGGGTCGAGTAGGAAGACACAGACGACACGGCGGGAGTGATGGTCTTGGTGACTACGGGAGCAGCGGCGTAAGTAGTGTACGCGGGGGCGGCGTAAGCCTTGGTGACGATGGGGGCAGCGGCGTAAGTCGCAACGGGAGCGGCGGCGTAAGTGGCGACAGGGGCAGCGGCGTAAGCGGCGACGTGGCCACCATGCGCAGTGTGGGTCGAGTACGAGGACACGGAGGACACGCCGGGGGTGATCGTCTTGGTGATGACGGGAGCGGCGTAAGCGTGGCCGCTGTAAGCGAGCGGAGCCGCGGCGAGAAGACCACTGGCGCGGGCCATGCCCACGGCGCACAGAGCAACGATCAACTGAAATTGAACATTATTTTTTACCAATGCAAATAGCACCCTAGACTGAAAAAATATTACTTTCAAACTGTTCTCGTCTCAGCGAACCAACTTAAGACATTTTACGAGAACTTAAGTATGTCTCAAACGTCTAGCATTGCATTCGTAATTTTTTGAACACATCCAAAACTTGTTTATAAAGGTTTTGATTAAAGCTTGCTCCTTTCAAAGCAACACTCCATTAAGTCTGAGACAAAAGAAGTGCTCTTTCGAAAGATCGACGAGACGTCTCAAAGAAGTTGATTTAGATATGTTTATATAAATTAGATTAATGTTAGAAATTATTATTATTTCGTTATTATAATTATTAATTCAAGTACCTTGGCGTACATGTTGCTGTTTCTAGAGTTGGTAACTGAATAATGTCGGTTAGGAGTGCTCTGGTTTTTATACGTATACACAGCCCATTTCACTTTCATTGCCAAGGTGAGCCGGCCGCACGTATCTTTACCTATGCGTCGCGTCGTCTGACTCAGAGATAGCCTTTCGATTTCATCGTTCCGTTTGGGCTTACGTCAAATTAAGCGAGCCATAGGGCACACGGGCCTTGAGTGTAAACCCGTCTATGTGCGTCCTCGTTATTTTAACGATACATGGGTGGGCTTTGTTTCGGATTATAAAGGTTGGCTGAAGAAATAATATACAGGGTGGTCCAGGAATTTTTGTCAAGCGGACGTCCAGAGGTACAGGTAAGTAGAGCACCTTAAAAGATATTTTGGATTTAGACAACTCAAAAAATAATGCAATTTATTTTGAAATTACTATTCCACTACTTTGTCCTATGAATATTCATATAACCTGATGAATCTGATACCCCTTGAGGTGCTCTACCTTTGGACATCCGCTGGACACTTGACACAATGTATGTGTCTTGTATAGAGAGCAACAATGAGATAGATACATTGCAATATATTTTTCATGTTAAAATGATCTTGAATGGGAGCCTTTAAGCACGAAGGCGTAAGTAGAGCCACATAACCGATCAAATAGGTAATTTACTCATTCTTCCAAGGAATAAGGAATATTATATTATTGCTAATTTATGGCAGTTTGACATTTCTGTTCAGTTTTATAAAACTGATAACGATAAATAAATTACTCATCAGCTGAATACGCATGCATACGAAAAATGAACGTGAGTCCTTAAATAAAGATTCAGATAATTTTACTAAGTGACTGTACATTGAAAAATATGTTAATTATTTTGATAGGTGACTTATTTTAATTGGCAACTCAGCGACGATCAAGGACTATTTAAACCGCAACTTCCTCAAACTGGTCCAGTAGCTACGGAAATTTAAGTTACCTACTTCTGTAATGCAATTTCCGGCTATAATAATATTGATATGTATATCTTATCTAACATGCGCGATAGGAGAATAATAATTGATCTTAATACAAAATAATATAATTGAGTTGAGCGAGCTAGTTACAAAACTTATTGAATCAAAGGGGATCTCATTAGGTAATGGGCGCCTACGTTCACGCCGCGAAGTCCGATGAACGCATGAATCTGTCTGCCTCATTTGCCCTATGTGTAAAAGAGAAAAATGCCTATATGTTTACGGGGCTTCACGGCCGTAAATGTAGAGCGTTTGAGTACAAACGCTAGAGTTACCATCGGGTGACAATTTGCAGGTTACAAAAAGGAGTTGGACTGACCATAGGGTCCCTGCATCATTTTCGCGCACGAGTTGAGTGCTGTCGGGGCCTGGCCCCCATTTCTCGGTGCATTCGAGATAATCTCGCAATCGAGATTAAAAGTGAGTGCATACAGTCGTTTGACACAACTGTATGAATCTGACGTTTAATCTCGTAATCGACATTATCTCGAATGTAACGAGAATTGGGGGCCTAAAGTAAAAGGCGGGTGCAGCTCCCCCCGCCGCCCACACGCCTCGCCTATCATGCCCACATTGTAGTGTTGTGCCAGCACTAAAGTCTGTTCGCCGAGAGTTGATAAATATTATGATATCGTCTCGAAATAGCGACTGTCGCTTAACTATCGCAAACTGTATGACGGGCGTCGCTTTTCGCCGCGCGCACTGAGTTTCGTGGTACGAGGGACGCATCTCCAGATGTGGTCAAGTGCAGTGTCGCGCCGGGCGGCCGGCGGCGAAAAAAAAAAATTTGTTTTGTTCATATTAAACACCAAATTAATGTCTTATATGTGCGCGTCAAACGTCACATAAATCTGCACTGGCCGAAAAAACAAAAAAAAAAAAAAACTATGTCACATGTTTTAAACGCATTGAGTATGGATATGACGTGTCTTATGTCTTTCTTTCTATAATAGGTATGTCTTTGGCTTCGAGTGTGTCGTTTTGATTTTGAATGATGAATGGGGGCATGATAGCCGAGGCGTGCGGGCGGCGGGGCGAGCTAAACCCGCTTTTTACTTCAGGCCCCATCGGCACTCAACTCGCGCGCGGACTGTATTTCACATAACATGCCGAATATAAATTGAAAATTCATTCATAATATAATAACCATATCAGTAATGGTATAAGAGTTACAATCAAGGTCACACTGCAAGTTATAATACCTATTCGTACCTATGAGATCGAGCTTTACTCGGCGTTTTTTTTTATTTGTTTCTTTCTCAGGGATGACACCTATATACCATATTTACTATACACCTAATAATACAACATCCAAAGCGTTAGTGACGTGACCAATGACCGAATCAGAAAGGTCACTCAAATTGAGATTTAATTAAAATGACGTTTCAGTGACGTTTCTGTATTGGTTGTCAACTAGTTGAGGGAAATTTAACTATTTAATATCTAATGAAATGCTTCAGTGGCGTTTCTGAATTCGGTTACAAGAAACCAAACATACAAAAAAAGCTCGCATATATTACTCATAATAATAAAGCACGCAAAGCAGTCGGCTAAACGCACTATATTCAATACAAATAGCTTTATAGCATAAAAATGTTTGCTTGCGATTAATTCGCCATTCAAAGATATGTGTGAAGTCCCCAATCCACACTGAACCCGCGCGGGGACTACTGCCCAGTCCCTCCCACTACGAGAGGCCTGAGCCCATCATTGGGACGTATTATGGCCCAATGACGATGATGATTTATTCGCAAGCAAAGTATTTGTAATTATGTGTCTGGTTTCTTATCTCATTGCCTTGTTCTTGACATTTACGAGAACAAGAGAAACTAATATGTATATCCTGTATGAGTGGGTAATTTGATTCCAATGTGATTAAATGACCAACTAGCCTTTGCGTCCGGTACTCGTACTATGTCTAAAAATATCTTTATAATAATTATATAATTCTACTGTACGTGTGTTTGTCACTGAACTCCTCGTAAACGGCTGGACTGATTTGAATGAATTTTTTTGTATATGTTTGGGTGGCGCTGCGGCCCTAACATGCATGCCACAAAGATAAATTAAACCCGTTTATCTCTATGACTATCTCTTTCGTCGGCACTAGTGTGAGAGAGACGCACTTAGAGATAAGACGGTCTATCTTATCTTTGTGTCATGCATGTTAGGGCCGCTGGATGGTTTAGATTCACAAATCAGTTCGGCAGATGGCGCTGCAGTCGGTACAAATACCGCGGGCGAAACTGTGACGGGTCTACTAGTTAAATATAGAATATTAGTCTTGATTCTGTGCTTTGATTAGCATGTTAGTGATTTATTACTTAAATCGCCACCATGCCAAAACTGCGAATGTGACCGTCTAGCACTTACCTACAAAACAACGACCCATTCCAAGTTTGACACGGGGATAACTTAAACCCTTCTTATCTCTCTGTATCTCTTTCGTCGGCTCTAGTGTGAGAGAGGGTCACTTAGAGATAAGACGGTGTTAACTTATCCTCGTGTCAACCTTGATAAGTCCGCTGCGGCCCTAATATGCATGCCACAAAAATAAATTAAACCCGTTTATCTCTATAACTATCTCTTTCATCGGCACTAGTGTGAGAGAGACGCACTTAGAGATGAGAGGGTCTATCTTATCTTTGTGTCACGCATATTAGGGCCGCTGGTCAAGATTGAGTCGGACTCGCGTACCAAGGGTACCGTAGCATGATAATAATCATAACGTGGGTCTGATATTTAGGTATTTAAAAAATAACTATTTTACAAATATATAGTCCCGTTTTTCATTGCTAAATAATTCGCACCTACGGTGAGACAAGGGCACAATTGTTGAAAAAACCAAAAATTTGTTAAGTATACAGAAACGTTCCAAATATTATTTGGAACTAATGTAAGGGCAAAAAGTACTTTTCCCAAAGTATCACATCCCAAACAATTTTACTCAAATTATCATTTGGCAAAAAAGTATTAGTCAAGACAGTTTATCGCAATTTTACAAATAGCAAAGTATTTTTTTGGCAAATTAATCTTTAACAAATACTTGAAATACTTTGTCATGTTTCATTTTACCAAGTACCTATTATTTAGTCAAAAACCTAATATAGCCTAACCACCAGCGTGTCGACGTCAACCCGCTTCGCGGGGTGCCTATTTCCGCTCTAAAGGACACAAGTTAACCCTAACCTAACCTACCAATAATACAATTGTGACCATTATTTGTTTTTTACTACGGGGGGCTGCGCCCCCTCCCCCTTTTGCATTTTTTTGGAATATAATAGTAGCCAAAAGAAAACGTTTGTCTTAATAAAATTAGACAAAGTAAAATGATGAATGACAAATAATAAATTGATCAACTGAATAATAATAATAATAAAACCATTTATTTCAGGCACCATTGGCCCATATACAAATACCTTACAGACTAACATACCTACATATTAAAATAACTTAAAAGTAATTAAAATTATTTAGGGGACGAAAAGGCGTGGCTCCTTAGCGTCGTCCCACCTGGAGTCGGGTCCTGGACAGGCATGGTGCCCCGGAAAAGCCTGAACACGACACCCTTCGGCCAGAAGTCCGGACACGTGACGGTCTCCAGCAGCGAGATAAAAAAATAAAAAAAATAAAACGCGAAATGTAAATGCGCTAAGGATTTGTTTGGGAAATGAAACTATGGCGATAAGTTTTTTGGGAAGTGAAATTTGGGGGAAAATATTTAGCCCAAAGGGCATTTCACCGTTTTAAGACGATCTACATAGTAAAAATAAACTTAAAAAATTATGAAGTTCAACTGTTTCACTTGTCGACTTCCTGGCAAGATCGTTGACATTTCAACGTAAAAGATCAATGAGCAAGTCGTAGCCAAGCCAATCCTATAATCGAAATAGTTGGCATTATTATAATTATTATGATAGTGAAGCAGTTCTGAGACTAGCTTGAGCTTATGAGCCAAGGACTCGACTCCAGTACCATTAACATGAGTTTATGCAAACCGTTCTCGTAATAGAAAACTATCGCTCGGTCCCTTTTACTTGTATCGACAACAAGCAGTATTTCCGATAGATTTCAATAACGAGAACAGTTTGCGTAAACTCACGGCAATGGTACAGGAGTGACGATGCCTAAGGGCGCCTTTTTAATTAGTTTGAGTTATATTTTAATATGTATGTTAGTATGTAGGTACGGTATTTATGTATGGGCTACTAATGCGTGAAATAAATGGTTACTGATTATTATTATTTGTAATACCTTTTTCCATCATGAGACTATGGGACCTTTGGAAGGCGTATCTACAAGGGGCCGAAGCCAACACGCCCTCTGCGCTGCCCTTAAGGATGTGTACCCAATAAATCGATTTGTATATTTTTCGCTGAAATGGAATAGTATGGTAATAACTATTAGTCGTTTCGCATAAGTGTTATAAAAAATAAAACCACTTTACCGTTCTTTTAAAGAAGATAAATGACATTTAAGATTACATGTGTTATGTGCTGTGCCTGTGTTATTTGTACCGGAAGTTGATTAAATTACAAGAAAAAGCGATTAATGTTTCTGTCCCATAGTACTTTTATAATCAGAAAATGTATTTTCTATAACTTTGTACTCTCCTCGATTTTTTGATGACAAAAAAAAATGTCGTTACCGTTGTTCCCACGGAAATATTCTTGATTGAATTTCCATGTGTCCGGACCGTAACGTCAAACGGTAGGGAAAGGCCGCTAGCGCTGTTGTCACTCGAGTAGTCAAACCAGTTCTAATTTTATTTCACATACTAAATAATTATTAATAATCACACAATTTGTATGTTTTAAATCTTTATTCGTACAAAATTACTTATTGCCGTTATTTGGTGCAAATGAAACAAAACTTGAAAAATAAAATAGATGTACTGCGCATTTGACGTGGTAGGTACACATCCTTAAGATAATTTTAATTTACCTAAATGTAATGTGCCCCCAACTGGTGAATATCCCGGAGTTCATATTATAGAAGTGTGAACCCACGGATACCCATCGGTTAGTGTAGGACTATACTAAGGAAAGGAAATGGATACAAAACGAACTGGATTATGTGGATGAAATTCTGTAAATTGGCTAACTATACCATTACCATGAGTGTTATGCAAACCGTTCCCGTTATCGAAATGTATCGGAAAAACTGCTTGTTGCCGAAAAAAAAAATTAGGTAACTTGGTCATAGAAAAATAATTGATCGAAAGGTTTTAAATGGGTGTATATTCTGCGTCAACGATACTTCTTACAACAAACGTTTCCTTTCCACAGAGCAAGGCATATCGCCACAAATGTCATGTTTAAATAATCTATAATTTATAAAATAAAAAAACCGACTTCAAATAGCCTTTGAAAAGTACCTAAGTTTTCTTTTTTCACATTTTATTTATTATCTACACATGTTTTTGGTCAATAAAGATTTATTATCCTATGATTTAACGACACACATTTACTACATCATGTAACAAAATAGCATAATGCCAATTGCTCATCACCATTCACAAACTGTTGCTATCCACGATCCAAAGATGTCAATCGTTGAGGAGGTCTCCTGGTTCTTCAATTTTACTACATAAATTTTCATGGACATAAGTTGCTTCAGAACTTTATACAGCAATTTAATCGCCAACCGTGAAATACTCAACATTTAGGAGTTCCGATGATCATCTATGGTCTTCATCAACAGTTCCACTTCACCAAATAATGCTTTTGGAACGTAACTGCTTGAGTTATTACAGAAAATACTAAAATTGCTCCAAAGACTAAAAAATAAGAATGGTCCCATTGTAGTATCCAACCAAGATAGCGATCTGTTAGCTAGGCCAGAGGTAGGTCCATCCTATCCCCGAGAGGTGGGATGTAGAGCAACCTATTTTGCTCTAGTATTTTATTGTAACTGGACAGGCGTATTGCCGATGTATTTGTTTTTCGTATTTTTAAATTTAAATATTATTAGAACATCGGATACGCATGTCCAGATGTTCATTCCATCTTGCGCCGTTGAAGAGGCAACTCATGTATCTTTCTAATGAAAAATATAGAAAAAATCTCTAAGAAAGTATATTAATTATAAAGATTAGCCTCCTCTTACTCTCGCGCTACGAGCGGTGTTGAATTAACTTGAAGAGCAGAAGTTGTGGATCCCCGGCACCTCGTACTACCGTCGAGCTACCCCACTAGAGTACGGAAACCTAAATATTAAAAAAAGGCTTTAACAACCGGGTAACCATTTACAACTTACCTATGAAAATAGAAAAAAAATGATTTCGCAAGCTCCTATCTCCGTGCAACCGTGAGTGTGGTACGACTTTGCAAAGGTTATTCCGTTAAACAATTTTTTTATGTTGTAACTAACTACTTATTTGCCTACAGTTTTCGAACTTTTTCCTTTACTTCTGCTGTAAGCCACTGTTTCTTCCCAAATTTTATGATTCTAGGTCAACGGGAAGTACCCTATAAGTTTTGATTCCCTTTGGATTCCCTTGAAAGTATCAAAATATGTGGCATAAATGGCTGTATCTTTTGATTGCGTTGACTTAGAAGGTTGATTTTTTCACAGCTCCAGATTTCAGACTTGAGTATTTGGTATTAATTTCAACTTGATACGTTCTTGACATACAAACAGACGGAAAGACGGACAGACAGACAAGATTAAACGAAACTAGCTGACCCGTGCGAATTTTCGCACAGTATCGTGATCTAACACCGGATAATAATAATATAATAAAGTGAGAATAAGTAAATACAAGTATTATTAGTACTCTATTTGTCTATTTTACGTCAATAGCAGATAATTTTTCAAAGATAATAATTAACGGAGTACTTCGGGTGTGCCATCTATTGACATTTGGTCTGCAAATAGCCAACACGCATGTTAGTTAAACAGACTGTCAATAGATGGCGCTTGCAAATTACGTGGTTTTTTGTTTATTTTTTAATGAAAACGTTAATTTTAATCTATTTGTGTATTTTTGTGACAAAGCGACGAACATAAGGTTTAAAATGACGTTTACATCAATAATTTTTGTAAATAATTAACGGAGATATGGAACGTCTTCAAAAAAATACCTTTTAGAAATAATATATATTATGATACAATAAAATATAATAATTTCGGCTTAATTATTTGTGATATGTGATTCCGTGAACTTTATTTCTTTTATTTGCGTAATTAGTGCATTACGCATAACACACGAAGACATTTTGAAGCTATAATTCGAAATCTGAACACTGTAGCGGGAACTCGGAAGCACGTACGCATCGTCCACTAATTTGAGAGCGACTGAGACCAGAGTACAATTGCAATCTTTTGTATTTCGTTCATTTTCGGCGCGCTTGTAACGTATCTACCTCTTTTTATTATAATATCATTGGTTGCGGAGTGACGTTTCGTACCTCGAATCGTTTATACTACAGGCATTTGCCTCCAAACTTTCGTTCCAGCTTCCACCGTTTTCCCATTCTTGATCAAGTTTCTCGATTTCTTCCAACTGTTTTTTAAATTCTTCTATCGTTATATGCGTGGTAACATTTTTATTCATAACATCCTGGACTATGCTTGGTGTTTCTTTGTCCGCAGAAGGAGCTCAGTACTTGAATTTGGAAAACTATTGGCTGTAGATTGCTGCTGTTCTTTGGTTTCAGTAGTTTGTGTAATTGTTTCGATTGATGAGCTTTTTTTATTATTAGTTCATTAACAATATAACATTGTGTTTGAAAAATTACAATTATTACAATGTCCCGACAAAAAAATAATAATTAAATAACGAATTACTTATTATACTAACATTAAACTAACCATAACAATATAAAATTAGAAGAATTAAATTATTTTATACACAAATATGTTCTTTAAAATGTCATGCAATTTCATTGAAGTCCTTATCCTTTATAATCAGCATTTAATTTGAATTGAATAATAAATTAGGTAGGTAGGTAATCATAAATAATCAGTCAATGTCATCATAAACATTATCATTATACATTGTTATATTATGTCTTATTTATAATTAATAATCCTATTGCCAGAACTCTTCGACTGCGTAAAACACTTACTCAGCAAGAACGCTTTTAGTCTGCTTTTAAATATACCACCTGCGAGCGATTTCAATTCAACCGGCAATCGATTAAAAATTACAATTTCTTGACAACCTGCAGAGTGCTTGACTACTTTTAGTCTGGAATTGATTGACAGTGGCAAATCCTTACGCCTTGTTGCCAGCCGCATTTCCCTTTCATCGGGCGTCTCTATTTTGTTGATATGCTTCATCAAGTTTGTGAGCAACACCAGGATGTACAGGCTGGGCACAGTTAGGATTTCAAATTTAGAAAAATAATCCCGACAGGAAGTCCACTGCGGTATTCTTGCAATAATTCTTATTGCCCTTTTTTGAGCAACAAAGGCAGCTTGAACATTATACTTGTAGCTATTGCCCCAGTGCTTTATACTGTAACGAAGTCTGGACTCTATCAATGCGTAGTATACCATCTTAAGCTGAATCAGGTTTGTCTCCTCACGCAGACTTCTAAGTGCATAGCAAGCAGAACTAATTGATCCAACTATTGCAGTCAACTTTTGCTTCCAATTGAGATTTGAGTCGATATTGATACCTAAAAATTTTACCATATCTGTCTGATGAACGGTAGTACCATTAAGGGAGATTTGCAGTGCATCTTTAATACTCGTAGTAGTTTTAAAATGTACTGCATTCGTTTTACTAGTGTTTAGATTCAAATTGTTGACAGTGAACCAGCTATGAAACATTGTAAGAGCTTTGTTTACGCTATCATTTAGTTGTGTCATGCTACCTGCAGATATAACCGCGTTGGTGTCATCAGCAAAAATTACTAACTCAGTATTAGGCACAGTATTATACTCGTAAGTATACGCTTCATTTTGCTAGATACTTTTATCCCTTTGGTAATCCATCTTATTTTTAACCCTGGTTTTAAAGAGATTTTTTTCTTAATTTTTCTGAAGCTGCTCTTAAATATTCTATAAAATTTTGTTATGAAGGTATTTACACCAATATCTACCCAGTTTTCACTTAAGATTCTTTGTCGAAATTTGGTATTTCTGACTTCTTTCCATAAATAATTTCCGCTTATAGTCCTGCAAGTTTCGTTACTGATGATACTAAAAGTGCCAAGTAGTGCAGCGTGACCATCAGCTAAGCCATTGTGATCCACCAACGGCTGCTGAACCACATGATTTTCAGGCAAATTGGTCAAAAAATTGTCCAAGCATGATTTTGACTCATTACGTATAAAACTGGCTGTCGTAATGAGATCTCTAAAATTATAAGAAGTAAGCAACGATAAAAATTCGGCAGTTTTCTTATCCTCTGTTAAAAGGTTTATATTGAAATCACCGTAAATAATGCATTTCTTGCTAAAAAAAGTGCTCCAGAAGCCTTTCAAATCGTTCAACAAAGGATTCAAAGTTTGAATCTATTGGATTCCGATAGCAGCAGATTATACTAACATTTGTATCGCAATCTTTTAAACCACACACTTCAAAACATTCAGCTTTATACAGTTCCTTACAAACTAAAAGCTCCACATATTTTCTTGACTGTGACCATAAGAGAGCCACCACGTTTTTTATTTGTCCTAGTATTAAAAGTGGCAAGATTATGTTCCGTCAAACTAAAGAGTGGTGCCGATGTAGCATTCAGGAAATGCCCACTTAGACAAACATAGTGTTGTGAATCTGTAAGATTGTGTAAGTACAATTCAAGTTCATCTTTTTTATTTGTAATTCCACATACATTCTGACAAAAGATGTTTAAATTATAATGGGCATTAACTATAGTGTCCTTGGTTACATTATGGCAAGGTGAGTCTTTTCTAAAAAAGAAAAGTTAATATGTTTATTTTGTGAAGGAGGAAATTGAGAGTTTACATCCGATACAGGGAAGGTATTGCTGATATCAACGTCATTCATTAAAGTGTGTAGGTCTTTGAAAATCCTTGACAAAGCTTTGTTATTTATTAAACCTGTCCGTCTCCAAAACATCTGGTAAGTATATTCAAGATTTTTGTTTGAATCTAATAGAAACGCATATTCATGGATCTGTATAAAGTAAATGATTGAATAGTTCAATTCGTTTATTAAACAGATCACTATATGTTTTTACCTTGAAAGTTGGAGCGCAAAGTATGACGTTAGTATGTTTTACATGCTGAAGCTTCTCTTTTATTAATGTTACAGTTTTAGAATAGTCACTTGTATTTTGAAAGTCCTTTTTCCCATGAATATTACACAGAAGTCCTTCATCGTAAAATTTTGAAGTTTTTTGTTAATTCCTTGTAGTAGTTGCGCAATCCCAGCATGGCTAATGAGATAGTGGCATATGATCTCATATCCTCCAAAAGAGTCTTCAGCCGTTTTGAGTACTGAATTGGTGTTATTGCTACTTATGATGCATATTTTTCGAGGCGCGTGCAGTTTAATCTCTGGATTTCTGGCATGTGTATCACAAGTTACATTTTTTAAAGGGCTTGACCTGTTATTATAAAATGAGGCAGATTTTTTTGGAGCGGATCCATTTGTGGTTTTTTCATGATTGATGCTAAAAATTAAAGTGTCATTCGAACTATTTTGCAGCGGAGAAGAAGTTGGGTCCTGTTCAGGTAAGTTTGACGTATTAAAGTTTTCCAACAACT
Organism: Tortricodes alternella; assembly: GCA_947859335.1. Taxonomy (NCBI): domain Eukaryota; kingdom Metazoa; phylum Arthropoda; class Insecta; order Lepidoptera; family Tortricidae; genus Tortricodes; species Tortricodes alternella. The sequence goes on from OX401981.1 coordinate 9,705,693, forward strand.
GACAAACAGCATGAGAGCGCTGTGTACTCGAAGTTCTCATGAAACACAAATGGTTAATTTTTCTGTACGTTATTGTGTGTGACATCCTAGCTTTTGATTTTGCGGCATATTGTTTCTGTGTGATAACATCTGAAGCTGTGTCGGTTTTGTACAAAGCAATTTTTCTCCTAAATGTATCGTTAGAAGTTTTTAGTTCTGAGATTTCTAATGAAAGTTTTGCTATTTCTTCATTTGCTGTGTCAAGTTCGGTGTATAAGTTACCCATTTCGACTTTCAGCTCTCTGAGTTGTGATAAGTCAGTTGATGGTATGATAGGTAAACTTATTTGACTGCATTCTAGTGTACTTTGAGAGCTCTGAAGTGTATTGTCCGAGTAATTGATCATATTTCTATGTTTTCTGATTGTGATGTTTTCACTAAAAGACATCTTGGTCAAGCAATTTTAAAGTAGGATTTTTACTAAAATTGACTGAATTGAATTGAATTGATTTGATTCACTTAAGGCTGTCCAAATAGCAGTCTTCTACAGGTCACTTAACACCCGGAGATCACTTGCTTATTTAAATAGTATTATCTTGATATCACTTGGCTCCTCGTCTTAAAGTAGCAACGGTTTAACCGGTAGCGACCTGATATGACTATAATAACAATTTTGATTGCCTCTATCATCAAGAATTAAGTTGTAAGTTTTTAAATTACTTGCCGTTAAGCTGGTATTTCTTACTTGTGTATTTTACGTAGTAAGTATTATATTTTGATAACACTATAACTTGTAATAATAGAATTGTTTATATTGTCGTTAATTTTAGCACTTTGCAAAGAAGAAACTTATTTAAACTATTTTTAAAATTTAATATATACGAGCCCAATGCTTACGTCGTCAGCAGCGCCATCTTAACGAGCAGCACCATCTGAACCAAGCTGTCTAATACATTCGCCTGACCCGAAGAGATACTTGCTGGTTCATTTTGCTGCGGCGTATTAGTTTGTAATATTGGAGGACTATTTCGCATCATAGGAGGTACCATATTAGCAGGATAAGATAAACCGAAGCTTCTGATTAAGTAATCACCTGATACATTATTTTGGTAAATATCAAGCATTCTTTTAATAATGCCTATAGATACATTATGAGCATTAAAGTGTGCCAGTTGGTTAGCTCTTTTAGCCCACGGAGTATTAGATTCAAGCACCTCAATTATATAGCCATTAGCTACCCCATCTTTAACGTAAGGCTCCATTTCCCATATCTCCACATTGGTATTATCAACGAAAATGGGACTAAGTCCCCTTTGCAACGCCTCCCGAACTCTGTTTTGGTTCCAATAATGAGCTTCAGATAATCTACTCCTGTCATACCTCAATTCTCCTCTTATTGTGAAGAAATCATCAGTGCCGAGGATATGTGTCCTAAAATCGGCATTAGGGCACATAGTCTGCAACAGTTCTTTTGCTAGAAATGATTTGCCACTTCCTGGTAACCCTCTCATTAAAATCAAAGTTCTACTGCCTTTGTTGTGGTATTCTACAATTTGTTTTGCTTGAAGATTCCATATATTATGAATTGTTTTGTTCGTCGCATTTTTCTTTAGTGGCTGTTTAGGAAAAGCTCCTCTACTTTGAGAAACCTTTTCTACCACCACACTAGAAGTATTAACGTTTTGTGCCACTTGTTGATTTACTGTGATAGCTTCATTATCCGGTTGGACATTTTTTTCACGTGGAATGCAAATAGCTTGTTCTCCTGCAGGGGCTTTATCGTCATACATGTTCATAATTTCATCAATAGATTGACCCACTGAAAAAAAAAAACGAAAATAAACAAGAAGAATAGTAATCAGATTAAAACTTTCGTGAGACATTACTAAGACTAGAAATAAGCACAAACATGTCGGACTATTTCTGACAATAAATCGTGAGTAAAGCCGTGCTTATTTCTAGTCTAATAGTAGAACTACTAGAAGAATAATAACAATACTTGAATTCAATACGCTTGTTAAAAGTAATTACTGTATTAAAGAGCTGTCATAAAAAAAACAGCTTTTCATTAAAATTCTAATCGCGTAAGTTATTTTTACGGAATTCTCGATAGGCTATAGACACAGACCATATATCCTAAAGACACCGCTTAGCCTCACTTTTACTAGGAAACCAAAGCTGAATAAAACTTGCGGGGCGCGGGGGACGTGTACTGCGCTGTGATTGGTGCGCTCAAGCTTGTTACAAGCTTTGCTAAGCAACGCGTTAGCAAGCGTGTCCACGGACCTCCATGTTAGTGATGGGACACACGATACTTTCTCGATAGTATTGAAATTTATCAGGTACCTAGTACTAATAAAATTAATTAGATTGATTATAATTTGGCAGTTGTATGACCACACGTTAATATATTAATATTATTCAAGGTAAAATAAAAAATAATATATAATATATAGAATGAATTTGAACAAAGTAGTTTCTAATTTTGCGTTTTTACATACCACGTATATGTGTATAGAGCGAGATTTTAAATAAAATAAAATAAAATCTTTTTATTTTCAGACTTCTTTTGTCCATAGGTGTTAGTTACAATAATTTAGAAACTATGTTAGTATACTGACGAGTAAGACTAAATTAAAAGAGTTTAGTAGTTAAGATAAAAAATATATTTTTATTTTTTTTATTTTTTCGAAAACCTGCAGCATTTTAGGGTTAATATTTGTTGAAATTACATTTTATGTCTGTATTAATAAATCACTAAAAGGAAAATGAATTTTTCGTCAGGGGCCGATTCTACATACCTACCCGGCTTGATACACATAATGTGACTTACATTATGTGTATCAAGCCGAGTAAGAAATTGAAATTGAAATTGAAATTATTTATTCATAACAATCGTTACAAGTCAGTTTAAAATAATTAAATAATAAATAATTAATGGTGCAATAGCAAAGAATAGAATATGTAAGATATGTATGTATGATGTTTGTATGTATAAGTATGTAGAATGAGCGCAACTCGGACGTGTAACGTAAATAAATGGATATAAATCATGAGGGCCACTTTTGAGTTGCAAATTATAAAATTAAAAATTAAAGTTTTGCTAACCATATCGTATGACATATTAAATGATAGGGGTTGTTTTGATAATCTTAAATATATACATTTTTTAATTTTCTAATAAATAGTTTGGTAGCACTTTAGGATAAATAGGCGAAAGTTTACCATTCCCGCCCTCATCTCCGAAACAACTGGATCTAAATTTTTGAAAAAAATACGGAATAAAGATCTTAAGCTAAAGATTACAGGAAAACCTAAAAATTTCGGAGGTACGAGCGAGATTTGAAACTACGACCTTTCGCTCCAGAGTCCAGAATATGTTACTGGTGGTGGAGTGGAGACAAACTTACCAGTTGTTGGACAGCAAGTGGCGATCGCCAGCTGTGAACATAAGAAAGAAACATTTGAAAGAAAAATACATTTATTCGTAACAGAGCACAAAATACATCACAAGACGAAAAACTAGAAAAAGTAGAAATAGTACCAACTGTTACAAAAAGGTCCCAACTCAGCATAATGCTGGCTTGGGGGCCAGCGCTGGTCTTCCGTTCATAAGACACATAATACATCATATTATCAAACGAGCGTACAGCAGAAATATCTCTAAATGCTTTTTTGGTGTCTCGATAAAAATTTAGGGCATTTTGCGAAACGGTTCATCATACCATCTTAGGACTAATTAGTACTCTTGTGGCTCTGCCCACCCCAATAGGGATTTCGGGCGTGATAATATGTATGTAGTATGTATTTTGCGAAAGAAAGACGTATTTTAGGTATAACACATTGTGTTTCTTAGTATTCTACCAATTATTCATTGTTTACAAAAAATATACAGGATGGGCCATACATTTTTGCAAATAGCAACACAGATTTTTTTCTAAACTATTAATTGTGCGGTACAAAGAATGACGGGAAATTATACGCCAACTGGTTCAACAACGAATATTAAGCCAACAGGGCGGTTATTATATGTACCAGAAGTTATGATTGTCAGCATCTTTTCATGCAATTGCGTAGTCGGTTGCAGGAGTGCCAGAAACAAGACGTAGCTCATTTAGACGACAGTGTTATACTATTTAAAAATTTATTTTATACTAAGTAATTACTTATAATAAAAAAAACAAATAAAATATAATTTGTAGTTTTGTCTCTATCATGTTTCTAAAACTGCAAAAAACTGATGGCCCATCCTGTATAATATTTTCGTATTTATAAGTACTGGTTACATATATTTAAATATGTGAAATACCTACATGAGATTAGAATAGTTTCTCGCTCCCCGAACTATCCATATAATTGGGTAGGTAGTTGACTATCTATAGTAACAAATATTGAAATATTTATGTGTAATGATAGCTTAACCCTCAACAATACATATAGAACAGGAGTCATGTAAAATAAAATCAAGGTTATCTTTTATTATTTTATTATTAGAAAAACTTAATTTCTTACTTCCAAGTCACGTGACTACTACACGACACAACACTAATCACGACGCATAACATCTCCGACATCACGGCAATCGGGTGCGTTCCCAATCGCGCTCACAGCGCCAGATCACGCTAGCGCTTGTACCGATTTATCGGGTCGTGTATACCCTGGTCTTACATTATTGGCCCCCGCTTCTTTACACAAATGACAACCTGGGTATTTTTGTTTGTTTCTTTCAGTACAATGAAGTCACATGCGAGAACTGATAGTGGATATCGTTATGGCGGCAAATTTAAAAAAGCAAAATATTTTTGCGGTTTTTTTCCTTGAAAATGTTTAAATTTAATTACTAGAATATTTTATTCACATTCAAATCGAGTTAACAAGCAACCTAAAATATTATTTAAAAAGCAGTCAAGAACCGAATTGCATTATGCGTAATTCGTACCAAAAAGATTGAAATAAGAATAAACATTGAAAGTAAAAAACAAAATCCAAATGCATAACGTCTAAAAAAACAGCATGAAGAAATTGATTCTGCTGTGCCCATTGGGTTGATATGGAAATAGCAGGCAGTGACTACAAATAGCCATTATAGGATTATATGGAGAATCACCGACTGCTATTTCCATATCAAACTCATCTGGCTCTTTTTTTTGGAGTTTATTAATTTGTTTTTTTTTTTATAATAAATATTTTTTTTGATCACTTGAAATTTTATTTTGACCATCATTCATTGACTTTTCGTTTTTTTAAATCCGTTATTTTTTAAATGGACCTAGCACACCTATCTAATATTGTCTGCTTTAAGGTCTCGAATGACTATGATAAAAAAAAAACCGAATCAACTATGGTTTGACCAACATCTATAGCTAAATTTTTAAAAGCCTAATTTGCAATTTGAAAGCTGCAAACTGGTAGAATATTTTGCTCTGGGGGTTAAATATACTTATCTCGTGTAAAATGGCTGGTTTTAATCCCTTGTTAAACAATCTACCATTGTGCAGTGTTACGAATACATATGTTTTTTCCTTCTTTCTTTATGCCTTTTTTTTCAGAATAACAGAATAAGAATTACCCTTAAGGGGCTTGTAAATGGGCTAGTTTTTCGGCAATTTAATCTTTTTGGGGATAGGGATAGATGAATTGGAGCAATACATTTCGAAAAACGAGCCCGTTTACGAAACCCTTTAGAAAACAACAAGCGATGTACAATAACACATATCGCCCAATAGCGATATCTTCCAGGCAATCCTTGGAGTGAATTTGGTGGTTGTGTAAAGACAACATAAATAGCTGACAAATATAATCATAATAATATACATTATTTCTAAAAGGTATTTTTTTTAAGACGCTCAAGATCTCCGTTATTTCTTTACCATAATTAATGATTTAAACGTCATTTTAAAGCTTATGTTTTCCGATTCGTCTTAAAAATACAAAATTAGATTAAAATTAACGTTTTCGTTAAAAAATAAATAAAAAAACCACGCGATTTGCAAGCGCCATCTATTGACAGTCTGTTTAACTGCGTTGTGATGGCCACAGACTACCTAGAAGATACTACGTCAGTGATGATGCTGACGATTGTCAACAGATGGCGCTGCGCGTCGGGTAGGCTAGGGACGATCAATATATTGTACAATCAGTGATTTTGCACGGTTGTATTTATTGGTCGTTAATGGATGATATCGGCCGTCGATATAGTCTACTCACGATCGCGCAAGCGCCATCTATTGACAAAGAGTTTAACTAATTAACAATTGTTTTTTCGCATGGACAATTTATATGTGGCTTTTTCACGAGTTCGTAAATTCAGTGATATTTATGTTTGTGTTAAAGAGACCTACGGTCAAACAGTCAACGATGATCACATTGGAACTGCTAACATTGTTTTTAAAGAAGTTTTATAGCATGGGAAAGTTAAAAAAATATTATGGTGCGTCCACATCTGACGAATACGCCGATCGCGCGCTGGTCGCGAACCACTCGCGCGAAGCTGCGTGCATCCCCGCGAGCGGTTCGCGACCGGCGCGCGATCGGCGCATTCGTCAGATGTGGACGCACCATAACAGTATCAATTCCCATATCTATATCTATTTCATTAACTGTCTACTTTTTGAATCTGTCATGCATATCTTATCTTATCTTATACCTTTAAACGAGCAATTCTTATTAATATATATATAATCTGAATTACGGAAACGGCTCCAACGATTTTCATGAAATTTAGTATGCAGGAGGTTTTGGGTGCGATAAATCGATATAGCTAGGTTTCATTTTAAGAAAACGTTGTTTTATCCGTGTTTTCCGGTAATGAAAAACTGCTACAATATCATTTGAATACGAAGGTTAATTTCGTCTCTATTCACAAAGTTGTAATTAACTCGGTTGGGAAGTCGCCGGTTCCGAAGCCAGAAGACCCCGGTTCGAGTCCAGGTGGTGGTGGATTCTATTTTTCCTGGTTTTTTCAAGTTTTTTCTTTTGTGAGAAAAACTATCTTTATCCACGCATATTTTTTCCAAAAGAAACACGTTTTACCCAAAAAAATGCCGAGCAAGGCTCGGTCATCCAGGTACTATTGTATAAATAGGCAATGTCTCAGTACAATTACCTCTCAAAAATAAAATATCTTTTACTAATAATACTTGCATTTACTTATTCTCACTTTATAATATTGTTATTATTACTATCCGGTGTTTGATAACGTGCGAAAATTCGTACGGGTCAGCTAGTTTCTAATTAAAACAATTTTGAGGAGTAAAGCTAACTTACCGACGAAACCAGGAGAATGAGACCGTGCATTTTGAGTGTATTTCGGAACTGCCAGCTACAAATCGTACCCAGCTTTTATACGTCATTTCACATATTGGAAATTTGCACAGCTGTGTAAATACATTATTTGTTAATAAAAATCCGGCCAAGTATATCTCGGACCATGCACAATGTAGGGTTCCGTACTCCGTACTCATTGTCTTCCCAACCGAGCTAAAAAGCTTTGCCCATAGACCATAATTATATTCAATAGACTCCGTATAGCCGGGCGACCTCCGCTGCAAGCATTCGAGGCAAACAGCCGTAAGCGGCGGGGCTAGGTACAAGCAGGAGATTTATACGACTGTGAACTTAAAGAAAAAATTACAAAGTACAACCTTTACAACATATAAATCCTATTGTGAATAGACTATTTATACAATAGTAGGTTGTAACGAGGAGGTCGCCCTTAACTTATAACAAAATGAAGCCTACTTAGTCGTGATAGTTAGATAGGAAAAAACATCTTTACTTATACAAAATTTCAGCATTGAGACTTTACTTGAGACGGCCCTAGATGCACAATGTACTATACATTGTGCATCTAGGGCCGTAAGGGGATAACTAACGAGAGTCTGTTAGCTTTTATTGACTCGAGTTTGTTATCCCCTTACTGCCCGTGATACACACAATGTTTTTCATCACATTTGCGAGGAAATTAAATAAAAATTATACATATATTTATTATATTCCCATTGTACACCGTGAATTACCATCAGGTGGGTAGAAAAAACTGTACGTTGCGGTCAGCGCGGGGCGGCTCCGCCGGCTGCGACACCCGCGCGCCCCCTCCGGCTGCGACACCCGCACGCCCACTCCGGCTGCGACACCCGCGTGCCCCCTCCGACCGGGCGCATACTTAACTGCCCGCGGAAGTTCGAAACCATACAAAATCCATAACTCCCTAAAGAGTTCTGGATTTTGTATGGTTTATAACTCCCGCTGACGGCGGGGCCCATAGAAGAGGAGTTAAATCAGCTATATATGCTCTATACGCCTGCGTATAATAACACCCTTTCCGAGCAAGTGTGATGAAATAGTTTTTAGCAACAGTGGCTGTGACCCTGTACTCAGGTCACAGCCACTAAAGCCAGACGGACGTTGCGAAACGAATAAGAGTGCCTGCATACTGGGCCACTAGTAGCCACTAGATGCTGCTGTCAATCTCGTGGCTGGTTGCGGCCGCATGTTGCTGCCACTAGCGGCTGGAAGGAATCCATCGTTCATTTCGCTCAGTGATCAGCGGAAATAGCGGAGGACACTTCAATGTCAAAAACCGGTCAAGTACGAGTCAGACTCGCGCACGAAGGGTTACGTACCATTATCTATAATCAAGCAAAAAAGAATCATGTTTGTTGTATGGGAGCCCCCTTAAATATTTATCTATTTTATTCTGTTTTTTAGCATTGTTGTTATAGCGGCAACAGAAATACATCATCTGTGAAAATTTCAACTATCTGACTATCACGGTTGATGAGATACAGCCTGGTGACAGACGGACGGACAAACGGACAGCGGAGCCTAAGTCTAACGCGTTTTTACCCTTTGGGTACGGAACCCTAAAAATGAAAAATTCCACATCCAATTACGAATCCATCGTGTTTATTCCCGCAGCTTCTGGCTCGAGCACAGCTACTAGGCAGTTCAGTTTGCGCCGAAATAGTTATGAAATAGCTACATGAATAAAGCAGACGGGATTTGGTTTATAGAATAAATAGGCTAACTATTTTTTTACAAAATTTATGATTTATTCTCTTTAGTAACAAATTCAAATAGTAATGAAGCTGGACAAATAATTAAGAACGATTTATTAAACTGCTCGAGAGATGTTTTATATGAAACCTATATATCTATCATCATATATATTATTTCTAAAAGGTATTTTTTGAAGACGCTCAAGGTCTCCGTTATTTTTTTACCAAAATTAATGATTTAAACGTCATTTTAAAGCGTATGTTCTCCGATTCGTCTTAAAAATACAAAAATAGATTAAAATTAACGTTTTAGTTTAAAAAAAAATACGACGTGATTTGCAAGCGCCATCTATTGATAATCTGTTTAACAACGTTGTGATGGCCACAGACTACTTAGAAAATACTACATATGTGATGATGTTGACAATTGTCAACAGATGGCGCTGCGCGTCGGGTAGGCTAGTACCTAGCCGACCCGACGCGCAGCCCAATATCTTTTACTAATAATACTTGCATTTACTTATTCTCACTTTATAATATTGTTATTATTACTATCTGGTGTTTGATAATGATAACGTGCGAAAATTCGCACGGGTCAGCTAGTATATTTTTATTTATAGTAACACATACATACATACATAGTATCACGCCCGAAATCCCTAATGGGGTGGGCAGAGCCACAAGACTACTTGTGGCCACATTCGATTAATTAGTCCTAAGATGGTATATTATTATATTTATAGTAAGAGGGGGCAAACGAGCAGGCGGGTTACCTGATGGTAAGCAATCACCGCCGCCCATGGACACCCGCAACACCAGCGTCAGCGTCAGCGTTTATATTAAACTAGCTTCCGCCCGCGACTTCGTCCGCGTGGAATGGAAACGGTAACCAACCAACAGTTTCAAGTCGATAAACAAATGGAATCGGTTTTTCCCATACAAAGTTTAACGCCCCAAGGTACCCCTTTTTAGGGGTAGTTTCATATTGTCTTATACCGTATACCTATTTTTCTATTTTGAAGAGTATTTATACCAAGTTTTAAGTTAATAAACTCATCCAAACAGTTTTTCGGGGTGTGGAAGTTAGTAAACTTCCACCCCCTCTTTTAGCCCCTTCCAGTTTTACTTCCAAAACTTTCTAAAGCCTATGTCCTGCCTGAAGTGTTCTTGGATATATTATCGAAAACCGCATTGAAATCCATCCAGTAGATTTAAAATTTACCGTGCACATACAAACAGACAAACAGACAAACAGACATGAAATTCAAAATCCATTGGGATTTGTTCTGCTGCTCATTCTGAAGCCTCCCATTGCATTTTTTCATTGTTATATTTAATGTACAGACTTTTTCCACTTTACGATTTTATTATATGTATAGATAAATCGCATTAATGTGAAGTGCGTAGAGAATGAAAAAAGCAATTTAATACATTTAAACTAAAATGAATAGTTAGTACTGCTTTACACCGGCGAGGCATTGACTTTATCAATTTTTGACATTTCGCAAGAGGGATAGAGTTCCATTCTTCTAAGAAAACGTCGTACAGCTCTCTTAAATTTCCAGACTGTCAATTTGAAACCTTTTTCTTGACTTCGCACCAAAGATGCTCTAGTAGGCTTAGATCTGGGCTGTTAGCTGGCCAATCTAAGACAAAAACTAATTGCGATGTGAGAAATTCCTAAAAGGTGCGTGCAGTAGGTATGCTTTGGATCATTGTCGTGCTGGAATGTCCAAATAACCGGAAGCACATCTTCAGCATAAGGTAACATTGTTTCTTCCAGTATATTTTTGTATTGGAATTTATCCATGTTTCTTTTTATCAGCTTAACAGGTCCAACACCACCAACAAATTTTCACATTTCCCCCACCATGCTTTAATGTCACTTTTGTGTACTTAGGGTCGAATGTTTTATCCGGAGGGCGTCGTACATATCGTTTTCAATCAGAACATACCCTGTTTAGTTTTGTCTCGTCAGAAAAAAGAACATTTTCAAAGAACTGCACCAAAAAGGACAACAGTCTAACTGTCCAGTTTTCATACCTTCTGCAAATGCAAGCCAGGCTTACCTATGGCACCGTTTCAGCACCTTCCTTGCTATCCTGCTGTGCCACGTTTCTTGTACAAATACCACTAAATAGTGCGTGCCGAGATTGCTAAAGGGATGTTTTTACTAAAATATTATTTTCTCAACCCTTTAAAAGGATTTTGTTTTGCCAAACGAACGAAACATTTGAAATAGTTTGATAACTACCTGGCAAAATACTTCATAGCGTGGAAATCCATTGTTATTGAGCATTACAGATGGTCGGCTATCTTTTAGTCGGAAGTTTTATTAATGCTTCCCTTGTAGATTTATTACAACTTTTATTTTTCCCATTTGTTTTACCGGTTCATAAGGCGCCGTATCGAGTGTCACCACGGCAAAGGCAACTTATTGATGAGCAAGTCGAGCAGATGCTCAAGAATGGTATTATTCAAGAGTCACAAAGTCCTTTCGCATCGCGTGTGGTATTAATTGATAAACCTGAAGATCCACCAAGATTCTGCATTGATTTCCGAGAGCTGAATAAGAAGATCAAGACAGACATAAACAAACATACCTTCATATATATGTACCTAAGCATACTTTTTTTTAGTTTATTTATCAAAACGTACATAAAATTATTATACAAATAATTTCCTCACCAAACTGACATGAGCACTACAGTTATTATTCCCACCTACGTGAGTGAACATCGCAATCTTTTGTATTAAAAAATGTTAATACATGTGTTAATACAAAAGATTGCGTTGTTACATTTTCCGACACTTTTTCTAATAAAAGTAAATATTGGCTTGGAATTAAAATGTATATATGCAGCATCTGTTAAAATAAAATAAATTAGGTATTATAACTGATTAGGGTGCCGTAGTCACACTAGGAACCTTTAGAACGCCACTAGTGGTGGCCACAGTAAAGCCACTAGTGGCAGCCACAAGTTGCGGACCAGATTTTTCATACATTTTGTATGGCATCGGCGCAAACTGAACTGTCGAGTGGCCGCGCTCGAGCCAGAAGCTGCGGGAATAAACACGATGGATTCGTATTTCGATGTGGAAGTTTTCATTTTTAGGGTTCCGTATCAAAGGGTAAAAACAGACCCTATTACTAAGGCTCCGCTGTCCGTTTGTCCGTCCGTCTGTCACCAGGCTGTATCTCATCAACCGTGATAGTTAGATAGTTGAAATTTTCACAGATGATGTATTTCTGTTATCACAACATCCGCTATAATAACAAATACAAAAAAAAACAGAATAAAATAAATATTTAAGGGGGCTCCCATACAACAAACGTGATTTTTTTGCTCGTTTTTGCTGGATATTGATAACGGCAACAGGTAGACGCTTGAAATATTAACAGAATATTTAGATATATATTCACTTTTAAAATAAATAATTAAATTAAAATAAAATTTATATTTAAGGGGGGCTCCCATACAACAAACCTGTTTTTTTTTGCTTGATTACCTATAGATAATGGTACGGAACCCTTGGTGCGCGAGTCCGACTCGCACTTGGCTGGTTTTTGACATTGAAGTGTGCTCCTCTATTTCCGCCGATCACTGAGCGAAATGAACGATGGATTCCAGCCGCTAGTGGCAGCAACATGCGGCCGCATCCAGCCACGAGATTGGCGGCAGCGTCTAGTGGCTACTAGTGGCCCAGTATGCAGGCACTCTCAATTACATATTATTGAAAGATACGTTATATCCAATACACAACGCATTTTAAAAACGAGACTTCGATAATTTTCTTTTTTCCTTTCTTTTCGGCCAGTGCAGCTTTAGGTGACATTTGACGTGCGGATATTATACATTAACTAGCGGACCCGTCAGAAGTTGTCCTGCAGCGCCATCTGCCGGGCTGATCATCATCGGGCATCTAAACCATCCAAGGCGCCACTCAAACGCATACAAAAAAAAAACATTCAAATCGATCCAGCCGTTTAGGAGGAGTTCAGTGACATACACACGTACAGTAGAATTATATATGTATATAAAAAGAGATAATACGTCAATGGAAAATTCCCATAGTGCCTGCAATGGACAACGGTCATGAACATGCCTGAATTCGATTTATCACAGAACATTAATAGTCAGAATACATTTAAGGTCTTGTATAACTTGGAAGAAGTGCAACAAATATAATATTTTGCTGGCACATGCGTCGTCTGTACTATGTCCCCAGTCACTCACAGACTATTATCCTATATCCATTCCTATAATATATCCTTTGAGATCACGGCTCAACAGAGAGTAAGACCACTCGGAGATTTTATAACATCTATACAAAAAGCGATTTCGTACTTATTTTTGTTACTTCCTTAATTGATAACAGGTTTTCCGATCAATCAACGGTAGGCATCTTTAATGACGCCGATAGTACACAAATAAATTTGTAGGTTAGGTTAGTTATTAACTAACGCACGTGTAAATTTGATAAAAAAAATTATAAGAAATATACTCACTTCGATTCTGCACTAAATTCGCAAAATGTATAGTTTTTTAGGTACACTTCAAAACTCTTCTCAAAACACTCAGTACCTTTTAATTTAATATTTGATCCAGCACATGGTCTACAATAACACAATGATAACAAAACTTTGTTTTAATTAATCGCAGCGCTAACTGTCGGGACAGACTAAAATTAAAATTCGAATATTATTTAAAATTTGACACTGCGATGGTAGCGCCGTGTAAAACATTCCAAAATCAACAACTACTAATAAATTAAAAATTAATTAAAAAAACATTGTCCAGCGGACAAAATTGTGAATCTAAACCATTCCCAGATCCCCTTGAACACACACAAAAAAATTCATCAAAATCGGTCCAGTCGTTTGAGAGAAGTTCAGTGACATACACACTCACAGAAGAATTATATATATAAAGATTTGGAATATGGCGATCATGTAGGTATGAACAAAATAAATGCATTTTAGTACTTCTATTTACGTTTAATGTATCTGCAAATGGAATAAAGCATCAGTTCTTCCTTTTATTTATTTTTGTAGTATTATGAACCGACATTTGGTTCAAGAATGGCTTTTTTGAGAACATTTTCAATAGAGGACGACATGTGTTACTCGGCCAAAAGTCCGCGCATGACTAATTGAAAGGATCACAATTGGGTTGCTTTCTGGGTTTAAGAGGGCACCGACCGTCCAGTGGCGCCCTCATCACTGTTATTGTGTTTTCTATTAAAGGAAAGTATTTTATTAAAATTGAAGCAGTATAAGTTGTTACGCAACTTAATACACAACGTATATGCTATGTAATATAGCTTTGCAAAGTATAACCATCATCTAAACAATTTAACAGAAAAAAGCGGCCACTATTTTCTATTTAATTGATTAGATGATGGTTATACTTTGCAAAGCTATATTAAATAGCATATACGTTGTGTATTAAGTTGCGTAACAACTTATACGGCTTCAATTTTAATAAAATACTTTCCTTTAATAGAAAACACAATAACAGTGATGAGGGCGCCACTGGACGGTCGGTGCCCAGCTTGAAAGACGTATCTTTGGTTTTGTAATATCATTGGACACTCTTATTCGTTTCGCAACGTCCGTCTGCCTGTCTGCACTCAGGTCACAGCCACTCTTGTTAAAAACTATTAAAGTCTCAAACCTGAAATTTTGTATAAGTAAAAATGTTTTGCGCGCGCAGCCATTGGTGTCGGGCGCAATATTCGGTTGCGGTGCTAATGCTAAAGTAGTGTCGCAAATAACTATGTCGGTTGTGATTAAGTGCAATGTTTGCAACATAGTAATCGATGAGTTACTGTCGTTTGTGAAAAATAAAGTTTCGGTTATGGATGAAGAGACTTTGGTGCGAATATGTAAATAGTTATTTTCGAGTGATGATATTAAAAAGTCAAAATCACTTATGTTTGACTCCGTTCCAACGGATTTACGGAAAATAAAACGTAAAAACAAAGGCAAAGAAGAGAGAGATTTGGCGGATATAGTCAACCTGCTTAAATCAGCGGAGCCTGGTATAATACCGGTGTTTGTCGCCAGGCAGTTGAAAAAATTACCTCCGATTACCTTCGATCATTTGGATTGTACCAAACTACTCAAGGATCTTCTGAATGTACAATCGCAAATTGAGGAGATTAAGACTTTGTATGCAACGGTTAACCAGTTGAAAGAACTTAAATCAGACTGGTTGTAATTAAAAAATGAGTCGTTGCTTCCTGGGTCCGTTTGCAATATTAACATGAAAAGAGGTGCTTGGACAATGGATACCCTTGATAGTGAACCAATGGGATTATTGCATAATTCAACTATAAATGACTCGCCCAAAAATAAAGACATTAGTGATCCATTATCGACACCAAGTCAGTTGGAGTTTAGAAAAATAAACAATAAGCAGGTAGATTTAAACAACATTGAATGTGTGAAGCAACCGTCCCCGCAGAGATCGCCAGCGAGTGGCTGCGTAGTGATGAGTCAGGCGGTCTGTCCGTCTCAGTGCGATACCGGTTTGAAGCGAGGGAATATATCGCAGCTACCCACTGCGCCTAGCCCAACGCGTCAGCTGACTAGTAAGAAGAATGTTAGTGTGCGGTCGACTCAGCCAGTTAATGCCACCACAGTTAATGACGATGGTTTTCAAGTGGTGTCGAAAAGGAAAAAACCGATAAAATATAGGTACTTAGGAAAACCGGGCGTAGCGAATGAACATGAATCAAAATTTAGGGCAGCTGAAAAGAAAGTCCCTATTTTTATCTCGAATGTCCACAAGGACACTAACGAAGCGGACATAACGCAATATATTCGATTGAAAACTCAATACGTAGTGTCCTTGCAGAAAATAAATATAAAGAATCATAGTGACTACAAGGCATTTAAAGTCTTCGTTTCGCAGGCTAAGTTGGACGTATATTTAGATGAAAAATTATGGCCTGAAGGCATTATGTTTAAGCGCTTTGTGCACTTTAAGCAAAGACTAATCGCCGAAGACGGCCCGTCTAAACAAAATGCAGTACAAGTTTATTAGCTATAACTGTAAAAATGTGAAGCGGTGTCGGTGGATAGTATTAGGGATTTGTGTAGAAGCTATGATTCGATTGCCATACAAGAAACATGGCTACTACCGGATGATCTAACATTCCTACATACTGTACACGAAGACTTCAGCTGCACAGGGACCTCGGCGGTGGATACGAGTGCAGGGATGCTGCGCGGCCGGCCACACGGCGGCGTGGCGCTGCTGTGGCGGAGTGAGGCTTTGCGTGACGTCACTGTGGTGCCGTGCCACAACCCACGCGTGTGTGCCATACGCTTAGTGAAATAAGCGCCCTGTT
The DNA here is from genome assembly GCA_947859335.1 of Tortricodes alternella. Taxonomy (NCBI): domain Eukaryota; kingdom Metazoa; phylum Arthropoda; class Insecta; order Lepidoptera; family Tortricidae; genus Tortricodes; species Tortricodes alternella. Next base: position 9,722,030 of record OX401981.1, read on the forward strand.
TTAGTGTTCAGTGTTTATATGCCCACGGATGCAGTGTTTAGCTTGCCGGACTTCACGGACTGCCTCGGTACGGTGAGCGCTATACTATAGACACTTGTGACGTTGAAGCCTGTTTAATTATGGGCGACTTTAACGCGCATCCCGGTCAGCCATTTTATGAAGAACTTGTTTCCTTCTGCGGAGAGCGTAATTGGACATGCGTGGATACAATGAAGTTAGGTTTAGACTCTAATACGTTTACTTTTCTGAGTGACGCACACGGGTCTACTAGTTGGTTGGATCATTACTGCTTCAGCTTTAAGTTCAGTCACCGATGTTTATGTAGACTATAGTGTAATAAGTTCGGATCACTTTCCCCTAATGGTGGAGTGTAACTTAGATTTTATAAAACCAAAGAAAAGTACCCAAAGTGTGTTTCATAATAGAGTGGTTTGGGGGAAAGGAGTCTAGATGAAATAGAAACATACGCGACTGAATGTCACAGTAGATTGCGAAACGTTGACTTTCCGCAAGAGCTGTCAGTCTGTAGTGATAAAACCTGTAGCAACATTGACCAGAATTGTCATTGATAGGCTATACAATAAGGTCGTTCTCGCTTTAGGGGAGGCAGCAGTTGTGATCCGTAAAGGAAGGGCTAAGGGTGGGAACAGGTATGTGAAGGGTTGGAACAAACATGTCAGGCAGGCTCACGGGGAGGCAAGGCTGAGGTTCTGCATGTGGCTGGAAGCTGGCAAACCGACCTCGGGTAGTGTGTATGACGACATGTGCATGGCTCGAAGAATAATTAAATCGAAATTAAATTGGTGCCAGAACCACGAGGAACAAATAAAGATGGATTATCTGACTGAGAGACATGCCAATCGTGACTTCCGAGGGTTCTGGAAACATACTAATAAATTAAATAGTAAGCCGGGTCTGCCCGTGAGCGTGTCTGGTATGAGTGAGGCGAGAGATGTAGCAAACTTGTTCAAGCAGCATTTTATGGTCGCTTCGCCCATTACTGACGTGTCTGATGTACGAGCGATGCTGAGATGAGTTGTAAGGAGCAGGGTGTAAAATTTACTGCAAAGGAAATTTCTAAAACAATAGCCACAATGTCTAGAGGTAAGTCTCCAGGACACGACGGTCTCAGCATCGAGCACCTTCAGCGCGCTGGTCCGCATCTGTCACACATTCTAGCCATGTTGTTTGCCTTTTGTGTTGGTTACTCATACTTGCCGCAGGGGCTGATGAGAACGGTGGTAGTACCGATTGTCAAAGATAAGACGGGGGACATAGCAGACAAGGAGAACTACAGGCCTATCTCGTTAGCTACGGTCATTGCAAAGGTATTTGACGGCATGCTTAATGAACACCTTAATAAACACATTAGTCTGCACGATAATCAGTTTGGTTTCAGACCTAGACTTTCTACTGAGAGTGCAATCGTGTGCCTGAAGCATACCGTCACATATTACACTAAGCGCGACACGCCTGTTTATGCCTGCTTTCTCGATCTCTCGAAAGCGTTTGACTTGGTTTCCTACAACATCTTGTGGAAAAAGCTAGAAAAATGTCAACTACCTCAAGAACTAATTAGTATTTTTCGATACTGCCTTTACGAGCTTTAATTACCAAGCAGCTCCAAGAGCCCCAAGTCGGTGCTTCAGCCAGTAAGAAGGCCAGGTAGACCACTCTCAATAAAGTGGTTAAGCCGCATAGGCCAAACTATAATTATAAGATTGGGGAATTTACAGGTTAACATTTGGTACCAATCTGTGCATAGATAGATCCAAAAGGAATGGGAAACGATAATCATTATTTTTATTCACTTCAGCCATGGCTTTTGCAGTGATTACTAACTTTAAAAATGAGACAATCAAGTTTACGTATTTCATGATGACTTGAAATGCTGCGATTATGAAGATTTTGATTAACTTCTTTATACAGGATGTCCGTAAAACCAATGATAAAACGAAAGGAGGTGGTAGGGTGGCTCAAGAACTGAAAGATTAAGTAATTTTGACCTTAATAAAAATATCTTAGTTTTAGAGATAATGGCAATTTTATAAAACTCCTGGTTTTTGATGCCCTGATTCATTATTTTGAGTGCTTCGACTGCAAATCTGTTTTTTGCATAATGTTTCTGAAAAACTAAGCTATCGAATGTAATCAATATTTTTTTTTATATCATCATGCAGTAGCGGTAAAAAAAAGAAATAAATTATTTTTTAGATTTTTCAAAACTCGACCCGTTGGTTTGAACGAGTTTTATTTAAAAATAGTTACTACACTAACCTTGCACATAATATAAAAAAAATATATAAATTTAGTGTAGTTCTTAAAATGGTACAACATGTACTAATTTACGCGGCAGTTTTAGAGCTAAAGCTAATTTACTACAAAAGGACCTCATATTTCGGTTATTCGTTTGGAACCAAAATTTGAATTTCTAACAAAAAAGAAGATGTTGCAGGATAATTTGAAATTGTAATACAATACTACAACACAATACTACACTAAAATGGCACTTAACGTTTAAAAAAACCAAAATTTAGTGTAGTTTTCAAAATTGTGAAAAATTTATGTTAATAATGGTAATAATGGTTTTGTCGGTCGAAAAGTAAATTTGTTTTATTAGAACTGAAGTAAATGTTCGAATTGCTTTCCATTTACATCAATACAAGCACGATATTTCTTTAAAAATGCTCGGGTAATGTAAGGTGCACCCCTGGTTTCGTCTTCTTGGACTTCTTAAAGAGATGTCGTACTTGTATTCAAGTAAATGGCAAGCAATTTGAACATTTACTTTAGTTTTAATAAAACAGATTTACTATTCGACCGACAAAATCATTATTACCATTATTAACATTTATTTTTCACAATTTTGGAAACTAGGTACACTAAATTTCACGTTATGTGCCATTTTGGTGTAGTATTGTATTCCAATTTCAAATTATCCTCGAACATCTACATTTTTGTTCAAAATTCAAATATTGGTTCCAAACGAATAACCGCAATATGAGGTCCCTTTGTAGTAAATTAGCCTTGTCTCTAAAACTGCCGCGTAAATTAGTACATGTTGTACCATTTTAAGAACTACATTAACCCTTTCAGTCTACACCGCTCTGCGCCGTGCACTTCGCTACGCCGCCATACACACAAAAAACACGCCTGAGCGCGCGCGCACATGTGGTGTCATGGAGACGGAACGGGATGTTTCGTGTCCATTGATGTTGTTATGCCAATTTTTCCTCCAACCATTTTTATTTCTTCCTTAAATATTGTTTGGAATTATAATAAAACTTTACATAGGCAGGCAGTTAAAATAAAATAAAAACCGAACAAGTGCGACTTAAACTCGCGTGGAGAGGGTTCCGTTCCGTACATGATTATCTGAAATTTACTACGTTACTTTAAATACCATAGACTTCTTATAGGTTTTCCTGTAATCTATAGGTAAAAAACTATTTTCTGTATGTTTTTCAAAATTTTAGCCCCAGTAGTTTCGGAAATAAGGGGGGGGGGGAATGGTCAATTTGCGCCAATTTTCCTAAATAACTTCTAAACTATATTACTTGAAATTCAAAAGAAAATATATTTAAGATCTCACAATAAGCTCTTTCTTTTGATACCGTCACACGATATAGGTTGTATAACTTTTTTTTTAATCAAATGTAGACTGACAATGAAAATATGGGTACCCACTGAATCGTCGACAAACTTTTCATCGAATTTCATTACATCGAAAACGATTTATAGAATATTCAGTACCTATAATTTCTTTAGAAGTAATCTCTTTTCATCGATTATACATTACCAATTTTCTTAATTCCTAGAACAATTGTACAAGGATTATTATTTCTTAAAACATACATTTCATAAACTATTCAAAAGACAGAACAACTAAATATCGAATTTCATTTCATCGGCTGTTTATTACAAATCGCTTTTATTTTATAGTGTATGCACAGTACAACATAATTTATCATATCAATGTTAATATAGGTAGGTATATAGCTCTGACTACCCATCTTAAGGACATGTCAATAAAACTGTAGAATAAACAAATTTTCTACAATTAAATAATCGGCGATTTAAAAATACTTGATTCATTCGTTCGATGATATGAATAGTCAATGAAATGAAAATATGGGAACCGTTCACTTTGAACTGACATTCGATGAAAAGTTTGTCGAAGATTCAAGGGTAAACCACAAAATATAGTATATTATTACTTTTCCTACTCAGGTATAAATGTGACAAACCCGCGGGTTGCGTTGCGGTACTTAAGTAGTTTCGTTATCTCTTCAAGTCTTTTGTTTCAAAGTAATACAATACTTACTTACTAACCACTTTTAGGCTGACCTTAGAGCAATAAATCATATCGGTGAAACGGAAGACGGTTAACACCACGAGTTAATTAATTTTTTTTTACTGCGCTACTGCAAAAAAAAAAGGTGGCATAAGCTGTCTAGGTATAATAACATTATTCTTAGATCAAACCGCCACGACAATACATCCACAAATAAAACATCTAAAGAAAAACACTGCTAAATCGCACAAAATAATTATTTACTCTTTTACGCAGTACTAAAATAATGAACAAAAAGTTTATGTACGTAAAACGTGGTTTTAAAGACTAGCGGCATACATCCATCCATGCCACTCCTTGCGTGGTAACAACTTAAAATGAACTTTAGAGATTAGTAAATAAAGCATAATATCCAAAACCTATTGCAGCACATAGAGCCTTTTTGATCTGGGTCGAAATCCGCACGGTACCAGCATGCCGGCGTGGCGCATACCCTGCGCATACGTTTTTTACCTAGTTATTCTATATTTATGTTTATGATAATATATGATTCGGCGAGATCAATAATTTTTCTATTAGATGCAATTTTTCCCAGATTTTTAAGTTAATAAATATGGGGAGAAAATGTGAATTTAAAGTTTTACGATCAATATTGATCTAATTATAAAGTATTTTTGATTTTTGTTGAAAGCATGTTATTAATTTATCGCTTAAATATTTTATCCATAAAAAGAAATCTGGATAACTTGACTGCATCTAGATTTATACGTAAAAATGTCATGGCGCCACAGTGGTGTCATGGAGACGGAAGGGGTCGTCGCGCTATGGCGCCACTGTGGTGTCATGGGGACTGAAAGGGTTAAATTCATATTTTTTTTATGTGATGTGCAACGTTAGTGTAATAACTTTTTTTTTTTTTTTTTTTTTTTTTAATAAAACTCGATCAAACTAACGGTTCGAGTATTGAAAAATGTAAAATTTGTTTGATTTTTTTTTTTTACCGCGACTGCATCATGATATGAAGAAAATTGTTTATTACATTCAATAGCATAGTTTTTCAGGAACATCATGCAAAAAACAGATTTACAAAATATTAAAATTTGCAGTCGTAGCACTCAAAATAGTGAATCAGGGTATCGAAAACCACGAGTTTTATAAAAGTGCCATTATCTCAAAAAGTATGATATTTTTAACAATGTCAAAATTACTTAATATAGTAGCTCTTGAGCCGCCCTACCAGCTCCTTTCGTTTTATCTTGGTTTTAGGGACATCCTGTATATACAGGGCAGTGGCGAAGCCTGCCTACAAGCCGATTCCTGACGGCTTTACCAAGCTAGAAAGCTACGGCTAGTTGTCAGTGAAGTTGATGTTACTCTAACTAAATGTCAGACCCGCACGTACGGTTCTAATTATTCCGGCTTCCCTTAGGAAATCTTTGACGCTTCGCCACTGATACAGGGTGTCCCGTAAGTAGTGGATAATCTTTCAGTTCTGGATAGCCTATTTAATGACTGTACAAATGTGAGATTTAAGGTTTAGTAAAAGTCTGACAGTTTTCGAGATATTTAACTTTTTTTTAAAGTGAGAAAAGTGGTATCCCAATCTAGTATTTTTGACGCAATGGCTTCGATTGAAGGAATTTCTCAAATTTGTTTATCGCAAAAGGGTCCTTATTAGTTGTCCTTTAAATTGTAATTTAAAAAAAATTACTCTGGTTAGAGGTGTCCTTTATTTCTAGACGGGTTTTGTATATTGAGAATTTCTAATAGTAAATTTCAACTCACGCGGTATAAAAAAAATGTATGGTAATGTGGAATGCTACTCTCCTGAAAGTTGGCCCATTTAATGCTGATTTTAGAATGGTAAAGCACTTGAGTTTATTTAAAAAAAGAAAGAAGATATTTGGCAAATTTATCATGAGCATTCACTTTATCAAATTATCAAACTCTCACATTACATGCTGTAACAGATGATATGGTTTTTGGCGTTTTACTCGGGAGCTCAAAATAAATGAGAAATCACAATTTGCTTGATATCGATTTTATTTGTCTTTTAATTGACACCCATCTACAACACTGCTACACATCTAGACTTATTTAATATTTAAAGGTTTTATAAAAAATATTATCATTAACAAATATTAGGTAACTTGGTCATAGAAAAATAATTGATCGAAAGGTTTTAAATGGGTGTACATTCTGCGTCAACGATACTTCTTACAACAAACGTTTCCTTTCCACAGAGCACGGCATAATCGCCACAAACGTCATGTTTAAAAAATATATTTAATTACTTATTCAAACGGGCTACATATTTTAGGCCATACGTCAAATATTAAAACATTACAAGGACTCATAGGTCAGATTATCCGACCATACGTTAATAGAGGAATGCCATAGAATAAGATGCTGAATTAAACAGAAATCACCAACATGTTTCTCTCATACTTCCTCAGACTTTGCTTGATAGCAAACAAAAATATACGCATTCAATTGAATATACTATTTCGGTCAGACAACCAGCATAATTTCTTTTAATGTTCATTATCTATTTTCTTAACGAAGTTCAAATACTCTTAATAAATATATTAATTTTGTTTTTGCTAAATAAGTTTGCATTTAATTTGAATGTTAATAGTTAATAGGTAAGCAATGTTATATTTTAGATAGAATTAGTAGATATTTGTGATTTCTGTTTAGTTCAGACGTTTTATTCGCGCTTCCTTTAAATACCTTATGGCATTATTAAAGCTGTTTATGTAAAATCTATCACATACTTTACTTAATATCAGCACCGTAGGTATCTCACTTCCGATTACGAATTTAGAATTTTGAGTTTAAGAGGCACGTTTCGTGAAACTATCAAAATAAAGATTCATTAGCAGTGATCGGCAACACCCGTGCCATACTGCGGGATTCAAAGAGGAAATAATAATATGGACATGACATGATGCGCAAAAATTAAGAGTTATGTTATATGTATTTGTAAATAGAAGTCAGAATATTTAATAAACTCATAAAACGTATTATTTTTCATTAAAGAAAATATTGATAAGCTTTGGTTTTATTTTATACTACGTAAAATATTACGTGCACTCATATAAAATATGTAAGTGTTAAAATATAATCATTGTGCATAAAAACCCCTGTTCCCTACTTACTGAAATGAGAATATATTATTTTCCTTTACCAATTCGAATGCTGGAATCCCGGGTAATATCCATATTAACATAATGATTGAGGTCATTGACACCATATGGCACGGCTCTTGCCGATCACTGTTCATTAGCGTCAAAAAAACCCAATTTGAATTGAATTTTGATCAGTTCCACAAAAACAGTTTCTGGTGCGCTCCTAATATTTTAGGCTAGTCAACTTTTAACTAGGCAAATGATGTTCTTATTATTTATAAATTTCTACACAATTTACTACCTATCAAGTTCATTCTGTGTTTATTTTTTTTTTTTACATTTGGCTTTAATAACAACCTTATTAGGTATTAGCATGTTACTGTTTTACATAATTATGCCCAATAACAACTCCACATATTTATAGCTCTATCTCACTCTCGACACATATAAAATCACATTTCACCCAGCACATCAACGCATAGATAGTAATAATCATTGATTTTAATAATTATGTATTCTTTGGGAATTTACATAATCATTACTTATTATAAACAACAAAACATAAAAATGAATGAATAGAAAATTAATCACGAAATTAACAGTTACTTATAATATTAAATTTTAAAAAGGAATACCCTGATTAAAATGACACAGTTACAGCGCAGCAAAATCAACATTTTTTCTCGGTAGGTAATAGCAATCGGTATTTATAGAAACTAATTAATTCGGATTTTAATGGAAACATACAGCGAGTCAGACATTTTCTTACAGAAAGTAGTCTTCACTTTGTTGGAAAATTTAAATAAATTAGTATTAGCCAAGTGGCAATTTGTTACAAAACATGCAATCGTTTTGAAATTAATTTATCTCCTATCAGCTGAATAAGTCTGCAATGCGAGTCTGGTTGCATTTATTTAATGATGGTAGAAAGCAATAGGATCATTTTTAAACATTCCATCTTGAATTCCACCTCGGTTTGGGTATCTTTGGAGTGTGTCATTCTAATCATGCCAGGTACCTACATAATAATGGACTGCAAGTCCGAAACCTAGTTTGAAGTGAGCACATTAACTTTATCGATATCTTAACATCTACCTTAACCTATTAATTTAAAATACCAATACAGCGATACATTACAATATAGGAGCAACGTGTAACAAACAGTTAACGATAAGGACCCAGCAATAGGATAAAAGGAAGAATTACATGTTTATCTCGATCTACGCCTCTTTGTTACAAGAGTTATTCGTTGAGCAATGCGTTCCTTACGCACTCTGATAGTTTGACAGTGCAGCTATGTTATTTTCTAACAAGTCATTACGTCTCGCATTTCTTCCGACAATCATAAATTGACCCGCGCTTCCGTAGGCATTACGCGGAGTTACGTACCTAAGTCAGCAGCCAGTTGCGTTAAAATACGACCAAGGTCAAAGTTACGCACGAACGTATAGTGTATACGCACTGACGGGTCAAATTAGGCTCGCCAATGCACGAACTTTTATTTAAGAGAATCATAGCACTCCGTGTTAACCTTTTGACTGCCACAGTCGGCTGCAGCCGTCAGCGGATACAGGGTAAAAAAGTCCTTCATTACCTTGAATTAAAGTTGAAATTAGTGTTACTGCTCAGACATGCTTGGCGGTCAAAAGGTTAAACGGCTCGCAGGCAGTTTGTAATAGATGTGAACTTCGTACCCAATATATTACAGATAGGCAATTTGCAGAACAATTTGCGAAGCAACTTTAGAGCCAGAAGTAAGGTTCGGCCTGTATCGAGCATCGGATCGTGTATGGTAGCGAGACCTAAAGAGAATGAATTGCAGTGACTATTTTGTCTGCCAAGTGTGCGTTATTAGGGCCAATTCGAAAGGATTTTCGCTAATTTAAAAGTTGCTAAACTTAAAATAAGAAATGTCAAACTCGATTTTGACAGCTTGATGGTTGGACCCTATGGGGCCAATTCGAAAGTGTCGCATAAACTTAAAATTCCATAAACTTAAAATAAGGAACGTCAAATTCGATTTAGTATGGCACCAAGCTGTCAATACCATTATTTTATCTTTATATTACATATTATCTTTAAATTTTATAATTTATAAATCATACCCACGTCATAAAAAATACTACATGTGGCTAGTAGAGATGGCTTAAGATAGTAATTGAAAAGATGTCGCTTTTGTGCGTATTGATGCAAAGCAGGGGGGCTAGCACGACATGCCCGCGAGTCGTTTGTCGCTCAGTGCGTCTCTGTCAAACTAGTGACATATGTAAGGGACGCACTGAGCGACAAACGACTCGCGGGCAGGTCGTGCTAGACGTGCAGCTCCACACTCGCTCGATTCTGTCTTCCTATCGTGACCAAAAGGTCGGAAAAATCACAACAAACTAGGTATTATGAAGAGCTGAAAAAAATGTGCAACTTTTCCACTTTTTCAGTAGACCGTGATAATTCCCTATTGCAGTTCATTATACTTACTTAATTTTACGGATGAAAATACTCTTGGGTCCTTAATTTTTTAACATTACTTTAACTACCAATAGGATAAAGTTGTGAGCGTCGCGTCAGAGTAACAAATGCTACATTATTCAGGACAAAAATGACCAGAATTTCTACACTAACAGCTCTCGCAGTACTTAATAAACAATGAGCCAAATATGGCACCACGTTTATCATCTAATCAAAATGGACATTGAAAATGCGATAAATAGTAAGTAACAAAATCCATCGAATACCTACAACATTATAACCACAAATTCGTCGTAAATACAACTACAACATCAAAAAATTTAATAGAACGGCTTATTAATAATACTTCACATTGATCCACCCTGTCCGAGCTTGAACTTCGATCGAAGCATGATCTTATCAATCGATGCACCATAGAGGTGAATATCTACTGAAAAAACGTTTTATCGTAATCTCCTTTATCTTCTGTAATTCATTTTATTCTGACATTTAGATAAAAACCGTGTGCGTGACATTTAGATAAAAAAGATTTCGCGGATCGGCGTGTCGTGCTTTATAGCCGGCAACTATAGTTGTCTTACTCTAAGTTCGTACGTTAGAGGCAGATACCTATAGTTGCCGGCCACATATTGGCGGGAAAATGTTGTTCGTGTAACTGCACTTTTACATCAGAGAGAAGTAACGGGACCTGTGATGGCGCATCCATTATTAAATGCACCCAACCCCAGCTCTGTTTGATACCGGCAACCACTATTTTTTAAATACCTACAAATTTAAAGAACTTCAGCTCTGTACTTATTTCAATCTTATTGTTACAATTTAAGAGATGACGAAGCTGCTATTTCATTTTCTTTTGTATTCCTATCTTACAGAGTGCTCTTTTAAAGAACTGTACTCGTTATTGTACTTCAATAACTTCAACCCAGAGTTATATCAACTAGATACCGAACAGGAAATCAGTAATAATTATGACGATTACGTAGCAGCCTCATATCTCTTAAATAAATCCTATCTTTAACACCACGACAAAACATTTATCTAGAAGAAAGATCCATCAAATTTTATTTGTAATGGTAAAAGTGTCTTATATGTGTATGTGTACACGTACATTTTAACTATAGGTAGATATTAATTATTAGGTAAGTGGAAATCATGTATGTCGACAGCAAAAATTGTACTTACGAGTAATTAAAACGTATCAAAACTTTTAAATGTATGAAAATTGTGCAATCGTAACAACCTAAATAATTAACAATCAATAACCTTGTGAAACCCTCACACACTAATATAATTAGGTATAAAGAATAACAATTCATAGGGAGCATAGCGTAACTCAAAACATATTTTTTTTGTAAATTGCTGCGTAAAGGCTGCTCGTAAACGGCTTAGTTTTTCGGCAATTTATTGCTGCAATTCGGGCTATGCTTAAAAGTTTACATTCAAACTTTTTGTCCCCATCATTAAGATGTTACATGTATTCTTTTTGGCGAAAAACTGGCCCGTTTACGAGCCCCTTTAGGTTAGCTTTCAGAGTTGTGCGAAGAACCCAGGAAAAAAATCACCAATAGGATGGCTTCATTTTAAAATGAATTCTATTGGAACTCTCTTCAGGAGGGTCAGCCTTAAATAAAGAATAATGTCTTATAACATAAACGTCACTTGTCAAAGATCAATTTGAGTAGCTTTGTATTATTAATGTTTATGTATAAATTAAATCAGAAAACTAGGAGGGAAAGTAACATTAATGCTTGAAAATGAGCATCTCGGGCCTGTGAGTAGTAAATGGCATTATGATACTTTTCAGTTTATACCTTACATAGAGAATATTTTACGAAAGAACTTATCCCAAAACTGGTATATAACGGTAACTTTAAAGGTTATAAAAATAGTGTCGATTGTTTTTGTTTAATACATGGTCACTTAACCCCTCGTATGCGGGAGCCAAAAAAAACCGGCATTAGCGTCTCATTGGATTCATGGAGTACCAAAAACATTACGGTCAAAAAAAATGCAACAAGTGTATGTAAGAAAAAGCACGGATCCGTGTCTTAAGCATCCGATGGGTTAACTGTGATTTGTTCAAATGGCTTTGTTTCATGACTTTTTTTAGGAATATACTTAGCAGAATTACGTAAGATTTCAAATCGCACATTAAGTTGAGTGCTTTCAAGGTCGATTTTTAACCATTAAAGCATTATCAAAATAGATTTGTCATTGTACCTAATCTCAGTCTTGAATTCACAATATAAATGAATTTTATTACGATTCAATTTACCCAATTTGTTTTATGATAGTTCTTTCATTTCACATCCAATAATTTTCCCTTCTAGTTAAAGCTCGTAATTATTCTGCCCTGTTTTGTTAAGTATGTATTAATTATGTTAGTGTTTAAGATTGTTGCCATAAAAATTGGGTGAATACAATACTTCGATAATTCTGTGGATTTATATTTTTCGTTTCGTTTCAATTAAAATAAACTATTATTAAGATCCGAAATAAAGTTGAGGTATTGGTCCGGTTATTTACTTAATATGATAATGTGGGCGTCCAGTTGGCGTACCCGTCGAAGATATCCAGGATCTGATGATTCCAAAAATAGTGCCCAAATAGTACCCAAATAGTACCGAGTAAAAAAAAATACCTTTGTAATTTCGGAGATATGAGCCTTGTTTAATGGGTAAGCTAACTTGACGTCAAGCTGGCATACCAAGTTTGGATCTCGAGAACGGTGCTGTTCCCAAATATGCTGTATATCCCAAAAATAGTGCCCAAATAGTACCCCTGGCACGTGAAGTCTCAACTTCGTAGCTCTAATAATAATAATAATAATAAATCAGGGGACAATCTATTACACAAATCAATCTAGCCCCAAAGTAAGCTCTAAAGGCTTGTGTTACGGGTACTAGACGACGATATACATACTTATATAGTTAAATAAATACTTAAATACATAGAAAATATCCAAGACTCAGGAACAAACATTCGTGCTCATCACACAAATATTTGCCCTTACCGGGGTTAATAGAAACTGAGATGATTCATAACAAACACGGGTAAAATATTGTGCACCGTCAAGCTGGCGTACCCGTCCAAGATCACACAAAAAACCATTGAACTCCTAAACCAGCTATATACCAAAAAAAAGTGCCAGAAATAGTACCCCTTATACGATAATAACATCAGAGAAAAATAAAGTGTTTTTTTTTTTTAATTAATTGAATTGAAATGGCGTGGCCGGGCGTAATTGAAGCCAACTTCTACATACAAGCTCATATTAGTACAATCGTTAACAAAGAGCACATTTCATAATAGATAGTGGACCAATATAGCAACAGCTCTTGTCAATAGATGTCGTTCTTTTACATTTCTTAGGGAAATTTCGATCTTATGTAGTGATTAATAAAATGAAAATGAAAATATTTATTTTGCAAGTGGACCACATGGGCTCTTTCACATGTATGAATCTACCAGCGCTTCGAAATGTGACATCTGCTGAGAAGAAACGCCGCAACAAACTCAGACTTTATTACTTGACAAGATGAAGTCGACAGAGCTGGGCGAACGAAGAACCCGTTTTTTATTACCTGCTACCTGCCGCCCCGGCCGGTGGCCTGATGGGGATGTACCTACGACATTTGTTGTTTGTGTGATTAAGGGTGCAAGTAATATTGTATAAAAAAACAAACATATATATTCAACACAAGCGCCGCTATTTGCACCCCATTGTGTTCGCGGAATAGCAAAGTAATTACAAATTTCTAGTATAATATGGATTTCTGCAAAGTAACGCCTGAAACTATTAACTATTTGGCGACTGAGGAGTCGCCAAATAGTTAATAGTGTTGAAAACTTCCATGGGTGCCGATGACTACCTCCCATCAAGTGGCTCGTCTGCACGCTGCCCCCTTTTTAAAATAAAAAAAAACAGATTTATATTTAAATTAACAAAAAAAAATCTTGAACAGGACACCATAGTCGACCACCAGACTGCCGACAAACGTTAAGCCGCTGTAAAGTTAGCCGAATTTTCATTCGCCGGGCGAAATTTCCAGTTGAATTTATTATCTTTTAAACCTTTCACTGCCGGTCATGAAATAAATTGGAAAACGTAAAAAAGCACTCAGCGACACAGTCATCTATAAATGATAAAGTAGTTTTAATGCTACTTAAATGTTTGTCTGAACTGAACACCATAGTAAATTTAAAACAAAGTAATTTTTTTAATTTTTTGTTAGTGGAAATAGCCTGGCTACGGAAAGGCTGACTTACATAATTGATATATCCTGCAATGTAGACTTTATCAGTAAATTGGCTAAAATAAAATTTGGCGAAACGTTATTCGGTCACAAATGGGTGACGGCCGGTCATATACTTGACAAGACAATCGTTACTCAGACTAGTCGATAAAAAAATGTAAATTGAATTTTAAGACTTTTAAACGTGACTGTACTTTTACTGTGAAGAAGTTGACTTCAACTATTTCCTGTTCCACTTCGTTTTTCTTTGATGTTATTATCTTATAAGGGGTACTATTTCAGGCACTATTTTTTGGTATATAGCTGGTTTAGGAATTCAATGGTTTTCTGTGTGATCTCGGACGGGTACGCCAGCTTGACGGTGCACAATATTTTACCCGTGTTATGAAATATCTGTTTCTATTAAAGCTACGAAGTTGAGACTTCACGTGCCAGGGGTACTATTTAGGCACTATTTTTGGGATATACAGCATATTTGGGAACAGCATCGTTCTCGAGATCCAAACTTGGTACGCCAGCTTGACGTCAAGTTAGCCTACCCGTTAAACAAGGCTCATATCTCCGAAATTACAAAGGTACTATTTTTTTTTAACTCTGTCCTAATTGGGTACTATTGGGGCACTATTTTTTGGAATCATCAAATCCTGGATATCTTCGACGGGTACGCCAACTTGACGCTCACTATGATAATCTATGAAATCATAATCTAAAGTGAATCTGTTCAATCAATACAATATGCATGTTACCGCGAGTTAGAAGTCTAGAAGAGCTATGCGGTAACAGGTAAACAGCAGATGCCACTAAATTGATCCCCATTATACAGTTAAAATTGGTTGGTACATTTTGTTAAAAAAATAAGATTTAATATGAAATAAAAGGAGATCGTATTAAAACGTACTTTTAAAAGTATTTTAACTAAAATTATATTTTACATAACAGTCTCTAGAACCAATAATAGTAAAGTTAAAAACTAAAACCTGACTGATGCAGCAAAAGTATTTACCTAGTATTTTCTCTTATTGCTCACAGTATGTATCACCGTAATAATTTTCATTATTAAGGCATACGCACGTTCTCCACGAATTCTATGATATCCCATTTATTATAATCGGTTCAGTAAGTAGTTCAGGAGCTGCAGTGTTTTGCTCACATTCATACATACAAAGACTGTCAAACCCAATAATCTCGCAGCAGCTTCGCGCAGTCGGAGAAAAACTAGTACAATACAATTATAAAATTTTCGTTACTGCCGTTTTATTTCATAAGATTTCATCTTTCAATAGTTCACAGGAGATATATATCATTAGTTTAAGTCACCAATTTACTTACTGCCTAACATCGATTTCTATAAAACAGCAAACATTTAGGAAAAGTGATGTCATCTATTTTAAAGATGCACCAAATAGCCAAGTAGCGAAAGTGCTACACAAATTCAGTGGTCTGTGACCAATTAATTATACAAGCGATGTTGTCCACTATGACATTCAAAATATCTAGCGGCTTCGGCAAGACACAAGCGTCAGGATCAATATTAATACACCATTTATGAAGCGAAAGCACTATGACGGCTTAGCGTATGCAAGCGCTGTTTTAAGTAATCATCCATGGTGTCAGAACACAATTGTACTAAGGTGCAGCATATAACAAGCTAAGCCCGTAACTTTGTTGGTTTGCGGCCATATTCCTTCAAACTAAAGTCAATTCGCCGAGAGTTGATAAACATTATGATATCGTCGCGAAATAGCGACTGTCGCTTAGCTATCGCAAACTGTATGACTGGCGTCGATTATCGCTGCGCGCACTGAGTTTCGTGGTGCGAGGCATGCAGTTGTTGTCGGCGGCGAGCAAGCGCTCGCACGCGGCAGCCATATTGCCATTCCGTTCTGGAATACGCTTCGAGTGTGTCGTTTGGGTGTTCCAGTGTTGTTTTAGACGAAACAATTGAACGTTTCATAATAAACATCGCCGACTCTGATTTTTCCTCCGTCTCCGAGACTTCGTCATGGTCGTCGACTGATGACATGCCAGCAATGAGACATATACAGGATATTCAATAACAATATTCTATGAAAAAAATATAGGTTTTCCCTTTATTTTTTATTATCATCGGTAAAAATAATTAGCGGGCCGCTATTTGTGATGAATTAGAAGCCCTGTTTTTTTTTTATTCACTCTTGGCGAACAGACTTTAATCCTTAGTAAGTAATGCTTAAGAAAGTGCCAACTTTTTCGAGTTCATCGAATATTTCCTGACAGTAGTGTCAGAAAATATGTATAGTGCTTTTTTCGGGACACGCATTTTGTAAGGTAAGATGTAGCGTATGTCTTAGTAGTATCTATGAGAATTGCGCAGACCTGCTCGGTTATAAATAAATGGGTACCCGTTACGTTCGATAATCCACGTGTAGGACCAAGCCTGTCGAAAGCCCGGTACAGGCATGATCGAAGTGCAAACCAGTGTTGGTGGGTTCTCGGTAAAACTGAACACGGTGTGGTTGCACGTCAACCAGAAGTGTAGGTGCAACAGGGCGATATGGCAGTAGCCGACATCGAACACGCACGGGGTACCAACTAGTTTCTTATAAACCTGGACGAAGCTGGGCTGGAGTAGCGAGCGGTGGTAGGGGCAGGTGTCGCTGGTGCACGGACGTTCGTTCTGGTGTCTGTACTAGGGCAGTTGGTGTGTCATCTTGTTCTCAGCGGAGACATTTGATGTGAGGAGGCCCGGGTTGCGCTCCGAGAAACTAGAAACATTATTTCTGCTATGAAATAAACTTTGACTGATATAAAATAAAACAACTCGTGGGGATGCCCAGCGATGACCAGTTAAAAGACTTGTGAATCGATTTCGACTTCGGTCTCTATCAACTACAAATATTGGTGAAGATAAGTTCTTATGTGAAAAGTCATAGAGATCTGAGAGTTATATTTGAGGTTTTTAACGATGTTCATTATTATTTAACCTTGTTTTAATGGATTGAACCTCATTTTGAATGTATACCTTTTCATATTATTCTCATAAAAAACAATGTATTTAAATTTCAATTTAAAATTCATTATTAAAATGTCACATGGATTTTTTTTTCTTTATTATCGATAATAATGTTAAATAAACTCATACAAAATTCAAATCCATTGATCTCACGTGTCGTCTTAAATGTAATTTTATTTATATCATGGTTAAATACCAGCTGCTTAACTGCAGTCAACATTCAAAAGGTTCATACATTTTTAATGTATTCTATCTTAGGAGAACTCTGAACCAAAGGCAAAAATCACCCTTTTGATACAAAAGGCGGTAACGATTTTCACCCCTTAAATGTTAAACGATTTTGACCAATTTTTGATAGGTTTTCAGTCAGAACAAAACCTAGTTCTATACGTTTTGATTAAAGATCAACAAAGTCAAATAATGCCGAAATTAGTTTTGTATGAGAATACTGAAACCACAATAAAACTGAATTTAAAGATTATAGTGAAAAAATCAAGACGTATACCTAGACCTAGATTTTGTTCTGACTGACAATCTATAAAAAAATGGTGAACATCGGTTAACATTTAAGGGGTGTAAATCGTTATCGCCTCTTTTATGAAAAGCCCTAGGTTCACACGCTTAACTTGCTAGCTAAGAGTAACTGAGATGAAAATAAACTTACGCGATACCCCTCTCGCGAAGCCTGCGTTTAACTGCTGGTTTTATCCTAGGCCCACCATGGCTGTGCAGGCCCCGGCCAGTGATGAAGAACAGGGTATGATGCCTAAGCCCGCTCGAAGCGTGCGATTCCCTCAGCTTCTGAATGTGGGTATCAAGGAACAGGTCCAATGATTCCTTGGCCTCGGCGACATGTAAATAGTGCAGGTCTATAGTAGCATTGTCACTTGAGTTCGATGCGTGAACCTGCAGACAGAATATAACATAATCATATAATTTATAAAATAAAAAACCGACTTCAAATAGCCTTTGAAAAGTAAGTTTTTTTTTTCACATTTTATTTATTATCCTGTGATTTAACGACACACATTTACTACATCAAGTAACAGTAGCATATTGCCAATTGCTCATCACTATTTACAAACTGTTGCAATCCACGGTGCAAGGATGTCAATCGTTGAGGAGTTCTCCTGGTTCTTCAATTTTACTACATCAATTTTCATGGACATAAGTTGCTTCAGAATTTTTTACAGCAATTTAATCGCCAACCGTGAAATACTCAACTTTTATTTGACTACAACGGGACCAAACTGGAGGTATACCCTACCGATTAAAAATAGAATTTTCAAAATCGGTTTATAAATGACGGAGTTCTGAAGTAACAAACAAAAAAAAGCAACCGAATTGAGAACCTCCTCTTTTTTTTAAGTCGGTTAAAAATTAGCCCCAAATACGTTGCTACGAATTTGCAATATTGGATTCAGTAAAGGTGAATTCATTCTGCATTTTCATAGTAGCAAGTTCTGTTAGTTGAAATCCTAAAATTGCTTAAAGTTGTTTAAACCCATGGCAGCTAAAAGGTTAATTAGTAGCAAATTAAGAAGTCGAAGGCAGAGGCTATGACTTACCTGCATCAGAGAAGCAGCTGCCAAACTATTGGCTTGCTCAAATTTCTTTTTGTGCATAGCAGCCACGTCTGAGTAGTATGTGGCCACGTCTGTCATGTCACGCCTGAAGAAGTCTTGAGCTTTTTGATAATACCTGAAGTTCCATTAAATAAGAAGATAAATACCTAAATAAAGCCTTTGTAGGACTACATATTATTTTATTTGATGATAGATAGAGCTTGCGTATGAGGTACTAGCTTCCGCCCGCGACTTTGTCTGCTTCGACACCCTACCCACCTAGCGGTATGAAATATACTTTACGACCTATTCTTATTCCTACGAAATATACATTAAATGAAAACCGGCCAAGTGCGAGTCGAACTCGCGCACGGTTCCGTACCATTATCTACAATCAAGCAAAAATGTGTGCGCTACACCACAATAAATAAATACAATAAATAATAATCCCGTTTTTACCTTTGGTTGCGGAACCCTAAAAAAACATTAAAATCGGTCTAGCCGTTTCGGAGGAGTGCGATCACAACCACCGTGACACGAGATTTTTATATACTACTAGTGGATCTGTCACAGCTTCGCCCGCGATATTTTCCATACAAGTTTTATCACGCCTTTTGCCCCTTTAGGGATGTAATTTAAAAAAAACCCTCCTTAGTGCACCTCTAGGGTACTCGAGGAATATCTCCTCTAAATTACAAATCTCTAGAAACACCCGTTTAGGCTGTGCGTTGTCTATAAGTGAGTCACGGTACTGTTTTATATGTATAGATATCATTTATTTATTTATTGAACCATAAAACACGTAACATGACAGTAAAATAACCATAGCGTTACATAGGTTCTTAGAGACTAAAACTTAAAATAACTTAACCAAACTAAAACTAGCTGCTAACATTTATTATTATTCATCCATTCTTCTTTCTAACACTCTTTTCCAATCTAACATCAGTCTTTCTATCCCTGCCGCAAACATATCACACTGGGGTGATGCTGCGAGCAAAGAGTTGACGAGTGCTGTTGCGCGGGGGATGGGCGAGTGCCGATACAGGTTGGTGCGGGAAGCCGCGGTGGTCAAAAGACGGACCCCACGGCGCTTGCTGCATTGATCATATTCTACATCTGATTGTTACACGGGATATACATCTATGCAAGCTATATAATAGGGACTTGGGATCTACTGAGTTGAAAACTTATCGCCTAATAGGAATGCAAGATCCTAATGGATGCTTTTAAAATTTACGTGTCGTACGACATTGCACGACACGATTTTTTCGTCGCGATAAAATAGGAGATCTAATCGTATGGAATTGTATGCAGACGCTTTTAATTTTTCGTTCACGGTAACGGCATTACCGTCTGAAATCGTGTCGTGTCGTACGACGGTAAATTTTAAGAGCGTCCAATGGGTCATCGAACACTAGTTATATGCTGTTTAAAACTTTATAAAGTATATTTGTATTATAACGTGTGGAATTCGGTTAAAGCTGCCTTTTTCAGCGCAACGAAACGCGCATGTTTCAGGTTAAAAAAATAGTAGGGACTATTAAGAAATTGCTTATAATCGGGTTCTTACCGCGATTTGGAGTTTTGACGATGTTTAGACTATGTTGCAATCATCCAGCTATCCCGTATTATATGCTATTCTATTTGGTGTTATAAATAAACTACACAAGAGGCAGGCTTAAGATCTCGACAGTAGCACACTACGGCCAGAATGTGCTGAAAACTCTACGTCATAGTATAAAGAGGGGAAGTAAGTTATCTTCATACAAACGCACCGCGCGCGGCTTGTATGTGTGCGCCAAAGTATCTATGCGTCGCCGCACGCACACTTAAACAAAATCTCGACCCGTTTCTCAGTGCGCCAGTCGGGGCTAACACCACACGGGGTCCGCGCGTCATGGCTTTTCGGCACCGCTAAATGAATGAAAAATGTGTGATAATCGCAGGAGAACGTATTACTGTGTGTTTGGGTGTCTTAATAATTCATCGATTCCAGAATTGTCTCTGTTCAGATTACCTATTGAACAGGAACAACCCTGAGACAGTAGGCAGTTATATCGCGGATTGGGCCGAAGATAGCCTACTTCCCCTCTTTATGCTATGTCTGCGTTGTATAGGAACGCAGCGAAACGTTAGGATATTTATCGGCGCCACCATCTCCAATAGTGATAAGTTTGTTCTTAGTTCCATTGTAAACCACATGCCTTCTCACTTCTCATGCTTGGGACATTAATCATTGCTACTGTGTAACAATAAAGTTATGTGGTGAGTGTGCTACACAGGGTGGAAAAAAATAAAGGGCCTTGGAGGGGAATTGCCCTAAATCCTTAAGTTAGATCATTTTACTTAAAGGAAATATTTATTTTATTAAAAAAAAAAACTGCATTCAAAGATTTTCGTGTATATCGTATTAGAATTAATGAAAAAATAAAATAAATTATATTTCTTTTCTTTTCCACAACCAAATGTTTAAATGTTGTTTGTTAAATGTTTTTAGAGAGATTGTATGCTGAACAATAATCCTATCAATTAGAAGAATAAAATGCAAATGTTTATTTTTTTTATTTTTTAGCTTAGCTAATTTGAGAAAATCCTTGAATTTAGTTTGGTTTCTTTTTAGAAATAAAATAATGTTTTCTTTAAGTAAAATGATCTAACTTAAGGATTTAAGGCAGTTCCCTTCCAGGGCCCATAATTTTTGTCCACCCTCTATATTAGATTAACTTTTGCCTGCGACTTTGTCCGCGCAGCATATAATATGCAATTCCGTTGGGAAATGTGTACTTTTCTGGGATGAAAAATATCCTCTGTCATTTGCTGGACACCAAAGTAGATATTTGCTAAAGTTCATCGAAATCAGCTCACCGGTTTAGCCGCATACATCATATTTATGTATCAGTAAGTAAGTATGGATACTTACAAGTTCCGCCGAGCCAAAAACTCTGAGGCTTTTGCGCGGTAGTCCTGAACCGTTGACATATCAACCTTTGCTTCTTTAGGCAGTAGCGGCCACTCCACTTCAGACAAGGCCTGCGGAAGGAAAATAGAACGTGTAAGATTACAATCGATAAATAAACGGAAATGAGTTGATGGTTAATTCGGGAGTTATATCTGTTGAAGATTTTTGATTAAATGACATTACTTAAAAAAATAATGCTAACTATTAATGCGTGATTTACAACCGGTATAAATACACGCCCAGGATCTTTTGTTTCCATTTATTTAGGTCCAGAAATTTAAACAATACTATTTCTAAGTTTCCTAATATCAACTGCGTCTTCTTAACCATCTTATATGGGTCTTTTATTAACTTCACTTGTAACTAACTAAAAATTTAATAAAATCTTAGAAGTAAATTTTAACCTAATTCTAATTATGATTTGAAACTATGCAAGTTTATGCAATTCGGAAGACAATACAATAATTTGATACCATCGAGCTGATCTGACCATGGAGCCCGGAGATGGATAGTGGAACTGTTCAATGACTACTAGTAAGCCTCTCGAGTTTGGGCTCATTTGGTTTGTTTTGATGAGTCCAATACATTAACTTGGTGTTGAGGGTATTTTGTATTTTTAAGTGCGTTACTGACAAAAGCGCTTTTTTTAAGATTTTGTGAACTGTAATTATTAGATTGTATTTCGTTTTAGATTAGTTTTATTTTTATGTTTAGTTTAATTTTAAGTTTTATTTGTAATTTAGGTTATGTAGATTATATTTTTATTTTGTTTTTTTTTTAAATAAACATTTTTAGCAACCATTACATATACCTATTGAAAATAAACTTATCTGACTAATAAAAAAACTAGTTCAACAAGTGGTACGATTTATTAAGATTACCACTATTTTTATCTTAGATAAAAAAAAAGTAGATTCCACTTTGGACAGGACACTCAATGTGTACACATTTTTAACAATTTCAAATACATGTTTAAGTACAAAAATGAAATACACTTGAACTAAACTACATTAGAAGAATATCTTTAACCACTTTAATTAAAATTAAGTTTTCCACTTATCATGTCCGGTTCTTAAAATAAATAATTTTACAAAGCTTAGTCTAACTACTCGTTAGCCTTAAACATTTTAATTATATGTATAAGGGTAAATTATTTGTTAAAGTATACCAAAGATGCACAAATCGCTTCATTTTCACCTGCATATACGTACGTATATCAGGGAAACTATAGGTGATGGATGCCAAACAAACATACGGGTAAGCGGACAGACCACTGAAACAAAACATTAGGTTCCGAAACGTTGGGAAATGTTTTCGAATACATGCGAAATTTCAACACAGATTTTCAAACATAGATTTTTAAACTGCAATAGCAAAGGCAAACTTAAGTCCAACAACCTTCTTTTGCTCTTCAAGTATCTTCTTTTGACGTTCCATTTCTTTCCTTGCAATGAATTTTTCAACGCCATTTTGTTGTTCTAATATTTGAGCATTGCCTGTCGACGATAACAGCACCTGCAATCGAAAGAACAATATCATTAAGAGCAGCTTCAACTAATCAGCGAACAGAAGTGGAAAATTTGTAAAATCAGAAATTAAGGACCTCAACAGTAGCTTGGAAATTATTATCATGTGCCATTAACAGTTCTGAAAGAATTTCTGGTTGCACGTCTGGGAATAAATTATATAGCTTGTCCCGTGTCATTCTTGCAGCCAAATCATTCGGCTCATTGTTGCGCCATTCTGCAGTGATCTCTTTCTTATAAATTGCCAGTGCTAACTCCATGTCCATTATTTCTTTCAAATCTGGAACTGCTGGCTCTTGTCCTGCTCGAGCCAACTGTTCTTCCTTCAGTGCCAATTGTCTGAAAAATTTTGTTAAGCTGTCTTGGACTTGTCACAGGAATTAACAATAATATAATTGTAAGTAAAAAAGAAAAAGATAACAATAGCTGCATCATTTTGGTATCACAGTCATGTGTGGGTAAATTCATTTCATTAATATTGACATTTTATATATACAATATAGTAACATTTATGCTCACCTCGCAAATTCTTCATCCTGGCGAAGCATATACTCCGACTGCCGTGACTGTTGCTCAAGTTGATACATGAGCGACTCAATCCATAGGGCGTTAATTTCGTTCAACAACGACACCGGCATGTTGACCCTTGTTGTAACGATCTCTGGATAAGTCATATCATTTCGACCAAATATTTCATCTAGCTCAGATATAAATACTGCTCCCAAATCTACATTTACAGTTCTTTCACAGTCATCACTGCTGGTTTGAGAGGAAACTTCATCAGTTTCTATGTTTAAAATAGACTCAGTCACTATGTTTGTATTACCAGGAGGCGTAGTTCTCGAATCTCCTTCTGTCGCTTCTTGAATAGAATCCCCTCTAATATTAGTGACCTCACCTCGACGCATCTTCCTTATTTTTAGGCAGTGATCAGAATAATGACTATCAGATATAACAACATTTTTTTCAATTTGACGTTTTAACTGCACTGATGATTCTAATACAGTCTTTTCCTTTTTTATTTTTGGATTACTAGGGCCTGCTATTTCTTCTGCCGCTTGATTAATGTTAGCCGAACTTGGTACAGGCTGTGTTGAGCTTGGAATTATATTATACGCGGCAAGACACTCGCATTGTTCGTCATTTAAATCCTCTGTATCAGAGAAATCCTCATTATCTACAGGTTGCAACTGATTGTTTTCCATACCGTCAAGGACAATATCTACAGCCCAGTTAACATCGCCTACGCATTTATCGAATATGTCTCTTAATTCCACTTTCGATACACTTTTGAACAGTTTTCTAAACGCAGCAAAATGCTTCTCTTCATTCTTGCATCTAACCGTCTCAGTGGAAATGTGATCATGATCATTAGTCATACTACTTTTGTCTAGCATTCTTTTATCCGGTATTTTTTCTTCATTCAAACCCATGTAGTAAAAATTAATATCTTTAGGCGTACCAATAAGAATTTTGAGATTCTTATTATTCATGTCAGTGTCACCAAATTCTACTCTTGTGCCGTGTGAAGCAGTTTCTACTCTAACGTTTGGTGACTGTTGAGGGTTTATTTGTTGATAATCGTTCCATTCCGGCATAAACATTGAAATATTCGACCAATCTTTGTAATTTGAAGCTGATGGCAAAAACTTATCTGTTTTATCTGTACCAACTTTACTGCTTCTTGGAGGTTGCGGAGTGACCTCGAGTGGCCTCGACTCATTTATACTACAAGCATTTGCCTCCGAATTTTCGTTCCAGCTTTCGCCGTTTTCCCATTCTTGATCAAGTTTCTCGATTTCTTCTAACTGTTTTTTTAATTCTTCTATCCTTATATGTGTAGTAACATTTTTATTCATAACATTCTGGACTATGCTTGGTGTTTCTTTGTCCGCAGCAGAAGCACAACCTGAGCTACTGGAAGTCTGAAAACTACTGGCTGTAGGTTGTTGCTGATCTTCGGTTGCAGAAGTTTGTGTAATTGTTTCCATTGATGAGCTGTCTAATACATTCGCCTGACCTGAAGAGATAATTGCTGTTTCATTTTGCTGCGGTGTATTAGGTTGTAAGATTGGAGGAGTATTTCGCATCATAGGAGGTACCTTATTAGCAGGATAAGATAAACCATAGTGCCTGATTAAATAAACACCTGATACATTATTTTTGTAATTATCAAGCATTCTTTTAATAGTGCCTATAGGTACATTATGAGCATTAATGTGTGCCAGTTGGTTAGCTTTTTTAGCCCACGGAGTATTAGGTTCAATCACCTCAATTATATAGCCATTAGCTACCCCATCTTTAACGTAAGGCTCCATTTCCCATATCTCCACATTGGTATTATCAATGAAAATGGGACTAAGTCCCCTTCGCAATGCCTCCCGAACTCTGTTTTGGTTCCAATAATGAGCTTCAGATAATCTACTCCTGTCATACTTGTATTCTCCTCTTATTATGAAGAAATCATCAGTGCTGAGGATATGTGTCCTAGAAACGGCATTAGGGCACATAGTCTGCAACAGTTGTTTTGCTAGAAATGATTTGCCACTTCCTGGTACCCCTCTCAATAAAATCAAAGTTCTACTGCCTTTGTTGTGGTATTCTACAATTTGTTTTGCTTGAAGAGTCCATATATTATGATTTGTTTTGTTCGTTGCTTTTTGCTTTGGTGGCTGTTTAGGAAAAGCTCCTCTACTTTGGGAAACTCCAGAATACGATGTTGGTAGTCTCTCTTTTTCTACCACCACACTAGAAGTATTAACGTTTTGTGCCACATGTTGAATTACTGTGATAGCTTCATTATCCCGGTGGACATTTTGTTCACTTGTAATGCAAATAGCCTGTTCTCCTGCAGGGGCTTTCTCGTCACACATGTTCATAATTGCATCAATAGATTGATTCACTGGAAATAAAACGAAAATAAATAATAATAATAATAATCACCGTTTTTTATATTTTTTTATTTTATAATGTTATTTTTATATTGTAAAAAAATGTAAAAAAAGAGAAATTATAATAAAATAAAGAGGAATAATAATAATAATAGTTCAATTCAATACACTTGTTAAAAGTAACTTCTGTATTTAAGAACAGAGAAGTCATAAAGAAAAATAACAGCTTTTAATTCAAATTCTAATCACTTACGTTTTTTTTTAAGCAATACATGGGCTATTATAGAAATCCGATACCTGAATATATATTAAAATGTATAAAATTAAACATAAGTATTGACACAATTTTAAAGTATTAACTATTACATTAAATATCGCGTCGGCAACCCTACAGCGTTTAAAGCTATTATTAGAAAAGAGAGACTTTATTGTAGTGTTAGCATACTATATACTAAAATAAAGTTGATTTTAGCTTATGCCAATTTTACGCTTCAATACACATGAAGGTAGATATAGAATAGGAATAACACAATTCTGTCTATACGAATGAGTGTTACCATAACATAAAACAAATTACAATGATTCTGAGATCTAATCTAACTCTGTGACGATTTAATTAGTTTGTTAATGTTGCGTATGCAACTATAATTATGTAGGTTCCATTTTGGTCTTATTTATTCTAGCGGCATTTCTTCTCAGCAGATGTCACCTTTCAAAGCGCTGGTAGATTCAGACATGTGAAAGAGCCCGTGTGGCCTACTTGCAGAATAAATATTTTCATTTTCATCTTTTCTTTAATTTTAAACCTTAATGCTTTCATGCAATACCGAAACGCTCGAACGAAGCTTCTGAATAGATAATCGAATGTACTTTTTCCCCTCCAAAAATTACGTAGCCGTTAGCTTT
Source organism: Tortricodes alternella (assembly GCA_947859335.1). Lineage (NCBI taxonomy): Eukaryota > Metazoa > Arthropoda > Insecta > Lepidoptera > Tortricidae > Tortricodes > Tortricodes alternella. The sequence goes on from OX401981.1 coordinate 9,749,019, forward strand.
TTTAATGTAACATTATTTGAAAATCACTCGTCTCGTATTGCGTCCATCTGACTGTACAAACAATGCAATGTGATTATTACACAATGTCTTGATCTGTTTGTGCTGTAAAATGTATGTTTACTGCCTGTTCACAAGCCCTAGTTTATGATTTGTTTAAAAGAAAAGAAAAAAGAAATTACACTAATTTGCATATATATGCAAGAATAAACCATACGAACAGAGGCTGCAAATGCTTAACCTCACAACCCTAAAAAATCGCAGAGAGCGTGGAGACCTGATTGAGACCTTCAAGATTCTTACTGGACACTATGACCTAGAGAACCTCCATGACATGTTCAAACGCAACAACAACAAACGTCTTCGAGGGCACCATCTTAAACTTGTTCCTGATGTATCGCACAATAATCCCCGCAAGCACTTCTTAAGCAACAGAGAGTGGGATGGGATGGGGAGTTAAAGAGTGGAACCAACTACCAGAAGGAGTGGTCTCAGCGCTGAATGTCAATCAGTTCAAGAATAGACTGGGTAAGTACAAAATTCATAAAACAAGCACCTGATTAAAGAATAGCTGGATAGGTACAGGCATTTATCAGTTGCTACAACTGCTTGCCTGATAATAAATAATAATAATAATAATAATATTTTAAATAGTCTCACCTTAGTTTGCAAAACCTTTTATTTTTATTTTCAATTTTACTCCCCAAAGGTGGCTCCCATGTTTAAAATTCATTTATTTACGTTGCACGTTTGTATCGGTCCAGTAGCTTCGGAGCAAATTGGCTGTGACAGACGGACGGACAGTCACATGAGTGATCCTATAAGGGTTCCAGTTTTTTTCCTTTTGAGGTACGGAACAGATGTATATATAGCCGGCAGGCATATTCCTGTGTTCAGCGCATATATCACAATTCCTCACTAAATTCTCAATTTCTTTGTCTATCGCTGGCCACCATAGATAACTTCTGGCCATGGCCTTAGTAATCACAATACCATCGTGATTATTATGAAGTTCCTCTAGAATATAGGGCCTCATTCTCTCCGGTATAACCACCCTATTTCCCCATAGTATACAATTTTTATACTCTGATAAGATAACTCATTGCGCTTTTCTGATGATAACTCATTTCGTTTTTCTGATGATAACTCATTTCGCTTTTCTGATAGTAAATCATGCTACAGATGTGGTAGGCAACATAATGGAGAGTGTAAATTTAGGTGGAGTAAATGAAATTTCTGTGGAAGGATTGGTCACATCGAGTCGGTTTGCATGATCAAAAATATACCAGGAGGTAGTGCGTTGAAATCGAACTGTAATGGTTTGCATGTAGCTACTATAAATAATATGAGGCAGGAGCAGGTTGATTCATCTATGATAAAAGTGTCTGTTGAAGGATCAATAATTGAAATGGATGGACTCAGGTTGTGCTTTCACATTAATTTCTGAAGCGACAGCCAGACTCATATGGAATGGGGAATTATCCTTATTAGATAAAGGTGATGTAACACTGACCACATGGACTGCTAACCATTTAAAAATTTTAGGGAAGGCCATGATTCAAGTGTTATTTAAAGGGTTAAAAAATAACCTTATGATTTATATTGCTTGTGGAAATGGACCCAGTCTTATAGGACGTAATTGGTTTGAAGCATTAAAAATACAAGTACAAGGAGTGTACAACTTAAAAATAAATAATAACGAGATTAAAGGAGTGCTGCAAAAGTATACTGATGTTTTCCAAGAAGGTCTAGGGAAGTATAAAGGACCTGTGGTAAAAATAACACCCAAAGAAGGAGCAGTACCAAAGTGTTTAAAAGTAGGTCTATACCGTTTGCTTTGAGAGAAAGAGTATTCGGAGAAATAGACAGGTTAGTGGCAGATCATGTTCTTGAACCGACTACACATTCTGAATGGGCTACTCCAACCGTACCAGTGTTGAAACCAAATGGCAGTGTCAGGCTGTGTGGTGATTACCGATCTACAGTGAATATGGTAACAGACACTGACACATATCCTCTGCCCACACTTGATGAAGCATTCACGGCAATACAAGGGGGCATTATTTTTAGTAAAATCGACTTGGAACGGGCATACAGTCAAGTAAGTGTTGATGAATCAACGTTCCAACTGCTGACTATTAATACGCCTAAGGGACTGTATAAAATGAAAAGTAATGTCTTGTGGACCGGACACCCCTATGATCTCTGCCCACTGCGATGACGGGGGAGTCGCACTCACTTGTGCGTCATACTCATTATCCAATACACTACACTTTTGTTACGGACATGGCATCAAACATCTCTTGCCAATTATTATTAATTATTTCTTTTCTTGCTAGAGTCATCAGTTCCGTACCAAAAGGCTTACACAAAACTTCCACACCACCAGTGACTGCTAGATTTGCCAACATATCATAGGTACACCGACATAGATGTATATACTTTGCAACATTGTGTTTTCCTTTACCGAAATGCTCATGATTAGTGCGAGCCAGGGTTCGATACCGCGAAACTCTGCACAAAAGCCCGCGCGTTGGACTGCCTTTGTACCTCAAAGTGCTAAGTCAACATCCAATAACACAATGACTAGGAAATAAATAAATAACAAAAAACCGGCCAAGTACGAATCGGACTCGCGCACGAAGGGATCCGTACCATTATCTATAATCAAGCAAAAAAAAACAAGTTTTTTGTATGGGAGCCCCCCTTAAGTATTTGTTTTATTAAAATTTTATTATATTATTATTTTTTATTATATATTTTTAAAGTATAAATATATAACTTAATATTCTGTAAATATTTCAAGCGTCTACCTGTTGCCGTTATCAATATCGAGGAAAAGCAACAAAAAATCACGTTTGTTGTATCAGAGCCCCCTTAAATATTTATTTTATTCTATTTTTTAGTATTTGTTGTTTAGCGGCTGTTAATGACCTACTTGGAAGGTTGAGGTTTTTTATATATTATTGTAATGTCAAGTTCGTTTGTATTCTGTTACTGTCAATATACTCTTAAGCTGGCACGGTGTTTCCCCGTTTGATCCCCATTTTCTCCTGGTTTAACCAGGATTATAGTCCCGTCATTAATAGCGGCAACAGAAATACCTACATCATCTGTGAAAATTTCAACTGTCTAACTATCACGGTTCTCGAGATACAGCCTGGTGACAAACGGACGGACGGACAGTTGGACAGTGGAGCCTTAGTAAAAGGGTCCTGTTTTTACCCTTTGGGTACAGAACCCTAATAATGTTTAAAATAAGAAATGATACAAAGGCTGACGGCATTAATATTTTTATATACATTACACACATACATATGATTGATAAGATAAAAATAATTCGATAATGGGGTAAATATACTTCCACATTTTCAACATAATATCAAAGAGTTCCCCAAAAATGTAAACCGTTGAAACATGATATAATGTTTATTGAAAAAGCAAGTATGTGCATTGGTTTGGTTTCACATATTAGCTAGTGAAACATTATTAAAAATAGGTAGAGAAATAGTGTCAGATGATCTCAAAATTCCTGAGGGAGTAGTTTTAATGGATATTATGCTTGCAAACTTGACAGTTAAATATTTTTTATCAATAACATAAACAAAAACAATTCATGTACTTTACCTATTCGAGCAACTGCTGGTCATCACACTGAACATTAAATTTATTCATATTGATAAGACACACAAACTTGTAGTTAATAGGTTGTAATCATCATTAAATGTAATAATAAACAAAGAATGCGATTAGAAACTTCACCACCCTTGTCCCTTAGAAGTAAACTTCTAAGGGACATATACATTAGAATTCCTTAAGAGTTGAGTGAGAATTAACAGACACTTGAAAAAATGAACCTATAGGTATTAACGTAGCTGTGTTATCAGCGTCACCAATCGAAAGGCGCGAAAGCAAAACAACAAAGTAACTGCGCGGCTTGTTTGTTCGATTTGTTTGTATGATATATTGGGCAAGTGCGCATGACGACAGGAATTGGTAATGATTAATGGTACTACGTATGTACCTACCTATATTTTATGTAGTGAAGACATAAGTGCAAACGTATATACTTACGCTCGCCGTTGTAATGTTCAACAACACAGGTGATAGCTTCTCGACTCATCACCTCGCCCAATAAATGGATTACGGAGTCAACAACGCCCACAAGCTCCGGCTTTGATTCATCACAATCCATGATATTGACTTAATTTAAGCCGAAATCAAAACAGTGTAGTTTTCAACAGAATGGTTAACATCGTTTAGTTTTTCAACGCTTGTTGTAAACATAACGTGTTTATTACGAAACACAGTAATATTCCTCATAGTCAGTTCAGATTGATTGACGTTTTTGGCAGTGTTGCCACCTTAGTTTTAGAAATGGGGGCTAGGCTTGTGTAGTACATGTACTAATGAACTAAAGGAATGAATTCCCGTCACTGTACTAGAACGAACTATTCCGTAACGTTTCTGCTCTTAGTACATTTAGTACATTGCGCGGAGCGAGCAGCGCAAGCGAAGCGATCCGTTTGACCGACCGAACGGCTGCACATTGGCTCTGTCAGAGTAAGACAGCAAGAGGGAAGGAAACGGACCAGTCGGGCGGGAGCAGATCATAGAGAGATTATTTCAGTGTACTAGTGTACTAAAAGAACTAAAAGAGCGAACTAGTACATTCGCACAATAGTACTAGTCCGGAGCGATCCGCGCAGTGAACGAGCACGCACAACTCTAATGGGGGCAGTTGAAAAAGCTAAAAAGGGCTAGATCGGGCTAGATGGATCACAAATTACCAAGAAAATACTTGCTGTAAAAGAGGCTAAAAAAACACCGTTACTTATGATATGAATTTATTTTTTAGTTTGAATAAAAATGACATTTTCATAATTAAACTAAAAAAAAATCATAATTAAATTAAATTAGAAGAAAAATTTACCAATTTAATAGGTTCAAAAGTTAAAAGTATTATATAGTTATTGAACAAACTAAAATTAAACAAACTTAACCGGTTCAAAATTTTAAAAGAATCATTTCGCTTTTATTTTTCTATGACCATTTTAAATATCTATGACACAAATCGCGAAAGTTCGATGTTATCACGATGTTAGCATGGCGCAAATTTCAGATTTTGGTGCAATATTTTTAAGAAAATAACAATAACAATAATAATAATAATAATAATAATATTAAATCAGGGGACAATCTTTACACAAATCAATGAAAAGGCTAGATAGACCTTTCCGGGCTAAATCATTAAACAAAGAGTTCACCTACAGTAAAAAGTGCTAGATCTAGCCACAAAAGGGCTAATGTGGCAACACTGGTTTTTAGTTTAGTGTTGGATGGTTAGAAAAACCTTCGTTCGTTCGAAATTGCTATTAGAATTGCCAGGAGTAATAACTCCCCTGTATGTTAAAGGCTTATTATACCTTCCTAAATTATTAGTCACTTACGAGAGGGACGCCGCACGCCGCAATACGTTAGATACGTATGGAGATATCTCCATCTCATTCCAACGTATTGCGGCGTCCCTCTCGTGACTAATTTAGGAAGGTGTAATAAGCCTTTTAGTCACAGTCTGTTCGCCGACAGTTGACAAAAAAGATAAAAATCGAAATGGTCGAAATAAGGCTAATCGCAAAACTACCACAATGGGCAATATTGCGGTAGTTTTGAGTGGCTCATTTTTTCTAACTGATTGTGTGTCCTTATATATTATACGTCAATGGCCTACATTATCAGTCCCCATAGCACACTAATTTTTATCACGCACATAAAGCATTCGTCCCTTTATGCTTTATTGTGCGTGATAAAAGCTAGTGTGATAAAATTTAAAGCCCTGTACGACCTGATAATGCATGACCCGATTAATCTGCGTCCACATTTGTTTGTGGTCGCGAATTATCGGGTCGTGCATTCTCCGATCGTACCACGGTCGTACATTATTGGCTGCCGCGGTTTTGTTATGGCGTGTCATGTGTCAGTTGTTTTGACATAAGAAACAAACGTAACGTAACGAAACGAGTTCAGTTCAATCAACCGGTACACTTCTTCTTCCAGGGATATTCACTTTATTTAAACTAATTTCACGTCATTCGTTTTTGAGGTAAAAGGCCGATTAATTAACATATAAATATCAAGGTTGGAATTGTGATATTGATGTCAATATATTTACAATGAGTCTTTGGGTAGACAAACACCGACCGAGAGACTTGACGAAGTTAGATTTCCACAAAGATCAGGCAGTTCGTTTGAAAAACTTGGTACAACAAAGTGATTTTCCGCATCTTCTGGTCTACGGGCCATCGGGGGCTGGGAAAAAGACACGTATCATGTGTTTGCTGCGTGAACTTTACGGTTCTGGTGTAGAACGTCTAAGGCAGGAAACCATGAATTTCACAACGCCATCCAACAAGAAACTTGAAATCATGACTGTGAGTAGCAATTATCACATTGAGGTTAACCCTACAGATGTGGGAATACACGATCGAGTGGTCATTATGGATTTAGTTAAGAATGTCGCCCAGACCCACCAGATAGACTCATCTGGACAGAGAGAATTCAAAGTTGTTATATTAAATGAGGTAGATGATCTCACTAAAGACGCCCAGCACGCCCTTCGTCGTACTATGGAGAAGTATGTGTCCACATGTCGCCTTATTTTAATAGCCAACTCTATTTCGCGCGTGATACCTGCTATACGATCTCGTTGTTTGACAGTTCGAGTACCAGCGCCCACAGAACAAGAAATAGCAACAGTCCTGCATACAGTTTGTAAGAAAGAAGGTCTGAGCCTGCCTTCTGAACTAGCATTTCGCATTGCGAAGATAGCTGATCGCAACTTAAGGAGAGCCTTGCTCATGTGTGAAGCTTGCAAAGTGCAGCAATACCCATTTTCAGCAGATCAGAAGGTTCCAGAGCCTGATTGGCAAGTATTCATAAGAGACACAGCCTCTATGATTTTGTCAGAACAATCACCAAAGAAACTTGGTGAGGTCAGACAAAAGCTATATGAGTTGATTATTCATGGTGTTCCTCCTGATATGATTTTTGCTGGGCTATTGCGTGAATTGGCTCAAAATTGTGATATGGCTATGAAATGTCAAGTAGCAAGTCATGCTGCCAAGTTTGAACACAGAATGAGGCTCGGAAACAAACCAATATTCCATTTGGAGGCATTTGTCGCAAAGTTCATGGCAATTTATAAAAAGTTTGTTGAGGAGTCTATGGGAGATGTTTTTTAAACATTCACTGTTACACTTTACTGTGCTTTGTTAAATCGAATTTCATGTCAAATACAGTATTTTTTTATTAAGACAAGATGTTTTTCATTTTGACTTCATTTAACACACACCTAGTTTACTTCTCGTACCTAGTGTTTCATTTATCAACAAATCAAATCTTAGTCAAATTAAAACTTTCGTGAGACATTATGAATACTTGAAAAACACACGGCTTTACTCATGATCCATTGTCAGAAATAGTCTGACACCCCGAAGAAGGACTCCAATCGAGTTCAAAACATGTCGGACTATTTCTGACAATAAATCGTGAGTAGAGCCGTGTGTTTTTCAAGTAAATCAAATCTTGTTTTAATTACTTTGGGAAATGATTATTTTGCACTCGAGTAAATTACTTAACGTATAACGTTATATGTCGGATAGCTAATAAATTTTTAAAGCCATCTTAATCAAGAAAACCTTATGAGTACTCATTTTTACTGTTTTTCAATACAAAAAAATGGGTGTCGCTTTTGATTTACGCAGCCAAATTTTTAAGAAATATATCTGTTAAAATAAAATATTATTACTTACCGCAGTGGAAGTAATATTTAAAAAGAAAGGCATTTGTATAAAATCATTGTAAGGGGCATTTCATTATTCATCATTCAAAGTTTTCACATTCACTACTTATGTATGCACTTTATTATTTCATCTAAAGTCACTGCAAATTTTAATAACTGATTAAACTAATTATAGCTGTTGTGCGTACAATTGTATTTTGAAGGCCAAATAATTATATATAAAGTTAAAATAGCAAATAACATTACATTCCATAAACACTATTGTAAAAATGAATTGTATTTATAATAATATTTTACAGGTATTTTTCTAGTAAACCATCTAAAATTATCCACAATGGAATGCATGAGGGATGTCACTATTTCATTTGAGAAATGATCAAGCACAGAGGGCTTCATCTGAAGTGCAGCATCTATTATATTAGTATCCGCATTATCTGAAAAATAATAAAATATTTATTAAAATTATGACACCAAATAAATTATATGGTGAAACAGATTCTATCAAAAAAAGGGAGAAAGAACACATTGATAACATTGTTTTGTAACCTTACAAAACTCTAAATATAAAAACCTTATATATTTTTAACCCAAAGGCCCTAGCGAGGTTGACATGAGGATAAGTTATCCCCATCTTATATCTCAGTGCATCTCTTTCTTCAATATTAGTATGAGAGAGACACACTGAGGGATAAGATGGGGATATGTTATCCTCGTGTCAACCTTCCTAGGGTCATAGGAGTCTGATTGGATTGAAAGATATATTATGTATGTACAGTCGAGGTCATAAATATATGTATATATGTTAGCAAGGGTGCAAAAATATCTGAGCGCTTTTACATCCTTGAAAATAAAGTCGTGTTCACATCTTTTTGACCACTCCATCCGCGTAGATACTTTTGACCTCCACTATACCGAATTCTGGCGACGATGAAATAAAACAGCGGCGTGACAAACAAACATTTTTTTCTTAAGTCTTATGTTATTATTCAATTAGCAAGTAAATTAAATATATGTTGTTGCTATTTAGGGAATCCTACCCATTAATTATAAGATTCTATCGGCGAAAGAAGCAACAGCGAAACAATGATCGGGGGTTGGCGTATTCATTTTGCCATGTCTACGGGGTCGATATGGTAATAGTACCTAGTGGGCATAGGCGTGCAGTCCATATAGGCATTTTGACAGTGCCTACCCTGGCAAAATGAGCCTGTGTCTGATTTATAACTCGTAATTCGCATTAAATTAATTCTACGATTCAAAAATACCTAAAATATATATTATTTATGAAATTTATTAATGAAATCGGAAACGGGGTCATTTTTCCAGGGTAGGCAATGCCTAAATGCCTATATGGACTGCACGCCCTTGCTAGTGGGTGACTCTCCATGAAATCCTACAGGTAAAGTTTCTTATCCACCGATGAGGCGAGACGAGACCAGGCGAAACGGGAATGGAAATCTCGCCGCCATTTCCAAGTAAGTACTTAGATGCGCTAGGAGAGATTTGAAATTTTGCCCTACAAATAACTCTTGTCTCACCTTTCCGGTGAAAAAGGAGCTTTATCTAATAGAAGTTATCGACTGGTAGTTCCTTATCAACGCCATGGGCATTGCAGAATCAACTTCTTGTTTCTCTTTTTTACAGCATATGCAGTCAGATTTTTGATTTTATAATTAACCTGTCCTATCCTGTAGGTACGTCAGCGACAAATGACAGTGTAGGTCAGGTTCTCCGGCGAACTGGTGGGTCTATGGGGTAGGACGGGTAAGAGGAGCCCTTAAGTACATACACTATTCAGTTCTTGTATTATTTATTCTACATAAATGCGTTACGTCGGTTAAACGTCTAATTCAGCTTTAGGCTAGTTTAAACCAGAACTCATTTAACCTTCAGCTAACCAGATTTCATTGTAAAATGAAACAATCCTGTTGAAGGATCCTCTCTTACTGCTCAGCTTCCTCGCACAGCTTGAAAATGCCGCCCGCCTTACGCATGAGAAACAATTTAAGTATCTAAATAATGCAGCTAGCTAACTACTACCTTCCTAACACTAGCTAGATCTACAAGAACTAGTTAATTAAAAGTATAACAGTAGATATTCATAAAATTTTAAATAAGTAAGTACCTAACTTTAGTTGTACCTAATTGCCATAAGAGTTATTTTTGAACTTTAAACTGATAGATAGATAACAGTAAGTAAATAACAGATAGATAACATTGATTTATCGCCTATTATCTAGTCTCTATTCTATCTATTAAGTAATTTGTTTGTGTTTTTACCTAGTTCGGGGTTAGAGGTGGTTCACGACTTGTTTATTAGGTATTTTATTAGATTAGAACATGTTTATGCTTCCATGACCTCAATATTAAGAAATGAAGACAATAGTTTATTGATAATTATTAATTAGATAACTGTTCAAAATGTATAATAAGCAAATTCGATATCATCAAAACCCAATGTTAACTTGTCGATCTGTCTTTCTGTACCTACTGGATTATTTAATATTACCTACCTATATAACTGAAGTTAAAGAACTTAAAAGTAACTTCGCATTGCCTTTCTTTTTTCGGCGCGTTATAGGTTCTAAGACGACTTCTCTAACCTAATCGAAAAACCGCAAGTGACGCTACAGCGAAAAGACATAAGTAATCCGATAACCTTACTTGGTTGCAGAAAATAGGTCGGCGTGCGCCTATTTCTCACTTGTATCCTTTCCGGACCAATTAGGATGTAGTCTTCATTGTTAAGGTTCTCTCCGGACCACGTGTAAGTGATGTTGCTCTCAACCTCATCTGAAATCGTAATGGGGACTTACGAGTACATACTCAACATAATGTAGAACTAGCTAGAGCCGTCTAGCTGATTAAATATGAATAACTGTTGATGCAGTAGTACGTAACCGTCCAAATTGCATTTTGCCAATGTATGTCGTGTACTTACGACAAAACAAATTAAAAGTAATTAAGAGGCCACTGCTAAGGTTGCGACGTTTGGCGATCTAGATTTCAATACTGACAGGGACTACGTGTTTGTTTTTTGAACATATTAAACTTGAACATTTGTTCTTGAAATGCTTAAACGTGAAAACACGATTTGTAATAAAAACCTCGATACTTTTATTTTTCAAACAATACGCTTTTTTAACATATTTTTGGTTGAATCTTCGAAACTCTATGGTCTTTAACGATGATTTTTGGTTAAATAGTTGAGTAACAACAACTTCTCAATTCACTAAAAAGGATTTTTTAATAGATGTTATGGTTCTCTAATAAACAGCAAAAAACTCAGATTTTCGTGAACGTGTGCGTGCGCGGTGGATGTAACAGCCACAGATGAGAGCGAGCTATTTTAAAATGAAACCCAACGTCATAAAGTTCAGTTCTGATTGATGCAAAATGAGGTGCTTAATCTAGTCATATGTGGGCTCTTAACTATTCTAACAATTTTGATGAATGTCTTTGGTCTCGTAGGTAGTAGTAGGTGTAGCTGAATCCACAGACCATTAGGTATTTGGTCTTTAGCTGAATCATATAGGTACCTAGGGGAAGCACCGATTGGTAGATCCTTTTTCCTAAAATCAAATTTTCATAGTAGCTAATACTCCAATCGCGTTTTTTACCATTCTACTTTTTTCTAAAACGCAAATTGATTCAGCTATACCTACGGCAGACCTCTGCAAAGGTCGCGGGAAAAATCACTCCAAAAATCAGATTTATTTTTACAGCGCAGATTACGTATCCGTTCAATATGCCGTTTATTAAAAGGGTTCGGTATTAATCTAAGCGAGGAATTTGATACGTGACTGGGCTGGATTAACGAAACCTGAGGGGCTAGCACGACAAGCCCGCGAGTCGTTTGTCGCTCAGTGCGTCTCTGTCAAACTAGTCAAGCATGTAAGGGATGCACTGAGCGACAAACAACTCGCGGGCAGATCGTGCTAGACGTGCTGAGGGCCTAGCACACTAGCTTTTATCGCGCACATAAATCATCTCACTTTTTAACGAACATGCGGGTGCGAAAGAAAGGAATGCTTTGTGCGCGATAAAAATCAGTGTGCTACGGGGGCTGGGGTTATAAAATGATCTTACTTAAGGCCAACAGTACCTATTAGCCTATTAGATATAGTAAGTCAGAGCACACAGTAGTCAGTAGGCTTCGTTAGTGGTCAACCAGTCGGACTGCTAGGTAACGATGACAAAATAACCTTCCAAATTCGAACTTCGATGACATGGCCCCGTCTCTTCTGCTTGATTTGTTAAGACAGAGTAAGATGGAATAGTAGGGTGCACGGGTTAACGGAAATTCCCCGTGAACCCACTGGTGGGTGAAGCTGGGTCATTAGTAATGAGCCGGAGCACGCAGTCATCAGTAATGGAGCGCGTAGTGGCTTCGTTAGTGGTCAACGAGTTCGACTTCTACGAGTCTTAGGTAACGATGACAAAATAACCTTCCTAATTCGAACTGCGATGGCATGGCCCTGTATCTTCATTTAGATTTTTTAAGCCAGAGAGAAAGTGAGAGGGGATAGGAGAGTAAACGTCTTAAATTTTAAATTTTAAAATAGGTAATCCCAGGAAAATGTTTACGCGGACGTTTTGAGGCCCTAGACTAGAGTAACTAGCACCTAGCTAGTGGTCTCGATATATTATATGATCTATATTGCTCTTACGTATGTCCATTGTGATATAGGAGGAGAGTGGTGGCTCCGTCCTGTCTGCTATCTTCATAATAATTTCACCTGCTATGTGAAGGTCATTGCTGAATATGACTCCGCTTTTCCCGCTGTTCAGGTCGAATCTGGAAACGGTAGTGATAATGTTTTTGGGGTTCCGCAGCTCAAGTCTGTCTGTCTGTCCGTCACAGCCAATTTGCTCCGAAACTACTGGACCGATTGACTTGAAATTCGGTACACATTATGTAAGTCGGTGACCGCAACACGGACGTGTAACGTAAATACCTAAATAAATTTTAAAGATGGAGACACTTTTGGGCGGGGGGCGCTTATTAGAAAATTAAAAAGGATAAAAATGGGAACTATATCTTGTGACATATCAAATGAAAGGGCTCCTTGTGAGAATCTTAAATATATATTTTTTTGAATTTTATGATAAATAGTTTCGATGTTATTTAGGAAAATAGGCCTATATGTCTCCAAAATTACAGGACCTACACTTTTGAAAAAAATACAGAAAGTAGTTCTTTACCTGAAGTCTATGGTATTTATAGTAACATAGGAAATTTCAGATAATCATGTACGGAACGGAACCCCCTCCACGCGAGTTTAACTCACACTTGTCCGGTTTTATTTACAAGGTCATATTATTATATTATTGGATCTGATTTACATTTTTGTAGACATTAACGCAACTCATTATATTAACTTTTCTAAATGTAAGTACTTACTATCTGCGCCAAGTACAACCACGGCTGCGGCCCTGCGGCCCTAACATGCATGACACAAAGATAAGATAGACCGTGTTATCTCTAAGTGCGTCTCTCTCACACTAGTGCCGACGAAAGAGATAGTCATAGAGATAAACGGGTTTAATTTATCTTTATGGCATGCATGTTAGGGCCGCTGGCAAGATTGGCACGAGGATAAGTTTACAACGTATTGCGACGAGTGAGGTAGTCAGAGAGAAAAGACAGGGTTAAGTTACCCCCGTATATCAAACATAGTTAGTTAGGCCCTCCGGCTGTGACAAACAGACTTTGTACGGACGACGGCACGAAATTATAATTTATACCTTGTTAGTAGTAGCCAAATGGCAAAAAACGGAACCCTTATAGATTCGTCATGTCAGTCTGTCTGTCTGTCTGTCCGTCTGTCCGTCCCTATGTCACGGCCACTTTTTTCCGAAACTATAAGAAATAAGCTATTGAAACTTGGTAAGAAGATGTATTCTGTGAACCGCATTAAGATTTTCACACAAAAATAGAAAAAAAAAACAATACATTTTGGGGGTTCCGGGTATTTTTTCCATCAAACCTATACGTGTGGGATCTATATCTATGGATAGGTCTTCCAAAATGATATTGAGGTTGCTACTATCATTTTTTTCTAAACTGAATAGTTTGCGCGAGAGAGACTTCCAAAGTGGTAAAATGTGTGTTGTCCCCCCCTGTAACTTCTAAAATAAGAGAATGATAAAATTAAAAAAAAATATATGATGTACATTAACCATGTAAACTTCCACGGAAAATGGGTTTGAACGAGATCTACGATAGTAAGTAGTTTTTTTTAATACGTCATAAATTACGGAACCCTTCATGGGCGAGTCCGATTCGCACTTGGCCGCTTTTTATTTTATTTTATCATATTATTAGTGCTATACTGTGAGGAAACCTCGTAAAAATGTTCTAATAATAAGACAGTACAAAAACATTTAGGTTTGTCGATCACTCCACATCAAACAAACTACTTAAAATGAAATAACTCCAACCTTCTTTCGACAAGTTTAGTCCACTTAGCGCCAGTGACGTTGACCCTTCTCATAAGAAACGTCACTTGTTGTTCAGGAAGGGCAACTCCCACGCTGTTTACTATGATTGGGTCCACGGGGCGCATGTCTAGGTGCCTTGAGTTCATGAGGAAGAAGAACGTTCGGAAACCCCGCTGCAGGCATCCGATGTCGTTTGCTTTGCATGTAGGGAAAGGCAGCGGGTTGACTGAAAAAATTAAATTAACAAAGTCAATGACTGTGGTCATCGTCAGGTGGCTTAAAGCTCGTTTGCCTTCATTCTTTATGAAGAAAAATAGTTGCACCATGTATCAATTTATCGCATTATGGTCGGACAAAAAGTACCTAACTGACGATTTTGAATTGTGAATGTGTACCCTCTTGACGCATAGTGCACACATGCATAATGCATTTTATGGACGTAAAACGCCCTAGATGCAAAATGTTCTAGTCGCAAAATGCCCTAGACGCAAAATGTCCTAGACGCAACATGTCTTAGACACGAAATGTCCTAGACGTGCCTTAGACGCGAAATGCCTTAGTCGCGAAATGTCCTAGACGCAAATAGTACATTGTGCATCTAGGGCCGTAAGAAGGGGATAACTAACGAGAGTCTGTTAGAAGCCCGACGCCGATAGGCGAGGGCTTTTATGACTCGAGTTTGTTATCCCCTTACTGCCCGTGATACACACAATGTTTTTCATCACATTTGCGAGGAAATGAAATAAAAATTAGACAAAAAAAAGTATATATATTAATTTTATTTCCATTTTACATCGTGAATGACCATCAGGTGGGTGTTCATAAACTGAGCGTACGTTGCGATCAGCGCGGGGCGGCTCCGCCGGCTTGCGGTCGCGCGCCCCGCCGGCTGCGGCTCCCGAGCAGCTCCGCCGACCTGGCGCACTTAACTGCCCGCGGGAGTTCGAAACCATACAAAATTCATAACTCCCTAGGGAGTTATGGATTTTGTATGGTTTATAACTCCCGCTGACGGCGGGGCCCATAGAGGAGTTAAATCGGCTATAGTTGCTCTATACGCTTGCGTATAATAACACCCTTTCCGAGCAAGTGTGATGAAAATGTCCTTTCCAGTGCATATGAGCGAAAAAGCATTAGACCAATAAAGACAAAGACAACAAATGATCGGGTTACACAAAAAAAAGTTAGGATCTACTGCGTTCAGGCCATTCTACGTTTAGGCCATTCTACGTTTAGGCCATTCTACGTTTAGGCCATTCTGCGTTTAGGACATACCTACTGCGTTTACGCCATTCTGCGTTTTAGACATTTTCCAGATTTAGGGCATTATGCGTCCACACCACGTATAAGGTATTCCCGTTGCAAACGCAACATGGAACAAAGTAAAATGTCACGTTGTTATATTAGGAAATTGTTTTGTATAAGTCGGACGGTCGCGATGAAAAATTCATGAGATTCTGTGGATGTCGGGCAAGGTTAAACACAACAAAACAAGGATCAGGAGATTAACAAATTTAAGTGACATTTTTGCGAATATCTTGTTTGTAGTATCCTGTTGAAAGCTGCTAGAGAGTTTCAAGGTTATTACTGGCCAAGTGCATATCGGATATCGGACCATGCCAATTATGTAAATTGGACAACATAGGCTGTTATTAAGTCATTATAGCAAAGCATTACACAAAGCGGAGTAGGATCTCAAAACATGTTCGAACCTGAGAACTCTTAAGGCCCGGGCAAACCAAACGCGTTTGCGGCGCGTCGCGTTTCTAACGCGGGCCCGCGCGACTTGTAAAACGGCGCTGCAGATTTACAGACACACACCACACAAACCAAACGCGACGCGCCGCTAACGCGTTTGGTTTGCCCGGGCCTTTAAAATATGATACCGCTTGATTAAAATCTAGGTATTTGATATTGCAGTAGATAATATTACATAATAATATAGCAAATCAGCGAAAAAATGTTGCTTGCCCATAGGAACACCTATATACGAAACAGTTATATTCAGGACCACTGTCACTCGTAACCCCGAAACACACTCGAACGAATCAGGACCTCGAAATGTAACCGCGAATATCTGTACCACTACCACGCAATCACGTTACTAAGAATCGCGAATAACCGAATCATACGTTTTACCACGAATCACGGTTGACCGAATAATACTTTACTTCAATTAGGTAACGTTTAGATTGCGTCAGAGTCAGAGCCGAAGGTCCAAACTAGGCAGACATAACGGAACTCCTCTGACCCTGTCCCATTGTAATGAAGTTATGTCATTCGTAGTTTATGGTAAAGTGATTTTTAGATACCTACAGATATTCACGGTTATGATATTTTAAGGGTACCTACGTGGTGGTTCGGTCAAGTGGGTTTAAGCGTTGAGTATGAGAGTCGTATAACACAATACACTGCTTCATTTGAGCAGCATACTGAGACAGTCCACGAATGTTGGTTGAAGTTGTATTATACTAATTATTTAAACGTTCTTTGGCAACTTACTGTAGAATAGTTTAAATATCAGACCGGGTCAGCAACTTTCAGCGGCCGTCCGCTAGGGTTGTGCGCTCGACTGGGCATTATTCAACACCAGAATCTTTTGAAACCCCGAAGCGGCTTGATCCGATAACTAATTGTTTTTGTTAGTTTTTCCGTTTCACGGACATGACGAAAATTGTTGATGAAGGCACCAATTTATTTTCGATGTTAAAGTTATTTCCGGTATTAGGTTTTATTCGAGTATGAAATTAGGGACGTGTGTTCGAGAGAATCGCTGAAAATATATTGGGTATGTTTGTTATTTGCTTATGATAAATAAAGACGTGATAATAACAATTATACAGCCAATCGAGTACAGCAGAAAACAACTTATCTAATAATTTAATTAATTAATTTGTTTAATTTATCATCCCTCGTATTTCTTTCTCTATTATTTTGTTGTTGTTTTTTTACTTTTCTGTGTCTTGTGAAGTGAATAAATGTCTCTTTTCTTCTTCTTCTTCTAATTTTTCACTGAAACAATGCCACGAAAAGCCTAGATGTGTTGGATTTTAAAGGGTTTATGGTTTATTTACTTACAGTGAATCTCATATAACTTCATCAAAATTGCAGTATCTATAACTTTGAGGTGCTTTATGATTTGACTTGACGTGTATTCAGTGGAGTTCAAGTACCTATCGCAAATGGAAGCTCCTGTAATTATATACGTCCCCCTATCGTAAAAATCTCCCACACGACTGCATATAATCGGCCGGGCCATTCCCATAGTCACAAGTTAATAATTCTATAATGTAGGTACCCAAGTCATAATTAGTCATCAACTAGAGTGGTGGTCAAGTATAAAATGCTATACAAGTTTGACAAGTACCAGTTAAGTTTCTGTAATTGCTGCTTCCTTATAACTTTGTATAATTTAATATGAACCTTTATACATTAAAGAGCAAGTATGACATTAATTTCTTCCAAACTGCTTTAAGTCAGACAGCTTTTTTTCCAAAGCTACGCTACTTGCTAATCGCTTTGCTTGAACGAGAAAAAACCAGTGCAGTACGAGTCGGACTCGCGCACCGAGGGTTTCGTATCACGTCAATTTTCTTATGGAAATATTATCTAATCATAGATTGTGATATTGATGTTTCAATTTTTCTATGTGGTCTCTACATAGAAAAATTGAAACTTTCTTAAGACGCATTAATATTATAAATTGGAAAGTTTGTGAGTGCGTCAGCGATATTAAATATCATTGGAATGTTTTCGTGTGTGAATTAGTATGTTTGTTACTCCTTCACTGGACGGATTTGGATGAAATTTGGAATGGAGATAGATTATGCCTATTCCAATCCCATCCAACGTTGCGGGCACAGCTAGTCTATATCTATATCTATATCTATCTGTATATATACTTATAATAAAAGGCTAACGAAGTCGAATTTGTACATCAAAAGATATTTAAAAAAATAATGATTGATTTGGCAAAAAGGCGTTTAGGACATGCCGAAACACCTTTGAAAAAATTTCTTGTCTGTCTGTCTGTCTGTCTGTCGGTTAATTTGATCGTCAATCACGCTAAAACTACTCGACAGATTTTCATGAAATTCGGTGTATTTATAGTTTATGATCTGGAGTCACATATAGGATAATATTTATTTCGAAATTCATCCCCTAAGATAAAATAAGAAGATATAGGGGATGAAGGTTTGTCATACGTCATTTTTGAAGTTAGAACCATGAAAATAGGTATAATGATAGCTGGTTATTAATAAAACAAAAATTGCGATTGAAACTATGAACTTAACGTACCCGTCGAAGATATTCAAAATCTGATGATTCCAATTTTGTTTACCTAAAAAGTACCTACCATAGTGTAATATTCCCCTTAGTTTTTCTTTCATGTCGTTGTCGTGAAAGGGGTAATATTGCAGGTTTCATTTTTGGTATAAACCTAATTTAGGAATTTAATGGTTTTTATGTGATCACGGTAGGGCTTGACGCTGCACGATATTTTACCCGTGTTCGTTATGACATATCTCAGTTTCTATTAGAGCTACGAAGTTGCGACATGGCGAGACAAGGGTACCTACTAGTTATATACTATCTTTTAGATGCAGCATTTTTGGGAATAGCTCGTGAGAAAAGAAGTCTTGACAAATAGACAGACAGACAACAAAGTAATTATATAAGGGTTCCGACTTTTGCAATACTTTTTATGGAACCCTTAAAACGGCGTTATAACCGGTCTGGTCCGGTATTTATTTATTGCTACGGCGGACACTAAACCAGCCGAGATATGTACCTAAGCTACATATTAACTTTATAATAGCTAGAACGTATACCACGAGTTTGTACTAAGTAACCTTCATATAGGCATAAATAAACCGAAATGAGCTTGCTGCCAGGCTGAGGAACCTTCATTTTTAATCAGATTGTGTAGGTGGAACCTCCACTTACACGGCGTTAAAAATTTAAGTAACTAAGCTACATGTCTAACTTTTGCTAAAGCAGATAATTATTCTGGTAGCTTTTATCGAATATAAAAGGCTTAGTCCTTATTTTGTCTGACCACCACCCTAATAAATGTTTATGTATTTAGTATCGCTAAACTTTTTAAGTAATAGGTAACAATAAAATTGAAACATTCAAACTGTAAAATCAGGCTGAAGAATACCCATTAAAAGCTTGCATCGCTTTTATAAAGCCACTTAGAAAAATATATTCCGTGTATTCGATTTTCTGTTCAATTTATTTATCCCGTTACTACTGACCGATAATAAAGTTTACGACTCAATAATTTGCTCGTATTTATTGAATTTAATTCCGTCATAAAAATGGACTGGTATTGTGGCGCTAGCGTATCGCAACCAATCCTCATAAATATTTATATTTATGTAGTCAAGCGGGTGCATCGGGAATAGGCAAGATTATAGGGGTCGTTCGTACGTTAAAGGCATCAGTGGTGTGGTTATCTAACATGCGCAGCGCTGATCAGCCAACACGGACACATTCAAATTTACACCGAATGACTTGGTACTTACAGTCTTAATTGATAGTTTCGTTTATCCGCTGATCAGCCGCTGCGCGCGTTACAGAATCACACCCCAGTAGATTTTTACTTTTGGATTAAATTTAGTTTACAGTGTCATTCATTTTCATTTTCTCCTTATCGGGATGCTGTACCAGATGAATAAGGTGTTCATTCATGTACTTAAAAGGCTGTGAGTTTTTAGAATCACTAATGAAATACGGAATTTGTGTGTTTTTTTTTAACACGCTTTTATTAGCTTCACTTGTAACTAACAATGTAATCAAATCTTATAAGTAAATTTTAACCTACTTCTAATTTCGTAACGATTTGAAACTTTGCAAGTGTATGTAATTCGGATGATAGGTAATACAATAATGTGGTACCATCGACCTGATCTGACCGTGGAGCCAGGAGGTGGATAGTGGAACTCTTCAATGACTACTAATAAACCCCTCGAGTTTTGGTTCATTAGGTTTGTTTTGACGAGTCCAAAACATTACCTTGGTGATGAGGGTCTTTTGTACTTTTTAGTGCGTTACTGAAAATGTTGTTTAGTTTTCGTGGATTATAATTTATATTCCATGAGTCAGGCAAAATGACCCCTTTTTGAATGATCGCTAGCTCGCTTTGATTTTGATTTTCTTTATAAATAACGAATCCTTATGTAATCGAAAAGTGTATGCAAAGTAATATAAAGATGTGTCTGAAGTCCCCAATTCGCACTGGGCCCCCGTGGGGCTACTGCCCAGTCCTCTCTATGGGAGAAGGCCTGTGCCCAACGTAAGCCGTATGAAGGCTGTAATGGCTAACTTAGCTCTTTTTAAAAGCTTCTAAAGAAGCTCTGCAACGTGAACACATGCATTTTGTGAAAACTGCGAATTTTGTGAAATTGTCTCAGTTGACAATGCACCTATAACATTTACATTAGCACACACTTAAGATAAATCAGTTGCAAACACATTGGTCCGGTACTTACATGTCTCATAACTGTCTCTATGAATTTTGAAAATCTGTCCATTACACAGATTCCAGCAGCAAAATAGGGAAACACAAAATATGAACTGCATGCATCGCGGTAACATTTTGTCGAGCGCAAATATGGAACAGGACCGGTTGTTGCAATAAACTTGGAAACACTGGGTTTTTAAAAAGATTCTCTGTTGGCCATTATGTTCGTTTTCGTGATAAATATGGTGTACCTATACAATAAAGGCAAACCGGTGGAGCTGGTGCGGTGAATATGGAGCCCGTGGCAATGACCGACCGGACGAGGATAACAAACATTGAGTGACGCGTATCGTGGTAGTTCATTCTCTTTGGGCGTAACCTGTCGCTTTTTATTACGCTTTTAATTATGAAGCAGAAACAAAATCGAATTTAATGAAAGTTCTGTGTATTGAGGCGATTAAGGAACATAGATAGAAGTGTACCTGCTAAGTTATTCTCTAACAATTTCGTCGCTCATTTCATTCGACAAACATAAATTGACCCGCATTTATTTCAGGCATCAGTGGCCCATACATAAATACCTTACAGACTAACATACATATTTAAAACATAACTTAAAAAAACTATTTAGTGGACGAAAAGGCGTGGCTCCTATGCGGACTTAGGTTAGGTTATGTGGCTCTCCAGAGCAGGCTGGGGGCGTTCGTGGTTGCGTGCTTCGGCGATCCCATAGCGTCCCCACTTACAGCCAGGTTTAGATAGGATCAGTAACTGACTTCGAATTCGAGACAAGTCAGCGCTGACCCGAGAAAAACCAAATGTAAATTGATTTGAAGTCAGTACAGGCGGTGGGAGGTCAGCGCTGACTTGTATATTCGCACACGAATATTTTGAGTTCAATCGGTTCGGCGCCGATACTGACTTGTCCACTGACCCTGTCTAAACCTGGCTTAACAGCCGAGAGGGAAACGCCGGAGTTATTGTAGTCGGTATGCCCCCTGGCCCCCAATTTTCGGTGCATTCGAGATAATCTCACAATCGAGATTCAACGTCAGTGCATACAGTCGTTTGACACTACTGTATGAATCTGACGTTTAATCTCGCAATTGATATTATCTTGAATGCACCGAGAATTGGGGCCCTGGGTTGAGTGTCATACCGCCCCATATAAGGGGACGCGGAGCGCCGACCCGGGGGCTGGGGTGACGATAAAAAATAAAGCATTTGTAGTGTATAAAAAAATTTACATGCGTTTTATTTTGTGGTTTAGCTCCTAGCGAGCAATGAATCAGGCAAAACACTAAAAGGGCTCGTGAACGGGCTAGTTTTTCGGCCATTTATTGCTGCAATTCGGGCTATCCCCAAAAAGATTACTTATTACATCACTAATGGGGACAAACAGTTTACGAATGTACATTTTTGAGGACAGCCCGAATTGCAGCAATAAATTGCCGAAAAACTAGCCTGTCTACGAGCCCCATAAGACGTGGCAATAGAGCTTCGTAGTTTATAAACGTAAATAGATGGCGTTGCCATTACGAACCAAGTCACTTGTTCAACGCAGCTGTGCTGAACGCCCTATCCTTCTTTCGAGATCGTTAGGTTATGCAATATTTTTCAAATATTTTTATTAGTGGGTTTGGCTTTATCACAAGTGAACATAAAATATAGTATGAACTGTTGCAAAATTTGGCGCACAGATACAAATAACAACGGGTACTGAAGGTAGAAGCTCGAATGTGGGCATTAATAAAACATTCCGGCCGCTGACTTGTGTACGATGAAATATGAAGCCATCAACGGGAGGAGCTTCCGTTTTTGCCCTGACTTTTGCCCGGATGAAGTTTTTTACGTATACTGCCACTAACCCTAACTACTCTTTTCTGTTAAGATAACATTATACTCTATATCGATATTTTTGGAGCTATATTCGTATGGCCAATGTTTCAATGATAGGGTAAAATCAAGTTCTTAGTATAGGTTTTTGTTTGCCATAAAATCTAGCGACAGCTTTAGAATTTAAGTAAATAATGGGGCCAATTCGAAACGGTGTCTTCTTAATTTATTTACTAAACTCAAAATAAGAGAGGTCATATTCGATTTAGCATTGGCACCAAGCATCTGGGCTTATAGACTTTTAGATTTCAAGTTTAGCTACTTTGAAATTTAGCGATTACACTTTTGAATTGGCCCCAATGTGACGGAATAATCTTCATAAGAAAAGATTTGCACACATAAATATATTACACTGCCTTAACTTAAAGTTGTTTTAAGGAGTTTCATAAATTATTTATAAAAGTTTATACCTTAGGTATGTCTGAACACAATTAAAAACTATGTTTTTGTTTACTAAAAACTACAACAAAAAACTATTTATTAAAAATGTACCCATCCTAAATTATCGTTAATATGAAGATATTCATCGTTCACTTATACGTTTTAACGGCAGAAATGTCTATTTCGTCGTTGCACGAAATTCGAATAGTTCCACATACGCACCGCAAATACATTTCCAGATCGATCCTGTGCAATTTGTGCTGTAGATGTTGCAGTTCGGTTTTGGAACGTTCCCAGCGCGACATCCAGCTCATAAGTTGCTTAAGAACTGCAACGAATTGGATATTTTCAGTACCTAAAAATATGTTGAAATGTATATTGCTTAAAAATCCACGACTGAAAAATTGCAAACTATATAACAGATTGACAGATTGGCTTTTATGAAGTCACATTGCTTTGTTTATGTATAAATAGATAGTATTAGTATAGTCTATTCATCAATTTCATCAATATTGACGAGTGTATTAGATACGTATAAAAAAAGGTTTGATCGTTATTTTTTAACACAACAATATCAAATTGTATTAGACCTGGAAATGTTATTGGACTCATAAACATGACAATATTCTTTTCACCGAGAGTAATAATAATTTAAGGCCGCTTCAAATTATTCAGGAAGGAACTTCCACGAATGTTTACGAACTTAGTTATGGCTTATAAAAGAAGGATTATCACATCTCCTCTGCTGCACTGGGAGTGAAGAAATAGCATAGAATGCGTGCAGATGGTTATTATCGTAAAAGTCGACTAAGGGACGGGTCCTCTCCAACATGGTGGACTATCTATCTGTATGGGCGATGGGCTGATCACCTGTCACCATACGGTTCATCATACCATCTTAGGACTAATTAATCGAATGTGGCCACAAGTTGTCTTGTGGCTCTGCCCACCCCATTAGGGATTTCGGGCGTGATGCCATGTACGTATGTATGATTATCACATTCTTAAAAGTGTTCTTTCATAAAAATTTTGCTTCAATGTTTATTCAATGTTAATATTATTGCAGTATCATTGGACCTAATTGGAGTAACACGCGCGTGAAAATCAATTTTCTTCCAATTTAACGCCATCACTCGATAGGAGTTTGGATTTTCTTTCGACTCTGCCGACTCGACTTTGTCAACTGGCGAGCTGTGAAGGCGTTTTACCGAGACGTTTGCCGAAATTCATTCAGTTTTCTGATCAGATAGGCCGGGGACACTGACAAATGATCGGGCGAATGGAACGGTCGCCGGCGCGTCCGTGCAAACGCTGTTATCCAATCTTCCCAATAAATCTACTTCGAAAAACTGAAATTAATCTTACTAAGGGATGTTTTGTTATCAACTCAGGTTTAGCTTTTATTCTTATCTGAGCAATTTAGTTGATGGATTAAATTATAATAAAAAAAGTATTATCTTGTTACTAGACGTAGGAAATAAGTCAATCCCTCCTATGAAATTACATTACGAGAAACTTTGCTGCCTCATTGAATGTAATTGAAGTTTCTTCTAACGAAATTTTCGAGATAATCTTTTAAATTATGTTAAGTTTAAGTAAGTAACTTTAGTTCTTACCAGTTTAGTGCGTAGAAGCGCTCAAAAACGTTTATGACATTACTTTGATGACATATTTCAGAGTTAGAAGTAATATTTTTTATTTTTTATTTTTTAATTAATACAAATAAACTAATACATTATAATGAACATACAACAATCTGTAAATTAATTTGGTTGATATTGACTGTTACGAATAATTATTAGTTAAGTTTTATTTATTAAGAATCTCCTTCTATGTGTAATATGAATGTTTGAACACAATTATGTAATTGTTTATGAATAAATGCTTACTTACTTACTTACTTATAATCATCAGCCTGTATACGTCGCACTGCTGGTCACAGGCCTCCTTCTAGTAAGAGCGCCTGGGCAGTAGTTCTCACGCGGGCCCAATGCGGATTGGGGATTAGTCCCCAACACATGTTTTTTAATTACTTAGCATATATACGCAGGTTTACTTACAATGTTTTTCTATCCCGTATCTAGTATCTTTAGACATTTAGTAGATTTATATTTTATAAGAACCTACTTATAACTTACTTATTTTAAATGACTTTCTATACAAATTGTAAAAAAATATCTTTAACATGTTTCTATAGTATGTCAAATAAAAATAGAAAACATTCTTGAACAAAATGGGAATCTCGATCGTGGATTTGAATCTTTCGAACCTATTTTCATAATCAATTGACCCTCCATTTTACTTAGACTCGACCTTTTTTAAAGTACCTACCTTACTTGGGTATGCCTAAAGGTAACAAAAGGGCGGAAAACTTTGCAATTAGGGGGGCTTACAGCAAACATTTTCCGTCCAAAGTATAAAAATGGAAAAACGATGTCAGAAAAAAGGAGAAATACTTACTTAACTTTCATAAAGTTTCATAATCCTTTAAGTAAGTAAGTAGAAGTTGTATTTGCGTCATGTCATAACGCGACGTTTAATTTTTTGTGATGTAACATTTTTGAAAATGTTTTTTGACTAAGCCTAATCTTTTCTTGTCGTCTGTTGACTCTTATTATTTAAAACATTCTGATATCTTTTATTCTCGTGTTACGTTAGATCTATTAGGCTTACGAGGCTTAGGCAAGACGTTGCTTTTTTACATTCTGTAGTCAAACTAGAATCCCCTACAGATTCGCATTTTTTATGCTAAAGTAGGTGGTATTTTTTTGGCCAACGTTCTTGTGGTCCGTGAGCCAACAACAGATTTTCATGCCCAATTCCGTCTCTAACGATGACTCGTAAAATGCTTCAGGGATTGTATCATGAAGCCTCGAGGACGTCAGCTGCGGTTCCGTGGGTGGGTTGAGCAGCGGCTACCTCCCACGAACACAGAATATTTTTTTAATTATTCCCTCCTGGATTATAGCTAACCCAATATCTTGATACTCCTTTCATTCTATGGTGACCAGCTGACGTATAATCCACCACTTTATACTCAGCCGACTTTTTTATTCTTCAGGATAAGTATTGAGTTACCCATAATCTGATAAATTCTCAATCGGGAGGGAAATATGAAACAATAGTAGTTTATGCAACGGTTGCATAATGATAGGCCTTAAAACACTAGTGCGGTTTTATGAAACGAGCCGATAGGCGAGTTTCATAATAAGATCGCACGTGTGTTTTAAGGCCAAATTATGCAGAGTTGCATACATAACTTTATCTACACACATATTATAAATCCTCCATGATGGGTTCAGAAACAATATTTTCTGGCAACAAGTTATTTGTTGCAATCGTGGCTGCATATTTCCGATATCCGGCGCATTTTCACATCACACACACTCCGAGAAGACTACTTACTATTCATATTTTCAACTAAAATGTAAATTACACATGAAGTTTTTCTATTCAATTCAACAAAATTCTACTTTCGTTCAGCAAAACGTCAACGCGGCGCGGCGCGTCAATAATGGCGGCCGTCCGTCAAGGCCATTTTTTTTTTAAATCATAGACAAACGGATGAAGTCTCTATTCTCACGTCACTCGAGATCAAATATTGTGCAGTTTATATTAAAAAAACATACTGAATTGACGTTTCGTATCAATAACTGTTTTAATATCTATGGATACTAGAATAGAGACCCACTTGAGTTTGACAGCTGTTCCAAATTTAATCTCATTTCTTTACTAAAAACGATAAAGAAGTCATGTTATTTCTTCATCGCAGCATTGGTTTTTCCTAATTGGTTGTCAAAATGGTGGTCATTTCCTATGGTTTTTGATTAACCAATGGAGGTTATATGATATGGGTGTACATAAAATATTTTTCATCACACTTGCTCGGAAAGGGTGTTATTAAACGCAAGAGTATAGAGCAACTATAGCCGATTTAGCTCCTCTACGGGCCCCGCCGTCAGCGGGAGTTATAAACCATACAAAATCCATAACTCCCTAGGGAGTTATGGATTTTGTATAGTTTCGAACTCCCGCGGGCAGTTAAGTGCGCCAGGTCGGCGGAGCTGCTCGGGAGACGCAGCCAGCGGCGCACGACCGCAAGCCGGCGGAGCTGCCCCGCGCTGATCGCAACGTACGCTCAGTTTATGAACACCCACCTGATGGTAATTCACGGTGTAAAATGGAAATAAAATTAATATATATATACTTTCTTTTGTCTAATTTTTATTTCATTTCCTCGGAAATGTGATGAAAAACATTGTGTGTATCACGGGCAGTAAGGGGATAACAAACTCGAGTCATAAAAGCCCTCGCCTATCGGCGTCGGGCTTCTAACAGACTCTCGTTAGTTATCTCCTTCTTACGGCCCTAGATGCACAATGTACTATTCCTGGTGCGTGGTAGATTACCGCTTCTCAACCCACCCACGGAACCGCAGCTGACGTTCACAATGCTTCATGATAAAACTCTTTAAAACATTTTACGAGCAATAGCCCGGGAGGGAATTATGGACGAAATGTGTACCTGGCTCATGGACACTGGGTATTGTTTGTTTATTAAACAATGTACCATTTAAAAATATTCAACTGTAATTTTCTGTTGGACAAATTCAACAAATTTATCGGAATTAGGTATAGTGAAACATTGAGTGAGAATCTGCAATGAAAGCATAACGTTTCTAAAGCTATTTGCTTACAAAACTACAAAAAGCAATGACTCTTTTTAAGTTCATGTTATTAATACCATGGGACAACGTTATTTCTTTAGAGCCTTAGAAACTACTCGAATCATGTGTAGTGGTAGAGCCAAACAGTAATCCTCACTATATGATTACTGTTCGAATGGGCCGGCTCGACCGGGGTAGTACCACACTCTCACAGAATATTGGCGTACAGTAATAGCTTGCTATTGCGTTTCGTACGGTGAATGACCAGATCCGGAGGCCTTTTCCCTCATCCCCATGCCCCATCCTCTCTAGATTGGCAGCGCACTGGCAGCACCTCCAGGTGTTGCAGATGTCCATGGGCGGCGGTGACCACTTTCGATCAGGCGCCTCATTCGGGAACGCTAAGTGATTCTGTAGTGACTCGTAAGCCAGATCTCTCATCTCGCTCTTACGCATTTCGCGTCGTGCGGAAGAGTGGAATGAGAAATCTGGCTTATGAGTCGCTACAGAATCACTTAGCGTTCCCGAATGAGGCGCCTGGTGGGCCGTCAGCTCGTTTGTCAGACAATTGACATAAAAAAAAGTGTTATTTTGAGCTTAGCTAGATAAAACTTCCGTGTATACTGCATCGGATTTCGTGGCAACGAACATCATTTTGATGAGTTTAGGGCGTCCATAATTAGATGCCAACCTTTTTTCGGTTTTCGTTCCTCGTACCCTCGAGTTTTTCATAAACTTCCGCGTAACGGTAACAGGAAAAAAGGATAAGCCTGTTTAGGGTCTAGCTAGTTTTTCACTCCCCGTCAATTTCCCTTGACATGCATGAGATGGCGGACCTGCGCTTCCGTCAATCGTTATGATAAGTTTTAGGTACATAAAAGCATTACAATTACCTTTTTTTTAAAATGTAAATTGAATTTCGCACTTTAAGTTAAAACACTACCATTTGGTAACTACTGCTCTACCAGATGACCACGATTGGCGATGACCCAGGCGGAGATGGTGGGACGCCATGGATGTTTTAGAAAGACTGGCCGGAGGATGCTACGCAAAGAGAGGTAGGAAATCCCTGTGCTCAGTAGTGAGAAAACATTATTAAGTAATTACCTAGTGAAAGATATTAAATTCATGATGAACAGATCCAGCCGCCACCGTTCACACTTACAACTCATTTACTTACTACCAAGCTAGACTAATTAAAAAAAAAACCGGACAAGTGCGAGTCAAACTCGCGTGGAGAGGGTTCCGTTCCGTACATGATTATCTGAAATTTACTAGGTTACCTTAAATACCATAGACTTCTTTTAGGTTTTCCTGTAATCTATAGGCAAAGATCTATTTTCTGTATTTTTTTCAAAATTTTAGCCCCAGTAGCTTCGGAAATAAGGGGTGGAATGGTCATTTTTCGGCTATTTTCCTGAGTAACTTCTAAACTATTTTACTTAAAATTAAAAAATATATATATTTAAGATCCTCACAATAGCCCTTTCATTTGATGTGTCACACGATATAGGTGGCATAACTTTTTTTTAAATTTTCTAGTTTATTCCCAAAAAGTGACCCCTACCTTACCCTACAGACAGACAGACAGACACACAAGTGATCCTATAAGGGTTTCGTTTTTTCCTTTTGAGGTATGGAACCCTAACAATGTTAGTTGGACGTATACGATTAAGTGGTCATAATATGGTCAAGCTTTAATACTACCAAGCCGATGTCAGTCGGCCGGATCCGTTAAAGACTGATACAACCGTTGTTTAAGGCGATAGTAGGTATTAAGATAAGATAAGATGGTACTAGTGTAGCAACAGGAATTACAATGTAACAGTTACACCCAAGGATACAGTGCGGTGTAGTGTATTCGCTCGCTTTTATATTGCAATGTAAACATCCTCTGAAATGACATAACAGTAAATGAATTAACTTATCTAAAGTTTAAATAAAACTAAAGACCCGGGCACACCAAACGCGGTTGCGGCACACCAAAGTAGCCGCTGGGCCGCGGCGGTCCCGCGCCGCCGCGGTGTGGCATGGTATATCCGCCCGCGCCGTTCGACAACGGCGCGGACCCGCGTTCGCGCCGCAAACGCGCCGCAACCGCATTTGGTTTGCCCCGGCCTTTAAACATTCCAAATTAGATCCACTAAAATGTTCCTGTGCAACTAAATATAATTAATAGGTATATTTACTAAAAAACAAAACAAACGGCAACCTAATTTATTTGGCGAAGAAATTATTTTTCAGGGAAAAGTGAAGTAACCACGCGCCAAGTGCAAAAGCGAAATGATCGCGCGGCTACATAGCGACATGAGTTCGCTTATCGCATTTGCAACGTGCAACAGAAGCAATGCAGTAGCGCTACTGTATCAATACAAACGCGCGACTATATAGATGTAAACGCGCGACTGTACCAGGCGACATCTAGTACCCTCCCCTGATCGCTCCTGTGCTGCACTGGGAGTGAAGAAATAGCATAGAATGCGTGCAGATGCTTATCATCCCGGCATGTCGTAAAAGTCGACTAAGGGACGGGTCCTCTCCAACATGGTGGACTATCTGTATGGGCGATGGGCTGATCACCTGTCACCATACGGTTCATCGTACCATCTGAGGACTAATTAATCGAACGTGGCCACAAGTAGTGTTGTGGCTCTGCCCACCCCATTAGGGATTTCGGGCGTGATAATATGTATGTATGTATGTACAGTCGCGCGTTTGCATTGGTACAGTGAAGCGGGGCCGCGAGCGTCTGTTCTGTATGGTATTATTGCTGCATCGCGCCAGTAGGTAGCGTTGCAGAATTGCGTCTGTGGCGATGCTGAATTGCGATTGTATCGCGATAGTAGCGATCCAAAATCGTATCTGTATGGGCTAAATGGTGCATCGCTGCAAAAAGTCGCTGTGGGCGAGCGTCTTAATCCTCATTACTCTCTTAGAACAGGTAAAATGGTGGTAATGTTATATCGCTTAAAATCATACTTGGTGTAAGCATTTATGTCAGCCAAGGGTCACGATCCTCTTAATGGTGCTACCTGTATTCCCGAGGAAGTTAAATTCACTGCCAAGTTACTTGCAGACTTGTCGTGAACTTTACCGAGTAAAGGTAAATTATGTGTAATTATTAACTCCCCTATAGTAGGTGTGCAAAATGTTACATTAAGTTACGAAGGATAAAGTTTTAATGTCCCGTTTTGTATAGCAATATTACCTACGGCAAATAATAATTTAACATTATTAAGGTAAGCGTCGTTCAAAATAATATTATACTCTGGAATCCTTTTATAGTTAATTAAAATGTATAAACGTTTAGAAAAGTTCATACTTAGTGCCAAACAGTGACTTAAATGATACTGGAGCTATATTTAAAATGTTGATAATGTTATGTTGTATACATTTTATTGTCTAGATGTACTAACTTTTCGCGCAACTAAACCTGCGTGGTGTTCGTTTGTCGCTTATTCCGTCGGGAATTGCGCATTTTTCCCGGACAAAAGGCACCCTCCGTTACTTTCCGGCCCTTCAATTATCGCGTTGCAGATGAAAACGTCAATCCGTTGCTGCAATACTCGTTATTTAAACGTCAAAGCAGAGCAGCCATGTGATTCTCCAACGTCCGCAGCGGCTGATCAGCGATGAGGGAGACGTTCAAACTTAGACCGAATGGTATTGTCCTTACAGTCGAAATTAATAGTTTCGTTTCTGCGATGATCAGCCGCTGGGCTTTAGAGAATCACACCCGAGCTCTGTTTTGACGTAAAAAGGAATGAACGAACTAACTAACTCTGTCGCATTTATTATATTGGCAAGGTCCTGTTTTCTTCCATTACATTTTACAAGTCTTAAAATGTAATGGAGGAGAACCAGAACGAAATTGTCTCATGAATAATATAATTTCAACAAAGTAGCGGAGACGAAAAGTCGGAACTAGATATAAGGATACGATAAGAAAATACACATAACACAAGCGCAGATACGACCTCTGAAATTGATTCACTTACTCATGACCGAAAAATAGGATACACCCCGTTTTTGTCAAGAAATATGAGACCTCGTTGTCGGTGCGGGAAGAAATAACATTTTTTATTCACAAGACATAAATTGAAACTGACGAATTAATTTACCAAGAATGGCACATCCCAAGGTCTCTAATACGCTTATTGGTTATTAGAATGAAAGTGTATTTTGAAGGGAATTATTTGTTGAAATCGGTCGTTATTATTTACAGGATATGTCGTCCTTTTTGATGACTATAATAATTGAGTTAATCGTCACTGTGATGGAAGTTATTTTTGAACTTTTAATTTATGTAATAAATTTGTTACTTACATTAAAAATACCACTTGCCAAATGCTCAATCAAACATCAACCAAATCTTCTCTCACCTAAACACAAAATAAAAAACAGGCCAAGTACGAGTCGGACTCGCGCACGAAGGGCTCCGTACCATTATCTATAAAAACGGCAAAAAATCATGTCTGTTGTATGGCAGCCCCCGTAATATATTTGTTTTATTTTTATTTAATTATTTATTTTTAAATGACATGAATATTTCTAGCGTCTGCCCGTTGCCGTTATTAACCTCGAGCAAAAATGACCAAAAAAATCACGTTCGCGCAGCAATCACGCAGCAATACCTACATCATCTGTGAAAATTTCAACTAATTAAATATCACGGTCCATGAGATACTTACAGCCTGGTGACAGACGGACAGACAGACAGACAGACAGACGGACGGACGGACGGACAGCGGAGTCTTAGTAATAGGGTCCTGTTTTACCCTTTGGGTACGGAACCCTAAAAATGAGCACGACTGTATCACCAGCATTAGTGTTGGGTTTTTTCTGAGTACCGCTCCCTCTATGACCTTTTTAATGTCCTTTTTGCATTTTTCCAGAAAATATTTGCTTACAAAATTCAGTATTGCTGTCATAGCTTGGAGTAGGTCCCTACGATCATGAACGTGGCACGGGAGTAAATATAACGTGCATAATGTAAGGCTACCGCGAAAACTTCACCCACTTAGACTAAATGAGCTTTGCATAATAATCCTTCATATTTTCCAGAAGTTCTATGAATTAATTAGACCTCAAGCTACGGAATTATAATGAAGTGTAGGTGTACAACTATTGATTTACAGCTGTTTCGCAACAATGGCAACACATTGTTCGGGCTTGTGGCGTTTAGACCGAGCATTCAATTAACTGAACAAGCCTGACACGATTTAAACGACTTTTGCTAAAATCGGATGATTTAACTTCATCCACCAATTTGTTTTTGTTTATTGATTGCTTTCGTCAAAAACCAATGAACTTAAATTAGCTGTTGCATGTCCATGACTTGGTTCCAACGATCTCAAAAGAAGTATATGGCGTTCAATACAACTGCGTTGAACAAATGACTTAGTTCGTCATGGTAACGCCATCTATTTACAAGTTTATAAACTACAAAGCTCTATTTCCGACTTCTTAGTTCTTATGACATTTAACAGTCTCATTTTGCCTGATTCATCGCTGTCTTTCATTGCTCGGTAGGAGCTTCGAATCACAAAAACAAAACGCATGAATCAGCCAATAATGGACCTTTCCTCAATGTAATAAGAATACACATATATAAATTGAGGATTGTTATTATTCGCAGTGTGCGTAACAGTCTGTTGCTGGTACTATTTGCAATAAGTTTTTTTTTGTATTCTGGTATATCAACTATATATTCGCTAGTTTTACTCTAAATAACCGCAATAAATCCCAACGCTAACATGTTTAATATAGTGGTATGTAATCTTATTTGATTATCAAAACTGGTATTTATCTTTAGCATATTGAGATTGCATGTAAAAGAAACATTACTTTACCTTAAGTGGGGACTTAAGGTAAACTTGTTTAGCGATATCAGCGTGACGAAGATCTTCCCCGTCTCAGGAGATAAGCCTAAAACACGATGGCATTACTTGAGATGACAGATTTTATTGCTTCCCCGTTTTTGTTTTTATGACACCAGAAATTTATAGTCGGCGCGAATGCCCACTTATTTTTTTATCGCGCGATCCTAATTTGAACAAACCTTCAGGCGACTTCGATACAACTGACACATTTGAAATAATTTCACACAATAGGCATTGAGTATAATACTTATTTGTAAAACTTCAAAGTAATACATATTTTTACTAATTTGCTATTATTATAATTAATGGATTGTTTGCTGCCCTTTTCATGTGTTAGTTTTAGTTAAAACTCTAATGTAAAAGTTGGGAAAAAAAAGACTTACTGCTGAGTTTCTTGCCGCGTTTCTTCTCAGCAGATGTCACCTTTCGAAGCGCTGGTAGCTTCAGACATGTAAAAGAGCCCATGTGGCCTACTTGCAAAATAAATATTTTCATTTTCATTTTTCATTTTCATTTTCAATGATTAATGAAGTCCCAAATCCACACAGTGGGAGGTTTATAGGCTGATGATGAGGCTGGTTTTTAGGGTTCCGTACCTCAAAAGGGAAAAAGGAACCCTTATAGGATCACGCGTGTGTCTGTCTGTCTGTCTGTCTGTCTGTCCGTCTGTCACAGCCAATTTGCTCCGAAACTACTCGACCGATTGATTTGAAATTTGGTATACATATGTAAATTGGTAACCGCAACAGGGATTCGTAACGTATATTAATTAATTTTGAACATGGGGCCCACTTTTGGGGGATAAATTAGAAAATTAAAAAAAAAGTTTAGTGCAACTGAAATCGTGTTACATATCAAATGAAAGGGCTTATTGTGAGGATCTTAAATGTATTTTTTTTTGAATTTTAAGTAAAATAGTTTATAAGTTATTTATTTTCTTCTGGGTTAGATTTAATCCATTAGTGCAGGCCGCAACATGTATTTCGTTTACATAATATACGGACCGCGGATTTACTTCTTTTGTGTGTTGTGGAGGTCAAACTATACATCCAGTGTTTATGTTGATAGCAAGTTTCGCGATCCTAAAAATTTTTATGACCACATCTGTTTTGTATGGAATTTAAAACCTTTTTATATAAATCTAACGTGTGGGGTAAATATACTAGGTCATTACATTTCAACCACTTATTTTCCGTTAATGTTTCAAAACACACGAAGTTTGGGAATCTTCAGGTATGAAACGTCTGGATGATTTTTTGTGAAACGTATACCAAATACGACTCAATATCCTCATGTCTAACTTCATGAAAGCAATTTTGAAAATGTTTACATTTAGGTACTAGGAATTTATTTTTATTGAAAATGGAGACAATTCCTTGAGTTTCAGTATTTTTCAAAAGTTGAATTTTGTATGCGAAAAATGGGGACTTCATTTTTAGATAAAGTAAGATAAGATAAGAATTTATTTCTTGAGTGCACATACAAGAAACAAAAAAGAGAATAAAATTAAAAAGAATGGCCTTAAAAGTGCTCAGCACTATGCCGCGACAAGCCGCGGCGCTGGTATTCAGAAGGACTCCACTACTATTTGAACTAGTTATATGTGTATGTACTTGTTTTTACTCGTATAATAAACAGCTAAACTAATATGGTTTTAACTTGAATGCTAGTATTTGTTTTCAATTATGTATTGTCCCCCGAAGATCTCAAAAGAAGGATATGCCTATCAGTACAATTTCGTGTAGGTAACAAGTCTCATAGAAGGTTGTCAAACGCCAGCGCCATGTGTTACCCACACCCTATTGCTTATGTCTTAGTTCTTACGACACATACAAAAGTCTAATATTGCTTGATTGACACGCTATCATATCATTGTGGACGGTGTGGTCGGTGGTGCGGTCTCACAGGTTGTGAAATTGTACTATAGATACTTAATGATAATTAATAGTGTCACTTGAACGGGTGTCAAGGACCGTGGTTGCCATGCGACTGTGCCATGGTATCACATTCGCGTTCTGACACCTCAAAAGTAAGCATCGCGAGAATTGCTTTGAGCAGTTCCTTACTATAATGTTTCAATGATTTTCCCACACCATATTTGGTAAAACTGAAAAATTATATTTCATCGAAATTTATCTGGTATTTTTACCTTTCTCGATATCAATTAATGATTGGACAACGAAAAAACGAGAGAATTAAATTACAATCGGGCACAATCCGCCAAATTCATTTATGACTCGGCATTTTTCACATTTGTTCAATTTGAATAATTCCGTTTTTGTGTGTGTTGTCACTTCTGATCATTAATCATTACTTACTGTAACAATCAAGTTAAGGTACATATTTTATCCTGCTGTCATTATGATTTCGTCGGATCGAAACAATGCTAATAACAATGTAAAATTTCTATGTGAACAAAGTGCGATTGTTATACATTGAAATGAAAAGAAAACTTTTCTGTACTTATGTAATTATTTATTGAATAACAACATAATAAACATACAACATAATAATACTAAGTAAAATGCATTAAATTTAAATAAAAACGAAATTAAATCTAAAAACCGGTCAAGTGCGAGCCTGACTCGCGCGCCGAGGGTTCCGCAATTACGTATGAAAAAGAAACAGTACCTTGTAAGTACGGAACACTAAAAAAGAAAAAAATATAGCTTTTAACAACGGGGTAACCATTTACAACCTACCTATGAAATAAGACAAAAAATAACTCTTATCTTAAGCTCCTATCTCCATTCAATCGTAGAGTGTGATACGACTTTGAAAAGGTTATTCCGTTTAACTTTTTTTTTTATGTGATGTAATTACAAATTCACGGTTTTCGGACTTTTTCCTTTACTTGTGCTGTAAGACACTGCTTCGTGTCAAATTTCATGATTCTAGGTCAACGGGAAGTACCCTATAGGTTTTGATTCCCTTTGGATTCCCTTGAAAGTATCAAAATATGAGACATAAACGGCCATATCTTTTGATTGCGGTGACTTAGAAGGTTGATTTTTTCATAGCTTCAAGAGATTGCAGACTTGAGTATTTGATATTAATTTCAACTTGATACCTTTACGCGTTCCTGAGAAAAAGGTCTTGACAAACAGATAGACAGACAGACGGACAACCGAGTGATCCTATAAGGGTGCCTTTTTTCCTTTTGAGGTACGGAACCCTAAAAATGGTCCCCGTGGCATTGTGCCGAAGATGCTAGCAGCGTTTCCTCCGTCCCGTTTTTTTCCACCAGCCCCTTCGAAATTTCTCCGAAGAGGCGTAGTGTGCCAGGACGCCACGGACCGTGGGCTCGATTTTGAAAGGAACAAAGTTAAATTCGGAACCAAGACCCCTATATTTGTTATTCTTTGTGTTCGGCCGCTTCAGCCGGTGCGCCAGGTATATTAGACGTTCCATGGAGATGTGTCGGGGCAGCGTGTCTACACAGGTTGCGTCCCACACCAGCACCCGACCCACTTTCCATGGAACTAAAGACATCCCATCTGGTCTCTTGCCATCATCCCGAGTAATGCCGGTTGGTTCCTGTCGGGCCGGCACGTTGACGGTGGCAAGAGAGCGATGGATGATGTCATTTAGCGCAGCGTGTGTAGAGAAACGTCTCGCACTTTTATGACATGACAAAACAATTCTTAGATTTAAACCAACGTGAAATCATTTAAAATAAAACCTGATGTTCCTCTTTTTGCAGCAGGGTAACTTGGAGACTGAGTGCGAATTTACACGCGAGGTAATCCGATTGTTTACTTCAACAATATTAAAATGGGTAGATACTCGATCATTTATCAGCATCAAAATCCACCACAGCAGTCTCTTAATCACATAAAGTAAATGAATTAATCATAATTGAAGTGCGAAATTGTTAACAGACTGCTAACTTCAAGAGAAAACTTTGTAGTACCGTTTCATTTAATATCTGGAGGTTGTTTGTGCACCGTCTCTCGTTTATGATGGGTTGTTTAGTGTTGTAATGGAGACAATTCGAAACAGTGGGGCCGATTCAAACGTGTTTTCGCTAAATTTGAAATAAGAACCGTCAGACTCGATTGTGAACCTTGGAGCTATACAAAATCGACGTTGACGTTTCTTATTTTAAATTTAGGCAAATTTAAATTTAGCGAACACCGTTTCGAATTGGACCCATTGTCTTCTTAATTTAACACTTCCTAAACTTAAAATAAGAAACGTCAAACTCGATTTCGTATATTATAGCACAAAGCTGTCAAAATCAAGTTTGACGTTTCTTATTTTAATAGTTAGGGAGCTGGGTGCCATTTTGGTATATGATTTGTTCGTCTTTCATATTGATAGGGATGAAAGTTTATGTCCATACAAATCGATTTGGTCCAGTAAATGAAAGTCGTATGTCCCTGCGTTCTTGAATTACAACTTAAAAAAATCGTACATAAAAAAATCAGCGATCTAGACGTCTGCCAACTTTCTTTTTCTATTCTGGGAGTCCTAATGAATCGAATGGACGCAACGAGAACGACGAACAAATGATTTAGTATAGTTTTTTTCATTTACATATTTGCAACTTCGTCCCGTTATAAAACAGAGCCCTGCACGTCTGCCTCTTCGATGTTCATCGTTTTGAGGATGATTCTGACCATCAGTCCAAGAGGCAAATACGAACAAATTATTTAGCACACCGTTTTTTTTAAAATGTTTGAAACATTGTCAATTGAAAACACACCGCTACCATGGTGGCAGACTATTTTTCTGTGGTTCTTTACATTGTCATTAATCGAAAAATTCAGGTCTGCCAAGCGAACAAATCATATAGAAATTTTGGCACCCAGCTCCCTAGCTAATAGCACAAAGCTGTCAAAATCAAGTTTGACGTTTCCTATTTTAAGTTTGAGGGCTTTTAAATTTTAAGAACACACTTTCGAATTGGCGCCGTTATTTATCGTGGAAGGTAAATGTAGACAGATAAGAGATAATAAATAGACAAGGGTATAATTATTTTCATACACTTGCTCGTTATTAGCGGTGTTGCTGAAAGAAGGACCGGTTCCTTAGTTGAACTTGGAAACTTTGTTATACTTTCACCGATATGTTCGCATTGTCTTCCCGTCCGTTCATATGTCGCAGCCATTTCGCTCCGAAACTATCGCTACTCATTTAAATGCTTCAAGCTGAAATCGACCTCTGTTCCCATCAATTCTATTGTGAGTTCTTTTCCACATATAAATAAAGTTCAATGGAACTCAAATTAGGTATAACTAGTGGGATGACAACAGACTGAAATCGGGGAACAATTATTAAAATGTGGACTAATGCATTTCATCATCATTATCATCATTATCATTTCTCATACATTTATTTATTTATGTTTTAATTGCAAAGTTATAAGTAGACAAGTTTTATAAATTTGTGTAATTAACATTAAATTTAGTCCTAAGGTTTGTAATACAACTACACACATACACATTGAAATAAAACTATTTAATTATTTTGGATTAAATTGTAAGTTGAACACTCGAGAATGACAATTTAAAAGGGTTTGAAGAGTCGTAATAATATTTTCAAATTATTCCTATTAATTCTGAATAATTACTGATGCAATAATACGTGACAATTTATCTTCCTGGCTGCAGCCATTATCATTTTGACTTGAATGCAGTAATAATATCTATTGCCATTGATTATCACAAAAGAAGTAGGTACTTACTGATGACAGTACAGATTTTACACAGCCCGCTCTGGCTAGAAGTCTGAAATTTATAAGATATCTTTTCCTAAAATCTACGAATGTTTAAAGGAAATCCAACTCCAGGCTGACAAAGTCACAGGCAAAACCTAGTCCTTATTAATACTATAAATATAATTTTGCTTTTTATTATCTAGTTGTCCATTTTTTTACATGTCTGGCTATGAGGATGAAAAAATGAACAGGGCGTCTATTCGGGAACGTTTAAGTGATACTGTAGCGACCCGTGAGCGAGACTCGCATCTCGCTCTTACGCATTACGCGGGGGGATGAGAAATCTCGCTCGCGAGTCGCTACAACATCACTTAGCGTTCCTGAATAGAGGCGCAGGTCCAGACAAAGTCGCGGGTAAGAGCTAGTATTATAATTTCATTAGCGTGCTCCAGACAGGTTTCATTATTGGAGCACATTATGAGTAGACTTCACTTCTAACTTAGACGGTAGACGGCTTGTAGGATATTGTTCTGATCTAATCTTGATTTAAGAGACGTACTTACCTATTACAAAGCTGAGCTGGCTACGTCGCATTTTCGCGATTTTCTCGATAATTGAAGTGAAACTGAGTCAAATTCTCAAATGTAGTCTCATTCGCCATCCTCATCAAACAAAACCTGTATTAGTTTCTAGAGTATAATTTACCTAAAAGGTGAGGCTTCATTATCTGTATGTACTTCACAGCCGTTTATATCAGTAAATACTATTATGAGCTCATTTCGAATAATTATAGAACTTGGCTGCTCCCGTATATTGCGCGAATAAATTATTTAAATATTTTTAAATTTTACAAAAAAAAGGGGGCCAAGAAAGTAAGTCGAATTTTGAAGGTCAAGCTGACGCAAAATTATAATGCTCTCGTGATTTGCGGACTGTGGCGTGAACGACGATGCCATGTCTTATGGTGCGTCCACATCTGACGAACGCGCCGCGAATGCGCCACCCGCGAACCACTCGCCAACTGCTCGCGCACGGCACGCGCGCCGCATATGGGCGCACACTAGGGTGTCCCGATTTTTTTTTTGGATTTCCTTAACGCAAGACCTCTTAAAGTTTGCGTAATTAATCGTAGATTTCTAAAACAACTTTGAAACTAAAAAAAAAAACTATCTTTAGGGTTCTACCGATCTTCTAAAACTTGGAAATTGTTGATATTCCTTGTTCAAAATCTTTCGAAATATGTGTTGGACTGGTAACAGAGGCCTTACAAAGTGTAAATGATGCTACTTCTAGAGATGGTTTTATTAGAAACAGGTTGCAATTTCGAACGGAAATGCCTAATTTGGGACACAAAAATAAGTTTCTATTCTAAGTTTTTGTCATTGATTATAACACTTTTTTTGGTTTATTTTATTTTCTTGTAGTTTGTACCATTAATTCCACTATAAAAATACGTTTTAAACTTGATTTTTGTATTATTTTAGCTATATGGTTTCAGTCAGCAAGAAACTAAAATTTACAAAACTTCTAAGTTCGGTAGAGACCTCAGATGACACGCATTTCCAGGTTTTTTTTACGTTTTTCGTAATCTTTGTAAATTTACGCAAATTTTGATGCCTCTTGTGACAGTGTAACTTGTTTTTTTTTTGTCTCATACATTGACGGGACACCCTGGCGCCCACTGCAACTGCTTGCGCGCCCATTAGCGCAACTAGCGCAAGGCTCGAAGTAAGCGCGCGCTCCAGACGCGCCGAGTTCAAACGCGTGGACTTATCGCGGCTAGGAGGAAGCAAAGGGACGCGAACTGCTCCTCTATTCGGGAACGCTAATTGATGTTGTACCGACTCGCGAGCGAAATTTCTCATCCCACTCTTCCGAACAACGCGTAATGCGTAAGAGCGAGATGCGAGTCTCGCTTCAGTATCACTTAGACGTTCCCGAATAGACGCCCTGCTCGTACTACGTAATGCGCGCAGTTAGCGAGCCTACCGCAAACAGCCATTCGCGGCGCGTTTGTCAGATGTCGACGCACCTCTAGATTTCGATAGGTCTCAGCACTTTCTAGCTTATACACAACACAGAATGCCTGCCATCGGTTGCATTTAGCTTGCCAGCTGACATTATTGACATGGAAATATACGAAAATATTCACCCTATATTGGTAGTCCATTTTTACATACAAAGGTGCCTTTACAACGAGCCAGAGTGGAATCATACGATAAGGAATAATATTATTTGTCGAAGCGTCGTTCGTGAAGTATGATAATAGTATTTCCACTCGCAAAGAGTATTAGATGAAATTGATTTAACGTATATTTGTAATATTTACCTAACTGATATCCATGTTTTATGTATTTGTGATACTGTTTTTAGATGAGAAAGAAAAGCGTAACGTACGGAAATCGAATTACAAGCTGTCTTGCGCAAATAGAATTTAAAATAAGGCGCTTTCAACCTTTTACATCTTTTTTTTTCATTATTTTCTTTCCAGAATACAGAGTAGGTACATGGTTGGTTATGTTCAATCAGGCAATGAAAATGTTGAGCGTATTTAGAACCTTGTCGTTGCAAAGTTCCATACTTATCCAACATGTCAAAATACTAAGTGATTGTAGGTTACTACGAGAAAGTCCAAAAAGCTTCGCTCGTTGTCCGAACCATTATTATATAGGTGAGCTCAGTGTATGAAAAATAATCGACCATTTAGAATATTTCTAGGTAGAAGGAAAAATCTAGAAACCTTTTAACCAAAAGTCGATCTATTGGGGTACGCAACCTTTTTCCGCATTATACATAATAATATAATTTCTTCAGACACACGCAGTGATACCGACAAAATGACAAACAGTGTGACGATACCGCGTATAAACGAGGTATAATGCGGTGTAATGCGACGCACTCATACTGATTTATAGGGCACAAGCCTGACAAGATAAATTGTGCAGTCCTGCCGCTGCGGCTACACTTTTTACAGTCAGCCAATTAATTTTACAAATAGGTTGCTTAAAATACACCGAAAGCGGTTGTTCATTACAATTTGAATGAAAAACTACGCTCGAATTCGAAACACGCTAATTAATAAACATGGTTAATATGCATTACATTGAAAGTTAAGGAAAAACCGTTTTGCGTTTTATGATGGAAGCTTAACTTTCGAAGTCAAAATATCTGTATTCAATTTAGGCTTATACAAGCTCTTATGAAGGTCAAAGAATTAATCTACTCGTACCACCGCTTCGAAAAAACCTATACTGAGAAAAGCCGGCAAGAAACTCTAAGGCAGACATTACCTATAGCTATTAATAACCAGGGTCTGTATTTAGGACTGCTAAGTGATTTAATTTTCATTTTCAAAATCGCAAATGTGAATGTCAAGCACGTACGGAGCAACGACACATTCGCGGTTTTGGTGTTTTAGTGAGGATTATAGTAAATCACAGCAGTCCTGAATAGAGGCACTGGGCCTCTATTCGGGAACGCTAAGTGATATTGTAGCGACTCGCGAGCGAGATTCTCATCCCACTCTTCCGCACGATGCGTAATGCAAGAGCGGGATGCGAATCTCGCTCGCGAGTCACTTGAATATCACTTATACGTTCCCGAACGCCCTGGTGACCATTTAAAATCTACCTATAAAATGAAACGAAAAATAATTTGGCATGCTCCTCTCTCTATGCAACTTTCGAGACTGACACGACCTTGCAATGGATGGGGATTATGGCTGGGCCGTTTTATTTTGTTTTCTCAAAAAACATAAATATTTGGAATTTCGCTTCATTTTTCCTTTAAAAAATACCAAAGGCGTTGCCAGGATTCTGTTGAGGCGAAGAAAAATCAAGAATATACCTAAGGTACATGCTGCATGAGCAATGGAACAGATTACGTTAAAACTGAAAAACAAATATACATCAGTGACCAAAGGTTCTTCTAGGGGGGAAGGGAAGGGAGGGGGGCAGCTTCCCCACCCTACCCGTACCTCGCTACGCGCTTGAAAAATACCCAAGTTCGTCTAAGCATGTATAATTTGAGATTTTTGGATTCGCAAATTTCAAAGGGGGGTGGGGTGCCGTCATGATTTGCACATTTTTGTTAATAAATAATAAAAACAAGCTATGTAAACAATAAAAATAAATTGATTTGAATTGCTTAAATAAAGCCCTTTCATATGATATCACTTTTGACCCTATGGCTTTCCAAATTCGACCGACTTCCTGGGCATACAAGTTTAACTATTCCACAAGTTCATAGCAGTAGTAGT
The DNA here is from genome assembly GCA_947859335.1 of Tortricodes alternella. NCBI lineage: Eukaryota > Metazoa > Arthropoda > Insecta > Lepidoptera > Tortricidae > Tortricodes > Tortricodes alternella. Next base: position 9,792,475 of record OX401981.1, read on the forward strand.
TGCTGAGATAAATGGCTATGACATACAAACAGATAGACAGACAGACTGACAATGAAGCCTTACCATAGGGTTTTTTTTACCTTTTAGGTACGGAACAGAAATTACATGTCACTTCGTGTAAATTCGGCATTGATTCTGCACACATAACTAACCAAAAACACAATAACCGGTTCGGTTCATTAGATGCCTAGCAAATATTTTATTAACTGCCAGTAAATTTGTTTCGTTTCGAGCAATTATGTTATGCCGTATGATCATGCTTTATGGACTAAAATTAATCAACGTTGCGAGACCGCACTCGTGGGTTGTTCCACTTATTGCCTCTTGAATTCGCCCCTTGGGAGACGTGGACAATTGCAGCTCGGTCGGGAAGAGCGGTTGACACGATTTTCCCTGTCGTAGGTCGTAACGTACGCACCGTGCTCTATTTACAATTCCGAATTCAATTACTGGATTACGATTCCGTTGGAGTTTGTAACGCGTATACGTAGGAGAGGCTACATGCGTAAAGCTTAGGGTGGAGGGTTACTGCTTTTCATTGAGTATTTAGTACCTAATACATTTTAAAATACGTTTACAATGCATGTGCTCGTATAAACAGCTCATACCAAAGCGCAAAATTGTGGAGGGAACCGGTCTTATTTATCGCACTTTCCGCATGTTCCGTGTAATATTTAATTAAAGCGGGAAACCAAAAACATAAAAAAAACTGCTGGATGATCAAAACACTTAAGCAACCCCTTAATGCCCCTGTGGATACTCATGTCTTGCTGTGATCTCTCAACCGTGATCCTAGCATCTGCAGATTATACCACATGTATACATTTTCTGTTGACAGAGGCGATGATATTTTCCGGCAGACATTAATTTAGTATGGAACTAGATTAGTTCCAGTTTTAGCCGGCAGCTTGGACAAGTTTGCCATATTATAAATATCGCCTGCGTGGCAAATAATACTGCAAGGATAAACATAGCACTATGCGACGGGATGGCTTATTTTAAGGCATGTACCTACCTAAGTAATTATAATAACAACTCAAAAGTGGGTTTTGATTTAGCGATATCTAATTGTGATTTTCTCTTATTTATGAACAATCAACGAATTTTAACACATTCTCTACTCTCGCAATTTTTGCTCACGGCTAAAATATAAAAAAGGACGTGCTCGTTTTAATAGATCACACTCGAGACAAAATGTCTACATGAGTCGGGTATTAGGATAAAAAATAGTTGTAGGCCATATACTCTCATTAGACGACTCCGTTGCAGTATGTAGCTGAAAAAAAGAAGTTAATTAAACATCCGTTTACGTAGTAAGTTAAGGAATATCAATACATATATACAGTGGATTCATCCATACTTGTCTTATTTGGTAAACAAGTTTCTAAATTCAAAATGTGCAACTTTTGGGCGAAACAGCAATTTGATCCTAAATAAAGCAAACCTAGGCTAAAAAGTGACGTCTAAAACACTGTCTCCTTATTTGCAAGGACACAGCAGTTTTAGCCAAAAAAAAGTGTAGGTATTTTGAGGTTAGAAACATTTTTTACCAAATTAAACAAGTATGGATGAATCCACCTTCCATACACAATTAACTCACGCCTGTATGCCCATAAAAGGGGTAGACATAGCTAGCACAAGAACATGGTAGCTCTTGTATCCAGTGTACATACCGACCTAGTTATAAAGTAATTTAATATGCGGGAGTCTCTAATTATGGCAATGACCTGTCGCAATTTCCTCTAATTTGCGGTTGGGTTGTGATGAAGTCTAATCCGATAGAAACCACTTTAATTTTTGGGTTCGCTTCTATACAAATAGATACTAACAATGTCGAGGTTATTCGATAGCGTGAAGTGGAGCGGAGCCCGCGTGGTACGCAGACTCATTGTATTATGTAAGCTAGATTATTAATTAGAGCTCATTAGCCCGCCTAGATTGGCCATGCCGTTTTGCGTTAGACACACTTTGGGAACTAGTGTGGGTTACATAACCATATGGCTAAAGCAAATCGTCAGGAAAATAAGAGGAAGGTTGGAATATAATTCCTGCTAAATTGTTTCCACTATATAGAATAGTAGTTTATGCAACGGTTGCATAATGATAGGCCTTAAAACACTAGTGCGGTTTTATGAAACGAGCTTTTAGCGAGTTTCATAATAAGATCGCACGTGTGTTTTAAGGCCAAATTATGCAGAGTTGCATACATAACTTTATCTACACACATATTATAAATCCTCCATCCATGATGGGTTCAGAAACAATATTTTCTGGCAACAAGTTATTTGTTGCAATCGTGGCTCCATATTTCCGATATCCGGAGCATTTTCACATCACACACACTCCGAGAAGACTACTTACTATTCATATTTTCAACTAAAATGTAAATTACAAAAAACTTTTTCTATTCAATTCAACAACAACTCTACTTTCGTTCAGCAAAACACCAACATGGCGGCGCGGCGATTCGATCCTCCGTCAAGACCATTTTTTTTTAAATCATAGACAAACGGATGAAGTCTCTATTTTCACGTCACTCGAGATCAAATATTGTGCAGTTTATATTAAAAAAACATACTGAATTGACGTTTCGTATCAATAACTGTTTTAATATCTATGGATACTAGAATAGAGACCCACTTGAGTTTTGACAGCAGTTCCAAATTTAATCTCATTTCTTTACTAAAAACGATAAAGAAGTCATGTTATTTCTTTATCGCAGCACTGGTTTTTCCTAATTGGTTGTCAAAATGGCGGTCATTTCCTACGGTTTTTGATTAACCAATGGAGGTTTTATGATATGGGTGTAAATAAATGTTTTTTTAAGAAGAGCGTCATGGAATTTGTTCTAGAACCGTAAAACATTTACTGTACTGTTGATATTGTTTGTGCATGCATGATTTTTATTGAATTGACCGTATGCCTATTATTATCGGTCTTATATATTTTATCTTGATAAAAAGACAGATCTTGAAAGAACATATTGCCATTATCTAGTTTCCATATGAAGTCGCGTGCAATAAATAACTCAGGTATATTTTTCTGTTTCAAGTTTCTTAAGGTCTCATAGTCACGGGTAGATTGAGATATACTACCTACTTATCTAATTTAACCTACACCAACCTGATTACGACAATTTGGAATTTAAGTAAGATAGAGCGGCCAATTCGAAGGTGTGTTCGCTAAAAAAGTCGCTAACTTGAAAGAAGTCACGTCAAACTTGATTTTGACAGCTAAGGTGCTGTACAAAATCAAATTTGACGGTTTTATTTTAACTTTGGAGAATTTTAAATTTAGTGGACACTGTTTCATATTGAACAGAATTTTCCTCTTTATCCGAAATTATATTTTAAAACTAAAGCTACAAACACAATAAAATTAACCTCTCCCTAACAGTCCAAAATGTAAAAACAAAACATATACCAGGCTACCTACATATGTAAGCAACCTAGAATCTCTTCTTTTCTTTTAAAATATTATCACTTTTTGAGATTAACTAGGTACTCTTATAACAATCAAAAAACAGTTGATAGTTTCTATGTAAAATATTATGTCATAGACAAAATTAAGGGTCATTTTGTACCGAAAATTACCAACGCTCCTCGTAATTCGTAACTTCCGTTTTCAATTAACCCACTTACTTAGGTTACCCAGATGCGTTCCACGGTGGGTTCAGTCTGTTAATTATGCGAATAAAGCCTACAAAAGCCTTTTCGAGGCTTTCGGAACTTTTCATAAGAAGCGTGTTTTGAGAACAAGCCATGCGAGGCGTCGTTACGGGCTAGGGTTGACTTATATGATTTCAAACATGTATTTTTAACTAATTTTGTTTGTAAACTTGGAGATCTTGCAAGTACACAACTCCAGCAATTACCAGTTGGTGGAATACAACTTTGTTGATCCAGGAAGTAAGTATCTAGTATATGGGCGACCGAGCATCGCTCAGCATCATTGCTTTCTTTTTTTCTTTCCTAGGGATGACATCTAGCTAGATAAACATGGAAAATAAAGATAATCCAAATACCTACAAAATTTTATCCAAATCGTTAGAGTCCTTTCTGACAAACCAATTATCAGAATTTCTCGCTGAAAGTAATAAGATTAAAACATTTAACAATAGTCTTATAAAAACAAGATAGCTACCTTCTTCCCTACAAATTGCTCAATCTTAAAATGTATGTCTTGCAACAGCATTAGCATATGTTTTCTAAATGAAAAATAATAATAAACTAAAATAACACACAACACAAAATAACAGGAAGAAACTGTGGGGTTAGTCGTTAGGAAAGTAAATATGCAATACCTTCTTCTAATAATTTATTTGCTTATCAAATAATATTTCACAAGTTAGTATTAACTTTAAAATATAAACAGAGTTAGCAGAACTTTTTCTGATGAATTAAGAAAACCCTTGGGTATTTTTTACAAGATCCTTGTAGGGAAATCTGTTTTCCAAACTTCTATCAGCCTTATTATTACGGACGTACATACATAAAGGTAATGCTTGTACCTACTTAGTATTTATTAAAAGGTATCATGACGTCGCGCTTAGTTGGTAGGGACCTCTGATGCTAGCGGTCCCGGGTTCGAATATTTGTGTGAGCACGAATGTTTGTTCCCGAGTCTTGAATGTTGCCTATCAATTAAAGTATTTATTTATCTATATAAGTATGTATATCGTCGTCCAGTACCTACTCATAACACAAGCCTTTAGAGCTTACTTTAGGACTAGATCGATTTGTGTAAAGATTCTCCCCTGATTATTTATTTATTATTATTTTTATTTTCATAGAAGTAATCTTTGTTACAATTTTATCTAAGTGAGCTAAAGTGGTTTCTTGGGGCATATTAGCGAATATAACAGCAAAATATAAAAATAAGAGACAATATCAAGCACTCAAAACATCTTAACTAAATATAAAAAGTTTTCTTGGACCCTTCTTAACAGAGTTAGCAAAACTTCTGCCGACGAAAAAGATAAACCCCTGAGTATTTTTTACGTGAGCCTTCCAGAGAAATCTGTTTTTCAGATTTCTATAAGCCTTATCTTCCGGTAGGAACTCTTGTAAACCGGGATGATAAATGACTCCTTAATTGAGGCGTCAACACCAACTGCTCTTTAATTTCTTTAGATCGTATCTATTGTTAGAAAGAATAACGAAACCTCACTCACTTTTCCCCGAAAAAGAGATTTATCGCTACCTTAGAAATGACCTTGATGAGGAACTTAAGTTTTCAGTTAAAGTTAACGAGATTGTCCACTGCGCTAAAATGTCATGTCTCATGTGTGCAATAACACGTAGATTAAGATGGCGTAACGTGTATTACAAGTCTTTTGCCTGGCATAGTACATGGGTGAATTTCAAATAAAACACCAGACTAGTGACAGTTAGACTCGCGTGGAGAGGGTTCCATTCCGTACATGATTATCCGAAATTTACTGTTACTTTAAATACTATATACTATTTTCTGTATTTTTTTCATAATTTTAGGCCCAGTAGTTGCGGAAGTAAGGGGGAGGGGGGAGACGGTCAATTTTCATCTATTTGCCTAAATAACATTCAAACTATTTATCTTGAACTTCCAAAAAACAATAAGCCCTTTCATTTAATATATCACACGATATAGTATGCATAACTTTTTTTTTTAATTTTCTAACTTACTCCCCAAAAAAATAGGCCACCATGTTTAAAATTCATTTATTTACGTTATGCGATCGTGTTGCAGTCATCAACTTACATATGTATACCAAATTTCAACTCAATCGGTCCAGTAGTTTCGGAGCAAATTGGCTGTGATAGACGGACAGACAAACAGACAGACGGAACACTAAAAATGTGTACCCAATTATCTATTTTACATATAATTTTCGCTGATAAATTACAAATGGGCTTTGTTTCTGTATAAAGCAGGATGTAGAAATAGAAACAGCATAGACCAATACAATCTTCTGCGCCTCTATTCGGGAACGCTTAGTGATTCTGTAGCGATTCGTGAGCGAGATTTCTCATCCCACTCTTCCGCACGACGCGTAATGCGTAAGAGCGAGATGAGAAATCTCGTTCACGAATCGCTACAGAATCACTTAGCGTTCCTGAATAGAGGCACTGGATATGTATTAAAATAATAACTGACTGTCTAATACACAGCTGCTTACTGAAAGCTAGAAGTTTAAAATGTTGAATGTAATGCTTCTTGTAGGGTAAACAGGTACACTAAGAAAGGACAAAGTCGCTGGAAAATCTTGTTTAAGATAATTTAAATATGTATTTTCCGAAAAAAATTGACGCCTTTTCACTAATATTAGCAATTTTTTACGGATATCTAATCCAAAGACAAACTGTAATGTAACTATATTGTGAATTTCATAGATTATACAATAGAGTAAAAGATACGCTGTATATTAATTGAACCTACGACTGTAATGCTACGCTGCTCCCGCAAACATCAGCGCCCTAATGAAAAACAAGATGGCTGTATTTTATTAGTACGTCGATTTCAAATATGTTTCTTCGCCTTACGTCAGCCAGTGACAGTATGACCAAATTAATAAGATTGTAATAATGCTGTCACAAATAAATACTACATTGCCAATTTTATTTAGTATCATAACCTTACAGGCCAAACAATTGCGCATATTGTTTTGTATGAATCCTGTTAACTCTATTATTATTGTATACCTTAAGGTAAATTTATACAAAAAGTTACCAAAGAAACGATATTGCACTGAACGTTAGTTTCCGTTTTATCTGTGATTTCGTGATGCCCATTAACATCAATGTCCCACAGTTTCCTTTTCAAAGACGGCGGTAAATAAAACCCTCGGTTTCTGACCAAGCAGCGAATATAACCAGCGGGCCGTTCAGATTTATTACCCATAAACCGTTTCAGCAAGCAAGGGCTGTCTTTAGACTTATTACCACAGCGGTAAAACAGCGGTATGAAACCGTATTACCATGACACCGTGAAATCGTTTCATACCCGGTGGCGCATTTTATTGAGATTCGCGGTATTTATTTCACGGCAATAACTTGTTTTTGTGAGGTGAAAACTCATATCATTTTTTGGCGAGGAAAAGCGCTCGTTTGTAGATTTAAGTTAGCTAAATAATGCATATTTTATTCTATTATATATTATTGTATAGGTATCGCCACGAGAGTTGAGGTCACGCACACCGCGGCATGTCAAGTGTGGACAAGACAATTTCGTTCGAATTTTCAAATTTGTGTTTTCTTTTGAATGCCATTGTGTACTTGTGTGTGTAATCATTCACCTCAACTCTCGTGGCGATACCTATACCTATATATGATTCAAAGTCAAAGTCAAAGTCAAACTATCTTTATTCAATTTAGGCTTTTACAAGCTCTTATGAAGGTCAAGGAATGAATCTACCACCGGTTCGGAAAAAATCCTCTACTGAGAAGAGCCGGCAAGAAACTCGGTGAGGTATCATTTTTTCAGTACACATATAAGTCAACAATGATGTCTACAGTTTTATACAAATCTAAGTATATACCACAGCAGGTACGCTCATCGAGACCCAGGGATCGCCAGTGCAGGTCACGATTTAAGCCAAACGTCCCTGTGATTATGTGTTATATTAAAATTATGGAAAACAATAAACAACCATAAAATATACGGTTGTTCGAGAAAAAAGTGTCAATCGGAGAAGCAGAAGTAGAGGTACACCAAAGAATCAGATTAACCCAAGAAACGTATGTCTTTTCATTTTAAATCGCTTTTTCCTGAGACGTATTATGACTAGTATTTTGTATGTCAAAGTCAAAGTCAAAGTCAAACTATCTTTATTCAATTTAGGCTTTTACAAGCTCTTATGAAGGTCAAGGAATGAATCTACCACCGGTTCGGAAAAAATCCTCTACTGAGAAGAGCCGGCAAGAAACTCGGTGAGGTATCATTTTTTCAAATCAGTACATATATAAGTCAAAAATGATGTCTACAGTTTTATACAAATCTAAGTATATACCACAGTATGTTAAACTTCTTGGCCTTTCGGTCGTCTACGTAGAATTCGAATTTTTCATTACTGTTCTATAGCTCTCTGCTCTGCATGAATAATCTAGTATTGTCGTCTGGGCACTGTTGAACGTAAAAAAAATACCATACCAATTTGCCTTACTGTACACAATCCACTGTTACCAAAAATACACATTCTGTCGCACACGTAGCCTTGCGTGAACGTCTGTTCTACAGCGGTTACATTTCGAAGCCAAACTTCAAATTGTAATCGTGTTAATTTGCGGTTGCGAAGTTACTTACTATAGCCAGCTAGATTAACTTATTATTCGGAAGGAAACGGCTTTCGAGATAACAATTACAGTTTTCTTTGAAGAAACAGCTATAATATAATGTGCAAACTGTTTCATACAAACATTTAGACATTCTATTCACTCGCTCTCATATTTTCTATATACTAATGCTCAAGTTAATCTTACTTCAAGAAAAGGAAAGGACAAGAAGTTAGGTAACCAACTTGAAAACATTATTGGTAATAGCATACTCAAGCCGATAATAGGCCATATGAAATCGGGACTACAACTTTCTCGGGTTAATTTAAGTTTAACATTCTATCTGATATAGCAACGCCTAAACTTTTATTGGAAAATTTTGTGGCCCGTATTTTATAAACGTTTAATTGAGTATCCAATTTCCTGGAGCTCAAGCTGATGAGCATCGAAGCTAGTAAAAACTTTTATTACCAAGAAATTGGCTACATGAACTGGTGTTTTATAACTTTATGAATAGCTTCATAAAAAAACCGGACAAGGTCGAGTTAAACTCGCGTGGAGAAGGTTCCGTTACGCACATGATTATCTGAAATTTCCAATGTTACTTTAGATACCATAGACTTCCTGTAGCTAATATATAGCTAAAGAACTATTTTCTGTATTTTTTTCCAAATTGTAGGCCTAGTTGTTTCTGAGATAAAGGGGGGGGGGGGGGGGTAAATTTTCACCTATTTCCTAAATAACTTACAAACTATCTCATAATGAGCCCTTTCATAGGATATGCAACACGATATAGTTAGCAGAACTGTTTTCTTCGAATTTTCTATATTGCCCCCCAAAAGTGGCCCTCATGTTTAAATTCATTTATTTACATTACACGTCCGTGTTGCGTTCACCGACTTACATAAATTGTGTACCAAATTTCAACTCAATCGGTCCTGTAGTTTCGGTGAAAATTGGCTGTGTCAGACGGACAGACAAATAGACAGACAGACATACAAGTGATCCTATAAGGGCTCCGTTTTTTCCTTTTGAGGTGCGGAACCCTAAAATCTGCTTTTTACGCTCTTTAATAGTGTATTTTGTTTTCGTGTTTACGATTTCTGATAGATTACAAACACAAATCCTTCAGCAGTGAAATTAATAACTCTGAAAACGTTGAACTCGGCTAAAAACAACCAAGTTGAAATAGATAAGGTACTACTAACAAACAAGTTGAATGAAAACATTAAAATTATAGAAGGTTGTTTAAAAAGGACGTATACAATTTTAGCAATGTGGAATTATAGTCTCAATCTTACTTTGTGCAGATGCTTATCATCCTGGCATGTCGTAAAAGTCGACTAAGGGACGGGCCCTCTCCAACATGGTGAACTATCTGTATGGGCGATGGACTGATCACCTGTCACCATACGGTTCATCATACCATCTTAGGACTAATTCATCGAACGTGGCCACAAGTAGTCTTGTGGCTCTGCCCACCCCATTAGGGATTTTGGGCGTGATGCTATGTATGTATGTATGTATGTATGTATGTATCTTACTTTGTTGAAAACACTATACAGCACTGTAATCTACCTTTGTTTAAAGACACCATTGGATAGGTACTTTAGTTTAACTTATTTTCAGCAAATGCCAAGTCGAAGAAACTGGCACGCACGCCAAGCATTCTATACGCACGAACAGTTTCGGGCCACTTTAGACTAGCCAGTATCCTAGGCTTGTATAGTACATGTACTAATGAACTAAAATATTTAATTCCCGTCTCTGTACTAGAACGAACTATTCGGAAACGTTTCTGCTCTAAGTACATTTAGTACAATGCGCGGGGCGGGAGAGTTTTAAATATTTACGTGAGTGACTGGTGTAACGTTATTATCTTTATATATATAATTCTTCTGTGAGTGTGTATGTCACTGAACTTCTCTCAAACGACTGGACCGATTTTGATGAAATTTTTTGTGTGTGTTCAAGGGGATCTGGGAATGGTTTAGATTCACAATTTTGTCCGCTGGACAATGTTTTTTTAATTAATTTTTAATTTATTAGTAGTTGTTGATTTTGGATTGTTTTACACGGCGCTACCATCGCAGTGTCAAATTTTAAATAATATTCGAATTTTAATTTTAGTCTGTCCCGACAGTTAGCGCTGCGATCAAATTAAAAAAAAGTTTTGTTATCATTGTGTTATTGTAGACCATGTGCTGGATCAAATATTAAATTAAAAGGTACTGAGTGTTTTGAGAAGAGTTTTGAAGTGTGCCTAAAAAACTATACATTTTGCGAATTTAGTGCAGAATCGAAGTGAGTATATTTCTTATAATTTTTTTTATCAAATTTACACGTGCGTTAGTTAATAACTAACCTAACCTACAAATTTATTTGTGTACTATCGGCGTCATTAAAGATGCCTACCGTTGATTGATCGGAAAACCTGTTATCAATTAAGGAAGTAACAAAAATAAGTACGAAATCGCTTTTTGTATAGATGTTATAAAATCTCCGAGTTGTCTTACTTTCTGTTGAGCCGTGATCTCAAAGGATATATTATAGGAATGGATATAGGATAATAGTCTGTGAGTGACTGGGGACATAGTACAGACGACGCATGTGCCAGCAAAATATTATATTTGTTGCACTTCTTCCAAGTTATACAAGACCTTAAATGTATTCTGACTATTAATGTTCTGTGATAAATCGAATTCAGGCATGTTCATGACCGTTGTCCATTGCAGGCACTATGGGAATTTTCCATTGACGTATTATCTCTTTTTATATACATATATAATTCTACTGTACGTGTGTATGTCACTGAACTCCTCCTAAACGGCTGGATCGATTTGAATGTTTTTTTTTTGTATGCGTTTGAGTGGCGCCTTGGATGGTTTAGATGCCCGATGATGATCAGCCCGGCAGATGGCGCTGCAGGACAACGTCTGACGGGTCCGCTAGTCTTTATATATATACGTCTACTGTATATTGTGTATGTCACTGAACTCCTCCTAAACGGCTGGACCGATTTGAATGAATTTTTTTGTATGTGTTTGGGTGGCGCCCTGGATGGTTTAGATTCACAAATCAGCCCGGCAGATGGCGCTGCAGTCGGTACAAATACCGCGGGCGAAGCTGTGGCGGGTCCACTAGTTTCGTATAAAAATATCGAATTTAGTAAATGTATTTTGTTTTTTCTTTTTATACCGGTCACATAATGCGCATTGTGTGTGCAATTTGGCAAGTGGCTATAAATTTACAGTTTAAAATGATGATCGATTTAGTAAGGCAAACGGTGACGTCGTCTTTCGATATTCATCATCATCACTATCATCAGCCGCAAACTTCCACGGCAGGACACAATTCTTCCCCAAAAATGGGACATTTGCCATTGTCTTTCGATATAATTTAAACTAACAAACATTTTAAAAAATGCTGAAACAATAAGCTCGCTCAAAATGCGCATTTAAAACATTTTTTAGGGTTCCGTACCTCAAAAGGAAAAAACGAAACCCTTATAGGATCACTCGTGTGTCTGTCTGTCTGTTTGTCGGTCTATCACAGCCAATTTGCTACAAAACTACTGGTCCGATTGACTTGAAATTTGGTATACATATGTATGTCAGTGACCGCAACACGGACGCGTGACTTAAATATATGAATTTAAAACATGGGGGCCACTTTTGCGGGGTAAATTAGAAAATTAAAAAAAAAAGTTATGCAACCTATATCGTGTGACATATCAAATGAAAGGGCTTATTGTGAGGATCTTAAATATACTTTCTTTTGAATTTCAAATAAAATAGTTTAGAAGTTTTTTAGGAAAATAGGCGAAAATTGAACATTCCCCCCTTATTTCCGAAACTACTGGGGCTAAAATTTTGAAAAAAAAATCAGAAAATAGTTCTTTACCTATAGATTAAAGGAAAACCTATAAACAGTCTATGGTATTTAAATTAACGTAGTAAATTTCAGATAATCATGTACGGAACGGAACCCTCTCCACGCGAGTTTAACTCGCACTTGTTTTTAAATAGTTCGCCTCATTTAAGATTTTGACTGCCACAGTCGGCTGCAGCCGTCAGCGGATAGAGGGTAAAAAAGTTCTTCACTACCTTGACTTAAAGTTGAAAGTCGTGTTACTTCTCAGACATGCTTGGCGGTCAAAAGGTTTATAATACCGCTGACGGCCATAAAAAATGTCAGCGGTCTTTTTAGGAGACGCTTAATATACATGTCATTTCTGTCATCGACATCTTCACGTTCAAAAGTTTATTTCCTCTCAAATATCAATAAATTATTTCCACATAAAAAGACGTAGGCATAATGTAAATTGGAGTCCTCAGAGTACCATAATCGCAGAACAGTTGTAAAATTTTATCTCAAACTCCGGACAAGTCGAGTGCAATAAATTTTATAGAGTCGGAATTTATTATATCTTCAATTTCCTCGGATCTACTACGTTTAGATAGCTGATTGTTGTAGTATGAATGACTATATTAATAGGACTTCTGATAGGGGATTTGGAAATTTAATATGAAATGACTCTCGTCACGGTATTTGTCACTAAATCTTTATTGGCCTTTTGGGTATAGGTTTCGCCACGAGAGTTGAGGTGAATGATTACACACACAAGTATACAATGCCATACAAAACAAAACACAAATTTGAAAATTCGAACGAATTAGTCTTGTCCACACGCGACATGCAGCGGTGTGCGTCACCTCAACTCTCGTGGCGATACCTAAATCTCCTTGTTTCGTTTCACGAAAAAATACGAATGGAAACAAAAATCTTAAAGCAATATAAATGAAATGCCTTTTAACCTCGCTTTTTAGTTTTTCCATATCCGTCTATACGTCACAGTGACTTTTTCTCCAAACTATTAAATATACATTAGTAGTTTATGCAACGGTTGCATAATGATAGGCCTTAAAACACTAGTGCGGTTTTCATGAAACGAGCCGATAGGCGAGTTTCATAATAAGATCGCACGTGTGTTTTAAGGCCAAATTATGCAGAGTTGCATACATAACTTTATCTTCACACATATTACAAATCCTCCATGATGGGTTCAGAAACAATATTTTCTGGCAACAAGTTATTTGTTGCAATCGTGGCTGCATATTTCCGATATCCGGCGCATTTTCAGATCACACACACTCCGAGAAGACTACTTACTATTCATATTTTCAACTAAAATGTAAATTACAAACAACGTTTTCTATTCAATTCAACAAAATTCTACTTTCGTTCAGCAAAACGTCAACATAATGGCGGCGAGACCATTTTTTTTTAAATCATAGACAAACGGATGAAGTCTCTATTCTCACGTCACTCGAATCAAATATTGTGCAGTTTATATCAAAAAAACATACTGACTTGACGTTTCGTATCAATAACTGTTTTAATATCTATGGATACTAGAATAGAGACCCACTTGAGTTTTGACTGCTGTTCCAAATTTAATCTCATTTCTTTACTAAAAACGATAAAGAAGTCATGTTATTTCTTTATCGCAGCACTGGTTTTTCCTAATTGGTTGTCAAAATGGTGGTCATTTCCTACGGTTTTTGATTAACCAATGGAGGTTTTATGATATGGGTATAGATAAACAATTTTACACAACTATAGAAGATAGCCCCGCGGGCATGAACAAACTGTAATATAATGTAGCTCCGATACATTTTCAAATATAACGAAGTTAAAAGGAAAACTATCATGACTAAAGAAGGCTTCATTAGTTCATGACTTTTAGGCGAACAACTCTTACATACCTACTGTAAATCAATGAAAATAGCACCAATTAACTTTGAATAGAAAATAACCTAGCGAGGGCTTAAACTATCTCTATACCACATAAAAAACGGTTCAGCGGTTTAGCCGTGAAAACGCAACAAGACCTGCGCCTCTATTCGGGAACGCTAAGTGATTCTGTAGCGAATCGTAAGCCAGATTTCTCATCCCACTCTTCCGCACGACGCGTGATGCGTAAGAGCGATCTGGATGAGAAATCTGGGTTTCGAGTCGCTACAGAATCACTTACCATTCCCGAATAGAGGCGCTGTACTTTCGCCTTTATAATATTAATAAGGATTGTTCCCATTGTAATTAATTAAACTTTACACTTCAATATTGAAATATTTCTACGTTATATAAGAATACCGAGCACAATATAAATATGTTACTAATTAACCTAAACGGAAACAAATCTATATATAAATAAACATCCTGTTCATTCTTCAAATAATAAGCCAAATATTGATAGAAGTTGGCATTTGATAACCTAATATAAATGTAAATATCGTAGGTATAGGTCATAGCATTTGATAACCTAATGTGAATTTAAATATCGTAGGTATAGCTAAGTGAACTAATTACATACATGCTTTTAGTTCAAGGATGATAAAAAGGTTTAGTGTTAAGGAATATCGCCGATGTAAAATATTAAAAAATTTAGAAATATTAGTTGTCATGCCCATGTGGCACTTTAAGCTTTCAAATTGTAAACGATTTCATCATAATATATTATATTTAAAAAAACTGGCGAAGTGCAAGTCAGACTCGCGCACGAAGGGTTCAACGGCGAAAATATCACGTTTGTGTATGGGAGCCCGCTTAAATATTTATTTTATTATGTTTTTAGGGTTCCGTACCTCAAAAGGAAAAAAGGAACCCATATAGGATCACTCGTGTGTCTGTCTGTCTGTCTGTCTGTCCGTCTGTCACAGCCAATTTGCTCCGAAACTGCTGGACTGATTGATTTGAAATTTGGTACACATATGTAAGTCTGTGACCGCAACACGGATGCGTAACGTAAACAATAGTAGTTTATGCAAAGGTTGCATAATGATAGTCCTTAAAACACTAGTGCGGTTTTCATGAAACGAGCCGATAGGCGAGTTTCATAATAAGATCGCACGTGTGTTTTAAGGCCAAATTATGCAGAGTTGCATACATAACTTTATCTACACACATATTATAAATCCTCCATGATGGGTTCAGAAACAATATTTTCTGGCAACAAGTTATTTGTTGCAATCGTGGCTGCATATTTCCGATATCCGGCGCATTTTCACATCACACACACTCCGAGAAGACTACTTACTATTCATATTTGCAACTAAAATGTAAATTACAAACAACTTTTTCTATTCAATTCAACAACAATTCTACTTTCGTTCAGCAAAACACCAACATGGCGGCAATTTGATCCTCCGTCAAGACCATTTTTTTTTAAATCATAGACAAGCGAATGAAGTCTCTATGCTCATGTCACTCGAGATCAAATGTCGTTCGGTTTATATTAAAAAAACATACTGAATTGATGTTTCGTATCAATAACTGTTTAATATCTATGGATACTAGAATAGAGACCCACTTGCGTTTTGACAGCTGTTCCAAATTTAATCTCATTTCTTTACTAAAAACGATAAAGAAATAACATTGCAGCACTGGTTTTTCCTAATTGGTTGTCAAAATGGTGGTCATTAAACAGTGGAGGTTTTACGATATGGGTGTAGATAAATTAATTTTAAACATGGGGGCCGCTTTAGGGGGTAAATTAGAAAATGAAAAAAAAAAGTTACGCTAATATATCATGTGACATACCAAATGAAAGGGCGTATTGGTAGGATCTTAAATATGTTTTTATTTTATTAATGGGTTAATGGTTTCGAAGTCATTTAGGAAAATAGGCGAACATTGACCATTCCCCCCCTTATCTTCGAAACTATCGAACCTAAAATTTTGAAAAAAATACAGAAAATAGTTCTTTACCAATAGATTACAGGAAAACTTATGAGAAGTCTATGGTATTTAAAGTAACATAGGAAATTTCAGATAATCATGTATGGAACGGAACCCTCTCCACGCGGGTTTAACTCGTACTTGCCCGGTTTTTTAGTTTTAGTTGTTATAGCGGTAACAGAAATACATCATCTGTGAAAATTTCAACTGTCTAACTATCACGGTTCATAAGATACACCCTGGTGACAGACGGACAGACAGACGGACAGACAGCGGAGCCTCAGTAATAGGGTCCGGTTCTACCCTTTGGGTACGGAACCCTGAAAAGGTATACTTTCCAAAGCTATCCAATATGCCATGACCTTAAAAGTATTTTTGAACAACGGACTGTTTGATAATTTTTATCATGATCTATTCAGAATATTTCGGCGTGAAGAATTTGTCGTTGTCGCTTAAATATGTAACAAAATTATACATTACTGGAAAAGTAATTTTTTTGTTCTCATAATCGAAGAAATTACTGTCTGTCTAATGGACATTGCGGTTAACGAAACAAACACAGTAGATTGCTATTTTAGATTGTGAAAATATTTTCCTCCGGGTACGAGTAGTCTAGCGTAGCGTAGATGTTTCTTTGCTTCAATTTTTATTTTTATTATTATGACCCTTAGAGACTTTATACATCGCTAAGTCACTTAACTTTTCCAGACGCGGAGACTATACATCTCCCTTATTAGTTATTTATTAGAATTAATTTGTACCCATTAGGTTTTTATGTTGCACATTTTGTTGTAGTTTTTAGATAAAACTGTACTGCCAAAGTTGAAAAAAAGAATTACTGCTGAGTTTCTTGCGGCGTTTCGGCGGCTTCTCAGCAGATGGCACCTTTCGAAGCGCTGGTAGATTCAGACATGTAAAAGAGCCCAGGTGGCCTACTTGCAAATTTTTTTTTTTTTTCGCAAGGATATTTCTAAAATTATGTCTAAAGTGGGTGAAATCCAAGGCGTAGTTGTTGGCGGGCGCCATTAAAACAATTATTGTATTTTCCAAAAACTTATTTTAAATATAAACCTGAAGTCGATGACTTGGAAAATCAACAGAGGGCATTTTCATAAATTTCCATCGTTTTCCACTGCAACTAAGTACGACTACACAAAGGAGGTTTCTGTATAAGGTTCTGCCCAATTTACGGATTCAATTACGTAAGCCATTCTCGTCTATATTTTATTTTATTTAGGCAAGCGAGCTTAGAAACTTCGAGCGAAACTCACAAAGGCTGCCCGGTGCTAAAGCGAAATTATATAGCACAAAGTACAATGATTGCATTAACAAATTAAGATAATCTGCAAGATGGCTCAGCAATTTCTTGAAATTCCCCCAGCATTGGGGTTTAATTGAGCCACGAGGGCCGGAAAACAAATTGTTTTCTAAATAATTTGTAAGCTTTCAGAGTGAAATGCAATCACTCATTTTTGTAGAAGATTTTTTATTCTTTGTGGTGGTTAATAAAAGCAGTCTCTGATTTAACGTTAAATTAAGCTATGTAATTTAACTTTACTAGCCCAAGGTAATTTGTTATAAAATACAGCGTGTAAATTTCATACGGGCGTATGTTTTACCTAGCTATAGTTTCCGATAGTAAAAATTATAAGAGAGGGAAATTTTGTTAAATAGTTTAATTAATAAAGAGTAGTAATTTTTTTAAAGTCGGACCGAGCAGCAATGTATTTCGTACAATGTTTGACAAATCTAAACAAATGAACTGTCATGACATTACATTTACGTAGATCCGTAAATCGATTAATGATTTAACTTTAATACATTGCATACTCAATTAATTTGCATGAAAAGAAAAATTAAGCAATTATTTAACGAAATTTATGTAAATATGATTTATAGGTCCGGAATGCGCCTCTATTCGGGAAAGCTAAGTGATTCTGTAGCGATTCCACTCTTACGCATTACGCGTCGTGCGGAAGAGTGGGATGAGAAATCTCGCTTACGAATCGCTACAGAATCACTTACCGTTCCCGAATAGAGGCGCTGATCGTTATCGAAATATACGCCCGTATGAAATTTACACGCATATTAATAGTTGCTAGAAGCTGTTAGAAGCTGTCATTGTATTGCTCCTGTTAAATAATAAATTAACTAATATTGAGCCTTAGAGAAGCACGTATTTTAATATATATATATTTTTATATGTCAGTTGACTGACAAACCAGCAGACGGCCCACCTGATGGAAAGTGGTCAGCGCCCATGGACAACTGCAACACCAGAGGTGATGCCAATGCGTTGCCAGTCTAGGGAGGATGGGGAATGGGGATGGGATGGGGATGAGGGAATAGGCCTCCGGATCTCATCACTCACCGTACGAAACGCAATAGCAAGCTATTACTTTACGCCGATATTCTGTGAGAGTGTGGTACTACCCTGGTCGAGCAATTTATATTTAAATATATTTAAGGTTAATTTTGACAATTAGTGAAAAATATATAGGTACTTGTTGTTGTTTCATTTCTGATTTTAGTTTTTTGGACATCCTCATCAAATTTATGTAATGTTTTATTTGTACAATGTTGGTTTAAAAACAGTATTTTCAGAAATAATTGCAGATTTCGGTTAAACGCCATATATTTTGTACAGTCTAACGACAGAGGTGACGTCATAGCTGTTGCCCATTTTGTATGGAGTGTTTTTGCGAGTGGTATGAACAATGACTTTTCAAAGCTTCATGACTCATAAAATAATCAAAATAAAAAAGTTTTGCGTACACAGATCGGTTTAATTACTCAGGACTTTCCAATACAAGATGGAATAAAAATATTATGCGTCTTCCCTATTGAAGTAGCTGTAGTATTTAACACTGTGGCTCAATTCAGCTAAACAAGAATGACCTTATTCGCACCTCCTCTCCCGGTATAAATCAGCTAGACAAAGCCGAGTTCCCGTGAAAGCTTTCTGTAAATATGCAGGTCGCGTCCCTTGTAAAGCAGGTTGGGTCTGATAAACTAATCAAATTCATTACGGAACTTCCTAGGCTTTATTACGATGATGCAAGTGAAGTGCAAATTGTCGTAAACAGGGCGAAGGATCGTTTTATCCACGCTGACCTAATTTAAAGAATATCCATTCGGGAACAGATTGAATACGAGGTATTACAAACGCCGGGGTTCATTGAAAATGAGAAAAATCCAAAAACACTACATAAAGTCAAACTTGCACAAAGGTAAACTAGGCTTCATAGAAGTAAACTAAGCTGTTGAAACATTTGAAATGAAACACAAATACATCTGTAATACTATAATACTGAATTGTTAATATGAAGGATTTACCATTGAGGCACTTCCATGTAAGTAAAGTGTCACACCAAGCCTATCCAAACATCCCATCCACATCACTACTATAGTTCCCATATTTATAAGTATTTTTATCTACACCCATATCATAAAACCTCCATAGTGTAATCAAACACCGTAGGAAATGACCACCATTTTGACAACCAATTAGGAAAAACCAGTGCTGCAATGTTATTCCCGTATCGATTTTAGTATAGAAATGAGATTAAATTTGGAACAGCTGTCAAAACTCAAGTGGGTCTCTACTCTAGTATCCATAGATATTAAAACAGTTATTTATACGAAACGTCAATTCAGTATGTTTTTTTAATATAAACTGCACAACATTTGATCTCGAGTGACATGAGAATAGAGACTTCATTCGTTTGTCTATGATTTAAAAAAAAACTGGTCTTGACGGAGGATCGAATTGCCGCCATTACTGCTTTCATGATGGTTTTTTGCTTAACGAAAGTAGAATTGTAAAAAGTTGTTTGTAATTTACCTTTTAGTTGAAAATATGAACAGTAGTCTTCTCGGAGTGACTGTGTGATGTGAAAATGCGCCGGATATCGGAAATATGCAGCCACGATTGCAACAAATAACTTGTTGCCTGAAAATATTGTTTCTGAAGCCTGGAGGAGGAATCCTCCATCATGGAGGATTTATAATATGTGTGTAGATAAAGTTATGTATGCAACTCTGCATAATTAGGCCTTAAAACACACGTGCGATCTTATTATGAAACTCGCTAAAGCTCGTTTCATGAAAACCGCACTAGTGTTTTAAGGCCTATCATTATGCAACCGTTGCATAAACTACTATTATAATATTGTTACAGAGTGCCTCGTATTTTAACTAATAAAGCTACCATTACTCCATCACTTGTTGTTTTACCTGCGGCTACCATCCACCCTCACCTGCATCCTGAGTCTCAACGTCTCATATTTATGAATAAATATCATCATCGTTCTGTATCTAAAAAAGCTGACACACTTGGTCAAGCAGTAAAAGTGTATGAGTTTGTTAATTTCAAGACTCATATCTAACATGTTGAACAGGCAACAAGGTCGCATTTGAGCAAACAGGCTTGAGATAACAGCTCGATCACAATGCTAGGCGATATTGCTGTCGCAAAAACTTTCCGAATTAAGGGAACGATTATTACCTTGCAGTACTTCGTACAACAATAGTTTCTGTTATCCAGTTATTATTGTTCCAGAGATATAATGAATGGTCTGCGCAGGCTGCTGCAAACTTTGATTTCCATTTCTTGCAAACAAACCTCATCGCGTGTTTTAATAACGGTTACACTTTAATTAAACTGGATTAATGCAATATTCGTAAGATAAATGAATTGTTTTTAATTGGTTTTGCTTGAATTTTCCGCTTTACTTTCTTCTACATCATCGTTTTCTTACACTACACTGTTTCAATTTGTCGACATCTGCCTCGATCTGTTTCGGTCAGTCGCTCGGTGAATTGCCTGCAGCGCAGTGTCGATTGGTATCCAGATGTGAACGAATAATAACCCTGGTCATCGTTTCGGGTTTCGGTCTCTGGACAAAGAGAGAGAAGACACAAATATTATATGATTTTTGTATCTACAGTTAACTGTAGATAAGGAACTTCTAAATACATTGAACAATGAACATATTAATATCCTTGTTTAATAAGACTGACCCGTGTGCGACACTAATAACTAAGATAGTGCTATCATATTTCGCAATTTTTTTTTTAGTTTCTTAAGTAAATACGATATTGAGATTGTGGTCCTATAGATAATTTTGACAATTTTCAATGTTAATTATGATTATAATGGATCCTTAATGACAACATATAAGGCAGAGTAATCGATAGTTAGAAGCTCAAAGTTTATTTGTAAATGATTTGATGACGACTTTGGGGTAACTTTTAAGAAAACAACCTAAATTGGACCGCTTTAAGAAACTAAACGACTTCACGATTGCAGTAAACTTAGAAAGACAACTAATTTGGTATGAACTTGGCTTATTTTCTATAAATCATAGCTACTCAAAATCTTCGATTGTAAGTGTTTAATTATGTTCCAATTTCAAAAAGGAATCGTTCTTAAATCATTTATTTTGTTTTATTTTAAAAACTACTTCTTAATATAGGAAATAAAAGTATCTAAAAGTTTAAAATGTACTCGTAACTAAAAAAGCCCCCGTGGCATAGTTTGTATAATGCTGGCAGCATTTCCTCGCCTTATATTAGTCTATACAATGTTAATTCATAGTTTCATTTATCTGTTGATCAGCCGCTGCACACATTAGAAAATCAAACCACTGATCGGTAGATTCCATTAGGTTCTAAAATTGCAGGAACATTGACAGTGCCAATAAACCGCCGGCGCGGATGTCACTTACAGCGGCATGGCGGAAAACGCTCTTATTTTGCAGGAAAGGTCATGGGGACCTTTTTCAGAATATTTTAACTAGATTTTAAACTTTTAAGTAGGTACTTTTAGGAAATTATCAATATCTGTGTCACATGTGGAAATATTTAGATTAAGCAGTATTATTTCAACCCTATTGAAATTAGAACTTATTCCTGTTAATGTATGTACTCTTCAAGTATACCAGAAATCATTAAAATAGTGTCAATAAAATTGAGTTACAAATATAATACAAATTAAAACACCTCAGATTTATACTGAAGTATTACAGCAACGTCAGATCCAATCATATCATCAAAAGAAGTCTTTAATAAATAGTGAGAAATTGATATTCAGCGCGCCTAGCGAAGGCTCACGTGCTCGATAGATATTTCAGGTTCGACGTTTCAGGGAACAGCAGTTGGTACAAAGATTTCCCGAATACGAGAAATTATATCGGATACATTTGATTCATATTAATCAGTAAGAATCCGTAAGTATAAGTTACCCTTTTAACTAGATTGTGATCAATTTATTTCTGTTACGGTATTTGAAATAAATTATATTATTATGACAATCAATACTTTCTTATCGTCTCGTTCGTATTTTTATTATCTTTACTGCAAATGGATTTTCTAAAGACGCTATGCTTGTATTATTATTTGCAGTAAAGTCCTATGCTAGTTCATTTTAAACGTTTTTGCCATTAACTAATTATTCTTCCACACGATCTAAGGAAGCAAAACTATTAGACTCTTTTATAGATTGAGTGTTAACGTTTTGATTTTCAGCAAGCTCCGCCTATTTAGCGTTGTCATGGATTCAAATTTTCCTTTTGTTTCTAAATAATGCTTTAACATGTCACACTTTGAATTCACTACATCCTTGGAAACAGCTAGTTTGGAAAGATTAGTTACAGACAAGTTTATCACGACTGAATCGATTTTAAATTGTTCATTTTGAGGCAATCGATTTGTAAATGCTTTAAATATTATGGTAGCACAAAACTCCAAATTACTATCCACAATCCTTGATAATATTTCTCTTAAAGTTCTCACTCCAATAAAATGTAGGTAAGATGCATTTATTATACCTATACCTATATTATAGCAACGAGTATCTATTTGCCAGCTCACTAATTTTACCTAATACTCGATATGGCATAGAAAGTGAATCGTTAGTGTTTATATAGTTAGGAAAAATGATTTAGATATCAGAGTTGTATACTTATTTGTTTAGATATTTAATCTATTGTAGAATCCAATTATTGGAGAAGTAAAACTTGAACGTTATATTATCATATTGATTTCACCCAATCTTAATTCGGTTCAAAAAAATACATGCCGGCATTTACATTGTCAATTCCAATTCCATTGCCAATCTAATACTTTAGGGGATAAACAAACAAAGCTTCCATAAGATTGAAAGATAACATTCGACGCGATTTCAATTGTTTTAACTCACTAGAAATGGCTTTTTGGTTCGAATCGGCAGAATAACGAATAGGAATTTATTTTTCAAGTTTACTTTGAAGCCAATTCGATAGTGTGTTCGCTAAATTTAAAAGTCGCTAAACTTGAAATAAGAAACGGCATACTCGACTTTGGCAGCTTGGTGACATACTAAATCTAATTTGACGTTGCTTATTTTAACTTTAGTGATCTTTAAATTTAGGCGTCACCGTTTAGAATTGAGCCCATTCGTTATTTTTCATCACACTTGCTGGGAAAGGGTGTTATTATACGCAGGCGTATAGAGCAGCTATAGCCGATTTAGCTGCTCTATACGCCCCGCCGTCAGCGGGAGTTATAAACCATACAAAATCTATAACTCCCACGGAAGTTATATAGTTTGTATAGTGTAACTCCCACGGGAGTTATATATTTTGTATGGTTTATAACTTCCGCTCACGGCGGGGCGTGCGCCAGGTCCGGCGAGGTGCGCGCGGCGCCAGCTACGGCAGTGATCGTTTTCTTATAGACGTAGCGCGCAACCGACGCGAAATACAGTTTATTCTATCCACCTGATGGTAATTCACGGTGTGAAATGTGAATAAAATAAATAATTATTATTTTGTGTAATTTTTATTTCCTTTCCTCACAAATGTGATGAAAAACGTTGTGTGTATCACGGGCAGTAAGGGGATAACAAACTCGGGTCATTAAAAGCCCTCCCGCCTTCGGCGTCGGGCTTCTTACAGACTCTCGTTAGTTATCCCCTTCTTACGGCCCTAGATGCACAATGTACTATAACCGTTCTCTTTTCATTGCTTAATAAGCAAACAACCACAAATATATTTTTAGAAATTGCTATTAAAAATGCCCAGACAGTAATAAAGACTTCATCAACATTCTGATTGGGTGTCGTATCTAGTGCAAAGTGGTGAACTTTGATCTAGAAACTGTGTTGAAATACCTCTCGAAAATACGGCAATAGTATAATATTTAAAATTTGCATTTTAAAACAATCAGAATTTGTGTCAAATAGAAATTCAATATTGATCGTGATGCTGAATGTAGAAATCTACAAATATTATTCGATTTTTAATAACGGCAGAAAATCTATATATATACTACTCGTATAAAAATCTCGTATTACGGTGTTTGTGGTCGTACTTGTCCGTAACGGCTCGACCGATTTTTTATGAATTGTTTATGTAGGTATATTTAATAAGTATGAGTATAGGTCGTAGAGTACTAGGTGATTAGGGTGTCCACACGGATAAAGTCGCGGGCAGAAGCTAATGAAAATAGATTATTTTGTTAAAAATAGAACCTACTTACTAATCAAATGTTTCACTTTTCGCTTTATTAGTGTTCTTTGAATTGATACTGCATTGTGTAAACGCGCAAAACTCGGAAACGGTTTAGTTTGGTTGTAAAACTCTGACAAGATAAAGAAAAACAGTTTCGGAGGAATTTGGCTGTGACAGACGGACAGACAGACAGACAGACAAACAGACACACGAGTGATCCTATAAGGGTTTCGTTTTTTCCTTTTGTTAGTTTAGTGTTTAGTTATTGATACGAAACGTCAATTCAGTATGTTTTTTTAATATAAACTGCACAATATTTGATCTCGAGTGACGTGAGAATAGAGACTTCATCCGTTTGTCAAAAAAAAATGGTCTTGACGGAGGAACGAATCGGCGCCATGTTGGTGTTTTGCTGAACGAAAGTAGAATTGATTGAATAGAAAAAGTTGTTTGTAATTTACATTTTAGTTGAAAATATGAATAGTAAGTAGTCTTCTCGGAGTGTGTGATGTGAAAATGCGCCGGATATTGGAAATATGCAGCCACGATTGCAACAAATAACTTGTTGCCAGAAAATATTGTTTCTGAACCCATCATGGAGGATTTATAATATGTGTGTAGATAAAATTATGTATGCTACTCTGCATAATTTGGCCTTAAAACACACGTGCGATCTTATTATGAAACTCGCCTATCGGCTCGTTTCATGAAAACCGCAATTGTGTTTTAAGGCCTATCATTATGCAACCGTTGCATAAACTACTATTATTTATTTAATATTAACGCAGCGCGATTCTAAGAAATGTGGATTCTGTTTGATAACTCATACTTATGATTGTGTCTTACGGGTAAGATAATACTACTGCAGGCGTATATACAACAGTTTTCCAGCGCACTACTCTAGCAAAACGTTAAATAGATTGTTATATTATATTATTCGGCCCCAAAAATAACTACTACAAATATTATCGTTGTCTCACTTGCATTTGTATAAAGAATACATCGGTTGTTTATGCTCTAATGATTTATCGAATAGTTACCGATATAGATTGGCTCCTAATTATAGGCAATTAACAATTGAACTTAAGACCAGCGAGGGCAACAAACTCGAGAGGTTATTGCCCTCGCTGGTCTTGTCCCAAAATCATACCCAATGAAGAATAAGATAAAAATGTCTAGAACTTGTGGTGGCGCAGTAGGTCTTTATATTAAAAAAGAACCAAACCACCATGGATTAATTTGCGGTGCACTTTATTTGTGTTTTTCAATCACGTAGTGCTTTTTGGTTAGTGGACTGTATGCTGGTTCTAGAGGAAACCAAACCTAAGTATATCAAATTGTAACCACTTAATGCTTTAGGAAACCTGAAGCTGCTATTGGAGCTGACGAGGACGATGAAGAGCAGCTGGTCAGAAGGTATAATGAGGAAACCATGCGCACTTACTTGGAGTATCCTTCAGAAAGTCCTGGGTTAGACACGAATCTCGTGCCCTGCACTTGCCCGGCTCACCAGAGCTCGATCACAGCACCAATGTCCAAAGTAGCTTTTGTTTACACAAGCACACTCAGTTCTTTAGCGAATTACACATAAATTGGATAGAAATATCAAGGGTTTGTCTTGATTTATAAAGATTAAGATTCGGAGCTCGCGCACACCCGTTTGAGCCGATTCGTTGCGAATTGAAGAGAGAGTTTACCAAAGAAAACACCAGGCGGCGCGGCTGTTGCGTGAACATCACGGTTTCGTGACAGAGATAGCACGATACACGAGTGCACATGGGTAAAAGGATATGAAATAGGGATATTTGCATAAGTGGTTACTAGAAATTAATTACAATTAAGTCCACATTAAAACGAAATCCAACATTCCCCCGGGCTTGAAGGATTCCCTTCAAATTTTAAATGAAAAAGAGAAAAGAAAAAAAATATAGTTTATGCGTGAAAAAATATAAAAATTAATTAATTAAGAAGTAGTGACAACCCTACTGCGTAGGCAGCGGACAGAGGCGCACAATTGGGCGCTGCAATGTACCGTTGCAGGTCCGCACCTCGGCCACACGGACTACTCCGTCGCACCCAGGAAAGATGCTAGTTATAATTCCCATCGGCCACTGCAGGGGCGGTGCGTTATCAACATTTATCAAAACGACCGTTCCTACAGTCAGCGGATTGGCAGGAGTATTCCATTTCTCTCGGCTTTGCAAATTATGGAGATACTCAGTTCGGAAACGTTTCCAAAATGATTGGACTAGCGAATCTAATAATGAAAACCGTGTTAAAAGATGCGTTTGTTCCTGGTTTAAATCGGCCGCGGGTAAACATTGCAAGGGCGCGGTTGTTAAAAAATGAGAAGGAGTAAGCGCGGTAGGTTCCGATGGATCGGAACTTAAAACATACAGCGGGCGACTATTGAGGACCGTCTCAATTTGATTGATCACAGTAAGTAGCTCTTCATAAGTAAGAATTTGCTTACCTATGACGCGATAAAAATGCGTTTTAAAACACTTTATATTTGCCTCCCAAATACCTCCGAAGTGAGGCGCGGTTGGGGGGTTCTGATGTCCGGGTACATGATAGAAATGTTCCGGAGTATTTTGACATTGCGAGATACGGTTGGCCACAAAGGTAGCAAACCTGTGAGGTGAAGAGTGAACCCAACATAAAGCAACTTCCGAATCTGAAAACGCATAGGTCTTGTCGATTGGATGACGTTGAGACAGAGTGTCATAAACAGTTCGAAGTAATTTCGACATAAGAACTATGGCACACAGCTCCAACCTAGCGACGTATAAGTAAAAAAGTATAACGGGACCTACGAGTCCGAGCACGTCATACAAGCGGGCGGTGGCAGAGAGAATAGCACGTTTTGTACCGGTGAGTTGCGGAGGTGCCACAGAGAAGACAAACTCGTCAGAACCTGGAAGCCACTGAAGGCCGAGGATCTTCAGGGAGTCGCCGTCGTCGAAAGAGATCGTTTCAGACTGGCGGTGACTCGTGGGAATGTGTTCTAGCAACTGCGGAGAGTTGCTAGTCCATTTCACTAAATCGAACCCGCCAGTCCTGAATAGACCGATTAACTGGGTCGCCGTCACAACCGCTTCCTCAGCAGAGGAAGCAGAGGAAGCTAGATCGTCCATGTAGACGTCTCTTTCGAGGACGGCGGCAGCCAGAGGATATCTTTCTCGCTCGTCGCTTGCGAGTTGGCGAAGCGTGCGCAGCGCGAGAAATGGCGAGGAGCGGAGGCCGAAGGTGACCCGATTAAACTGGTAGGTATCCAGCGGGGCCTCAGGCGAAGAGCGGTATAAAAATCTTTGAAAAGAGCGGTGCGGGGCATGTACTTCTATGCACAAGTACATTTGCCGAACGTCGGCGAAAAAAGCGATGCGGAAAATGCGAACATTCAAAAGAATGTGAAAAATATCAGCCTGTAGATTGCAACCGGTGTGTAGGATGTCATTTAAAGACAAACCACTGTCCGTCACAGCGCTGCCATCAAGAACTATCCGTATCTTTGTAGTAGATTTGTCGTTACGAATGACGGGATGATGCGGCAGATAAAAGCTTGGCTGACGGTATTCTTTAGGTAGAACTAAAGAAATTATTCCCTTATCCTGATAATCGCGGATAATTTCATCATACTTTTCAAAAAGTTGCGTATTTTTTGAAAACTTATTTTCCAATGTTAAGAAACGTTTTCTTGCGGTTGTAAATGAATTTCCTAAATTATCAGGACTTTGACTAAACGGAAGGTCAACAGCGTAAGAACCATTATCGTTACGAGTTGTCGTTGAAGTAAATATTTGCTCACATTTCTGGTCGTCGGGGCTTAAAAATGTCTTAGAAGGCACTTCTTCTAAATTCCAAAATTTTTCTAAACTTTGATTAAGCGGTTCTTGCGTAAAAGCACAAAGAGCGCGAGAAGCGCGCGGGGATGACGTCGCAGTGACGTCGCCCATAATGACATAGCCCAACGTCGTTTCTAAAGCTGAAGGCAAATTTTTATTACAAATTTTGTTAAAAAGTAAAATTTCACAAAATAAATTTACTCCCAAAAGCAGATCAATCGGTCCAGGCTCATTAAAACTATCGTCAGCTAGCGGTAAATTATTAAAACAATCGAACGCGGACACGTCGACGCGCGCGTCGGGTAGTTGTGACGTAATATGGTCAACAACAAGAGGTTGAATCGAATACATATTATTAATGTCAAACCGTGAAACGAATTTAATCGTGGATACCCCTATTATTTTTTGTGAGGTACCACCAATGCCTTGGACTTCAGTGAAACGATTTTGTTTAGAAACCGGAAGTGATAAGCGTTTACAACACGAAAGTGAAATATAGTCGCTCTGTGAGCCTGGGTCGATCAAGGCCCTAACATAATGAGCATTACCAGAAACATCAAAAAGTTTGACCTTCGCGGTACCTAATAAGGTAGTTTTATGAGTAAAACTCTCCATATTATTACACAAAACATTTCCAGATGAAAGGTGATTCAAAGTTGAATGAAACTGCGAGCCATTATCGACCTTAATTGGTAGCGGTTGCGGTTGAAAACTGCTTGAGGCAGTGTTATCTGTCGTGCTAATGAATACAGCCGGCGGTGCGTGGCCCGTCTCACAAGCGGAAGCGGGCGCGGGAAATACTGACCGATTATTATTTAAACCGGTAGTGGACGAGTTACTTGATGTTGAGGGCGAGTGGAAATGTAATAACGAGTGATGACGCGCTCCACAAACATTGCACATGCGTTGCGATAAACAAGCGGAAAATTTATGTTTATAACTAAGACAATTGTTACAAATTGAATTTGTTTTTACGAAATTATATCTTTCGTGCGGAGTCATTTTTAAAAAGAATGTGCATTGATACAAATGTTCATGTTTATTAGTTTTGCATAACAAACAATTAGCGTTTGTGGCCGGTTGAGTATTAACGAAAGTTTTTGTAAGATTATTTTTTGGAACAGGAATGTATTTATTATTATTGTTATTACTAGATTTAGCTTGCGGCGAAAATAAAGTTTGTTTTGTTGTCGAACGAGAAACAACTTTGCTCTGTTCGTTTATAAATTGAATAAGATCAGCATAGGAAGGACAATTTTCCTTGCGATGAAACATTTCAAATAATTTTACTGACTCAGAATCTAGTTTTTGTAACGCGATATGCATGAACAGGAAATCAGCTAAATCTTGTAACCTTAACTGTTTCAGTGCCCTAACCGATGCATCGTAGGTGCTTAGAAATGTCTCCAAACTCGAAGCCGAGCCGTGCGTAATTGGTTTAAAGTCTAACAGCTGATTCGCGTAGCCGGCGGCGAGGGCGCGCTTGTCTTCGTACTTGTCGACAAGCGTTTGCCAAATAATAGGATAGTTTTCCCCGGTGGCGGGCAGGCCCGCGCACACGGACCTCGCCTTGTCGGTCAACTTGCCTACCAAGTACTGCACTCGCTCACTATCCGATAAGCGCGGATGATTGTGAATGACACTTTTAAACTGTTGATGAAACAAAGGCCAGTTACAAAGTTCGCCGTTAAATGACATTAATTCTATGACAGGTAATTTGTGTTTGACACATGATTGCGGAGCTTGCTGCGAATCTTGTAACTTCTCTTTGATTTCGGAATGAACTCGTTTGACTTGACAGTACATCTCCTCAAACGATATCCAAGATTGATAGTTGACGGTAGCATTTGGCTTCGTCTTTATTACGAGTGCGTTGTACGAGTCTAAAACACGCTCAAAGTCAGCTCGTAATTGGTCGAGATTAACAACGTTACTTAGAAACGATTTACATTGAAATTCACCATCGTGCGCCTTAAGGGACAAAGAGTAAATATTTTGTAAGCGTGTAAAGAACGCGTTACGTTTAGCCTCCAACATAATCATTTCACCCGGGACGAGATCCTCGGCCGATTCATAATCATTATCCGATTTAGGCATGTTGAATAACGCGTTTCTTGTAAAATAAATTCAATGAAATACGAGCTACGTGTAATTGTAAAAGTATACACTCAATAAAATTGTGTAGTGTAAATGTGTACACAAGCGACTATATACGCGGTATAAAAATAAACGTGTGTAAAACTAAAACGATAAAATGGTTAAAATTACTCTCCGCAACGAAGTCGGTTAAGCGGTAGCAAACGGGGCGCGGTCCGAGCGGTGAGCGATGCTCGAAAACGTTAAAGCGGGTAGATTTACACGAAACTTGCGGGTGAACGCGGAACGAAACCGAGAACAATGGAATCTCGTACCTATAATGCGGATAAGAATTACAAACGTACTTTTTACTAATTTATGTAGACTTGCGGAAAAATGGAAATGAATTAGTTGCCTACGGTGCGGGTTGCGAGAAAAAGAAGAAATAAGACAACTATTTCGATTAATAATCCAGCATAAACTATGTAATTTACGATTCGTATTTTGAATTAGATTTAAGATTGTTGGATAGGATATAAGATTAAGTTGTGAGTGTTAAATAAATAGCTACTTTAAATGATAACTGATTTGGTAAATTGCAGTTAAATTAAATAAAATCTGTTAGATGCGTAAAGCGTCCGGTTCGGATGGAACCAAAAATGGTGGCGCAGTAGGTCTTTATATTAAAAAAGAACCAAACCACCATGGATTAATTTGCGGTGCACTTTATTTGTGTTTTTCAATCACGTAGTGCTTTTTGGTTAGTGGACTGTATGCTGGTTCTAGAGGAAACCAAACCTAAGTATATCAAATTGTAACCACTTAATGCTTTAGGAAACCTGAAGCTGCTATTGGAGCTGACGAGGACGATGAAGAGCAGCTGGTCAGAAGGTATAATGAGGAAACCATGCGCACTTACTTGGAGTATCCTTCAGAAAGTCCTGGGTTAGACACGAATCTCGTGCCCTGCACTTGCCCGGCTCACCAGAGCTCGATCACAGCACCAATGTCCAAAGTAGCTTTTGTTTACACAAGCACACTCAGTTCTTTAGCGAATTACACATAAATTGGATAGAAATATCAAGGGTTTGTCTTGATTTATAAAGATTAAGATTCGGAGCTCGCGCACACCCGTTTGAGCCGATTCGTTGCGAATTGAAGAGAGAGTTTACCAAAGAAAACACCAGGCGGCGCGGCTGTTGCGTGAACATCACGGTTTCGTGACAGAGATAGCACGATACACGAGTGCACATGGGTAAAAGGATATGAAATAGGGATATTTGCATAAGTGGTTACTAGAAATTAATTACAATTAAGTCCACATTAAAACGAAATCCAACAACTTGTTTGTTTTACATTAAGTGTTTTCGCGCACATCACACTGCATAACATGTTATATAATTCTGACCTACGACATTGCATTATCGCCTTCTAACTTCCCGCGGGTTCACGTGCGTGGTGATTTTTTCGTAAACCCAAATTAGTTCAGATTAATTAGTTCGTTATATCAATCACATTTGAACTAAATACATGGTATGTAATGCCAAATGTCATGGGGCTCGCCACAGTTGTAAAGCCGAAAAACGTTGATAAACCAACATACAAAGAAGACGGGAGTTATAGTATTATTAATTTGATAACACTTGTTATATAAAGTCGTTTGATAAATATAACTTGGCATTCGGTTTGTGACACTTGTAAGTCCGTTTTAACTATAACTAAGGTTAATCATACAGTTATACAAAAATGGAAGTGCTTACAGCATTTTTAGTGCTTACAATTTCTGGAGTAGTTTTATCTGAACAAGGTACGGTACTTAAGTATTGTTTGTATCAATTTAGTGATTTTAAAAGTGCACGTGTTTAAGCTTTAATTAACGTACGGCCTGTGAATAATTGTTACATACATACATATTATCACGCCCGAAATCCCTAATGGGGTGGGCAGAGCCACAAGACTACTCGTGGCCACGTTCGATTTATTAGTCCTAAGATGGTATGATGAACCGTATGGTGACAGGTGATCAGCCCATCGCCCATACAGATAGT
Organism: Tortricodes alternella; assembly: GCA_947859335.1. Classification (NCBI taxonomy): domain Eukaryota; kingdom Metazoa; phylum Arthropoda; class Insecta; order Lepidoptera; family Tortricidae; genus Tortricodes; species Tortricodes alternella. The sequence continues at coordinate 9,824,925 of OX401981.1, forward strand.
CCACCATGTTGGAGAGGACCCGTCCCTTAGTCGACTTTTACGACATGCCAGGATGATAAGCATCTGCACGCATTCTATGCTATTTCTTCACTCCCAGTGCAGCAGAGGAGTGAATAATTGTTATCAATCATATAATAATATAGCGACGTGAATCAGTGATTACTGGGTGTTTGTGCTTATACTTATAAGACGTGAACGATCAATTTTGTTTATCCTTGGAATTTCTCTCATACGCATGTGTAATTGTTTCCTATTACGATGATATCTTAAGAGGCTAATATGGATATCGGTGTCACAGGACGCAAAAATGCTAAATTTAATGAAGTTGATGATGGTTATGATTACTTTATTCCTCCATCCTTTTTTTTATGAAGGACTGGGCATGTTTTTGACCCTAGTCACACCTGATGGAAAGCAAAGATAGGGTCTAGGATAGAACACGCTTGCCCAGAAGATGCCTATTCACTCTTACCTTGAAGACACAAAGATTGTATAATTCAGGAAATACAGACGCTGGGAGAGTGTTCCACACCTTAGCGGTGCGTTGGCATTAAATAGTCTGGTTGTCTCCTGGTCACCGCTATGCGAACGATAAACACAGGCATAGACGATTTTTTCTAAGCCAGTGTCAACCAAAGCCCACAGGACAGATAAACCCGGTGTTTCGAGGTTGCGGAGACGCCGAACGCAAATGTCATCACGACTGTACACGCACACACCAGCACGCGGAATAAAGACGTGTTCTAGGGAATACCCTGGATAGCGCAAGTAAGACACGTCAGACGGACATTTGATCTGCGTATCCGTGACAAAGAGTAGTTATTGGTCGCGAGATGGTGATGGACCGCAATGAGATTAGAGTGCAGGCCTCTGGTGTTACAGAAGTGTACTTGGAGTGACAGGACGTGCTTCCGCTGTATAAATTACAGTTCAGCCGAGCTGATAGGGACTCACCGGAGACTGCGGGGACGCATGAAACCCCCCCCCCCCCCCCTGGAATGGCCGTTGGGTCCTGTCACCCGGTCGCCAACCGGCACGATGGAGCATTCTGGGATTTTTCGCGAGTTGGCGGGGAAGCCTTTCATAGGCGGCTAGTCTACTATTTGGGCCCCCTACTAAGTGTCGTAAACATAATGTCGAAGACCGGTTTATTGATGCATGTAACTGCCCAGACCCAACCTCTCCTCACCTCACCTCAGCCTTTTATTGGCTAAATGAGAATTTTTTCTCGGAAGTAATTATCTTCCTACAAACAGGGATTTAGTAAACACCTTCATGATTACATTTTAATTAGTTTTCTTTTTCCAGGTTCACTTCTTTTGTCATGTAATACTGACGACATTGAATGTCTCAGGAAATCAACAGCGACCTTTTTAGAAAAAACTCATTTAGGCATAGCCAACTATAGTATCAAACCTATTGATCCTTTAATCATACCTTCTGAAATAATATACAATGACGGCTATGGTATTTCTTACAAATTTAGTAAAGTAATCATCACAGGGTTAAAAAAGCAGGACATATCAGATTTCAAGTAAGTTACTTGAGAAATAATGTTTAATAGCGATGAAAGTTCTACTCAAATCAACTAACAGTCAGCTTAGCAGGTATATCCCTTAATTTTAATTATGTTTTCAGAATGGATACTGATGCTAAGTCGGTAGTGCTGACGACTAAAGCTGATTTAGATATCGCCACTGACGTTGCTCTTGACTACGCCCGGAAATCAAAATCCTTTGCGGGATCGTTCACATCGCATGCAAGTGAGTTGACATGGTTTTTAAATTTTATTTAGCACTAGCTGACCCGGCGAACTTTGTTCCGCCTTAGACGCCATAAATGAGCAGATTTTTGATTTTATTAAGTTAATTGTCTGAATTAATAATTTTATATGGTGGTTAAGTAATTTTAAATTTTCTAATTTTCCGCGCAATTTCCTTAATTTTTTCTTTCATAAGAACCTTCTCCTGATAATAACGAACAGAACAAAAAAAGAATTAGCGAAATCGGTCCAGCCGTTCAGGCGTGATGCCGTTACCAAGGGAAATAGGGATTCATTTTAATATATATAGATTTATCCCAAATCTCTATTGTTGGTTTAACTAACTAGTTATCGTATTCAAATTTTCAAATGTAGGTATTATAAATCAGATTACCTTATTAATTGAACACAAAGCAGACATTCCCTGCCAGTTTTTTGTAATTCTGGTAATTTGGCTCTACCTACACAGATAAGATAAATTTGCTTTGCCTTAAAAATATCCAAATTAGTTTTGCTTATAATATAGAAATATAAAAACATATCTAAATTAATATTTCTGTATTTATATATCTATATTTGGATATTTTGGGGCCCTAGAATGCAAAGATGGATTAGGAATTTCTTTAAAAACGGCGGACGCTACGAAAAATTGGTAATTTAGAATTAAATTATATTGACATGTTATACCTAATATGGCTGCGAGCTATTTTAAATTAAAATGTCTGGCATATCCAACTAAAAGTTAAATGGAAAATTCTACTTGAAGTATTGTACGCTGCCTAAAAATCACGTGCTCTGGTGGACAACCACTATTTTATTTTTATTTTTATTTTTTATGTATTTTATTTAATCATTTAATTCAGATATTGTAGGTAGGTATAGTCTGTTCGGCGAGAGTTGATAAAAAAAGTTAAAAGTCAGGGCTTCTTAACTCATTACAAATAGCGGCCCGCTAGTTATTTTTTTTGATGATAGTAAAAAATTAAAGGAAAAAATACATTGTAACAGTAAAATATGTCATTGGTTTCGAGTGTGTCGTTTGGGTTTTCGCGTGTTGCTTTCTGTTTATACAGTTAAATAATTGTTTAAAATGGTTGTTGTTATCGTTGTTTGTTAAGGCTCGAGCAAACCAAACGCGTGCGCAGCGCTATGCGTCTCGGACGCGGACCCGCGCGATCTGTAGATTGGCAAAGCGAATTGAACACGGCACAGCAGAAAGTAGCGCGGGTCCGCGTTAAAAACGCGATGCGCCGCACACGCGCTCGGTTTGCCCGAGCCTTAACAAACAACGATAGCAAAAACAATTTTAAACAATTATTTAACTGTATAAACAGAAAGCAACACGCGAAAACCCAAACGACACACTCGAAACCAATGACATATTATAGAAAGACATCAAGCACGTCATACTCAACGCATTTTAAACACGTGTCATAGATACTGTTTTTCTATTTCGTATCTTTTCAGGCAGTGCAGATTTATGTGACATTTGACGCGCACACATAAGACATTAATTTGCAATATGGCGATTGTGTATATGAACAATACAAATATATTTTCTTCGCCGCCGTCCGCCCGGTGATATACCGCGTTTTATAACATCTGCATCTCTCATACCACGAAACTCAGTGCGCGCGGCGATAAGCGACGCCCGTCATACAGTTTGCGATAGTTAAGCGACAGTCGCTATTTCATAACGATATCATAGTATTTATCAACTCTCGCCGAACAGACTATAGACAAAGTTATCTCAACTCATACCATTTGACTTCCAATTCGCAGGTATACTAGGCACCGCCACTTACAACTACGAGTTAAAGCAGGACGATAAAGGCGTACAACACTTTGAGGTCGGCCCAGAAACTATCACGTGTAAGGTTGTGACAATGACAGTGCCTCATTTGAACCCTGAGTTACGACAAGCGTTGGTAAATGGTGAGTGTCTTTTCGACTAAATTTGTTAACACGGTTGCAATTTTACCCTTCGAAGAAGGAATAGGTTAGGCTGCTCGCTGTGACACTAAAATAAGTGTTAACTGCCCTATAATTCTTTAACGTGGCAGCGGTTGATCAGCGATAGGGAACACATTCTTTAGACCGGAATAACTTTTAACGTCATTACAGTAATTTGCATTAGAGGGAAAGACTGTTGTAAACAGGTAATTTCTTTTGGCAATTTATTTCTTTAAATGGATTTATTCCCAAATTTTTTTACCTCAATACTCAATACTCTAATGTTTATTGCAATTTCATAATATTATACAGATGTTGCCTTAATGTTGGGCACTGCAACTTTGAGAGAGGAGGAACTACTGTTATATTAAAATTTGTCTTCCAGGTATTCATCGAGCATGTACTAAGATTTAGGTAGAAGTAGCTGCTTTAGTTTATTAGCAAAGTGTTTGGTTTGGTTCTTGTTTTAATAAGTCTGGAAGCTTGTTGTATATTTTAATGAACATTATAAAGGGACCGGAAGATAATAACTTAAGTTTGGACAGTGGTAAGATGAGCCTATTTTTGGAAGGAACCAATCTTGACCTATTCACCGCCGGACACATTTTTTCCCAGTGTTAAAAGTTAATAAAAAAACCTGGGAATACCCCGAATAACAGCAACTTTTAAGCTTGTTTATCTTAATAAAGCAACGAAAGCTGCTGAAACATAAAAAGACAAACAACTATATACTTAATTTTGTGATTTCATCATTTCATGTCACGTCATTCATTTTCCAGATGAAGATCTGCATACCTTCACCCAAGAGCAACTAGAAGAAATACGGTCGCAATCATTTTGTACGATAGTCAAAGAAGCATACAAGGATGTTATTCATAATATTAGGGCTGCCGCCAAGCTTCTACCGAGTTCAGCGTTCTTCAAGAACATTTAAATAAATCCAAAAGCAACATGATTATGCATAGTTACTACCATTTTGTGATTTGCTGAACCTTTAAATATATATTTTTGTGTTATTTATGATGATGTTTTGTTCCTGCTCTGCTGCACTGGGAGTGAAGAAATAGTATAGAATGCGTGCAGATGCTTGTCATCCTGGCATGTCGTAAAAATCGACTAAGGGACGGGTCCTCTCCAACATGGTGGACTATCTGTATAGGCGATGGGCTGATCACCTGTCACCATACGGTTCATCATACCATCTAAGGACTAATTAATCGAACGTGGCCACAAGTAGTCTTGTGGCTCTGCCCACCCCATTAGGGATTTCGGGCGTGATGCTATGTATGTATGTATGTTTTGTTAAATACAGGTGATAATTGCAACCATGCCAGCAAATAACTCATTCACAATTAAAAACAGGTTTTGGTTCGGTATCTATATATATGATTCATTTATTGTTATACCCCATTTAAGTGCAGCCACGCTCGCGCTGCCACAAATAATTCCCTCATACTGCTTTCAAAGGCAGTGGGTGTTTACATGCTGTTACATGTAGCCACTACCACTGCTGCTCGCGCTGCCACAAATAATTCCCACATACTGCTTTCGAAGGCAGTGTGGGTGTTTACATGCCGCTTCCTGACTCCCTGCGCGCCAGGCAACGCGAGTAGCAGCGGCAGGAACAGGAGAAGTGACCTATTTACATACTCGCGCTGCCCATTTCCATGCCCACTTCCCTACTCACTTCGGCTGCATGTATGTAAATGAGGCATGACAGCTAAAGAAAAGCTAAAAAAATAAAAGCAATGCTAATTAATACTCGTATAATAATAATCTCCTCTGCTGCACTGGGAGTGAAGAAATAGCATAGAATGCGTGCAGATGCTTATCATCCTGGCATGTCGTAAAAGTCGACTAAGGGACGGGTCCTCTCCAACATGGTGGACTATCTGTATGGGCGATGGGCTGATCACCTGTCACCATACGGTTAATCATCATACCATCTTAGGACAAATTAATCGAACGTGGCCACAAGTAGTCTTGTGGCTCTGCCCACCCCATTAGGGATTTCGGGCGTGATAATATGTATAATAATAATAATACATCGCATCAAGCATCTAGTTTACTGTAAACAAGAGCTTTATTGTATTGAAATCAAAGGTAATAAAACTAAAAAATGGAGAGCATCTTCAGAGCGTAATGCTTGCTAAATATTAGCAAAGCCTGTACATTGGTACTTGAGGTAATAGTAATAGCCTTTCTGTTGGAAACTTCAAGCATTCTAGGAGATCTAAAAGAATGTGACTGCCGTGTTGTAGGTAATCTTTTTCTTTTAAATGACGTATTTAGTATTTTTCTAATCAATCATTTTAGTTATAAGGTAAAATAACCTAATGTTGTATATTTATAGAATCTCCTCTTTATGTCTAAGTAGATGTTTATCATAAACATGATTAAGTTTGATACTATTTGATCATCTTTGGTTTCATTTGTACACCATACTAAAATGGCACTTGGCTTCTAAGAACAATATTCTATACCTACATCGAAATCCGTTATTGCGTAACTGGGATAGGTATGGCGGAATAAAGAAATTGGAAAATTCACAAACATTCCGACCAACAAATATACTCATACATACCTGAACCCTGAAAACAATACACTCCTTTTTTTGGCAGTCATGTAACTCAAGGCCGTCACATACATTCGTTTTCCTGATTCGATTTCCGAATTCGTTTTCCGTATCATCAATGGGTCCAGTAGTTTCGGAACAAATTGGCTGTGACAGACCGACAGACAGACAGACAGACAGACAGACACACGAGTGATCCTATAAGGGTTCCTTTTTTCCTTTTGAGGTACGGAACCCTAAAAACGGAAAAAAATCACGTTTGTTGTATGGGAGCCCCCTTAAATATTTATTTTATTCTGTTTTTTAGTATTTGTTGTTATACACAACAGAAATACATCATCTGTGAAAACTTCAACTGTCTAACTATCACGGTTAATGAGATACAGCCTGGAGACAGACGGACAGACGGACAGACGGACAGCGGAGCCTTAGTAATAGGGCCCGTTTTTACCCTTGGGGTACGGAACCCTAAAAACAGAATAAAATAAATATTAAAGGGGAGCCCCCATACAAAAAACGTGATTTTTTGCCGTTTTTAGGGTTCCGTACCTCAAAAGGAAAAAAGGAACCCTTATAGGATCACTCGTGTGTCTGTCTGTCTGTCTGTCTGTCCGTCTGTCACAGCCAATTTGCTCCAAAACTACTGGACCCATTGATTTGAAATTTGGTATACATATGTAAATTGGTGACCGCAACAGGGATGCGTAACGTAAATAAATAAATTTTCAACATGGGGCCCATTTTTGGGGGGCAAATTAGAAAATTAAAAAAAAAGTTACGCAAACTATATCATGTGATATATCAAATGAGAGGGCTTATTGTGAGGATCTTAAATAAAAAATTTTTGGAATTTTAAAATAAATGTTTTGGATGTTATTCTATGGTATTTAAATTAACATAAGAAATTTCAGTTAATCATGTATGGAACGGAACCCTCTCCACGCGGGTTTCACTCTTCTCCGGTTTTTATAGATAATGGTACGGAACCCTTCGTGCGCGAGTCCGACTCGCACTTGGCCGGTTTTATATGTTGGTTGCACAGTTTAACTACATTATACATGCACCAGTAGAGCAGAATTTACCCAGCTGTTGTAAACTATACCTATTATGTGCAATGAACCAACGACCCAACTATTTAGCAATAGCAAAGTAACTTAAGTTTTTTTACAAGCCTTGTTTGCTTCCTTGTAAATATGATTAGCTGTATTACTTATCTCCACATTTATCATGACATTACAAATATTTTTGTTAAACTATAATTAACTAGCGGCCCCGCGCCACGTTTTACTCGCGGTGATTCCCGTACAAATTTTAAAGTGGGTACCCCTAATTGGAGGTGGATTTTCGCAAAATCCTTTTTAACCGATGTATTTACCCTAAAAGGCACCTAGCTGCCAGTTTCTTTTGGTTTTATTGTTCCTGAGATTTCGTGATTTAATTATTCAGTGAGCGAATGGTATTCTGCTTTTATATATATAGATACATAGGTAACAGGTGTACTAATATGCAAGCTTTTGTAGAAGGAAAAGGAGGACAAAAACGTATCAGGCTGTGTGAGAAAAATGCTGCTTTTGCTGGTGATGGCGTTTCTAATGATCCACCTGCGCACTGGGCAATCATCTCATAATGTCCTGTTACATAGATCGTATTCGGCATTTCTATTGCTTACATTCTGTAAGAATCTGTAAGTACTCTGGCTAAATACTGTAAACTTGTTTTATTAACAAAAAGGCTAAATTATTTTATATTAATCGCTTTGCATAGCATCATTTGTATGGCTAACGAAATTTGCTAAAGCGAGGGTTGCAACCCCTGTCACTAAGCCGGGGAATTTAATCTCAAATATCATATATACTTAGATAGATATTAATGACTATGGCTTTTCTTTCTAAGAACCATTTCTATGAATTTTTCATAAATCCTTTTATTACTCATTCAGTTCTAGAAATAGTTGTAAACGTTAATTCCGAGTAAAGATATATGTATTTACTTTTTAACCGACTTAAAAAAACCGGGCAAGTACGAGTTAAACCCACGTGGAGAGGGTTCCGTTCCATACATGATTATCTGAAATTTCCTATGTTACTTTAAATACCATATAATTCTCATAGGTTTTCCTGTAATGTATAGGTAAAGAACTATTTTCTGTTTTTAAAAAAAAAAATAGGCCCGGTAGTTTCGGAGATAAGGGGGGGAGATGGTAAATTTTCGCCTATTTTCCTAAATAACATCCAAACCATTTATCTTAAAATTCCAAAAAAAAAACATATTTAAGATCCAAGCAATAAGCCTTTTCATTTGATTTGTCACATGATATAGTTAGCGTAACTTTTTTTTTAATTTTCTAATTTACCCACCAAAAGTGGCCCCCATAATTCAAATTAATTTGTTTACGTTACGCATCCGTGTTGCGGTCACCGACTTACGTATGTATACCAAATTTCAAGTCAATCGGTCCAGTAGTTTCGGAGCAAATTGACTGTGACAGACGGACAGACAGACAGACAGACAGACAGACACACGAGTGATCCTATAAGGGTTCCTTTTTTCCTTTTGAGGTACGGAACCCTAAAAAAGGAGGAGGTTCTCAATTCGGTTGTTTTTTTTTAATGTTTATTACTTCAGAACTCTGTCATTTATAAACCGATTTTGAAAGTTCTTTTTTTAATCGGTTGGGTATACCTCCAGTTTGGTCCCGTTGTCGTCTAAGTCGAGTAATCATCAGAGGATCTATGAGGAATCGATGGAACTCTTCAAATATAATAGGCAAGCATAGAGCAATTTTAGTATTTTCTGTATAGCAGTTACGTTCCAAAAGCATTATTTGGTGAAGTGGAACTGTTGATGAAGACCACAGATGATCATCGGAACTCCTAAATGTTGAGTATTTCACGGTTGGCGATTAAATTGCTGTATAAAGTTCTGAAGCAACTTATGTCCATGAAAATTCATGTAGTAAAATTGAAGAACCAGGAGAACTCTTCAACGATTGACATCTTTGCACCGTGGATAGCAACAGTTTGTAAATGGTGATGAGCAATTGCCATTATGCTATTGTTACTTATGTAGTAAATGTGTGTCGTTAAATCACAGGATAATAAATAAAATGTGAACAAAAAAACTTAGGTACTTTTCAAAGGCTATTTGAAGTCGGTTTTTTTATTTTATAAATTATAGATTATCACTTTAAGTATTTAATAGTGAATAAGGTTCTTCGTTCTTAACTTCCTTACGAAAGCATAAAGTCTTTCATAATATCTTTCAGCCTCAAATTTAGTGTCAAGACTGCGAGCGTATCTTTCCGTGGAATTAAACGTCGCCTAAGATTGACGACTCAGCACATAAAAAGCACCTTTTTCACGAGTGATAGATTATACCCGAGTTTATATGCCGTCCGTTGATGAGAGCTCACTTGAGTGATTTTGACTACCGCATTAGTGCCGAAAGTTGTTTGACGGTTAATGAGTTAGAATATACTATGTGAATCACCGCCCCTTCCTAATCCAGCGGTACGGGAGATCTAGTCATGTGTTTTATTGCTTGTCTTACATTAAACTCATCACGGTTTATACTCGTATGTGGTGCTGTGATGCTGATATGGCCGCATTTTGTTCTGCGGGTGACGTAACCTTTGCGAGATGAGAAGTGTGTGTGGTTATTTTTAATTACTGCTTTTAATCATTTTATGCTTTATATTAAATAGGTTTCAAAAATTAAAACATTTGATTGCGTGTTTTCGTGCATGATAACAAAATATATGATGTAATTTGGGCTGTGTTTATAAAGATCCGTTCGTTCAAAATACTGTTATGAATGTCAAAAATTTTACTGATTTACTCGAATCTGTGACGGACTTTTATAAAACTCGGCTTTAGTTAATCTAGTACGATTAGCTAAGTATTTTGTTGTTGTTATCAATCAACGAATTAAAGTGAAATTGATTAAGGGAAGGGAAATAAACAGTTTGACAACTATACATTAGTAAAAACACGAATACGACTATTCTGGTATCACAAATATCTCACATTAACTTTTTCGCAAAAGGACTAGTTCGTATCTCAGTACAAAAGCTTTATTAAGAGATAGTTTAGTTTACACGAGCAGACTTACCCTCAGATTAACTTTAATTAACAAGAGTTAATTTTGCCGTTGTTTCGTTTGAATCGTTGTAAAACAATAGCTTCCCCTTTGAGGAAGAAAAACAAGTTCTATGTTGAAGATTAACGGTTGGCTCGCGTTTGTGGAAAATGGAGAAAACTTAAACCTAAACGGGTTATTTTGAACTTCTATACAGTATTTTGGTCAACTGCAATTTTATACCTACCTAGTTATTATCAACCGAGCGAGCGTAGCGAGCGAAACGTCTCCGTTTCAGCTTGGGCAAAAATGATTTCGTATGTCCAGCGGATGTCCGTCGGCTGTCCGGCGTCTGTCCATTTCTTCTCGTCTAAAGGTCGCAGTTCTCAAACGATTCTCGTGAAATTTTGTGAGCAGGTTCGATAATTATATAGAATTTTTCTGTCGATTCAATTTTTCGTAATTTTTCAAAATGGCGGATATATGGGGTTTTTGCAATTACAATAGTAGTTTATGCAACGGTTGCATAATGATAGGCCTTAAAACACTAGTGCGGTTTTCATGAAACGAGCTTTAGCGAGTTTCATAATAAGATCGCACGTGTGTTTTAAGGCCAAATTATGCAAAGTTGCATACATAACTTTATCTACACACATATTATAAATCCTCCATGATGGGTTCAGAAACAATATTTTCTGGCAACAAGTTATTTGTTGCAATCGTGGCTGCATATTTCCGATATCCGGCGCATTTTCACATCACACACACTCCGAGAAGACTAGTACTCATATTTTCAACTGAAATGTAAATTACAAACAACTTTTTCTATTCAATTCAACAACAATTCTACTTTCGTTTAGCAAAACACCAACATAATGGCGGCAATTCGATCCTCCGTCAAGACATTTTTTTTTTAAATCATAGACAAACGAATGAAGTCTCTATTCTAATGTCACTCGAGATCAAATGTTGTGCAGTTTATATTAAAAAAAACATACTAAATTGACGTTTCATATCAATAACTGTTTTAATATCTATGGATACTAGAATAGAGACCCACTTGAGTTTTGACAGCTGTTCCAAATTTAATCTCATTTCTATACTAAAAACGACACGGGAATAACATTGCAGCACTCGTTTTACCTTATTGGTTGCCAAAATGATGGTCATTTCCAACGGTTTTTGATTACACTATGGAGGTTTTATGATATAGGTGTAGATAAACTTGTTTGCGGTATCGGGATATCAGTATTCCAACATCAAAGTTAAGTTTGTCGCGAGGTCTACAGCTCACGGAGCCACTAGTAAATAATGTGTAAAGAATCAAGAAATAAATTCTATTATTGTGAAGCAATTATTTATAAGCAGTTGCGGGTAGTAAGATTCTTGGACGCTTGCCGCCGTGGGCTCCACGAAGTCTGGGCCTGTACTTTGAAAATAAAATCTGAACTTCATCTATTGCATGCAATCCCTCTTGTTTCTCGAGGCGTGACATTCGCAAGAAAGAAAGCGGGCATCCAAAGTTCCTAATTTTGTGCTTCGAAGTAAACCCCTGTGTGACTAGCGGAGCTGGCGGGTAGTACGAGACACGAATGGATCTATGACATGTGTAGTGTATAATATTTATTACAAAGACCTAAGTGGTGACGACGTTAGCGTATGCACTGATTTTAGGTGTGTGCACATTTACTTACTTATACACACAAAAAAATACTGAGGGAGAGATCGTATAGGTATAGACCGCGAAGAGGCCCCCGGGCTATAGATACCTAAACTGCGGTTGGACCTCCTATCAAACTAGGTATGAAGTTTTAAAACTATACGTTTGGTTTTTGTAACATTTAAAACACCCTTTTGACAGCGGAAGGGAGTATGTGATGAAAATAATACTCACCAATGTTACAGAAAACGATATCTTATTGTTTACCAATTTGAGATAACACACCCTCAAATCCAATTAAAATAAAACGGTACATCCTTGGAAAATCTTTAGCTAAACATTATTGCATAAGCACGAGACCGTGAAAAATACTCAGGGTAATTTGTAGTGACAAAAAGCTTAGCGAAAGATTTAAGATTAGCGCCTTTGTCATCAAAGAAAACTTCAGTGACCTTTTTACTTGATAAGAAAACTCTGCTTTCTCGTACCTACTATCTGAACATTGCCACATATAGTGTTGTTTGCCACAGAAAACTTTCCGATGTATCTCAATTGGAAACTGTAAAAATAGTACTGATACAAGATTAGTTTGTTCAGGATTATTTCTTCCACCTCCTGAATTCACCTGTTTTCTTTAATGCTGCTTCGAATTGTTGTTAAGAGGTACGTCGTAAACTCCGTTCAATTTATTAAAAAATAAGGGACAGGTACCCATTTGTAACTTTTATCGACAGTAATGAATTATAGATGATTTATTATCTTTTTACGATGTAATAAAACAATGAAAGCCGGCCATGGTTTACTATTAGCTGTAAAAATTCTACCTTTTTACATGACCCGTGGTTTGACATCTAAGTATCATATAGCTATACTAAGTATCCATATGATATGATATATATGTGCATGATAAATTAGCAGGCTAGCCCGCCCCAGACGTGAGAGGGAACCGTAACCAGGCGGTTTGCATGCCAAGATTACTAATGACAAAACGTGCAAGCGTTTTAAGGAAAATCGCAAAAGGGATACTAACTTTTCTAAAAGGAAATCCGTATCTTTCCTTTAGGTTCTTAAACTGATCCGTATTAATCCCCGCCTAAGGCTTTCTTAGCTGTTTGGTTAGTACATTTGTTTTGTGGCTTTCTAGCCTTCTTAAAGAAGTTGAGAGCGGTAGCGTTATGTGATTCAAGTATTATATTCAAGTATTTCGTAGTGGTAGAGCCAAACAGTAATCTTCACTAGATGATTACTGTTCGAATGGCCCGGCTCGACCGGGGTAGTACCACACTCTCACAGAATATCGGCGTAAAGTAATAGCTTGCTATTACGTTTCGTACGGTCAGTGACGAGATCCGGAGGCCTATTCCCTCATCCCCATCCCATCCCCAATCCCCATCCTCCCTAGACTGGTAACGCACTGACAGCACATCTGGTGTTGCAGATGTCCATAGGCGGCGGTGACCGCTTTCCATCAGGTGGGCCGTCTGCCTGTTTGTCAGCCTACTCCTTTCTCAAAGGGCCGGCAACGCATCCATGGTTCCCCTGGTGTTGCGAGTGACCATGGGCGGCGGTGATTGCTTACCATCAGGTAACCCGCCTGCTCGTTTGCCCCCCTCTTCAAATTAAATGCACTTTACGGGCATTCAATATGCTTTATCTACACCCATATCATAAAACCTCCATTGTTTAATCAAAAACCATAGGAAATGACCACCATTTTGACAACCAATTAGGAAAAACCAGTGCTGCAATGTTATTTCTTTATCGTTTTTAGTAAAGAAATGAGATTAAATTTGGAACAGCTGTCAAAACTCAAGTGGGTCTCTATTCTAGTATCCATAGATATTAAACAGTTACTGATACGAAACATCAATTCAGTATGTTTTTTTAATATAAACCGAACGACATTTGATCTCGAGTGACATGAGAATAGAGACTTCATTCGCTTGTCTATGATTTAAAAAAAAATGGTCTTGACGGAGGATCGAATTGCCGCCATGTTGGTGTTTTGCTGAACGAAAGAAGAATTGTTGTTGAATTGAATAGAAAAAGTTGTTTGTAATTTACATTTTAGTTGAAAATATGAATAGTAAGTAGTGTTCTCGGAGTGTGTGTGATGTGAAAATGCGCCAGATATCGGAAATATGCAGCCACGATTGCAACAAATAACTTGTTGCCAGAAAATATTGTTTCTGAACCCATCATGGAGGATTTATAATATGTGTGTAGATAAAGTTACGAGTATGTATGCAACTCTGCATAATTTGGCCTTAAAACACACGTGCGATCTTATTATGAAACTCGCCTATCGGCTCGTTTCATGAAAACCGCACTAGTGTTTTAAGGCCTATCATTATGCAACCGTTGCATAAACTACTATTATGCGTTCATGGACAACGCTTGTTAAAAAAATATTACCATAAATCTTCTGGTCAGTAACCTCAAGCGCCAATAACAAAATAGCAAAGTTTTCGCTAGCGGAGCACGCAAATACGTTAAAATATATTTTAAAAGATATTCCCGCTAAAAATTCAACGTGACCGTAAGCGCCTTTCGAAAGTGCCCCAAAGGACGTGGTCGTGACTGGGACAAAGAGCAAGAAATCTGGAACACAACAGTTTTATCACAACTTCAAGCAAATACCTTCTTTGCAAGCGTGGACCGGGAATATCCGCCGCTCGATTTTTATTGAGAACGATGAGCGCTCCTTTCCGAGCTTATAGACTTTCCAACTTTAGTGATTGAATACTTTATACTACGCTGCCAAATAAAAGGATGGTCCCTACGTGGAAATAGAAGTGTATCAAGAGGACAATTTCTCACTGATATTATAAATGCGTTAGTCTGGATGGTTAAATGTACCCATGGTATAGATAAAACACCCAACACGGCCGCCGCATCCTTGCCCGCAGATTTTAAGCTGCCACACAATAATTTAAATACCCATTACACCACCCTAACTAAAAGTTGAATTTCATATACCTAACCCTTTCAGTGAGTTATTAGAGTCAAAGTCGTTGTTTTAATTATTATTATTATTATTAAGACCCTCAGAGGCTTTATACATCTCTAAGTCACTTAACTTGTCCAGACGCGGAGACTATACATCTCCCTTATTAGTTATTTATTATAATTAGTTTGTACCCATTAGGTTTGTTTGTTGCACTTTTTAATGTGTTAGTTTTAGATAAAACGAATGTCAAGGTTGAAAAATAGACTTACTGCTGAGTTTCTCGCGTCGTTTCTTTTCGGCAGATGTCACCTGACGAAGCACTGGTAGCTTGTGACATGAGAAAGAGCCTTTGTGGCCTACTTGCAAAATAAATATTTTCATTTTAATTTTTACAAAGGTCAACCTACATGTACAATTTCAGATCTGTGTTGGTTTGTTTTGATGATTCCTATTATGTGAGTATTGGTATATTTATTAATGATAATACGTAAGTAAATGTTACTTTTATCCATTTGGATGCGACTAGCGAATAGAAATTTTGCCCAACAAAATATATCAGGATCCTTTTCTTCGGAAATGTTAAGACTTCCAGACCGAGGGACAACAATAACTAAATTTTAAGCTTACAAAGTTGCGAGAAAAAGCTGGTATGTAAACAAAATATATTGTCCAAGTATTTCTTCGGACATATATTATTTCTTACGACAATATCCGAAACCATAAAGTTGCTTCATTATTGATGTCTCGCGGCATGTTGCTCACGCTCATAAGACTCACATGTAACTCTCGTGTCAAAACTTTCCCCGGAACTGACATTGGCTTGAATAGTGCCCGCTACGTGTGAAAACATATCGCGGCCCCTAATCGAACGAACTCGCTTTTGTCATTAACAGCCAGCGTTTTTCTTTCACTACAGAAGAGAAATGGTGTCATTATGACTCGGCCAATAATTGATTACAACGGATAGTTTCGGTCCAATTCGATAAGGAGCCATTTCATGTTACATGGGATTAAATACACAGTGTTCGTTCATTAATTGTGTTATTGGATCTACATTTAGGTTGGACCCGAGGGACAATATCCAGAAACTACGTAGTTATTGACTATAACAATAGAATCACGGTAAACAACGATACAAGACTAATGGCCGAATTCAGAAACGCCACTTAAGAATTTGATTAGAGATTAAATAGCTAAATCGAAAAAAAGGTCACCCAAACGTCACTTTAATTAAAGATCAATTTGAGTGGCCTTTCTGAATTTGGCTATAAATGTGGTGAGATCATTTTTAAAACTCCGATGGGAACCAAAGCGACTCACCCACTTAGTAAATAGCCCTACGAGTAACTCGTTATTTGAACGTATGCAGAAAGTCAATGTGATCGTCTTAGACCAAAGTTTTTTCTCATTTTTAAAGTCTGCAACGTAGAAAATGGAATAAATAGACTCGTGAAGTTAGACTATTAATAATTACAGTTCTGTATCTGTGGCATTAAAACGGTAGGTATTTATACTAACGTCAATCAGATGAGGCAGTATTTTATGGATGAAGTGTGACCCTAGCAAAACAATAGTTTGTTCCAATGCAATAAGAGCTTTGCCAGTTAAATTAAGTTCATAGAAAAGTTAGTAGAGCTATACCTGCAGGTGTCGCCAACAGTTTATAACATAACTTAGGTAATTTTAGGATTCGTGAACATATTGTACGAAGTCCTGCGGGACTCCTGCGGGTTGTGTAACTAGACGGTGGAACGGAGGGACTGTTTCTTAAACTTCTTACTTCCGTTGCTATTTGGTATACAGCTTCGTGGGGTTTTATTTTCGTGAATTGAATACAAGTGCGCAGGCTCGCTGCCCTACCAAGACAATACAATTGAACTGTTTTGGTTTTGTTTTTTTACTTTTCAATATTTAAATTCATTATCTATTTGAAAAAGCAAAGTAGAATAGTAGTTTATGCAACGGTTGCATAATGATAGGCCTTAAAACACTAGTGCGGTTTTCATGAAACGAGCCGATAGGCGAGTTTCATAATAAGATCGCACGTGTGTTTTAAGGCCAAATTATGCAGAGTTGCATACATAACTTTATCTACACACATATTATAAATCCTCCATGATGGGTTCAGAAACAATATTTTCTGACAACAAGTTATTTGTTGCAATCGTGGCTGCATATTTCCGATATCCGGCGCATTTTCACATCACACACACTCCGAGAAGACTACTTACTATTCATATTTTCAACTAAAATGTAAATTACAAACAACTTTTTCTATTCAATTCAACAACAATTCTACTTTCGTTCAGCAAAACGTCAACATGGCGGCAATTCGATCTTCCGTCAAGACCATTTTTTTTAATCATAGACAAACGGATGAAGTCTCTATTCTCACGTCACTCGAGATCAAATATTGTGCAGTTTATATTAAAAAAACATACTGAATTGACGTTTCGTATCAATAACTGTTTTAATATCTATGGATACTAGAATAGAGACCCACTTGAGTTTTGACAGCTGTTCCAAATTTAATCTCATTTCTTTACTAAAAACGATAAAGAAGTCATGTTATTTCTTTACCGCAGCACTGGTTTTTCCTAATTGGTTGTCAAAATGGTGGTCATTTCATACGGTTTTTGATTAACCAATGGAGGTTTTATGATATGGGTGTAGATAAAGGTATATTTTGTTGTAAGTATGAATAACTTTTTGTATCCCAATATAACAGTTTTATTATTTAGATATTGCCAACACGGGCTTTTCGATTGTTTAGGATTATGTACTTTATATCTCGCTGGCCGTTGTTTGAGAACAAGATGTTTACTTACGAATTCGATTTAATCAAATTATTATTTTGGTTTTGAATTTAAGTTTAAACCTAGGAGCATATCTTAGTGTAACAACAAGCGGACGGTCTTTACTTAAAACATATTCAGTAATATTTTAATTGTGATTTTCACCTATCCATATTTTTACATACATACATACATAGCATCACGCTTGAAATCCCTAATGGGGTGGGCAGAGCCACAAGACTACTTGTGGCCACGTTCGATTAATTAATTAGTCCTAAGATGGCATGATGAACCGTATGGTGACAGGTGATCCACCCATCGCCCATATAGATAGTCCACCATTTTGGAGAGGACCCGTCCCTTAGTCGACTTTTACGACATGCCAGGATGATAAGCATCTGCACGCATTCTATGCTATTTCTTCACTCCCAGTGCAGCAGAGGAGTAATATTTTTAATAACTTCAATAAATTCGTACTCTGCCTCTCAACGTATCTCAAAACGATCTAATAATAAAAAGAAAATGGATAAAATACACTAATCCGAGGCATGAAGTATCCTTTCTGAAAACTGACAAACTTTTCTAAAAGTTGCCATTTTTTTCACAAGCTGAAATCATGTCGCAACGTAAAATTTTCAGCGCTTCCTTTTAATAAAACCTTTAGCCGTCATACCTATCCATTCCGGAACGCAGAAGAAAATAGAATCAGGCACTCCACCGGCCAAAGGTAGACAAATATAGATAGGGGTGCAACTCTATTTATTATTAACTGGCATCCGTAGTCGCCTTACCGACTTTCTTGGAAATCTGTTACGGACTCTTTGAGCGTCTTTCTTGGTAAATTTGAATATAAAGCATTCAATTTATTTAAAAATATGAACAAATATTTTTCTAGTTACAAATAATTGAATTTATTTTAGGAATAAGACAGTAAACGTCAAATGAATAGAACAAAAATTGTTTTAAATTTTATTATAAATGTATATGCGTCGGAGCCTTTAATAGGCTAGTTTCCTAAAAAGTTTAAATTAGTCCGTCATTTATATTATAAAAAAATATTGAATACATATTTTACTTTTTGTCGATTAAACAAAAATGACGAAGATATAGTGCGTTGAAGTTCCGCGTGACGTCACGAATTTGTACACATTTTACCATTAAGTGACGTCATTAGCCCCCAGTCCCTAACTTTGATGCGTGTTATCTTTGTCAATTTTGATTGAATGAATAAAGCAAAAAATATGTGTTAAATATTTATTGATAATCTAACTGACGGGCTAATTAGAATTACTATTTTTTACCCAGGAAACATCCCTATTGGAGTGACGATTTATAATGTCATGGAACAATGATAGTAATGACTAAAAACAACTGTCAGTCACAATAACCCTTTAGCCGCGCTGCGTCGCGTGAAAAAGGGGAGAAGTCACCCTAATCAAAGAACAATTTTTAAGGTCTTACAATACACTAGTAGACCCGCCACAGCGTCGCCCGCGGTATTTTCCATACAAACTTTATCACCCCTTTTCGTTAGGGATGGAATTTCAAAAAACCCTCCTCAGTGTACCTTTAGGGTACTCGAGGAATGTCTCCTCCAAGTTCAAACCGCTAGCCCCCCGTTTAGACTGTGCGTTGTCTATAAGTCACGGCACGATTTTTATGTATTGATGATAATTTAACAAGCTAATCTACATGATGTACTTGTATAGATTAAATTAAAAGCCTCATAAAAGTTCCATACACATGGATTATATTATGTCAGTATGTCTAACTATTAGTCGTTAATCACCGAGTTCCCTGGAAACCGGGACAACAGCGTTTAGATTATGGATTCAATTATCCGTGGTAACGGAAAATTATGGAGTAGTGTTTAAAAGGTTTCTCTTCTTCAGTTTTCTAGGCTTGCTTGTAACGCTAACCTGGTTTCTCTATGTTTGGCAAGATAGGATCAATTTATTTAAAGGTTAAAATTATTATTTTGTTAATTTTTAACGCTAGCTCACTTAACTCTGTTATCAATTGTTTTGTTTCGATTGTTTTTTCTTTCTTTTTCTGATTAGACAGATTAATTAGAATAAGGAAAAGAAAATGTAGGAAACTACACATAATGGTTACATCGAATATGAAGGGTTGAATTCAAATATAGTCGTAAAACTGTATAGTCATACTTAATTTTTCATACATCGCATTCTAATCTTTACCAACTGTAGCTTTGGCTTGGCGGTGGGCTTAAACCCATTTCGTTTGTCAATTGACAAGAATCGGTTCCCAATATAACATTTCGTTCAATAATAATTCAGTGGCATTATAAAGTTCGTGGCAGTTTTAAAAGCCTCCGTTAACGTTGGCTCCATGAGGGAATCGTCAAATCCGTTTTTTATTAAAACCGAAAAATTCCCGAAGTTTCCGGCGAGAACGCCCGCTGCAGACGGGACGCTACTGGAATAAAGAATAATTCACTACGCTGAAAAATGAAATATTTCATGTTTATTAGTAACGCCTTAGTTCAGTAGCGGTAGGGGAGACCTAGGAGAGTTGTGACAATTTTTAATTTATGGGGCATATCTCGCTCAAGAAACATTCCACTGTTATGACCTATGTGAACTAATGTACCACCATTCCTTCCCTTTCCAAAAAAGTCATCAAAATTAATTAAAGTATTACGGTTTCCGAGAAAATCAACAAAAAGGAGGACTACTCCCTCTGTCACAACTCTCCTATCACCGAGGTAAGTTGTGACAGCTACCGAGGTAAGTTGTGACAGGTTTTTATTTAGACTATTTGAGTAATAAAAATACCATTACACATATTATAAATAAATGAAACATTATTTATTTTGCAAAAAGTAATTTAATCACCTTTTAGTACATTAAGTACCAATAAACAACATAATAACATTCCCATAAAAAGTAATTATATCATATAAGTAATTATGGCATCGCTTTGAGATCAATCATATTATAATCAGTCAAAAATCTTAATGTAATCTGATAGGATATTATGGCAAATGTATTGCAGCTTGCAGCTCGCCTCCAGTAGGTACATTCAACGTATAACCAGCCTTTGCATTCTAGGCATTGCATCCACTCGTCATTAAATCTGCTGTTTGCACGCTTCAGGGTAACCCAAGCAAAAACAATTATTTTCTACTTCTTCTTCGTCATCACCTGTTCTCTTCATCTTATTAGTCTTCTCGGCTTTTTTAGGTTTCTTCTTATCTTCGCTTAAGACACGCTTTTTCACATTCTTCGACTTCCCATTAGCAGCTATTTCGTCCTTAATAGGTGTGTCAGTAAGCACAGCAGATTTGATTGGAGGACCTCTTCTGTAAATATCGTCGGACTAGTATAACCCATAGATGGAGCCACGCCTACTGGGTTTGCTTGATAAACCATTTTCTTCTTAATATACCTTTTCAAAGACATGTAGTTTAGATTGTGAGAGGACGCGGCATCTCTTAGAGTTTCACCTCTTAATGTAACCTCATCAAAAGCCTTTTCGTATATTTCGACACTAGCAGTGCCTTTATCAGTCTTTCGTGCATTCTGAAACGAAAAAAGTAGTCATCCAGTATGCAACATCACACCACAAGCTCAGATACTTTTTTTAGCGAAAATGAATTTTTTGAGGCAAGCTTTTATTGCGGACTATACCTAACCTTAATATACTAATGTACAAACACAATAACAGACATCGCAAATTAATAAAAAAAGTGTCGAAGTAACCCAGCAGAAAAATGTAGTC
This sequence comes from Tortricodes alternella, assembly GCA_947859335.1. NCBI lineage: Eukaryota > Metazoa > Arthropoda > Insecta > Lepidoptera > Tortricidae > Tortricodes > Tortricodes alternella. The sequence continues at coordinate 9,846,441 of OX401981.1, forward strand.
AAATAGGAGAGTTGTGACAGCCTGTCACAACTCTCCTAGGTGTTCAAAATTACGACTTGACCCGAATAATAATGTATATTTCCTAAGCACGATGCAAACACTAAAGATCAATGCAACGCTTTGAGACTTAAATAATCATACAACTTAAGAAAAAATAACACAACAACGCACATGTAATAAGACGTGACATAAGTTCAATCAAAATTTTGAAGAAAAACTTACTTTTCGCATTTTTTTGCACGCAGACGTCGTAATTCCTCAACTGCTTCTCGTGCACCGCCGGCTGGTACCCAGCCAAGTAGCTCGTCTCTAAAGCGACAAACGAGCGTTGTTGCTAGCACGCTAACTATTATAGGTAGCGAGTAATCGTCTCTGTCACAACTCTCCTCTGTCACAACTCTCCTAGGTCTCCCCTAGTTTGGCCCGGGGTCTTTGATCTATGGCAACTGAAAAATATTGGCGTCAAAGTATCTTGTCGCATTATTTGCAGATTGGGTCCAATCCGAAACAGAGTCTTCTTAATTTAAAATTTTTTAAACTTAAAATAAGAAACGTCAAACTCAGTTTTGTATAGCTCAAAGCTGTCAAAATCAAGTTCTTATTTTAAGTTTAGTGACTTTTAAATTTAGCGAACACACTTTCGAATTGACCCCATTATGTAATTGGCATAAATAACGCATTGTTTTATTATTTTAGTTTTACTATTTAAATGATAACTTGGTTATACACTCATTACACTTTAAGAAAATGTTTATATTTTAGAAGTCAACTCATTCAAATTACTACACCTCTATTCATTACTGCACCTGAATGTGAACTTCAAAGTACGAAATATCGACATATTCGCGTTTTTGCCATTTTAGTAACGATATAGCTAAGTAAATCACGAAGCAGTACTGGGTTCCAATTTTAATTATTTTATATGGATAGTTAGAAAAAAAATATGCTCGTCGATTTCCCAAAGAATGCCAGTCTAAGGGGATACAGCAGCTGATCGTTGCTATAGTAAGGAAACGTCGCTTTGTATAGTCAGATTCCTTTCAATGTACACTTCGAAAAGTAAGATAAAACAAAGCGATATACTATATCGCTTAGCTAATGCCAAATATAGGCACTGTATAAGTATTATTCACAATAATAAATTAACACAAGTACATAACCTGGGTACAAATTTTGGTGATATTTTTACACATTTATTTCCTGCACAGCATAGTAACAATTATGTACAACTGCGGCTCTAGCAAGGTTGACACACGGATAAGTTAAACCGTCTTATCTCTAAGTGCGTCTCTCTCACACTAGTGCCGACGAAAAGGATAGTCAGAGAGATAAACGGGTAAACGCTTACTTCTGGGCCACTGAGCTATTGGTCCTGAGATGAAAAGCTCAGGCGTTCTTATGTTCATAATAGCTAGGTACGTAAAGTTACCTGAACTTTATGAAAATAAATAGATCCTTAATCTACACCTGACCTGAATGAACGATCAAATCAAATTTTAAGTAAGGATCTTAATTTGTAGGGAAGTTGATCCCATGTTGATCTAAAGTAAACAGTTTACCTGCGTAAGAGGTACTTAACCCGCCTGAAGTCATTAATCAGGAGCGACAAGTCACGAATCAAGTCGTGTCGCTAATCTATGCGGCTCAATTAATGGGGAGTTAATACAGCCTGAGCCCACAACCGCCTCTTGTGGGTTGGAGTCGAGCTACGTACAATCCTTATGATTAACTAGCCGTGTCACAGATTACATACAAGTTACTACGTAACAGATACACCACTCGCGTTTGCCTACCCCTACATGTACCGATTGGCCGGTGCTAACTCGTGGGAACTAGTATCTGTTGAGTGTCAACTGCGCATGCGCAACCGCTCGTACGCTACTTCGTGAACCCTTTGAATCTAGTTAATTTGTTCCTTTAAAAGTTCTCAAAGAGTTTATTGTAACGTGGGTGGAAAAAACGACATCTTTTTGAGGGTTTCGTACCCGAAGGTATCAGCGCGACCCTATTACTGAGACTACAACGTCTGTCCCTCCGTCCGTCCGTCTGTCACAACGGTAAGAGCTAGAAGGTTGGAATTATCACAAAATATGTGTTGTTCTGGCATGAATATTTGTGTGAAAATAATAAAAATATGCCAGCCATAGGACATTCACTGCTGGACATAGGCCTCCTCCATCGATTTCCAAAAGGGCCGGTTGGAAACAGCCTGCATCCAGCGTTTTCCTGCGGTCTCTTTTAGGTCGTCTGTCCATTTTGTGAGTGGACGTCCTACGCTGCGCTAGTTTACCGAACGACTTTCCATCTTGTACGAAGCGATTTGCATCATCTTTTCTGTTAGGTACATCTAATCTTAGATTTATGGTAGATTCCGACAAGTGAAAGAGCCCGTGAGGCCTAATTGCAAAATAAATAATTTGAATTTGCGTCGGAATAAAATGCCTTCAAGTCTTATCTGATTATGATAATATAGACACTAACGCGGATGAGGAAAAAACACTATTATATTATTGTACTAATAATAGGGTGCATAAAAGAAATTGCATAACATTTAAACTAAGAGGATGGTGTAATCTAGGAATATGTAAACCCACATATTGCAAACCTATCCATCCATATCGGTCAATCACCCCAAAGCTAGTGCTTTATTTCAAACTCCGCTAGGGTTCTGAAAACTCAAACAAAGGAAACTGAACTGTAATGAAAACTTGTTCGTGCGGAAATGTATAGTATCGAGGAATAAACTAGCTTGCTTTGATCTTAAGAAGATTTTTCATAAGAACCCGAAAAATCAGTCCTTTATATTGGTTATCTAAGATGAGTGTAGGTACTCTAGTGGGGTAGCTCGACGGTAGCTCGAGAAGACGGGGATACACTGCTTCTGCTCTTCAAGCTAAATTCAACACCGTTCGTAGCGCGACAGTAAGAGGATGCTAATCTTTAAAATTTAAATACTTTCTTAGAGACTTTTACTATATTTTTTATTAGAAGGATACAGGAGGAGCCTCTTCAACGGCGCAAGATGGAATGAATATCTAGAAATGCGTATCCGATGTTCTAATAATATTTGAATTCAAAAATACGAAAAACAAATACATCGGCAATACGCCTGTCCAGTTACAATAAAATACTAGAGCAAAATAGGTTGCTCTACAGTACCATTACTGTTTAATTTTACTTTTATCTAAAGTGATATTCGACTGGGTGCGTTATGATAATTGTCCTTCCAATTGTTCTTATTTGATTAAAACGTTACACTGATTGTGTTAGGTGTGATATAACCATAACTTTACGCTGGGTAACCTATTCAAGGCACGATTCACGGCCTCAAATATCGTGAGGCCTTAATCGGTTGAGCGATCATTCACAGTACCTATAACCGATGTCCGATAATTTTACTTCTATCTGTGGGACAAAGAGTGCTTAAAGATGTACGACTATTACTGCAAGAAACAAACGATTAGAAAATATTTATTCATAATAAGCTGAATTTTGCAGTATTTTAAGGCATGTATTTATGTACTGGGTCCAATTCGAAACGGTGCCGCCTAAATTAAAAATGAGAAACGTCAAATTCGATTTAGTATGGCACCAAGCTGTCAAGTTTGACGTCTCTTATTTCAAATTTAGCGGCTTTTAAATTTAGCAAGCATTCTTTCGAATTGGCCCCGATATCTACATTGATCAAACAGAATTTCTCAACAATTAAAAAAATGTAAAATAAGGAGAATATTTAAAGTGTATAGATTAATATAGCTATATTTATTTTGAGTAAGTTTATAGACCCATAAAATTAAAACAATTTTAAATATATCCTGAAATATGAATTCCTTTAGATAACAGAAGTACAATAATTTTCAGTATAAACTTAAGTCCTATGAAAAAAAACAGCTATCTTAAATTATTTCCATTTTAGTTATTTACCAACATACCAAGTAGGTAAAGTTCGTTTCCCTGGCTACAATAGGCCCAAGTACGTACGAAGACGAAAGAGGATATATTTGGCAAAAGGGAAGGTAGTATTATGTTCCCTATTTTATGGTCGGTCTTTTTTGGGTTAGAAAGACCCTTCAAAAATAATAATTATATAATTAGAGTAGTAGGCTGCTTTGAGGGAAAATATTATTTTTTAATATGAACACTTTGACTTAATTAAAAGTACTCGGTGAAAACATTTGAAAGTATTGTTCCAATGGTGAATGCTGGGGATTAGCTTAAACATACCGGTGTGGACGCATAAATCTGGAAAATGTCTAAAACGCAGAATGGCCTAAACGCAGAATGGCCTAAACGCAGTATGACCTAAACGCAGAATGGCCTAAACGCAGAATGGCCTCAACGCAGAATGGCCTAAACGCAGTTGACACATATACTCAGAGCCGGATTTAGAGGTCTGGAGGCCCTGGGGCAACAAAGGAGTGGAGGAGAGAGGAGGCCCCCTAGACTACAATATAACATAGATGATATTGACCATCAAAATTACCTACTGATGATCAATATAATCGGATTATCGATCTTTATTGAAAAATAATAACAATAACATTATAAATTAAAACTAAAACTAATTACATATATAAAAGATAAATTTAAAATACTTATTACTTATTTAAAAAAATTATCTTGCACAATATAATTGTGCAAGGTAAATTTTTTCGGTCTCTATTGTGTGGGTCTTCTCTTTTGTGGAGGCCCGGAGCAGTTGCCCTCCCCCAAATCCGGCGGGTTAAGTTATTTTTTCGTCAAAATCCATATTTGCTCATGAGAATCAACGACTTTCAAATCAACACTTGTCAAGTCGAGTACTAAAGAGGTTCAAGTACAAACTTTGATGGCGTCAAGCAAGTAACTTTTTTTGTGTAACCCGATCATTTGTTGTCTCTGTCTTTAATGGCCTAATGCTTTTTCGGTCATATGCACCGGAAAGGACATTTTGCGTCTAGGACATTTCGCGTCTAAGGCATTTTTCGTCTAAGGCACGTCTAGGACATTTCGTGTTTAAGGCATTTTGCGTCTAGGGCGTTTTGCGCTTAGGACATTTTGCATCTAGGGCGTTTTGCGACTAGGACATTTGTCGTCTAGGGCGTTTTGCGTCCACAAAATAGGGCATTATAGTTTCATATAATGTATAAATTGCATTTATATACTTTATTTTACCCCAAAAAATCCTCGATACAATACCCAACACATTTGAATCCCAACCCAACAGATAAATTATCATAGTTTTCATTTCTTTTGGTGTAAGTAATCTGAATTGATAATAGAAAAGGTAAAGAAAAAACGATATCTTACAAAAAAAGATAAATGTTTTCTCTTCATAAATACAATCACACGAATTAACAATTTTGGCGCATAAATTCCGACACAGAAGGAGTTCAAATCAAAACCTCATTTTTCATCAAGAAACCATTTGGTTTAATGCCAAAGTTATTGATTAAGAGCGAAAGTATCCAATCTTCTTAATGGCCACTCGGCAATCTTTACTGCTGCTGTGTCAATTTAACTTGCAGTTTGATGGACGCCTGCTCTTTGACAAGCCATTAATATTGGCATTGTCTCGCGCTATTCTGACCTGATTTGATCTCATTATTAATTAGGGTTTAGGAAAATAAATTGGGGCTAATTCGAAGGTGTGGTCGCTAAATTTAAAAGTCACGTAATTTAAAATACGAAACGTCGAACTTGATTTTTACAGGTCTGTGCTATACAAAATCGAATTTTTCGTTTCTTATTCCCTAATAGCATTTAGTGTTGGCATTTGGTCGGGCCACATGGGACTCCTTAGTTGGACAACGGTTAAATTTGGCCGTTTTTTTGAGGTAAGGCCTTCAACCAAGGGCCGTTGTAAAATTTCTAAATGAAACAATTTAATGCAGAAATGTCAACAGTTTTAAACCAATGGTAGCAAAAGTCGCATTGTCCCAACGTTGGCAAGTGGATGGGCGTTATGATTATATTTTACTGCATTGGGCCAACGTTACTTAATATCTAATTGTTTACAATGCAGAAATGCCAACCATTTTTTAAACAACGGTAGCGGTATTCACAATGGTTCAATGTTGGTAATTGGTTGGCGCAATTATCATATTTTTGTTATATTGGTCCAATGTTAGTTTTATGTGGGCAAACTACTAACTATATCCCTACGGATTTCCTACTGTTGGCCAATGGATGCCCGCGAAAAATGCTTCTAGGGTTTTAAGTTTAGGAAATTTTAAATTAAGAAGACACCGTTTCTTATTGGACCCATTATTTTAGAAGCAAACAAGCAAAATAAAAGTATTATATACATGAAAGTTACCAGAATCATTTAGCATAGCGTGGTATTATTCTTTTTTAATTATGCGCACTATATATATAATAAACTTTTCAGGGGCAAAGAAAAGAAAAACACCAGGGCGCTGCAGATGCATGTCCAGTATACCTGGTGGTCTACAATTTAATCTACATAGCATCATCGTCATTATCATATTTTTCTATAATCGTGCTAAACGCTTTAAGCATTAAGGTCACAAACATTGAATATAGCGATCTACATAATACGTTGAATACGTCACAGCATATGAGGAAACCTGCACATTTAGGCAACCATGTATCAACTAATCTGGTTCCCCTGCCCCAAGACTTACAGGGTCTGATGGTATTCCCTCTAGTGTAATAACCCAACCTACCGAATCTAGGACCTTGGTTAAAGCAAACCACGTATTAGAAACGGGAATGGGAGAATGATGGCGTCAGAGTAACCTACTAACTACCTAACCATGTAACCTAGATTAATAAATTTAGATGTTTTCTCTGTTTTAATATTATTCTTATTATTATGACCCTTAGAGACTTTATACATCTCTAAGACACTTAAATTTACTTGTTCAGACGCGGAGACTATACATCTCCCTTATTAGTTTTATATTATAATTAATTTGTGCCCATTAGGTTTATTTGTTGCACTTTTTATGTTAGTTTTAGTTATATGTAATTTTAAAGTGGAAAAAAGACTTACTGCTGAGTTTTTTACGGCATTTCTTCTCAGCACATGTCACCTTTCGAAGCGCTGGTAGATTCAGACATGTAAAAGAGCCCGTGTGGCCTACTTGCAAAATAAATATTTTCATTTTCATTGTCATTTTCAGAGCAGCGGTCAAACTGCAAGAATGTTGCAACTGATAAGCTGCTTTGAACTTGTTCGAGATTTATTTATCTAAAAATGTCATCCAAAATAGCAGCATACATTTTATCGAAACGTCTGGTCCTCTTCATGTAATCATAATGCAACTGGCGCAGTTAACAGTAATTTTAGATCCTTTGAAGGGGATTTTAAAAGAATAGAGTTAAAATCCTTAAAAACAATGTGAAAGCGTGTGTAAATGGATTTGGTGCGACCGCGATGCGATTGTGAATAAAGCTACTAAGATCAGTATGACCCGAAGCAAATAAAAAATTGCAGCTATTTATCTGTCTTAAATAACTTTTATCCAAATGAGGTCATTTGTTTAGGCTCCAAACTTGATTAGTTATATGCAGTAAGTGCAATAGGATATGCTCTGGAATTTATTATCCAGCAAACCCTTGATAATTATTAAATTACGTAAAATAAACTGCAGCCTAACGTTAAATTAATTTGCTCGCAGTCAGAATGTGTCATTAATTTAAACGCGGACGCTGAACGTCATGCACATTGCATATTTATTTCAAAGTTTCACAAACAGCTCGTTCCATGGAAATAAAAATGCGTTTGCGTCGGATTCATAACTTACGTTGCCGGATTTTACTGTTACTTATGAAAAGATTGGACACTATTGATAGCTAGGGATCTGGGTGCCAAAATTTCTATATGATTTGTTCGTGTGGCAGACCTGAATTGTTCAATTAATGACAATGTAAAGAACCACAGAAACATAGTCTGCCATCATGGCAGCGCTGCGTTTTCAATTGACAGCGTTTCAAAAATGTAAAAAAAAGGTCTGCCGCAGCCGGAGGGGCCCCAACGTCGCCGTGTCGCCGTTTATAATATGTGTGTAGATAAAGTTATGTATGCAACTCTGCATAATTTCGCCTTAAAACACACGTGCGATCTTATTATGAAACTCGCAAAGCTCGTTTCATAAAACCGCACTAGTGTTTTAAGGCCTATCATTATGCAACCGTTGCATAAACTACTATTACTTATTAACGGACTATTCGGGTTTTATTATACTTATATCAAATTGGAAATTATTTCGATTTTTAAATGTAAATCAGCTTTAGTATCCACAGAATTCGCATATAGAGACAAACGCAAATGCAAAGATTTCAATGACCAATCGGTCAGTGACACACACGCAGTAGGATACCACGCTCCATTTACAAAAACAATTATTCATTGTGGGCTCAGCTGTAACAAATTTGCAGATTTGCAGTGTTCTTACACACAATGCATTATTCAGTGGGTTCAGAAGTTTTGCAGCTGTCTCCAATAGTAAAATCTTAGGAGTTCGATTGCGCTGCCACAGGCCAAATGTCAGTTAGGTGCAGCGCCACTACAAACGATTGTACAAGAAGCTAGGAATGCCGTTATACAGTAATCATTATTATCAAATGAGAATATTTATAGTTCATGTTTAAATATTAAGTAAAGTTTCAGTTAAGTACTATAGATCCAATTGTGCATGACATATAGAGTGATGACCGGTATTTTGCCGTTTTGGCGAAATAATTTTGCTCTAATTTAAGTTCCTAAACAACTGAAAGCCTTTAGAACATTTTTATTTCGCATATTTTCATTTGGTTAAATTATCTTCAGGTAAAACATTTATTTGGCAAGCTTCATTAATACAAATGCTCCTTAAGCAAACTGTTTATTTAAGCTAACAATACAAAATCAAAATGTTTGTTTAGACCAAAGTTCGCATATTTAACTAGAGCTTGAAGTTGCCTGAATCAAGAATAGTCAGTTACATAGAGTAATAAGTTATAGAAGTTACACAAACCAAAATTATATACTTGTACATGTTAATCGAATATAACGAGCAACGTTATATATAATATTAAGTAATATTTGCAACTTCATCAAGAGACTAAAACATAAATAGGTATACTAAAAGATCGATTGTCCTTACGCTATTCCTACCTAATGCTTACCTACTATTTGTTTGGCATAATGGACCTACATCTAGCAAGTTTGAATAATACTCTTAAAGACGAGGTAGTGTGGGGGTTGGGGCGGCAAGCGGGGGCTCGGGGGCGAAGCCCCCCGCAATAAAAAAGGACAGGCTAGGCTAGGTTAATATTGCGTCAGGGCCGAAGGCTACGTAGAAATAGGACCGGCGACCCTATGGTATTATCACGTTTTTTCATAATTGTACAGATTGAACCAATTTTGTTAACCGAATTGCCAGCGCAGTGGTCTTGTAACTTACTGTACCGAAGCAATGATATTGTGTAAAGTGAACATGAGGACAATCACTACGGTATTTGAATAGCATTATGCAAAACAAAACCTGAATGGGTGCAATGGCATGAATGAACGAATCGAATAGCCCCATTATTTACCTACGCGGTACATAATACAACCAATTTTCAAAATATAATTTATATATACTATAATGTCTAGCTTATAAAGAAATTAGGATGCAAATCATACGCGGTTTCAACGGAAACATTCGACAAAATGAAAAATGACATGTCAAAAAATTACCGACTCAATATTTTGTTAGAACAATCATTTGCCAAAAGTTGAGTAGGTAGCGAAAAGTTGAAATGCGAAGCGTTCTTATGCCACATGAAATTGTTTGGGAAGTGATAATTTGCGAAAAAATATTCGCCGATGTAAATGTTGATTTTGTATAATTGACAAAATAAATTACAATAAGTAAGTACCTAACAAAAAACTATACAAGTATCGAGATTTTGTAGGAATAATTTATACACGGAGTATGAGACTAATTTATAGAAGTGCTAGCCATGGCCGTGACTTTGTTCGTTTGTGTTGTTTGTGAGATTGGGATGAAAAGTATTTTTGATTTTATTAAAATACATTGTCTTTCTTTGTGCCAAATTTCAACCAAAGTCCAGCTGTTTGCGCGTCATTTAGTCCATACTTCCATATCCATATCCATATCCATACCCATACTTCTTCACAAACTATCACATCAAAAAATAATATTAGTAGGATGTCGTACATAACGATATTGTTCTATAGGTATAGGTATGAATACTACAGTGTTTCTTTGAATAAGGAGAGATAAAATAGCTATTGCGTATTTAATTGATTTTTGCGCCCAAACTATTCGAAAGTGTAACTTTTCTTAGCCTTTGCAAAATTGTTGGGTTTTCCCGTATTGGTTTTCCGATGTTTATTTTGGGTAAATAATAAATAAAACACTTGCGCTCAAAGCTGGACGACAGAACTTTGACTTATGTTTGTGTTGCGTATAAAGACAGGTGGTAAGTCCAATATTTCTGTTTTTATTTTCATTCTGTGGATAATAGTTGTTAATATAAATTTATTTGTTTATCTGATACGTTTTTGCGTCTTTTCAGTGCCTACCTAAATACATAATCAATTTGAAAGGTGTATACAGAACAACGACTCATACGCACGGACAAAGACGATTTTGAGAAAATACTAGTTCAATTTAAAAAAAGCCATAATGGCATTGTAAACTACCGAAAAAGTTAACTTTTAGCCGTCGATTATAAAGCGCATCTGTTCAGTTTCGTACTCGCATTTCCATGTCTCTTACACACTTGGCGAGCAGCCAGCCGGGTTCGTGACCAGGCGAGGCACATTATTGCTCCCTCTCGCTTCATACAAATCTGGAATTTAATTTGTATGAAAATGAATTTAGGGTTTTGTGTTGCGTTTAAAATACAGCTAGTTGACGTGCCACCAGTTTCCTCTCCATAATGTATCCAACAATTTATGCCATGCCCTATGCCCTGTATTTTCTTGAGCGTTAGTTTATTAAGCTATTCAACAGCTGGATGAGATGAGAGGTAAACACTGAGTATGTAAAGATTTGGTGTTATGATATTCTCTGGTGCTGTGTTTAAGACTGTCAGACTGACTTAAGTCTTCGACGCTAAAATTTCCAAAAACAAAATGGTATAGACAAGTTGTAAGAATGCATTTTTTCTCGAAATGGAATAATGCTTGAATTTTTTTTTATTTTTTTATTTTAACGTTTTGTTTAGATCCAGACTCTCTTGTCTTAGACTCTTTCTGAACATGAGCACGTCTGTGTCGTCCGGTCTTCTCTGAATATGACCTTTTAACGTATTACCGAGGGACTATACTTTAAATTTAAACAAGGTATTATATTTTACTAGAATGTCGTCGCCTCTTGGTAAACTCGGTATGACTTCAAATGACGGGAGGCCAAGCATCACAGAACTATATCGAGATAGAAGGAAAGAGTTCGTCGATTTGTATGGAAACAGCGTATAATATTTATTCGTAGTTTTTTGATATCACGAGTGTAATTTAGTGACGGGAAACATAAGTCGCGTAAAAACGACTCAAAAGCATCGATTAGCACGTAGCTCGAGTCTAGGCACCGCCACTACCGCCCTGTTCTGCGCCTTGTCACCGCTGTTGTTAGACACAAAGAGGTTCTCAGCACTTCTTTTTGGCACGCGGGAACATACACTCTTTTCTTCTATCTCTATATAGTTGTGTGTCGAACACCGAGACGAATGTGGCGAATCCGCATACTACCAGTTATCTTATCTTGATATTTAGTTACGGCAAATTACTAATTTTAACCCGTAAAACTAAATCTATCTGCGGATTGAATATTTGTAACGGCCATTAGTGTTCTTTAATAACATTTTCAATTGTATTTTAATTAAAATACCGCTGTTCAATTAAAATTTCTCACATCCGAATGACTTAACTGTAACCAGTATGCAGACGCGGCCCTATCAATGTTGACGCGGGGATAACTTATCTAAATTGTCCGACTATCTCTTTTGTCAGCACTGTGACAGTGTGAGAGAAACGGACTTAGAGATAAGAAGGTGTTAACTTATCCTCGTGTCAACGGTAACGGAAATGAAATATTTAATTGACATAAATATTAAGAAGCATCAAAACCGTTTGGATAATATGTTTAAAAATTATCAGCTATCATTTGCTAAATTCTATTTATCTGTCGTCTCCAGTGCGCCATATTTTACCAACTTCATAGCATCGAGGACATTCGTTCTGGTGCCAACACTGAACCAAATAAATTGCATACCAAAGCACCTTCCAAGTTACAGTACATGTCAAAATAGATAAAATAAACCAGGTATTGCGATCTAAACAAATAGCACTCAATAAGTCACCATCACGAGTTTTAACGTCCAAAGTGTCAGGAAGCAATTTGCGAACGTTGTTATGTGCAAGCCGTGATACTCAGGCGGTCAGGGGCTAAAATTTATGAATGTGCACGTACTGGAAAAAACTCTAGAGTAATATCACTTTCGACTCTCCCGTTGTACCGATAAGGACTATTTTAGAGTACTCCGAATGATTGGTTGTTTCGAAGGCAATAGCCGAAAGCTGGATCGTTCTCGGCTTGCGAAATTTATGCTTTTGGAAATGTGTTGAAATATAATAGGCACACGTTTGTGCAGTAGTTCATAGATAAGTATTTTTTTTTGATTATGGACGAATAATATTTGGAGCACGTTTTATGGGAAACTTAATACTAAATACTATAACTTAATACGAAAAAAGCATGGGTTTGGATATTGTTTCATTTGTTTATCATTAACTACATGGTTAATATAATTAACTAGCTGACCCGGCGAACTTTGTTCCGCCTTAGACGCCATAAATGAGCAGATTTTTGATTTTATTAAGTTAATTGTCTGAATTAATAATTTTATATGGTGGTTAAGTAATTTTAAATTTTCTAATTTTCCGCGCGATTTCCTTAATTTTTTCTTTCATAAGAACCTTCTCCTGATAATAACGAACAGAACAAAAAAAGAATTAGCGAAATCGGTCCAGCCGTTCAGGCGTGATGCCGTGACCAAGGGAAATAGGGATTCATTTTTATATATATAGATTTAATAGCTCTTAGCCTTATTAAGTCTGTAGGTATAACATTAAACGTCCTATTAAACGTGTCTGTCTGGCTAAATCACATTGAATAACCTAAATGTAGCTACCCATTGGAAAAATATAAAAATTCTTAAGCATACAAAGTTGGTAAGGTCAAAGGACGCCGCTGGAGCGTCTCAGTATAATTTATTATCCGCACCTTAGCCTGCCTTACTCTATTGACAGGTCCATTCAATTCAATAACTCTTTAGGGTTTCTCGTATTTTCACCTTTTTACAATATTGAGATTTTTTTCTTAAGTAAGTAATAATACGCGTCTGTTCATATTTTCTTCTCCTTTTATGCATTAAAAGTCATATGAAATTGCCATTCCTTCTGAGCCAGTGTTTGTGAGTTATACATACAGATATAATTTTGAATTATACAAATGGAAGAGCGAGAATTTAGTCATGAAGGTACCAGGGACCGATATCCGACATTTAAATGGCAAATAGCCTGAAATATGTTTGAATCGGACAATTAAGGAATGGGGGTTGCATAAATCTTTGGGCAAACAGCTTGGTTACCTAACCCAGTAGGCTTAATGGTCTATCGAATAATTCACACTGTGCGTATAAATAGTACAATGAATGTACGGTTCAATGCCTGGCTTTGATGTTATAATAAAGATGAATCATTCAAAATGAAGAGAAATTGCAAAATGTAACGAGCATCGCAACAACTTTATTAAGTTAAGTATTAGACAAACGTTAAATTCGGTTACTGGTTTAATAATTTCCACAGGTTAAAAATAATAAAAAGTTAATGTGAGGACGAGACCTTAGGCCTATAGTGTTATTTCGAATATATATAGAACAAATAAAACAATGTAGGCACTTCGAAAGTGTTACGATAACAGCTAAGCATAATCTACAAGCATTGAGCATTTAAAGGAGTAAAGAAAATAAAGTACCTACCACGGAATAAGATTTCTTTAATTGAAAGAAAGAAAAAAGAGTGAAACATTTATTTACTAACACAGATGACACACAGAGACATAAATATAAATTAAAACAATACAAAACAAAATGTAGGTGTTCGTGTCCTCGCGACAGTGAATGGGACACTGGCTCAGCATAATGCTGAGGTGTAAGACACCTGCAGCGCTGATTTTCAGCCAGCACCGTCTGTGACTCACGGAGCGCTATACAAATACAATACATGATAATAATTACTTATTTCCTTCTACTTAGATGGATGGGTCATACATACATATATACTTAATATTGTGATAATGTGTTCAGAATAATTAGGTACTACTAAATTACTTGTTACAGCAGCATTAAACGTAAAATGTTAAAAAAGAGAAAAAGAGACAAAGATAACAACTTGTAAAAACGTAAAGTGCTGGAGTAAAATTATTTTTTCTGGAGCGTCAAATGAACTTTAAGCTTTCGCTTGAAGGTGTACCTGCTAGACGCTCCTTTGACAGGAGGAGGGAGATCATGCCAGCACTTTGACGCCGCAAACTTGAAACTGGCCCGGTACCTGTGTATTTTGGTGAGTGTGCACAGGAACTACATGACCTAATCCCACCATCCACATTTTGCCACCAGACTATCAGACGTCAGGAGGGTTTTCATCCACATGTAATTTAATTTCCTAGGAGCCGTACTAAACGATGTGCGAAATCCTTTTTGGTTCGCACCGCTAAGGTGTGGAACACTCTCTCAGCGTCTGTATTTCCTGAATTATACAATCTTGGTGTCTTCAAGGTAAGAGAGAATAGGCATCTTCTGGGCAAGCGTGTTCTATCCTAGACCCTGTCTTCGCTTTCCATCAGGTGAGACTAGGGTCTAATGCATGCCCAGTCCTTCATAAAAAAAAACCTACGCCGCGGTCCGGTGCGGCGGTCCGATTTTAAATTTGCGCACACTTCTCGACCATTCTATCTTTTTAAAAAGGTATGCAGGGGTCTCGTAGTGCACCACACCGAACAACAGAGTAGCGAGGTGCAGACGCCGACGCGCAGACATGTTTAACAGGCCGGCGGCGCTCAAGTATGGAGTGATGTGGGAGCGGGGAGGGACTCTGAAGCAGAAACGAGCAAATGCTTTCTGGACTCGTTGTATTAGCCTTCTAGCCCGACCAAGTATGCGACCATCATAAACGACATCGCAATAGTTTAATCTAGATAATATAAGTGATTCACAAAGGTGGACACGCAAATCGACACTAAGGTAATCACGTATATTACTATAGAACATTGGCCTCGCTTCTATTTGTTAAATCGTTACCGTTGCCTGTCGCCAACATGACCTTTCAGATAACTTTGCCTTTGAACCAATGGACTATAACAAGTTATCAACTTATTGAGTATTTTCTATGGGGCCTATCCAAAAGTGTCTTCGCTAAACTTACAAGCCGTTAAACTTGAAACAAGAAACCTCAAACTCTTTGACTGTTAAGTGCTATACAAAATCGAGTTTGATATTTCTTATTTTAAGAGTAGAACATTTTAAATTTAGGGTACATCCTTTTAAATTGCTACTTCGCTATAGGATGTCGATTCTGGACTCAAAAGCAACTTTAATTTTCAAGGATATTTGAATTTTAGTTACAGCTAATGCCAATTTTATAAAACTTCTTAATAAATAGATGGAGTTGTGTTGATGTGGCTTTAAATCTAAATTTGGTTGTTAATCAGGGCTGGCCCGAGCATGCCTGGTGCCCCAGGCAAAATACTGGAACGGCGCCCTTCTAAGAGAATTCGTGACAAAATAGAACAATAATATAAACAGACCGTGAAGTTTTAATAGAAACATTTGAGTAAGTAGGTAGGTACTTATTCGTAAAGGGCATCTTCCTTTTTTTGTGTGTTTTCAAGATGTAAATAAAAAAAGACTATTATTTTTAAATTTCGATGCTGCTGATGGCCGCCCCCCTAATACGAGCACCCTAGGCCATCGCCTAGTTCGCCTATATGAACGGGCCGGCCTTTATTTGTCGACCGACAGCGTAGGCCGACGCAGCATTGCACTCTTTAATGCATGTTACTTGCTGTACAAATATCATGACATCAGGAACCAATCATTGCCGATATGACGTCATCTGCAGCCGGTGTGATTGGTCGAGGACACCGCAGCAAAAGATGCACGGTACGTTGGTAGTACCTTACATTCACCTAACGCAACTTTATCTAGGCACATTGATTTACTTTACATATATTTGACGACGCGGTTAGCCTAGTTGGTAGTGACCCTGCCTGCAAAGCTAGCGTCCCGGGTTCGATCCCCTGGAAGGGAAAATATTTGTGTGATAAGCACGAATGTTTGTTCCTGAGTCTTGGATGTTTCATAGGTAATATTTAAGTATTTATTTTCTCTATATAAATTTGGATGTCGTCGTCTAGTGCCCATAACACAATCCTTTAGAGCTTACTTTGGGACTAGATCGATTTTGTAAAGATTGTCCCCTGATTTATTATTTTATTTATTTATTACTTTGTATAATGTTGCCATAATAGCAACAAACTCTTGCTCCGAGCAAATTGCATACAAATTTATTACGACCGCCCGCTGCCTATCAAGCTATCTGCCGATCCTATCTAGATCTAGAAACAGCTTATTTCAGATATCCTGCGTTTTAATCGCCGTGATAAACGGTTTAATATCACGCTGCACACTTTTCACGGCTCGCAGAGGAACAGGGAAGGTGTTTTATTATGCAGTACGCGTGAAATAGAGGCCGTATAAAGTGTGTCGCAAGATTTAATGAGCTTAAAGATAAGGACGTGGATCCTGGCTGGTTGGAGCTCGAAGAAAGGAAAGCTTAAAATAACTGGATAAAAAATAACAAATTACTTAATTAACCGCACTAGCTGGTACTACGAGTATTTTATGTCTGAAATTTTACTATGTGACCACCGATTTAAATAACATAAGGTCGCTTATCTTACAACACCGCTCATGTCATTTTGACCAACTTTACAGGAGAGTGAAAAAGCATTGCCTTTGTAACAATGCGTAATTCAAAAAGCAAGCAACACCGCCTAAGTACATGGCAATAAACTCGTTCGATGTCGGTTAATTATTATACTCTTATTGGCTGAAATGTCTAGAATGTGATTGGTAGATCGACGCTCAATGAGTAGCTCTATACATACATACATACATAGCATCACGCCCGAAATCCCTAATGGGGTGGGCAGAGCCACAAAACTACTTGTGGCCACGTTCGATTAATTAGTCCTAAGGTGGTATGATGAACCGTATGGTGACAGGTGATCAGCCCATCGCCCATACAGATAGTCCACCATGTTGGAGAGGACCCGTCCCTTAGTCGACTTTTACGACATGCCAGGATGATAAGCATCTGCACGCATTCTATGCTATTTCTTCACTCCCAGTGCGCAGAGGAGTAATCCAACGACATTAAAATGTAAAAACCACTAATTTTCAACTTGAGCGGTGTTGTTAGATAAGTGACGATAATTTAGTGTCATTCTAGTTACCCTGAACTTTTCTTAAGGTCAAGTTGTGAAGATTTTACTTCATAGATAAGAACCGTGGACTGACCATTAAAATAATAAATTATGCCCCAAGACAAAGACGCAGAACGAACAAATAGATCACCTATTTTTCCAGTTTGGGCTTTCGCCAAATAGGTCTTAGGTATTTAACAGATCTTAAGAATATATGTATAAAATTTTATTTCTCTTGTACTCTCTGGAACACTCTCCCGGCGTCTGTATTTCCTGAATTATACAATCTTGGTGTCTTCAAGGTAAGAGTGAATAGGCATCTTCTGGGCAAGCGTGTTCTATCCTAGACCCTGTCTTCGCTTTCCATCAGGTGAGACTAGGGTCAAACGCATGCCCAGTCCTTCATATTAAAAAAAAAAAAAAAAACTGATAATGTGAAACAAAAGTACAGCATTAAATCTCTTTATTTGTATGTACTGCTTATAACATATTGCGTGAATCAAGAAGGGAAGATATAAAAATGTAGAAAAAACCGGAATATTCAGCAATTTCCGCCGTAGCACGTCAACGAGGCTATATTAAGGACAAGTGGCATAGTACCAAAGAGTCTTAGTGAAAGAGCTAGACTACATAAATATTACAAAAGCTTGTTCAACATTTGATCGTTTAATCCAGACATTTTTAAAATATAAGTCTCCATTTTGATAGCTTTACCCGAGTTAACCATCAATATAATAGCTACATTATTTAACAAAAAATTGTAGATAAACAAATATTCATAAAATAACGAAAGATAGGTGACAGATTGATATGTATTACATAAAGAATAAAATAATTACCGAACAAAAATAATTATATATAATAATAATACTTTCTCTCGGCCTATCCAAGCTTGTACTCGTGGCTTCGAATAAATTTCGCCGTTACCTACGCTTCGCCTTGGGTACAATATTTACGCTACACAACACTGACTTTAATAAGTACTTATATATTTTCGGTACTTCTACACAAAATAGCTTTATGGTAAGCATGTATTGTTACTGTGTTTCTTAATATCCCTGACGTTTTTGACATAGTTTATATTTTTCTATGAAAGATTCCATCAGTTGCAATAATATAAGTCGTATTAAATCCATTACGTATTTCCATTTACGCTGGGAATCCTGGGCAATAGTAGATTGTTGCACCAAGCAGAAAGTGATTCATTATTACGCCGAGTGTTAGTTTGGAGCCCGAATGCAAGTGAGGGCTCTAAAAACGCGAGCGCAATAACACATCACTTGATGCGAGGTGCATAATCTGCTTTTCTTTCTACTACTGCAAAAAGTTGGTAAAAAAAAGTAAAAGTATAGTTAAACACGACTAGTGACGTAAAAAGGATTTTTGCACCTAGTATGACGCACCCTTAGAATTTTATATAACCTGTGACACTCGCACTTTCTCCCCAAATCTAAATACACCCTGTTTATTAAAATCGGTCCAGTCGTTCTGAAGCTAAAGTAGATCCGAAAATTTTCACAAAAAACTTGTATCTAGTCAATTTATTTCATATTATGCCAATTTCTTTTAAATCATTTTGTAACCTATACTGTCTTATCAGCGAGTACTTTGAGCATAATATTTTAGACGGGACAATCACAGTTTGATATGGCCGCCGACATGTGGACTGTCTTGTTAACAGTAAGTCCACAGAAAAGTGGTCAGCTGTCCCGTCGCACTGTGGATGGGCGGATTGGATGGCTGGTGGTGTAAACTTCTTGATAAGATAATGAAATAAAAAAAAAATACAAAACAGTATAATAATAAATTTTGTATTCATCTTTATTGCTTTAGAGAAAATATTTAATAAAAAAATAAAATAAAATAAAATATTTGCTCTAGAGCAATAAAGATGAATACAAAATTCTTTGTGCTGAGTACTTAAGGCCATAATGATGAAATTAAAGCGTAGCAGGTAGAAAAATTATTTACTACAATCATTCCATAAATTTCTTATAACGTATTCAAAAAGCGGGAGCTTCAACCCGTGGGGTTAAGTTCTATGAAATTTCATAAGCTAAAGTTAGGTAATGTATACGTATTTTGATTTCATTTCACATCACCGTTGTAGCATTTTTTCCTGTTTCTTACACGGGTTACGTTTTGACACTGATCCCAGATTGGCAGGCCAGACAGCGGAGAGAATGCCATCTGACCCCCGTAACACTTATGACAGAAGAAGTAGACCAAATGGATTCAATCAATCAGAACTTGAGAGCTATGCTCTTGTCGGTGGAGTAATCGCCATCCCGCCGAATCTTGACCTCTTGCTTTCCACTTTTGGAATTGGATTATGTTTACACATTTATTTATCTACCTAAATATGAAGGTGTTCACGCCATGATATTTCCCCTCGCAGTATGAGCATCGGTATTCGCAGTTTGCAAGTTAATGTATATTATAATTAATAATAATATTAGTCAAATTAAAACTTTCGTGAGACATTATGAATACTTGAAAAACACACGTACAATAAATCACAATAAATCGTGAGTAAAGTTTTTCAAGTATGAATAATAATAATATATTCTTTTGGACACTAACACACATTGATCTGCAGTCGATTCATCCATACTTTCTTATTTGGTAAACAAGTTTCTAACCTTCAAATTTTATACAAAATAAAGCAAGCAATCCAAGGCTAAAATTGGCCAAGTCACATCTAAAATATTGACTTAGGTTGCTTTATTAGGGTTCCGTACCTCAAAAGGAAAAAACGAAACCCTTATAGGATCACTCGTGTGTCTGTCTGTCTGTCTGTCTGTCTGTCTGTCTGTCTGTCCGTCTGTCTGTCTGTCCGTCTGTCACAGCCAATTTGCTCCGAAACTACTAGACCGATTGAGTTGAAATTTGGTATACATATGTAAGTCGGTAACCGCAACACGGACGCGTGACGTAAATATATGAATTTTAAACATAGGGGCCACTTTTGGGGGGTAAATTAGAAAATTTAAAAAAATTGTTTTGCAACCTTCATCGTGTGACATATCAAACGAAAGGGCTTATTGTGAGGATCTTAAATATATTTTCTTTTGAATTTTAAGTAAAATAGTTTAGAAGTTATTTAGGAAAATAGGCGAAAATTGACCATTCCCCCCCCATATCTCCGAAACAACTGGGCCTAAAATTTTGAAAAAAATACAGGAAATGCCTCTTTGCCTATAGATTACAGGAAAACCTATAAGAAGTCTATGGTATTTAAAGTAACATAGGACATTTCAGATAATCATGTACGGAACGGAACCCTCTCCACGCGAGTTTAACTCGCACTTGTCCGGTTTTTTGCAAGGAAATAGCTCTTTTAGCCAACAAAGTTGCATTTGAGGTTAGAAACTTGTCTACCGAATAACAAAAGATGGATGAATCGACTGTAGTCTTAAACCTAAGTATTCCATGCGCCTCTATTCGGGAACGCTAAGTGATGTTGTAGAGACTCGTAAGCGAGATTTCTCATCCCACTCTTTCGCACGACGCGTGATGCGTTACGCCCTGTACTATATACCACTAAATAAAAATATTTGAAATGCGAAAGTTTTTGTGTGTGTGTATGTTTTATCTTAGGGTGTGCGTGTGTGTTTGTTAGTGTGTGTGAGAGTTAGTTAATTTGTTAGTTCTTCCCGCTTCAACAGCTAGACGGATCTAAATGAGATTTGGAATGGAGACAGCTTATACTCCGGATTAATACATTATTATACTTTTCATCTCATTTCCATGCCAATATAGTCGCGGGCACAGTTAGTAAATATATATAAATACTAAATATCCATGTCTAGGGTACAACCATTCGTGCTCATCATATATTATAAAGTTTGCTCCTATGGGGCCGTCCATTAATCACGTGAGGCTTGAAAGGGGGGGTAGGGGTTTGACAAAAATCACGAAATGTCACAAGGGGGGAGGGGGGTGTAGTAAGATATCATGTGTATTTATTTTTTCATTATTATTTCAAACGCGCGATTTTTAAATCGAAAAGCGGCGAATAAAATAAGTTTATACTTTATACCTTTATTAAAGATAATATTCTAAAAAAAATAGATTTCTTGTGGATACTAAAAATACACGTGATGTTGGGTGGAGGGGTGGGGGGTAGTCTTAAACCTCACCATGTATCACCAAGGGGGAGGGAGGGTTAAAAAATGCTTAAAAAAAGATCACGTGATTAATGGACGGCCCCTATCGGAATTCGAACCCGCGACCTCCGGCATGCAATAATCATACAAGCTAGAAAAATTCATTGGTACCGCTTCGCTACCGTTCGACTGAGTAAACCTCTCACGATCATGAGTCTACAACCTAAATCCGAAGCCTAAGGTCACCTATTGAAACCATACAATTTTACTTTTCAATGACAAATCGTAAAATAACATCCGATGCATATTATGTTATTATTATTAACATGTTCTTTTATCACCTTATTAATATTATATGAAAGGCATCAAAAGTTTCACTTAGTACATATTTCATTGTCTAATGCGTACCTACTGCTAATTAGATTCATTTGGAAGAACCGAAATAGAAATAAATTCGAAGCCAGATAAAAAGAAAACTTCAATTATACTTAAAGATCTCGCTCCACTGCGTTTCTCACTCAGTACCCTTTTTAATGAGGTTAATGGTTAATTTTCTTTTTGCGTGGCTTTAAATCTTCGCAGTTCAAATCTAGGCTGGCTCTATTCAGCGTAAGATAATAGAAGACCTTTTAAGTTCGCAAATTTATACAATTACCGGAGCCCAAATTATTAAGGTAACCCTGTGATTTTTCAAATTAATTGTTTTAGTCTTATTATATTATAATTAGTTAAAACACTTTTTGTTTTTTAAGTGACACAAAATAATGTAATTTTGTCCATATCTTCCCCGAGAGAGAAGCCTAGATTAAAAAAATCTTCAATCCTGATCCAACTCTAACACTGTCTTTAGGTACTGTTGAGAGAACAGAAGCGTCAATTACCTCGCTGCCCTTAAGACGCGAAAACTAGTATAATTATCAGCACTTGTTGCCGATAGAATACAAAATAATAGTTTAAAAATAATGTAAGAGTGTGCTATAAGTGTAAGATGTATATATACAAATAATTGTTAATTAAATCAGATATTAACTAACCGTTGGTGTTTCTCTTCCATCCATCCAACCTAAAGGCTTACCTAGGGCTATACATTGGGAGCCATCTATTCCACCCAAGCTCGCGCACGGCTACACTCTGGGAGCTTTCCACTCCAACCAAATTGCGTCTAATTCCTATCGTGTGGCTGTCCCATGAGTCTATGAGATGTGCTGCGAGTAAATCACAACACCCAAAACCTGAATTATTTCCCATATGAATCCGCCTGTTGCCTTATATAGGTCGCTTTGGTAACTGACATCCTTATTTATATACATTTTGTATTACATACAAAATATGGTTAGGATAGGTTCCCTTGCTTACACCCAACCCCTAGTATTATACACATTCTCTGCATTCACTTGCAGTGTTAAGGCGCCACTAAATTTAGTTTTACTTTACAGTGTACTTACACGTACTCCTCTGCTGCACTGGGAGTGAAGAAATAGCATAGCATGCGTGCAGATGCTTATCATCCTGGCATGTCGTAAAAGTCGACTAAGGGACGGGTCCTCTCCAACATGGTGGACTATTTGTATGGGCGATGGGCTGATCACCTGTCACCATACGGTTCATCATACCATCTTAGGACTAATTAATCGAACGTGACCACAAGTAGTCTTGTAACTCTGCCCACCCCATTAGGGATTTCGGGCGTGATGCTATGTATGTATGTTACACATACAGAATGCCAAGCACCAGCATGTGGCTGTTTATGGTCAATCATGCGGCCCTAACATGCATGGCACAAAGATAAATTAGAACCGTTTATCTCTAAGTGCGTCTCTCTCACACTAATGCCGACGAAAGAGATAGTCATAGAGATAAACAGGTCTAATGGGTCTGATGGTAGTCATTATATATAAAAAATACAAGCATTTTACACGTGCACTTGTTTAATGATGCAATCGCAATGCATGCTCATCTAGGCGGATCAATTATACACTTCATAATATAGAGGTCCTGGTATCTGAATACTAAATATATCAAAAATCATACTATACTGTCCGTTTTATGTTTACAGCATATTTTAGAGTGAACTGATTTTATTGTTAAACACATCTGTATTTCCTTCAAACGAAACTAGCTCACTTAGGACAAGTACGAAGTCTGCCTGCGGCACTCATTCCTGCTTGAGCGCTCATTAGCACTTATCTATTTAATTGAACAAACTTTAATTTGCTACACTTTAACACAGCTAAGGGTTAATTTCTAAGGTACGAGTAAGTACGTTGGCATTTTAATATAGGTTTGTAAACCAAGATTTTAAAGTAACGGCATTTTTGTAGTGGTAGAGCCAAACAGTAATCCTCACTAGATGATTACTGTTCCAATGAGCCGGCTCGACCGGGGTAGTATCACACTCTCACAGAATATCGGCTTAAACTAATAGCTTGCTATTGCGTTTCGTACGGTGAGTGACGAGATCCGGAGGCCTATTCCCTCATCCCCATCCCATCCCCATTCCCTATCCTCCCTAGACTGGCAACGCATTGGCAGCACCTCTGGTGTTGCAGATGTCCCTGGGCGGCGGTGACCACTTTCCATTAAATTAACATTTATTACTTGGTGTATAAGGTTGGGGTCCCATTTTATCCTTGGAATGAAATCTATATCCAAAGGAAGAACGCAATTTAAAAGGTAGGTAAGTGTAGATACTTAAAATTATCCACTCCTGCCCATCTGGCAAATAAATTAGAGATCAGGTACTTTATTTGATAAAAGAATTACCCATCCCATCACCATTCCCCATCCTCCCTAGACTGGCAACGCATTGGCAGCACCTCTGGTGTTGCAGATGTCCCTGGGCGGCGGTGACCACTTACCATTAAATTAACATTTATTACTTGGTGTATAAGGTTGGGATCCCATTTTATCCTTGGAATGAAATCTACGAGGAAGAACGCAATTTAAAAGGTAGGTAAGTGTAGATACTTAAAATTATCCATACCTGCCCATCTGGCAAATAGATTAGAGATTAGGTATTTTATTTGATAAAATAATTACAATATAAATTAGACATGTCAATTTAGAAGCATTGATTTATAAAGTGTATGAAACGTTAAATCCCATCAAAACATAAATATGAAAAAGGGGACCAAGTTGGTAAACAGGACGTGCGGTATCGTCGGCTTCGCCGGAGAAAGCATTGAGATCATATATCAAGTTTTACGGAAGGTACCATCGTTGTTCGATTGCTTCAAAGATTTTATTTGCAAACCTTATCATTTATAATGAAATATAAAGAGGTTTAAATTTAACTTTGCACTTTGAAATATGTATTACTATTAATTGCAAAGTTTAACTTATACCTCTTATTATACGTTTTCGACCGAGCGAGCGAAGTGAGCGAAGCGTCTCCGTTTCAGCTTTGGCAAAAATGCTTTCGTATGTCTAGCGGATGTCCATTTCTTCTCGTCTACAGCTCGCAGTTCTCAACCGATTCTCGTGAAATTTTGTGAGGAGGTTCAGTAATGCTATACATTTTTTTTGTCGATTCAGTTTTTCAAAATATTTCAAAATGGGGGAGATATGGAGGTTTTTGCAATTACAAACTTACTGGCGTTGTTGGTAAACTGATTCGACCTATATCAATGTATGGAGATATCAGTTTTTTAACGGCAAAGTTAAGTTTGTCGCCAGGCAAATCATTATTTTCTTACTTTTCAAAGGGTTTTTGTTTTAGATTCAGTCTTTTGTCGCGAGGTCTACAGCTCACGGAGCCACTAGTATAGGTTTGTAAAACAATGTTGTTTTGAAGTAATTGAACAACGATGGTACCTTCGATAAACATTAATTTACTGTTGTGTGAAATCTGCCAAGGTTCATATTTCGTAAGGTATATTAGTAGGATATAGCACTACTATTTGTGAAATCAAATTCTGTTAATTAAGATTCCGTGCCCAAAGGGTATCAACGGGACCTTAAGTTAAATTCCCGAGCCCGCAATGTCCGTCCAGCCGTCTGTCAGAAGCCTCCATCTTAAAAACGGTAAGGGCTAGCAAGCAGGAATTTTCACGGATGTATGGCATGCATGTAACAGAAAATAATTAAAATGCTCCTCATTCATTTAATTTATTCAAGTATTCATAATAATGAAACTTACAGCTTAAATTAATCCAGATTTGGCATACAGATACAAGAGTAATATAAGTAGAATACATTAAGAATATATATAATCGAAAACAGTTCCCAGCATACATAGTCAACATTCAGCTAGTGACTAAGTAATCGGGAGGGTCTCAACAAACACCCAAAATCGCAAGTATGTAGGGCAAATAGATAATGAATAAAAAACCGGACAAGTGCGAGTTAAATTCGCGTGGAGAGGGTTCCGTTCCGTACATGATTATCTGAAATTTACTACGTTACTTTAAATACCATAGACTTCTTATAGGTTTCCCTGTTATCTATAGGTAAAGACCTATTTTCTGTACTTTTTTCAAAATTTTAGCCCCAGTAGTTTCGGAAATAAGGTCAATAAGGGAATGGTCAATTTTCGCCTATTTTCCTAAATAACTTCTAAACTTTTTTACTTAAAATTCAAAAGAAAATATATTTAAGATTCATACAATAAGCCCTTTCATTTGATATGTCACACAATATAGGATGCAGAGCTTTTTTTAAAATTTAATAATTTACCCCCCAAAAGTGGCCCCCATGTTTAAAATTCATATATTTACGTCACGCGTCCGTGTTGCGGTCACCGACTTACATATATATACCAAATTACAACTCAATCCATCCAGTAGTTTCGGAGCAAATTGGCTGTGACAGACGGACAGACAGACAAACAGACAGACACAAGAGTGATCCTATAAGGGTTTCGTTTTTTTCCTTTTGAGGAACGAAACCCTAATAAGCGGACAAAAGTCGCTTGAAATGGTTAACGTTAATTTATGCAGTCAGTGTTCTGGATTTTTCTTTCTAACGTGGCGGACACGCGGTCGTGTCTCAATTAAAACATCAATATTAACTGCTTTTAAATTTATTTCGCAGGCAACCAATAATTTAGAAACCATTCAGTTTGTAAAAGTAATTTTCCCCAGAGAATTAATTACGCTGCACTAATGAAACATCATTATATTCTTGTGTTATGTGGTGTTCGCCACGAAATTCAAATTAGAGTTCATATTGAATCTGATTAATGCTCATAAACCCTTAATAATGTCTAAATTACTGAGGCTTAATTGAAATTACTAGATATAAAATACATGATCAGAACCGCTCGTAGGTTTTCTAAGCAAAGTGGCTGGCTGTGTACATGAGCACAAACGCTACAAAAATACATGCAAATAATAACTAGTCTTAATACTTGATTAATGGCCGAATTCAGAAAGGCCACTCAAATTGAGCTTTAACTAAAGTGACGTTTCTGTATAGGTTGACAACTAGTTGAGGGATATTTAACTACTTAAAATGTAATCAAATGTTTTAGTTTCTGAATTCGGCCATTAGAGTCTAGAAACGAAGCGCAGATGACACGTGTATTTTCAGACCAATTACCGTTGCATACATAACGTTTTCTATGATTGTGTTTAATAATTTATCCAAATCAACATATAAAAATTTCGATCCATTAATTTCGCGACTGGTGGAAAATACAGCATTTTGATCTTTTTTATTCGCGACACCATAGGAACGTTCCGTTAACCTTTAACTTAACTATAAAAAAAACCTGGGTTCAGTCTCATTTGATTTGAGGCCATCTAAAAAGTTTTATTAAAAATAATAAACCGCAAAGAATTTATCATGTGTATCTATTATAATGAATTTATATGATACATTAAATTACCAAGTTATGGGATACTAAGGTCCTTCATTTAATTTTGATTTAGTTTAATTTAATTTTGTTTCCAGTAATTTGTAAGGTACGTCCGAAGCACTACACTGCACTGACACGATCAATGAGATCTAAAAATTTGATCGACCTGCTTACACTTGAATTTAATTTAACCTACTAGATGTTTGTTGTAGCACCATTCCAAATTAAAAAATAAAAAGCATTTAAAATGTAGCAGTCATTAAAATTCCTGCGTTGTTCATGTCGAAAATGCAAAACAATAATGGCAAACCTCTGTTTACTAGTATAGACAAAGTTAGTTAATTAGATCTAACTGAGCGGAACATTTAGGCAGTCACTTCGGCCAAAGCCAGAATACATAATGCGAATTCAGATTTAAGCAGTAGCCATTTAAATACCTATCGTATTTTCATTCGCCTCTGAAATTCAAATCGCGGAGCGTTCGTTGCAACTGTTGTAGAGATGCGCCACGTTTCATTTTCGGTTTTAGAAATCAGGAAACTGATCGAAGCATTATAAATAATTGAATTTATTTAAAGTTTTAATGCTGGACGTGTTCGGGTGTATCGTAGAAATCCGTGTCTGGAATATTTTTTACTATCTAAACAATCCCTAACACAATAGTACGGAACCCTTCTCTTTTAGCTCATGTTTAATCAAACATGAGCTAAAAAACCGGCCAAGTGCGAGTCAGACTCGCGCACGAAGGGTTCCGTACTATTATGTTTAATCAGGCAAAAAAAAAACACGTTTGCTGTATGGGAGTCCCCCTTAAATATTTGTTTTATTTTAATTTTAACTGATTATTTTTATTGTGAATATATAATATATAAATATAAAACTAAATATTCTGTGAATATTTCAAGCGTCTACCTGTTGCCGTTATCAATAGCGGAGCCCCCTTAAATATTTATTTTGTTCTATTTTTTAGTATTTGTTGTTATAGCGGCAACAGAAATACATCATCTGTGAAAATTTCAACTGACTAACTATCACGGTTCATGAGATATGGCCTGGTGACAGACGCACGGACAGACGGACAGCGGAGTCTTAGTTACAGGGTCCCGTTGTACCCTTTGGGTACAGAACCCTCAAAATGATTTCCCCTCAAACAATATTTTATATATTTTTCTATAGATTCGTGCAGATGAATTATCGAAGCAAGCACAGAATTGAGCGAAAAATGAGTGTATTGTATTACAACCAAATATCATAATACCTTTTCCCTGATATAACTAAATGTCAAAATGATTCTACCAGGCATTTTTAGGCATAGGCCTCAAAATTCCTAAAAATTTGTCACACCAAAATTCTGGAATTAAGGTACAAAGTGATTTTTAAATAAAGAAGTAAGATTAGAATGTAATGATCCGCACCCAAATACATATGTTAATATTTTCGGGTTAAAACCAAAAATTGAAAGGATTCGGTATCTCCTGTCCGTTGGCAAAAGTCATAAATTCCACACTCATCTCGCTGAATAATGCAGTACTTACGAAATGCAGAACTGCTTGTTTTTTAAGCAACTGTTTTTTGCTCTTTTCATACTTGGATAAAAGAAGCGACCTCCACGGTTGAAATACAGAATCTGCATATTTCGTATAAATGTAATTACATGGAGGTTTATAAAATATATATTTTTAGTTTCGCTTGGATTTATTGTTATTTGGTATTGTTACTTAGTACTTTTGGCGTGAGCTTTTGTAAAAGCTAATCAAGCGATTAAGCATTTGCAATCAATCATTGGTCGTTTGAAATAATTATATAAGGCGTAAAGTAATAGCTTGCTATTGCGTTTCGTATGGTGAGTGACGAGATCCCGAGGCCTATTCCCTCATCCCCGTCCCATTCCCCGTCCTCCCTAGACTGGCATCGCATTGGCAGCACCTCTGGTGTTGCAGATGTCCATGGGCGGCGGTGATTGCTTACCATCACGTAACCCGCCTGCTCGTTTGCCCCCCTCTTACTATAAAAAAACAATAACTTAACTATAATCAGATTAAAACTTTCGTGAGACATTACTAAGACTAGAAATAAGCACGGCTTTACTCACGATTTATTGTCAGAAATAGTCCGACATGTTTCGCACTCATATGGAGTCCTTCTTCAGGGGTTGAGTACGGTCGCGCTCACTGCAACCCACGCACTGCCGCCCTCCGTGCGGCGCGTTGCGCCCGAGCCGAGGGCGCGGGGGCGGCGGGGGGCTGCACCGGTGTTGCTGAAGCACCAGGCTGCGGCTCGTTGTTGGTGGTGAACGGCAGCAAACATGCCGAACTCACAGTGTCCACAAGATACTCAACGTCGTACTCAACCCCTGAAGAAGGACTCCATATGAGTTCGAAACATGTCGGACTATTTCTGACAATAAATCGTGAGTAAAGCCGTGCTTATTTCTAGTCTTAATAACTTAACTTACTACAATTTTCATTTTTGTTTGCAGAAACACTTGTTTACAACTTTGGACCTGTTCATGTAGAACATATTCAAATAAAAGTTTAAGTTTAAAGTACACGACAGCATGCCTTATTTAAATCTCAAATTAAAACAGCCTTCAGATGCGTGCCTCCCGTAGTCAGAAAGGCATCGTAAAATTCTACTAAATGGTAAAGGGGACGGAGAGCAAACATGCTAATGGTACAGTCGTGACATTTGAGAGGTCACAAGAAATGAAATTTTGGAGGAGAAGCAGTTGTATCGTGGTAATTTTCCCTATCTTGAAAATAAAACTTCTCAAATTTTGGAGTGTACAAAATGACTTTGCAATAAACATTTTGATGTCTGTAGAAAATAGAGAAATACGATGTCAATAGCGATGTTACTTTGTCTTAATTTTAACAAGTCGCATTTCAATGGATTGAAGTTATTACAGCCTCAGTGCGAAATCATGATTTTTCAAGGCGGGCTCTCAAAGTTTATAAATGTCGTAACTCAAAGATGGTGCCCGTGGGATTTCTGAAACTTGACACAATTATTAGCAATACTGGCTCCGTTGATCGTGGTACACAAAATCATATTTAATTATATTCAAAAAAAGTTATTTCACTGAAACTTTATTCGTGATTTCAGCAGAAATTATTATGATAATAAATACAAGTAAATAGTAAAGGGCTGTGGCTTTAATACGTGAACAATTCTAATCCCACCAGCAGTTTAGATATAACGTTTATTGAAATTAACTTTACTTGTACAAATAAAGTAATAAATATTCTAACAGTATTAAATATAGTTATTTATTTCCATAACGTCAGTTTGGCCTTTGTACGCCAACAAACTTGGAAAAACGTATGTTCAAGTTTTGGATAAGGACCAACTTCCATTTTAGTGAGGTTTTGTTAAATAATAATCACACTATTACTTCACCTCTGCAATAGAGGATATCTAGAAGGAGTCGGTTATGAAAAAAACTAGACAACATACGAGTCTCTCACATTCGGTTATGACAGATATGTACGTACGCCCACAAACTAAAAAGAACCGCGGAAAATTACCGCGTATTACAAATTCAATGTTATTTGTCTTTTAATCAGGAACTAGTATATAAGTATAGTAAAAATAACGCTGTTTGTTTTGCAGATGTTATTAAGCCACACCTAGTCTTCTGATTCTTATTAAGTACGCCAAAATCTCAAAAATAGAAAGTTTTTCATCATCATCATCATTAACCGTAAACGCAACGTCGTCAACTGCAGTACACTCAACTGCTGTTCCTATGTCATTAAATTTGTATAACTAGAAAGTACTTTTTACCTTTAAAAGGTTAATGAATTTGACAAATGATTTCCTGTCAATTTGAGTCAGTCACTGTCAAAACTTTATAATATACTCGTACATCGAACTATAAAATTAAAACTGATGATATTCTGGTATGCGTCAACGTCGTTATCAACATGAATAAACGAATGCAGCCGTTACATTTAAATTAAACGTTTCACATTTACTTGTTAAATGTCCTAATTTATTTATTTTTTAAATCGCTTGTAAAAACAATGAACCGTGGCCAATTTTACATCGAGGGGATACCATAAATCTGTCCTCCTTTCGAATAGATTAGGTTAATGCCTCCCATTTAAACAAGCTTATCAGAGGATTAAGCAAAAGCTATACAGGATTTTAAATTCATCAAACCAAAACATTCAATGTAACTCACTTGACAGGATATTAATAGATTTTATAACAAATTGTATAACCAAGAAACGTGACTATACTTCGTAAAGGCAGGTACGTTATTGTTTTATGATTGTTCATTACTGGTAAAAATTATCTAACTGTTGCAGCTCTTTGTATAACCTTCGGAACGCCCCAGTCGGCTGTAGCCGACAGCAGATTTCCGTGCCTCTGATGCTACGATATGCCATTTTCCATACATTGCATTGCTACAGCCGTCGTCGAGCGCTCGTGGCACGCTTTTTCACCGTTGGGCGTGGCGTTCAAAAGGTTAAAACATTCTTTGCCATCGCTGGGTTTTCTAACCCAAACATTTTTTTTTTCTACAACGCAAACGCTGCTATTGGCGACAATATTAAAAAAAAACCGGACAAGTGCGAGTTAAACTCGCGTGGAGAGGGTTCCGTTCCGTACATGATTATTTGCAATTTACTAAGTTACTTTAACTACCATAGACTTCTTAAAGGTTTTCCTGTAATCTATAGGTAAATAACTATTTTTTGTATTTTATTCAAAATTTTATCCCCAGTGGTTTCGGAAATAAGAGGGGAATGTTCAATTTTCGCCTATTTTCCTAAATAACTTCCAACCTATTTACCTTAAAATTCAGGATAAAATATATTTAAAGTCCTCACAATAAGCCCTTTCATTTGATATGTCATACAATATAGATTGCATAACTTTTTTTTTAAATTTTCTGATTTACCCCCCAAAAGTGGCCCCCATGTTTAAAATTCATGCATGTACATCACGCGTCCGTGTTGCGGTCACCGATTTACATATGTATACTAAATTTCAGCTCAATCGGTCTAGTAGTTTCGGAGCAAATTGGCTGTGACAGACGGACAGACAGACAGACAGACACACGAGTGATCCTATAAGGGTTTCGTTTTTTCCTTTTGAGGTACGGAACCCTAAAAATACGAATACTTTAGTACCGGATATACATTTTAAGGATTAACAAATGTGTCACTAAAGTATTCCCTGTATTCTATTTAAATCTTCGCAGTAAACATAATTGCATTTGGTATCAAAAGAAGTTCGTTCAACAAAAATATTCTCCGTAAATACGAAGCTTTTTTTTCAAGATCACTCTAAAGGAATTCGCCGCTTTGAATCCGGGAATCTCATTTGCAGCCGTTGAGTTTGTTGGTCCTTATTTACGAAATTATATTCCAGCTCTAGTTCAGGACTCTGTGACGGAGTTTGAAAACAGCTCTTCCTTTATGATTATGAGGCATTCATTGTTCGTTTGTTAAGCCGATTTGTTATTGATTCAGCTGTAATACTTTGAAATTCTAAGTTGTTAGTGGAAATTTCATGAGC
Source organism: Tortricodes alternella (assembly GCA_947859335.1). Taxonomy (NCBI): domain Eukaryota; kingdom Metazoa; phylum Arthropoda; class Insecta; order Lepidoptera; family Tortricidae; genus Tortricodes; species Tortricodes alternella. Next base: position 9,879,365 of record OX401981.1, read on the forward strand.
TACAGCTATTTCAATCGAAATTGTTGAGCGTGAAGCTCAGTTACGGCAATGGACTTTATTGCTTTCTGATCGCCATAGCTATATCACTAATTGCTAACTCCTATGTTTGTTGCAAAGTTGTAGTAAAATTTGATTTTTATTCTGGTTTTTAGGGTTCCGTACCTAAAGGGTAAAAACGGGACCCTATTACTAAGGCTCCGCTGTCAGTCTGTCCGTCTGTCCGTCTGTCTCCAGGCTGTATCTCATGAACCGTGATAGTTAGACAGTTGACATTTTCACAGATTACACACATTTCTGTTGCCGCTATTTATTTATTTATGAAAATTGCTATGACAATTGCTATGACAACAAATACTAAAAAACAGAATAAAGTAAATATTTATGGGAGCCCCCATACAACAAACGTGATTTTTTGCTCGTTTTTGCTCGATGTTGATAACGGCAACAGGTAAACGCTTGATATATTCACAGAATATTAAGATATATATTAACTTCAAAAATAAATAATGAAATTAAAATAAAATAAATATTTAAGGGGGGCTCCCATACAATAAACGTGATTTATTTTTTGCTTGATTATAATGGTACCGGTCCATAGTCTTGGCCGGTTTTTTCTTTCTATTGAAACATCGTAAATACATACTTTTGCGCGAATGGTCTAGAAAGAAGTTACTCGCGTTTGACAGTTCGTTTCGAACGTTCTAGTTTATCGGTCACTAGAATGGGATTTGTTTGCAAGTTGATGGGTGAGTTTCAGACGTGATTGTCTAAGATATTGTGAGGCATGTGACGGATGGAACTATAGTTGTATGGTATACGAGGGTTGCTAACTCCTGTCGTTTGAGAACCCCACAAATAAATAACTAAAATCATTTTATTGCTTCTCAAACTATTTGCCGCGATATTTGATGCACTTTTCCATTCGCTCAAAAAAGAATATCCTAAATAAAACCATTCTATAATTTTCACGAATATTTCGGTTAGATTGTAATTTTTTTTTATTGCTTAGGACTTTTTACGTATTATTTAACTTGATATGATTTAATAATAATAGATTAATACATTTGTATGATATTTTTATATGCATTTCGAATGAGTTTTTTGATTTATTAGGATTTAAACCATTTGACAATGATGACTTTTTCTTTATGATAGAATTGGATGTTACGAAATGAGAATTACAATATTTTTATTTAGAGTGGTACCACAAGTTTTAATAGGACTGTCACTTAAAAAAAGTTGTGACATGACTTGTTACGATGAACATTTTTCTATATTTTTTTATTAAATGCGTTTTCTGCGACTCCAAACGAGCAAACGCACAGCCAATGACGTCATTAAAGGACTTATTTCTGTTTTTGCCGGCTCCTCTGAGTAGAGGATTTTTTCCGAACCGGTGGTAGATTCATTCCTTGACCTTCATAAGAACTTGTAAAAGCCTAAATTTAATAAAGATAGTGTGACTTTGATTTTGTGTAAAAGTGAAAGAATAACACTTTCGTTTGTTATTCAAGCAAACATTGAACGTCAGCCTATGTGTAATGAATATGATATGCCAGAATATTAAATTAGCATAACCAACCAATTGTCGCACCACTGGTTACGTCCGTGACCTTTTCATACCTGTGCTCCCAAATTTAATTTTGGTTCTCAATCATAGCAAAGCCTACATATTTGGACGATTTTTTGCGAAGCGGGACGCTTGTCAGTTCTGACAACTCTTCGTACTACTTATACATCAAAGCAAGTCTCGCCCCTTTAAGGGACTTAAATACGTAAATTATTTTAGAACTCCTTAAAAGCTCAGCAGAGTGAAAATAGACATGGCCGTTAAGGGAATCAACTAGCAATATTAAGCACATTATTATATTCCATATCCATACATAAAGAGAACACGTTTATACTCCACTAAATGTTTTGTGAACATACATAATTATAAGCCTCTAAACCATTCTTAGTTTTTTATTTTCTTGAATAAATCAATTAATATTTTTTTATTATTATTCATGTGTTTTAACTTAACAACAGTTTCACCTGATGGGAAATAATGACGTGGCCGAAGGTGGACCGCGATTGCCCAAGAAACGCCTTATTAATTTGAAGCGCAAGGCAAACAGACCGCGTGCGCTCGTCGGGTGCAGGTAAGGCGCGGGTCGGGCGTGGTTGTATTCTGTTGAATTTATATGGACGACAACAAACAGAACGCGTGCGCCTGACGGGCGCGGGTCGGCTAAATTCAACGGATACCCCGCGCCCGACCCGCGCACGCATTCTGTGTGCATTGCGCTTAATGGTAGATTATTGGCATCAAAAGAAATGAAGTTAAACGAGGTACCGAAACTGGAACTTAAAAACAATTCGCTTGTTCGGTGAACTTCGGTGCAATTGACCCACAACTGAACTACAAATGCTACCCAAGGCATTATGTCGGAACACGATTGGAGTCGCTCGGCGGCATGGCACTACCGAAAAACTGGTGACCAGCCGCGGTCGATACCTACCACCGGTACTATGTTACACATTTGTTACCACCTGGGGATCGCGAGAAATGCGAGAGTACAACGTCTCTTTATATTATGGTACAACCATAGTATAAAGAGACAAAATCTGGACCCGCAGTTAATTAAGTAGCACAATTGGTATCGGTTTGGCTCGAAATGCAAACCAATTTAGTCTTCACCCGATGTAAATAAGGGTACAATTGGTTTACTTTTCGCGAAAGCGATTGGTGTTACGTAATTGAGCAGCCGTTTACTAAGGGGAAATGGGTCGAGATAAAGTGTGCGTGCGGCGACGCATAGATACTTTGGCGCACACATACAAGCCGCGCGCGGTGCGTTTGTATGAATATAACCTACTTAGTCTCTTTATACTATGGTACAACTTATGGACACGAGCAACTTCAAGCCCCAAAATAAAATATTGATGTGTTCGTGATTTAACCTCAAGTGAGGGCATTCACATTCTATATACTTTTCCCTGTATATTTGTGTGAATTTGTTGAGATAACAACGTTACGTATTGACGTTAACTGGTTCTAATAGCACAGTTATTAGTATTTATTAGTATCATTAATAATAACCGGTAATTTATAAAAACTGTAATATATATATATATATCTCTCCCTCATCCCCATCCCATCCCCATTCATTCCCCATCCTCCCTAGATTGGCCACGCATTGGCAGCACCTCTGGTGTTGCAGATGTCCATGGGCGGCGGTGACCACTTTCCACCAGGTGGGCCGTCTGCCGGTTTGTCAGTCAATTGACATAAGAAATAAAACTCTTTTCTATGATTTCCCCAATATAACAGTAAATAATATATAACTCTCCGTTATCTGTAAATGGAGAAGCTTGTATATTCTGTATTAACACTGTACTGTCATTTTCTCGTCGCATTACCGTAGCCGATATCAGTCCCTTTCTCTGGAGGGAAGTATGCTATAAACCATATTCAACCTTGGATGGTATCGTATACTTGTACTTGTTACTTCATTTTTTTAAATGATAATATTGTAGTAAGTAGAGGTACGTTGTGACGTACATCACAACCCTATCCCTGCATCCTTCTACACTAATATTAAACATGTTAAAGTTTGGATGTCTTATAATAATATGCTTATTATTATTAAATCAAGTCTCAATAGTTCCCAAAAGATTGGTGACTATACATGTACTTATACTGGAATGTGGACTTTGATCCTGGATAGTCGTGATTCTGATAAATGAATTATTAGTAGTGCCAGTGGTCGGAAAAAGATACTAATGTACAAACGTTTTTGATGTCTTTGGCAACCCTGACAATAACTTAATCATTTTAGATGGCCGAAATCAATTGACATGTTTTTCACCATCTCCGTGTGAATAGATGACAAATTCGCAGAGCGACAGTAATGACGTCATATATTACCCCGTACCACCCTCCTGATAAGAAATGAGCTTATCTCGCAGAAACATTGGAGCAATATCCGTTGCAACAAGAATGAGAGAGAGGCCGCAGGCTCCCGGATTAACTTCTATGATACACAGACAGAATCAAGGTTCTTTTGAGTATTTTATGTTAGTTCTTAAGGTTATTATCGAATGATATCGGGTTATTGCCAAAAACCTTATTAGTGTGATTCCACTTTATTTCCAGGGAATCATTAATATCTGACATTTAATAAAGATACTGATATTAGTTCCGTTTGTCACCACGATAAGATATGCTCATCGTCAGACAGTTGACAATAAAACCGGCCAAATGCGAGTCGGACTCGCGCCCGAAGGGTTCCGTACCATTATCTATAAACACGGCAAAAAATACGTTTGTTGTATGGGAGCGCCCCTTAAATATTTGATTTATTTTAATTTAATCATTTAGTTTGAATAACTTAATATTCTGTGTATGTTTCAAGCGTCTACCTGTTTCCGTTATCAATATCGAGCAAACACGAGCAAAAATATCATGTTTGTTGTACGGGAGCCTCCTTAAATATTTATTTTATTCTGTTTTTTAGTATTCGTTGTTATAGCGGTAACAGAAATACATCATCTATGAAAATTTCAACTGTCTCACTATCACGGTTCATGAGATACAGCCTGGTGACAGACGGACAGACACAGCGGACGAACAGCGAAGTCTTAGTAATAGGGTCCCGTTTTACCCTTTGGGTGCGGAACGCTAAAAACCATGTCTAGAATTTTATGTTCCCTTAAAAAAAAACCTACTAATATTAATTTGTTTAATTTCTGTGCTGGCAATCGCCCGTGTGAGACAAGCCTAAACTAAACGTCTGCTAAATAAATCACACCTATCAAAATGAACTGGGGACAAACAGTCGGAATATGGCTGATCATTACTTTTCATGCCAGTGTTTTGTTCATCTTCCAAAATTGAATGCGCAGACAACTCATTTATATTTTAATAAAACGCATGAAATTGTGTCTTTACCGTGGCAAAGAATACTAACTATTACCATTACTCACGCGTATCTTTAGATTACTATTAAATAATTCGAATATATTATAATGATACCCTTCAACAATCCTACTATGGTCAGAACTATGAACGAAAAAATCTTCTAAAAGTGCACGAAGTAAATATGCAAAACATCCACATGACTTTAATAAAAACACATTTATGTGTGCCACATTACAAAGGTAGGTCCGCGTAATCTTATAACGCGTCATATCAGCATTTTCTGCTATGAGAGTAAAAGCAGTCGCTTACTTAATGGACCCGTTACGTCGAGATTAACTGTTGGTAGGAAATTGGGTCTCTAATGGATGAATCTTGAAAATGCCGACATCGCATCTTTGGGCAAAGACGTGCGCGCAGCAGTTTTAAGAGTAATTGGATTGGTTGCAATAGCTCCCTTAATTGGTTTTGTGCCTAGGCGGGCGTGCTACAATTCATATCTGAATAGCCTACATATTTCCCCTAATTTTTGTGTCATTTATCTCTAGAAAGACTGAAGAGCCCTCATAATGTGTTATATTTTTGGTTCAAATAGATAGGCAAACCTTATTCATACTTTTCTTTCAAAATGGTATTTAGTTTAAACATAAGAGGACTGTGAACCAACGGCAGAAATCAGCCTTTTCATACAAAAGGCGATAACGATTTCCACCCCTTAAATGTTACCCGATTTTGACCAACTTTTGATAGGTTGCCAGTCAGAACAAAATTCATATAATTGCCGAAATTAGTTTTGTATGAGAATACTAAAACAAAAATAAAACTGAATTTATTGATTATAGTGAAAAAATCAAACCGTATAGATACCTAGATTTTGTTCTGGCTGATATCCTATCAAAAGTTGGTCAAAGTCGGTTAACATTTAAGGGGTGGAAATCGTTATCGCCTTTTGTATGAAAAGCCGATACTCGAAAGTTCACACTCCACTTAATTCAAATTAAAATCAGTTTCAATACTCCATTACACAAATTCACGAAAACGGTCGGAAAAATTGTATCAAATTCTTTATGTGATTGGAATCATTTCAAGCGCGCAGATATTTGTATGCGTGCTTTGAGACTCGTCTTAAATTGGTTTTATTAATCTACATGCTTCTCTGCTACCCTTAAGTCTGAAGGTAGCGACGACGGTCAGCGTAAAATTTCTCTAGAATAATTAATTGTAACTAAGAATTCTTCGGACCTACGAAATAATAGCTTCTGCCCGCGACTTCGATCGCGTGAATTTCGGATATAGGTATTCCCTCGGGAATTTTTAAATTTTCCGTGATAAATGTGGCCCATGTGCTATTCCAGACTATAATCTATCTCTGTGCCAAATTTCATTCAGATCCATTCAGCCGTTCTGGCGTGATTGAGTAACAAACATACGTCCATCCAAACTTTCGCATTTATAATATTAAGTAGGATATTGCTTACGGAATTATTTCATACATTTCATCGTGAACATTTTTGAAGCTGAGTTCCACTGCAATTTTAAGAATTTTGTTTTGGGCAAATTCCAAAGCATCCTTGAGTGGGACCGTCTAATACCTTTCTTTGTTGCTCCAGGACCTACAATTTTTAATTAATTAAATAAATTCGAGGGCCTATCAACAGCGCTTCTCAATAGCTTGCGGAAAATTGGAATATTTCATTTTAACCACTTACCACGCACCTGATAATATTATTGGTATTTATGCTGAAGGCACTTGAGTCATTTCTTTATCATTAAAAATTGGAATTTTAAGAGGTTGATTGAATGTGACTTGAATTTTTATGAGATAAGTATATTTAATAAAATACCGAAATGACTTAAAAACTTCTTTGAAAAGTAAAAATATATGACTGGCCTTCATTACAACTTTAACTAGGACCATCAAATGTATCGTTAATTACGTCATAATAGGTGTCAAGTAAATGAACAAGGTATAACGGATGGATGTCTATTTTACTTGCAACCGACTTAAATATATTTCTTTATAATTTAATTAGCGATATATGTATTTGATGTTTCTAGTTAATTTACTAATCAGATCAGTCATTATTAATTACTTTTCAAAAGGTTTTTGGAGTCGGTTTTGTTTTTTGTTAAACACAATTTTATAAAATATGATGTTAAAATGCCCTAATAGTTTCGATTTACCACATGCATTCTAACTAGATTAAGTTGCTTAACAACAGTGACAAGTAAATGTCATCATTATCCATTAACTGACAATTATTGCAGAGTTCCATGAAGCCGTCGGTGGACTCCATCATAACTCCCGCTTAACTAAATGATGATGCTCTAGTGTAAATACATCAGTTATCTTAGAAATGGTATTAATCAGTATACGTTTGCTTACAAAATTTGAGGAGTTCCATTGATTCCTAAGATCATAAGATTCCAACTTTGACCTTAACGGGACCAATCTGGAGGTATACTCTATCGCTTAAAAAATAATTATCCAAATCGGTTCACAAATGTTACAGTTATACAGTAACAAATATTTAAAAAATACAAACGAATCGAGAACCTGATCATTTTTTTTATTGAAGTAGGTTAAAAAAATGTTAATTGTGGGCTGGTATTTTAAGAGCATTTCTCCCCGTGCGCTTGTAGCACAGCCAACTTGAAATAATAATAAAAGTAATAGCAATATAGATTCATCAAAGTCAAAGGCGCTTCTCGGTTTAGCCCCTTCAATGTATTTAAAAAGCAAATTTAAACGGCTATTTATTTTACATTGCTCGTACCAATTATTGGGATTACATTACAATATAATAATTATTTATATGTAAGTAATGTAACCATATTAAACGAGGCAACCAATGTTAAACCTCGAAATCTTGAAGGCACAGTTCAAACCATTTCAGTAGCACTAGCGACTGAATTTTTAAACATCATCATTAGCCTATATACGTCCCACTGCTGGGCCAGGCTACATATTTTTAAATATGGGAACGCACTCTAGTAATGGTCCAGCTTCAAAGAAAGTGCAAACGTTTCTGTACAAAAGGGCCACTTCAGCGTAAAACATTCTTATCGGTAACATTTCCGAACCGCTAAATGTGCTTTAAATAAAAGACGCCCAAATCTCGAAGTAGGTAAGGTTGAAAATTCTTTGTATCCCCAGATTTAGATCGATCGTACACAAGTGGTATAGGGTCATGTTTTCGATACCTCTTTTTATAAAACCCTGTTGTAAAATTCTCTCTTACACTTGAATTTTAGGCTTTGAAACAGTTTCGGTAACAAACTTAACATGCAACTGATGTATCAATACACATCAGTTGCATGTTAAGTTTGTTAGCGGCAATTGATAGCTTATTTATCTGCGATCTTGCAAGGAAGCGATCGCCGAAAGCTCGCCAAACAACTACGGACATTCTGTTTGATCAGTATACCTAAAGTGTATCTAGCAATGTCTGACGTAGCTTTGGCTATCTCTAGCCCTAACTTAACTTGTATCCCTTAACAAGCAGTGTTAGAGTATCACGTAACAAGCAAGAGTGTTTAACTCTCCGAAAGCGACTCGCCACTCTTATAATTATGCAATCGTTGTTTTCTGTGTTGGCTTTTGTAGTTCTGATGTATGTTCGCCAAGAGTTGATAAAAATAATACCAATTAGGGCTCCTTAATTCATTACAAAGAGCGGCTCGCTAATTATTTTTACAGATAATAATAAGAAATTAAAAGGAAAACCGACCAAGTGCGAGTCGGACTCGGGCACGAAGGGTTCCGTAGCATTATTTATAAAAACGGCGAAAAAATCGCGTTGTTTGTATGTATATTTGTCGTTATAGCGGCAATAGAAATATATCATCTGTGAAAATGTCAACTGTCTAACTATCACGGTTCATGAGATACAGCCTGGTGACAGACGGACGGACGGACAGACAGACAGACAGAAGGAGAGACGGCCAGACAGACTGACGGACAGCGGAGCCTTAGTAATAGGGTTCCGTTTTACCCTTTGGGTATGGAACCCCAAAAATATTTTTTTTTTCTTTAAATATTAATATTAAATAGCCTGTATAATATGTCCCGTTGCTGGCATATCATCGGACGACGACCATGACGAAGTCACAGAGTCGGAGGAAGATTCAGGGTCGGTGACGTTTATTATGAAACGTTATATTGCTTCATCTATCCTGCCATCAATTTGTAAAAATCTATCATCTTCTTTTACCGTATAGTACCGTACCGCCCGCCCGGCGCGGCGCCGCGCTTGACGACTACTGCGTGCCTCGTACCACGAAACTCAGTGCGCTCGGCGATAAGCGACGCCCGTCACATAGTTTGCGATAGTTAAACGACAGTCCGCTATTTCAAGACGATATCATAATATTTATCAACTCTCGGTGAACAAACTTTATTATTAACCTATTCGATTGTTTAATCAGATGCCCAATGTTTCGAAGCAACGAAAGGACTTAAATGAATCTGAATTAACTTAACAGTTAATTCTGATTAATTTTAATCCTTTTGTGAAGGACTGCAAAGTAAAAAAATACTAGATTATTTTAAATCAGTAATTTTTAAGTAATATGCAGGCATTTTGCAGATATTGTATTGTAAGCAGATATTTAAAAAATGTGATGTTAGGTTTTTTAGAGATAACAATATTGAAAAAGGAAACTGGGTCTTAATTAGTTTATAAATATAAAGTAACAATTTAAAATGTAGGTATACTTTTACAAGTCATAGTGAAACTCAAAATATCTTAATTAAATTTAGTCTTCAACCAGCTTTTATGAAGGTCAAGGAATGAAACTACCACCGGTTCGGAAAAAAACTCTACTGGAAAAAGCCGGCAAGAAACTCGTCGCGATATAATTAATAAAAACAAAAACTCAACTGGCGACGTTAACGTAACGCACACTTATCGGTAATTGTAATTAATATAAGTACCCCATTTATTTAAATCGATACGTATAGTTCAAAAGCTACACAGGGTCATCCGATTTTTCACTGACTCACATACAAACGTACATACTTGCCCTTCTTTGGGCTTCGCAAAGTTAGGTAAAAAATAACCCTTCATTGTGTTTACTTTATAACACAAACATCCATACTAATATTATAAATGCGAAAGTAACTCTGTCTGTCTGTCGCGCTTTTACGCCAAAAAGACTGAACCGATTTAAATGAAATTTGGTACTCAGATAGTCTAGAGCCTGAGAAAGGACATAGGCTACTTTTCAATGCGAAAAAAGGATTGTAAAGGGTCAGAAAGGGGGGATGAAAAGTTGTATGGAAGTATCGCCATTTTAAGAGCTAGTAACTTGAAACTTATTTTTTAGGCTGTTTATTCGATATAAATAAATATGACATTCAAAGTTTGTAAAAATTTTACCCTCAAGGGTGTAAAATAACAATAGGGAATAGGGGATGAAAGTTTGTATGGAAATATGTAAGGTTCATGTGAATGTTTTAGGTATAAGTTTGCGACAAGAGAAAAAATATTAGAGCTATTCTGATGTAACATTAACGGAGTCATTACAAAATGTGAAACTGTAGTTGATTTAATTAATGTTTTTCGTGAAATACAAATAACTTTAAGTTTTTGGGTTAGGTTATTAAATATTTTTTTTCGTTAGTTGGGTCATTGTTTGTTTATTTCATTCGTGAAAAGTAGGTTACTTTCGAATTTAGTTAGACGTTATTACGTCATTATTAGGTGTTTGTTATACATTTGGATATATCTTATGTACTTTAAATACTTAAAGTATTTAATCAGCTCTTTGCAGTGAAACACTGCAAATAGCTCATTAAAGTATTTATACGTATGTGTCTTATTTGTAAAATAATTAGCCTAGATAATTAAAAATGCTACCCAAAGACACTTTACCACGCGGACGAAGTCGCGGGCACAGCTAGTTTATTATAAATAGTTATTTTCGCTTGTATAAACTTTTAAATGAAATCAAGTGTAAATCATGAGCATTTCTTTTAAATCTATATCCATAATGTAACTTTAATAACTCGCACGGTAATTTAATGGTTGACACCATCTACAATCTCGCTAATACCATGTTTCCACATCTCATATAATTCTCACATGCCAAGAATTAATTTCCTGAGGCTCGTGAGACTGCGAATGACGACGTCATTAGTCGCGGGTCATTTCGCCGCCTGTTCGTATTTATAGAGAGTGAAGGATTCTGCGCCTATAAGGAAAATGGATAATTGCGGGTAAATATTCTGTTGGGGATCAGAAATATATCATTGAAAAAGAAGCGTCATGATATAGTCGAGATATTTGGATTCGATAAATATTTCGTTTCTTAAACTCGGCGTGACTGGATTTGAGTTTTACCTTCCTGAGGTTTGATTTAAGATGAAATATGTTATTAGCTATGTGCGATTTCTGCGTCATAAGTGAAGTAAGCTGCTGGTGTGGACATTGTGCACGTAAATTGCTCACTTAATATTATAATTTAAAAATTGCATGTCGTTACACTTATACTCAACTAAATATTTATGTTTGCCTTGGATACCTTTAATTAGGTGAGCATTATGTGTTAGAATTATATTTAATTATGTATAAACTCGAGATCATTGTAATGTATCATCTTTGGGTGTTCCTAAAAAAAAAAAAAAAGTATTATTGTAAAATATTCAACAAGTGTGAACAGAGTTTAAAATGTTATTCTTGTTGGAAGAAACGTTCACTATTTCAACTCATACGATCCGAATAAATACGCGGTAAAGACACGTATGTTCCAATAACTCAACATAAGGCAAAAAAAGTAGAAATCGACTCGTGGAGTTTAACGACTTACAGAATTCAAAGTGCAAACATAATAATGCCAAACCAATTTATTACTTAGGTACTTAATGACTTAATAGAAGGCAAACTTGGCTGACTGTTTTGGAAGAAAAATAAAAGATTCCGACGAATTGAGAACCTCCTCCTTTTTTGAAGTCGGTTAAAAATAACGTGTAAGTAAAAATGCGGGCTAAAAACGATGCCAGGGTTTATGGGATAACACTAAGACGTTCAATGGTACTTTTTAATTTAAACGGAGAATTTTTCGTCTCAAAACTTTATTATTATCAAAATAGCAGCTGCCCGCGATTGTGCGCGTAGAACATTGTTTATCGTGATTCCCTGGAGAAAATTGTATTTTCCCGGGAATAAAAGTATTGTATGTCCGTCCCAAGGACCTTAACTAAGTAATGGGCAATTTCAAAACAATTGGAGCCGTTGTAGTTAGGCCGTGAAGGCATCCAAACAAACAAACGGACTTTCGTATTTAAAATACTGGTATGGTAAACATTACCAATTTTATATTATTATTATTATTATTATTCGATTATGATACATTCTCAAAACTTAAATAGAAAACTAACCAATCTATGGTCTGCCACAAGCAATAGGGACGAACGACAAGTGTAGTGATCCATTTATTTTATCAGGGCCTATATTCAGCATTGGCTAAACGATATGGTATTCGTTTAGCTATGACTTTATTTTACTAGCTAGAATATAAAGTTTTCATACTGCCAATCTGTTGTGAGCGGTCGGTCTGATAAATTTGACTGGGGCCAATTCGAAGGTGTGTTCGCTAAATTTAAAAGCCGCTAAACTTGAAATAAGAAACGTCAAACTCGATTTTGACAGCTAGGTGCCATATTAAATCTAATTTAACGTTTCTTATTTTAAGTTTAGGGACTTTTAAATTTAGGCGATGCCGTTTTGAATTGGACCCACTATCTGACTATTTAAATAATAGAAATTTTACCATTCGTTACAGAAACTAGATTACGCTATTCGATACAAAATGGCACAGACCTATATCGAAATGGAAGGAAATAGTATATGTTCCCGCGTGCCAAAAAGATGTCGTGAGATCATCTTTGTGTGTAACAACGGCGGCGGCGCGGCGCGGAACGGTGGGAGAGGCGATGCCTACACTAAGTTTGCCCCGTGCTCATCGATGCCTTTGAATAGTTTTCGCGCGACTTATGCTTCCCGTCACTAAATTACACTCGTGATATCAAAGTTACTACGCATAAATGTTACACGCTTAGTTTCCATACAAATCGACGAACTCTTTCCGTCTATCTCAATATAGTTCACTGTTTATTACATCCTTTTTTCGTTAGCTCTTTTGAAGTTAATAACTAAGACTCCTAAGTAATAATTTTCACTAAAACTAATTTATGTAAAAAACTGTCAAAAATCAGAGATTTTTAAATGAGTTAGTAATTTTTTAAATAATTAATTTCAATCAAATTATACGGACATAAATTTATTATATTCGTAAATTGCATTATTAATTTAAATCAGCGGCACAAAATATTAAATTATTTTCAAAGCTCCGTCGATTAATTGTAACGAATAAAAATCTATTATGAACTTAAATTTATAGCGTCATATTTCAGGTTTCATAAATAATTTTAAATACCACTTTTTTGTAATCTTACAAAATATATCTAGTAGTTAGTGCGTTAAGTAATTTCTCACTTTAAATGGTAAAAGTAAAATAAAAACACAAAAGGCTTCATCGGTATGTTTAAGTTAACACCTATACGTACGTTATTTTTTATCAAAGTGACAAGTGAAATCTTCACCGTACATCAATGGGATTAGGTTGGGTTTCTTCACTTCCAAAATAAGACAGCTGAATATTTATTGTCCTAAAGTTGAAGAAACTAAAGCCAATGCTATCAAGAAAGCGTTCGGAGTGCAAACAAACTTAACCTCGTAAGTCCTATCATTTTAAATGCTCAGTAGTGATTCCGTCCCAGTGTACTTAAATAAGAACAAAATATGGAAATAGTTTTTAACCTTAAATCAATTATGACAAAGTTGAAATTAGAACCAATTTAAGCAAAATACCAGGTCTTGATGAGGTACAGTAATTTGTACTAAATAAAGTACAAGGGGACTTACGAGGATAAATTTCAATGGCAACTATGGAGCTTCCATTGTAAGTCCCTTAGACTATTTTCTTTCGTTAGGTAACATGCCAAAATTGTCAAAAATCGTTGACTCATACTTGCCTTCATGCAGGTTTATTTACGGAAGGAAAGCAATTATTAAGTAAACATTATTTTGCAATACGATATAAACCCGAACTACTCCTTTTTGGGGATAGTTTCATATTGTCTTATACCGCATACCTATTTTTTTATTTTGAAGAGTATTTATACCAAGTTTTAAGTTAATAAACTCATCCAAACAGTTTTTCGCATACTAAGTTCCACCCCCTCTTTTACCCCCTTCCACTTTTACTTCCAAAAGTTTCTATAGCGTATGTCCTGCTCTTCCCTTATTGTCAGTTGTAGAAAAATGCTCCTTTAAAGATCTAATATTTTCTTAATGAAATAAGTAATAGCGCATTGGGAGCCAAAGGAGCAATAACATTTTAGATTCTCTCAACTGACCGTATCTCGTTAGGCACTTGGCCCAACGCCACTCCCATTTCAAACTGTTAAACCAACATTCATTTGTTTTTAAAATCCGGGAACACTGTTTGACTTTATAATATGCTTTCTTTCGTTTTCAAACTTTTCCTTACCGATATTCGCATTCAGAGAGCGTCATCGATAAGCCATTTCTGTTAAATTAAACACAGCTCCAGCCAAGTCTTATATTTGCGCCATGCAGCACCGTATCGGATTAGAGCGGACGTGACCAGTCGGGTAGACTGTTTGTAACGTCTTTTGTGCAGGAAATGAAGTGTTAAGGACAAACTGCTGACGGAGTTCATAGCAACAATGTCGCACTTTACCTTTTGACGTCTCTAACACTTATGATGCACACAGTAATTGCTATTATTATTTTTTCTTGTATAATCACTAGATTCTTATAGTTATTATCATTTAAATGCATAGTTTCTACACGTATATCATTAAGGTGCTGGCAGGAACTTGCCAGGGACCAAGATGAGCGTAAACCTAGCAGAATGGCCTTTATTGAAATAATAAATTTTAATTATAGTTTTAAATTAATTACTTAATAAATTAATTTGATTGGTAACGCTTAATCTTAGGCCAAGTCACAATATAAATAAACATATGCCATAGACAGATATTTTGTAGAAGTTTAAAAGCATCTTAAACTTATCCCACAACACTTTCTAAGATGAAAAGAGGATCTCTGACTGTGTTGTGTGTCAATACAATAAAGCTTATTGTTAAGACGGACATTATTACATTTATCTACACCCATATCATAAAACCTCTATAGTGTAATCAAAAACCATAGGAAATGATCACCATTTTGACAACCAATTAGGAAAAAGCAGTGCTGCAATGTTATTCCCGTATCGTTTTTAGTATAGAAATGAGATTAAATTTGGAACAGCTGTCAAAACTCAAGTGGGTCTCTATTCTAGTATCCATAGCTATCAAAACAGTTATTGATACGAAACGTCAATTCGGTATGTTTTTTTAATATAAACTGCACAATATTTGATCTCGAGTGAGATGAGAATAGAGACTGCATTCGTTTGTCTATGATTTAAAAAAAAATGGTCTTGACGGAGGATCGAAGTGCCGCCATTATGTTGGTGCTTTGCTGAACGAAAGTAGAATTGTTGTTGAATTGAATAGAAAAAGTTGTTTGTAATTTACATTTTAGTTGAAAATATGAATAGTAGTCTTCTCGGAATGTGTGTGATGTGAAAATGCGCCGGATATCGGAAATATGCAGTCACGATTGCAACAAATAACTTGTTGCCAGAAAATATTGTTTCTGAACCCATCATGAAGGATTTATAATATGTGTGTAGATAAAATTATGTATGCAACTCTGCATAATTTGGCCTTAAAACACACGTGCGATCTTATTATGAAACTCGCTAAAAGCTCGTTTCATAAACCGCACTAGTGTTTTAAGGCCTATCATTATGCAACCGTTGCATAAACTAGTATTCCAATGATGTTAACCTAATCTAAGTAATTTTTAAAACACATCTGTTAAATGTTTCATTGGTATAACTTTCTATGCCAAGTTTTGTATATTTATTTATCAGGCGAGTTTTCACATTTTCAGACCTTTATAATTCAACAAGAAGACTCCTTCTATTTTCATAATCATCACGACCATTTCAGCTGTAAAACGTCCACAAATTTGTCCTTTTTGCAATATTTAAACATTTCCAAATTGACCAAGTTAAGTTCATGCATTCGGGGATGAAATTGCCTCACTGGTACTCAATATTATACAATGGCATCGTATTGTGCCTTAATAATAGGCGTAGACAGAATTTGGCCTCTATGGAATATTTGCATTTATCGTAAACGGCTTTATTGCGGCTCCGCAGTAATATATGCTAAACGTTTACCATTCAGAGGAATCAAATATAAATAGGTAAGGTATACTGTCAGATCAGTTTAATTTAATCTTTGATATTTAACGGCTTGCATAATAAATAATGGCTCAATGCGGCTGATTCGAAAGTGTTTTCGCTAAATTTAAATGTCACTAAATTTAAAATATGAAACGTCAAACTTGATTTTGACAGCTTTGTACAATGGTGTTTGAAGAAATTAAAAAGACCGTTTCGAATTGGACGAAATATGTGTGTGTGTGTGTGTGTGTGTGTGTGTGTGTGTGTGTGTGTGTGTGTGTGTGTGTGGGTGCGGGCATAATTACAAATATTACTTGTACTTAGTAAAGGAAAGAAAACCCAGTAAGATACCGTTTCTAAATAAAGTAATGATAAAAATAATTAATTTAAAATCGTCACAAAATTTGGGGGGGGGTCAACGGTGTGGGTCTGGGCGGAGTAGCTGACGAGTTACATAAAGACTTACAACTTACGATTTGTATCTTTAGTGAAGAGGAAAAAACATCTTGCCCCCTCTCCCCATCTTGCCCTTTTAACTAATCAGTTAGTTAATTATAGTTAAAGTTGTGCCAAATAAAACTTTAATTAATAGTAGATGTACCTACTATTAACGAAAAATATATATTTGCCCCATATTTTTACTGTTTTACATTAGCGTCCCCGTCTTATCCACAATTACCCAATATATGGCGTAAAGCTATTACTTACCTTAGCTTCTAGAATAGGGCATAGGGTAATATATCCGGGTATATTCAAAAATTCCCGAGGTATCCGTTACATACATTCCTATAACCGGATTCAATGCAGGCGAAGTCGCGGGCAGAATCTGGTAATATAATAAAAACCGGGCAAGTGCCAGTTAAACTCGCGAGGAGAGGGTTCCGTTCCGTACATGATTATCTGAAATTTCCTACGTTAGTTTAAATACCATAGACTTCTTATAGGCTTTTCTGTAATTTATAGGTAATGAACTATTTTCTGCATTTTTTTCCAAATTTTAGTCCCAGTAGTTTCGAAGATGAGGAATGGTCAATTTTCGCCTTATTTCCTAAATAACTTCCAAACTATTTATCTTAAAATTCTAAACAAATATATTTAAGATTCTCACAACGAGCCCTTTTATTTGATGTGACATATAGTTTGCAAAACTTTTTTGTAAAATTTTCTAATTTACACACCAATAGTGGCCCCCATGTTAAAAAATCAATTATTTACTTTACACGTCCATGTTGCGATCACCAACTTATATATGTGTACTAAAATTCAACTCAATAGGTCCAGTAGTTTTGGAGCAAATTGGCTGTGACAGACGGACAGACAGACACACGAGTGATCCTATAAGGGTTCCGTTTTTTCCTTTTGAGGTACGGAACCCTAAAAAGGACTAAGCGGGTACCCCAATCACTGGAAAAAGTACCACTTTGTACTTGTACTGGATAAAATAAAAAAATGAATAGGTACAATTAGCTAAGTCAGTGTCAAGGAATGTTTAAGCTTTGAGTATGTACATTGACTAAATCTATAAAACTTATAAAAATTAAACACTAGTTAGAATAAAGATTACTGCCAATATTTGTAAGCATGCTTGCACGCTAAATACAATTGCAGGAATAATATAAGTAAGACCATGTTTTAACTGTATTCTTATAAATAAATGAATTTCATTTGATTTGATTTAAGACCATCATATTTAATCCCGTGGGGATGAAGGAACTCAATTGCGATCTCTCTAAAATAACCATCGCTTAATAAATCAGGCGCCTCATTCGAAAACGCTAAGTGATTCTGTAGCGACTCGTAAGGCAGATTTCTCATTCCACTCTTCCGCACGACGCCAAATGCGTAAGAGCGAGATGAGAGATCTGGCTTACGAGTCGCTACAGAATCACTTAGCGTTCCCGAATGAGGCGCCTGGTCTACCTCAAATCTGTTAATTGGCCCATAATAAATTTATAATATTCAATTCATAATTTTACTTAAATTCTGTTCAATTTGTTAATGGATTGGAAGGGAGTATAATAATTATCCCTAAATCAGTTCAGAAATGTTAATAACTATACTGATAATTTGATCCAGTTATTTAAATGAACCTTAAAAAACCGGACAAGTGCGAGTTAATTTCGCGTGGAGAGGGTTCCGTTCTGTACACGATTATTTGAAATTTCATATGTTACTATAAATACCATAGACTTCTTGTTGGTTTTCCTGTGAACTTTAGGAAAAAACTATTTTCTGTATTTTTTTCCAAAATTTTAGGCCCAGCAGTTTTGGAGATTGGGGTCCCCATCCAAAATGGCCAATTTTCGCCTATTTTCCTAAATAAGTTCCAAACTGTTTATTTTAAAATTATAAAAAAAAATAATTTAAGATTCTCACACAGAATTTTCATTTGATATGTCATACGATGTAGTTTTACCCCCAAAAGATTTTTTTTATTTACCCCCAAAAGTGGCCGCCATGTTTAAAATTAATTCAATTACGTACACGTCCGTGTCGCGGTCACCGACTTATATATGTGTGTTAATTTCAACTCAATCGGTCCAGTAGTTTCGGAGCAAATTGTCTGTGACAAACGGACAGATAGACAGACAGACAGACAGTCACATGAGTGATCCTATAAGGGTTCCATTTTTTCCTTTTGACGTACGGAACCATAAAATCGCAGCTTTAATTACGTTTTCCACTTTACTTTGTAGTGTTTCAATGAAAAAATAAAATTACATCAAAAGAATTTTGAGGTATCTGAATCTTTAATACGTTTTACATCGGTTATTATTGACCGTCCTTTCTAGATTCTTCTTTAAAATGGAATAAATGAAGCAAACCACTTTGATTGCTCGCGGATTGGACCAAGAACAAGTTCTGAATTTACAATCGAAAAATAAATTTTGTCTCAGCTTGAAAACAGTTGACAAATGAATAAACGTTTTCAACGAATGTACCTGTATTCAAAACGTTTTTATCTTCACCCATATCATAAAACCTCCATTGGTTAATCAAAAACCGTAGGCAATGACCACCATTTTGACAACCAATTAGGAAAAACCAGTGCTGCGATAAAGAAATAACATGACTTCTTTATCGTTTTTAGTAAAGAAATGAGATTAAATTTGGAACAGAAACCCAACTGTGTTCGCGAAACATTATTGTGTTGTTTTTTTTTCGAGATACGACACTTTGAAAAGCCCTAGTTCATACCACTCACAAAAACGCTCCATACAAAATGGCCCTAAAATATGACGTCACAGTTCAGTTAGAGTGTGTACCAGCCCAATGTTAAAAGAGCCCTGACGGCCGTATAAAATGTATGACCGTCAGGGCTCTTTTTACATTGGTTGACGTATACAAAATATATGAAATTCGCAATTATTTCCGAAAATACTGT
Source organism: Tortricodes alternella (assembly GCA_947859335.1). Classification (NCBI taxonomy): domain Eukaryota; kingdom Metazoa; phylum Arthropoda; class Insecta; order Lepidoptera; family Tortricidae; genus Tortricodes; species Tortricodes alternella. Next base: position 9,898,981 of record OX401981.1, read on the forward strand.
TTTTAGGCCAATATCGTAGAATTAAAAAATTACAGAAATTTGATGAGGATGTCAAAAACTAGTAATTCAGAACTAAAAAGCAATATTTATTTTTCAGTTATTTTGACAATTTTTGACCCTTAGTAGAAAAAAAAGTAACAGTCAAAATAATCTTTTTGTTTCTTTGACATGCATTTATTTATGTTTAGCTATCGTTCCACAGAAATACATTAATATTTGTTACTATAGTCAAGTAGCCAATTCTATTGGTGATTGGGCTGGGTCCCATACATGTTTGCCCATCATTCTTTGCAAGGATTAATGCTGGTTATTGTGTAATAATGTCATCATCATCGTCTCTTTCAAGTAAGAAATCCACAACGAACAAAGTTATTCGGTAAAGAGGGTTTACCGATATGTAAAGCTCACATAACTGCCGTGTGATTTTCGAACGTGAGAAGCGTTTTGTCGCAGACGAGTATCCACCGCTTTATATAAACTGAGATTCGTTTATATACAATACGGGCGCATCTTGTTTCGTAGAAAATCAATACTGCGAATTTCAGTTCTCCGACCACTTTTCACAGAATTTTTAATTGCCCGAAAAACGACTCATGCCTTTGTTATTTAATTTTATTCTAAGTTATCTACATACATTCCTAAGTAACTGCTACTGGAGTCACATTTAGCATAAACAAAATTGAAATCAGCCTGTATTTGACTTATCCTCTTATTGACATACATATTCGAAATGACTATACAATTCTCTATATAGCACAAGTAAATACCTACTTAAATATAACAGTGTATAAAATATTCTCGAAGCTTAATTAAGTGTGATATGTCAACCCGAAGGTATGATAATAAATAGTGCTCCTGGGAACATTTTAAAGCTGCAGGCGATACGCTCAGAAGGTAATCATTATTAAACAAGTTAATTTGCCCCGAGTGGATGAAGAATGAAAAAAGTATATTATAATGGGCTGCTTTGTAATTCTACCTATCCACAAAGTAAACAACTGCAAAACAAGCCTTGAACCACTTCTCAAGAATAAGTTAGAAAATAATAACGTCAACGAAAAAGCCTTCAGGCATCCACGAGCAATATTTTTAATCAAAGTTACTGGAAAGCTAACGGGAAATAATAAATGAAGTCAAAAATTTGTCGCGGATTCTAAATATCCCGTTTTTAAACTTTTACTTTACTTTTGTGAATTAAATTAAGACTCATCATGAGTTTTGTAAACTCTTTTTTACTGCAGCAACTTGCTATTTCATTGTTAAGAGGAGTGTGAACCTACGGCTTTTCATACAAAAGGCGATAACGATTTCCACCCCTTAAATGTTAACCGATGTTAACCAATTTTTGAAAGATTGTCATTCAGAACAAAATCTAGGTCTGTACGTTTTGGTTTTTTCACTATGACCAGTCCAGACCAGCCCAGTGACCAGATAAAGTCAGTTTTATTACTGTTTTAGTATTCTCATACAAAACTAATTTCGGCGATTATTTGACTTTGTTGATCTTTTTTCAATATTCAAAAGACGTATAGACCTAGATTTTGTTCTGACTGACAATTAACCTATCAAAAATTGGTCATAATCGGTAAACATTTGAGACCCCTCAAATGGAAACCGTTATCGCCTTTTGTATGAAAAGGCTGATTTTTGCCGTTGGTTCACAGTCCTCTTAAGTATTTATTTAAATTAGGTAGTCAAGAGATCGCAAAAGCTTAGCATTAAAAAGATTTACTGTCAGCAATGACAGTTCATCTTATAATCCTTATTCTTACTAATATTATAAAGGCGGAATATATTGTTTGTTTGTTCCGCTTTCTTGTATAAACGGGGAAATAGACTGACGTGTTCTTTTTTCACAGTGAGAGTTGGAACACCGAAGAGTGACAGAATCTGTTTTTTATCGCAAAGAAATATGGCTGAGGGTATAGCCAAGCCATAAACAAGATCGCATAAAACTAAATTCTATTGTGTATTTAGAGTATGTAGGTATATAACAATTTTAACAAAATAAAGTTAAAATTTAACAAATAAAAAAACCGAATTCAAAACCTCTTTGTAAAGTAAAAAATAATGATTGGCTTTCGTAAGTCAATTACCTAGAAACGGCAGATATATTATTGATTAAGTGATAAATTAAATATATATATCGAAGTCGGTGTCAAGTAAACGAACACAGTATGGAGGATGGATTACCTAATTTACTTGCCTTAATGAAATATATATATATTTTATTTACCACTTAATCAATAATATATCTGCCGTTTCTAGGTAATTGACTCATTATTTCTTACCTTTCAAAGGAGTTTTGAAGTCTGTTTTTTTAATTGTTAAATTATAATTTTATTTTTTATTTTTACGAGATTATCGTATGTGATTTATTGACACACATTTACTACATCAAGCAACAATAGCATAATGCCAATTGCTCATCACCCTTTACAAAATGTTGCTTTCCAAGGTGCAAGGACATCAATCTTTAAAGAGTTCTCCTGGTTCTTCAAACCCGGTTCTATTTTACCAGATGAATTTTCATGAGCATAAATTGCTCCTTATACAGATATCTAATCGCCACCTGTGAAATACTTATCATTGAGGAGTTCTGGTGGCTATCCGGGAGGGCTTAGTGAGATATCACGTGTATTAAATTTGTCTTTGAACGCGTGATTTCTTAAAGCGAAAAGCGGCACGTGACCTTTACTGGCTGTCTTGACATTTTTATCATGATGCTTAATTTTCCAGACCTACTACTTTAGATCTACTTTAGATTATACCTGTATTTAAGGATAATATTCTGAAAATGTTTAAGATACTTTGTAACAAAAAATACACATGATTTTCTATAGGGGGGGTTAGTCTGCAACCTCACCACGTAACACCAGGGGGAGGGGGGTTATAAAGTTGCTAAAAACATAACGTGATTAATGAACGACCCCTAAGGCCGGGTTTAATAAAAGTCCGTCAGACCAAATCTCAGATCATGTAAAACGGTAAATTTTTTGACTGTCGTCACCGAAATTTGATCGAATGGAAAATAATAAAACCCAGAATTTAACACTTCAAACAGAAAATATCATATTTCCGCGAATAAAATAATAATCAATGACGCAAAAATTAATTCCCAGTAATGGTAAAAAAAGATGTGCTCGTTTTGCCTTGGTCTGGCCAAAGGTTATTTATTGTACAAGCACTTGTAATCATTTCGCAGGATCGTTCATCAGAATTTTTAGTAAACGCCCTATTGACCATTCATTCACGTTTAAACTTATATTACTAAACCATCTTAGTTTTAGGTTTATCATCCACGAGTATCTCACATGCATCCCTAGCTCCCTTATCTCGTTAATTCAAGTGAGTAGTTAGAGCAAACTTGCGCTATCATCGCCTATTCAGGCAGCGAGTTCCTGCGGGGAGTATTGGATATCTTCGCAGGCTGGCCGCAGGATGTTGGTTTCTGCTTTGATGAAATAGGTCTAGTTTACAAAATGAGGGCGTTTTATTTTTCAGTTGCTAACAATTTCCTGCTTTAGAGAGTCGGTGGCCTAATGGCTGAGGATGTTGACTCGTGATCGTGAGATCCGGGTTCGAATCCAAGCGGTTGCCATGTACCAATGAGTTTTTCTAACTTATGTACATTATATGCCTGCCAATTGCGGTAACCGATGCTCTTACGGTGAGGAAAAACATCGTGAGGAAGCCTGCACATTTGGGTAACTAAATGTGTAACCATGATTCAATTGGTCAGGTTCCCCTGTCACAAGGGTTACGGAGGTCAGACGGCAGGTGCTCCACTGTAATAACCCTACCTGCCGAATCCGGGATCATGGTCAAAGCGTACCCCGTAGCGTAAACGTAGACGGGTAAAAGCGCTAGGAAGAGAGAGACAATTTCATTCTTTCTCTTTGCACGCGGGACAAGTATTAAAAATCGTACAACAGCTTTCTAACTTGAATTTTAAAGTCTTCAAAACAGTTGCCGTGACATATCGACAGACGAATGGACATAGCGAAAAATACCTCACTTACGGTACATTTGTTTAACACACGTGGGTACATACGACGTGAACATATTGAAATGGAAGAAATAACTTTAACTTTGAATTCTCAGTATCTCTCACTGTAAAGACGTTAGATGGTAGTTAAAGAGGAACCTTACAGAACTCGTTACAAAAGCTAGTCACCTATATTAGAAATGCTATTGACACTAAAGACTTAATCAATAGCTCAATTATTTACAAGTACTTTTCTGCTCAACTTTCTCCTATAACTTGAGCATAACGTCTGAGGACTCTGAAATCTATTAGAGAATTATTTGTCACATGGTTGCAACGCGCTGCAGTCGCCACATACAATGTCCATTTAATGCAACTCCCTTGATGATTGTCTGTGATAATGCTTCGCTAGCAGCGTTACCATCAACCAAGCTGGACAATGTGTGTAACTACTGGGAGTCTGTATAACGTAGGATGAGGTACTATGTATGTTAAATGACGAAACTTTTATCTGAAATATCTTTATTAAAAGTATTAACTAAAGCCTCAATAGCCCTTAATGCTGAGAACATTTTAGATATTGTAATCTTTTATTTTTATCATTGGTAATAACCTACATACATACATACACATCACGCCCAAAATCCCTAATGGAGTGGGCAGAGCCACAAGACTACTTGTGGCCACGTTCGATTAATTAGTCCTAAGATGGTATGATGAACCGTATGGTGACAGGTGATCAGCCCATCGCCCATACAGATAGTCCACCATGTTGGAGAGGACCCGTCCCTTAGTCGACTTTTACGACATGCCAGGATGATAAGCATCTGCACGCATTCTATGCTATTTCTTCACTCCCAGTGCAGCAGAGGAGCAAGGAGGGCAATAACCTAATTCATTTAAATGTGGTTATTATGTCTGTCATATTTGGGATAACGGCACATTCCACCATTCATTCCTTTCTGCCATGTTTTATTTAAAAAATGTTAGAAAATGTTATTCATTGAATACTGAAATTTAGAAATGACAATGAAAATTTTTTTTACAAGGTGGCTTCACCTTTCATAATTTATTAACCAGCGTTTTAAAGGGTAACATCTGTTGAGAAAAAGCCCCGCAAGAAACTCAGCAGTAAGCCTTTTCTCTAATTTATCTTCGTAACTGATAATTATTTCATACCTTTAAACATCATGACATGATAGATGTACCTTTTAGAACGGCAAACTTGAATAACACAATGTAGATCAACAAGCGGGCTAATTAATCAATAGTTTTAAATAATAAAATGTTCATTTGACATTTTACCGTGCCCTTGATCAACACCAAAATTGAACACATTCGAAATGACCAGAATTATCGGAAATACCGAATTATTAATGTAGCTCGCAATCAATGGAACAAACGGACCGTGCGCGATTTGATGTACGCACAACAGTGGCCAAAGTCGGGCGCGCAAATAAACTGCATTGTGGACTAGCCAATAGCGCGCTACATTTGCCTCGTTACATACAGAGACCCGTTAACGATGAGGAAATTTCAATAATAGGTAGAGCTATTGTTGCCGAAATGTTTAACGCTGAGGTACTATTATTGGCTCATTCATCTGGGGGCACGATTCGGAGTAAATGTCGACGAAACAACGCGGGCACGGCCTACCATCCTTTTCTCGAAGCGATTCACAGCACTTTTGAGCCCCCTGCATCTTAGCTGTGAGGATTATAGAAAGCTGAAGTTTTAGCTACGAAGAGTGATTGAACAAGGTCAAACCGTGCGCAGTTGATTAATTTCATTAGTGCCGTTTTCAAAAATTATAAATTGATATAAGAACATTATCGTTTAACATAAATATTTAATAATTTAGACCAAAATGTCGAAAAACTCCTCATTTCGACATATGGTCTAAATGATCTTCAAATATCTAGATTTGGCCCCCGAACATACATCGAAGTTATCCAATACATATAAAACAGTAGCGTGTCTCACTTATAGACACCGCACAGCCTAAACGGGTGGTCCTAGAGGTTTGAAATTTGGAGGAGATATTCCTCGGGTACCCTAGAGCTGCACTACGGAGGGACTTTTTGGAATTCCATCCCGAAAGGGGTGAAAAAAGGTGATGAAGATTGTATGGAAAATACCGCGGGCGAAGCTGTGGCGGGTCTACTAGTCATGAATAATTTCCAAGGATGAAGTAAATGTCAATTTAAAATAAGAGTATGCTTTAAAAATGTTGGATCGTACTGGAATTGCGGTCAGGTTGAAAGCTTTTTTTACAACTCCTTTTAACGTGCCGTATTTCTAAGGCCGAGTTCACCTAGTGTGCCTTTAATAAATACTTTTATTGGCAGGCAGACACCTGGAAGCCAGCAGTTCTAAGTTTGACTTTCCATATTACTTTATACTTAGCTGTGCCTAAAATATTATCATGGCGAGGTGTACTTTCATGAATTTTATCATTTATGAAAATAAGTCTGCGAGGCTTATAGGGCACAATCGCACGGGTACATCACTAGTATGCTAATGTGTATGATTTCTCGCCAAATGACTGCTATTCTCTATCTCGCCACCGCTCGCTCCACTGGGTGTCGAAGTCGACGCTGTCCCATACGAACACAAACCAGTTTCCGTGCGCTAGCACGACAAGCCCGCGAGTCGTTTGTCGCTCAGTGCGTCTCTGTCAAACTAGTCAAGTATGTAAGGGACGCACTGCACGTCTAGCACGACCTGCGCGTGAGTCGTTTGTCGCTCAGTGCATCCCTTACATACTTGACTAGTTTGACAGAGACGCACTGAGCGACAAACGACTCGCGGCCATCTCGTGCTAGCCCCCCTGAGCGACTAAATAATGACTCGCGGGCAAGTCGTGCTAGCATCATTAAATCTTCAGTAGACATTTTGTCCTATTCACCTCTGGTAACCAATTAAAGGGAGTAAAGTAAAAATTTAATGTTTTCTACTTTTGTTTACCTATATTGTTTCAACAAAAATATTTTGTTTTCTTTAATTAACCGTGGCAAATTGAATGAAAACTCTGTGGTTCGAGAAGATAGCTGTTTTGGTTTTTTGGGTACTTGATACACCTGGCCAGTTCAAAAAATATGTGTACTTATTTATGTAGTGTTTATTATTATGTCTAGACACGCCGCTTTAGTAAAAAGTACTTTCATGCTGTCCGTCGTTACGTAGGACGCGCTGCTCAATGGTGGGTCCTCTTCATAATTAATAAAACAGAATAATTGGGCCTCTTTTACTACCTTTTATATAATAATAGTTACAAAGTATACAAGAAGGCATAGCTCGGCACAAGACCGTTAATCCGTTAATCGTTAATTAACGAAGTTAACATTTTGAGTAACGGATTAGCTTTTAAGTTAACTTTAATAATTGTTAACGGACTCATTAACTTCTGTTAAAACAAATTATAGTCTGTTAATCGTTAATAAGGTACCTACTATTTCCTAAAAGGATACCGCGCGGAATGTATATATTGATATTTATAAACGGGAGTCTCTCAATAATAAATATATATTTAATAACTAGCTGATGCCCGCGACTTCGTCTGCGAAGAATAATAATTTAAGTAACCTATGTACTTTTAAACCTTCCCTAGACCTCCACGAACATTTCAAGACTAAGATAAGATAAATCCGTTCAGCCGTTCTCGAGTTTTAGTGAGACTATCGAACAGCAATTCATTTTTATATATATAGATATTAAATAATTTAACACAAACTACTGTTTCACCCATTTTTATAATTTTTGCATGTCCAGCCCGTCCATACCAATATTTTTTATAATAAGTAAATCACTAAGGCAATGAAATATAAACGATTAACGATTAACGTTAACTTACGTTAAATCTTCCGAAACGTAACGCTTTAACGGTTAACGAAGTTAACTTTTTTAGTAACGGATTAGCGATTAACGATGTTAACTATTTGGTGAACGGTGCCAAGCTATGCAAGTAGGTATAAACATAACGTTAAATGGAAATAAAACCAAAGTTAAATAGAAAACGGAGCATCAAAAGCGATAAGAGTCCTCTAATTATTTTTACTCGACTGCGGCGGAGCCCATAATGAGTGTTATATTTTAGCCAGTATACGTATAATTATGATGATCTAATCATTTATTTAGTCCAATAGAAATTGAAAACTGTGGAAAAGCTATATCTTAGCGATCTTTGACGTGATGGCGTTTGACAACTAATTAGGTATGCTTTGAAATTATCCATTCGAAACTTTATTGAATTTCTGTTCTTTCCTCATTATTATTCAACATATTTTAATTGAATGTTTGCATACAAAACGTAAATATACATCCTGCAGCGGTAGCAGAGTTTTCGGACGCGCGCTCAATTTCCGGCTCGCTTTTGTATTTTTTGGAACTCTTGTGCAGAATTCAATTGGATATGATACGTATATTTATGATACGATATCATATGAAGGAATCAGCACACATCTGCGGAGTAATTCAATGATACTTATACAAGTAAGTCTCCCCAATATGCACGGGCCCGCGCGTGGTGAATACTGCCCAGTCTCTCTCACTATGAGACTCCTCTCATAGTGAGAGAGACTGGGCAGGCATCCACTTGTACCCATTAGTATATAGGCCGACAATGACGCCGAATTGTGTCACTGTTATCGGTTGTTGTTCATCGAATAAAAAACCGCTCTAAAATCCAAGCCCTCATTAAACTGATGCAGTTCGTTACGTTTGAACGGAACGAGCGGGTGAACAGTTTAATGTACCGTTACGTCGTTCCACTGACATAAAGGAGTTTTTCTTAAGAAATTCAACCTACCAGGAAGATAATAAATAGAGAGAGCTTCCAACTGCAATTGCACATTCAAGTTGTATTTATTAACGGTACTTCGCGTTAGTTTTGGAATTTGACTAAGCGTTTGCAGACAGTAATTTTGCTTACTATTTGTTATGTTGGGTACGCAAGGCGAAGCCTTGACACAAGGTGCAGGGTCGTATTATGAGCTCTTAATTCCAGGCAGTTTCCGCTGTAAACTGAACTGCCTGGAAAATCGTATTATGAGCGCTAAAGAGGCCGGCTTCAGCTCGCTTGTTATACGAATTTGCCAGGCAGTTTAGTTTACGGCGGTACCTGCCTGGAATTAAGAGCTCATAATACGACTACAGTAATGTTAACACGGTAGTTATCATGATTGTTACTAGTACAGGGCCTCTATTCGAAATTGGCTATTATTATTGATATATGGTACATCATATCGCTTTGCTTTGTCTTTATCTCGCTTTGCGGCATTTACTTTGAAAAGAAAGTGACAAAACTATGTGATATTTCGTTACCATATCAACGATAGGTTTTTGTATCACTTAGACCCATGAAGAATTGCCCCCAGGGGGGCTTAGCACGACACGCCCGCGAGTCGTTTTTCGCTCAGTGCGTCCCTGTCAAACTAGTCAAATACGTAAGGGACGCACTGAGCGACAAACGACTCGCGGGCAGGTCGTGCTAGACGTGCAGAGCGCGTTAGTTCTAAGGACATATTGATATTAACAATACCGGAAAAAACCGGACAAGTGCGAGTGAAACCCGCTTGGAGAGGGTTCCGTTCCATACACAATTAACTGAAATTTCCTATGTTACTTTAAATAAATTTCAAATCAATCGGTCCAGTAGACGGACAGACAGACACACGAGTGATCCTATAAGGGTTCCTTTTTTCCTTTTGAGGTACGGAACCCTAAAAATATACTATTATAAAGTACCAAATATTAATGAATCACTGTCTCACAAATCCTGAAAATCTGAAACTAGCACGGAAATTTAAAAAGCTCCTAAGCAGCTACTAATTGGTTCACTGATGACTTTTGACTGCCCTAAGGTTCCAATTTGACAACTAGCCAGCTCAATTTAGGAAATGAACTTGTATAGTTAAGTCATGTAATTCATACTTTTATCAGGCAATCTAGCCTCATCTTTTACTGGCTGTAACATGCAGATAAAAGCAATAAAAAGGGTCCAAGACTGCTTACAGAACTTATAGGAGAAGCGGTTATTTTTATGACCCACTGGACTTTAACAAACCGCTGCTGAGAGGGGGCTGTAAGATATATTGCAGAAATGTAGAGTAATACGCTATGATTTAGACAGGGCAAAATTAAATATGATCCTGCGTACACTTGTTAAACATTTTGTCGTATTACATTAAAAATATATAAAACTTTAGTCCGACTAAAAAGAATACTTACAACATCAAATGCAAATTCAAATCATTTATTCAGCAAATTGGGCACCTGTGGGCTCTACTTGTCACATGAATAAATTAAAATGGGTTTAATCTGTCAGCGTTTCGAACAGCATCATCTTTACTGAGAAGAAGTGCCGCAAGAAACTCAACAGACAATTATCTTTACAGGTCCAAACATTGATTTTACATCATATTATAAAAATCCAAATGGCCTTTTATAATATACCGCGAGGGCCAGATTTTTTACCATTTATTTTAATTTTGTTTAGTTTTAGTTTCAATCTAGTTTAAGTAGGTTTTATTTAAGATTTTTTATTTTATTTTAAGTTAGTTTTAATTAAAACAAACATTACAAAGTATTAAGACTAATAAAAATAAAATAAAATCAATTGTTGAATGATCAACGAATATGAAAAAGTATAAAATATAGTAGTGTTGTCTAAAGACTATGAAGTATCAAAAGGCAACGCGTTATCTTGTTGCAATTCATAAGTAGGTATAAGTAAGCCTTAAACTTCACTGCGTTGCTTTTTCGTACCTACTACGACAGAAATTCACAACTGGCAGCGTTTCAGTTTATCTGGTATGTAATAATTAAACTGCTCTGGAATGGATAAGATTTTATCCTGGTAGCCCTCCAGCGGGCATTAGGCCAAGTCAAAGTCGTATAAATAAATCTTTCATTCTTTGACGAAGCCTGTTGCGGGTCACATTTTTGGTACATGTTAGGTATAATGTAGAAGCCCGTGTTACAGATTCCATTATGTCAATTTAATTGTTTAAAGTAATTATAGTCATTACAGGTTCATTACTGAGTAATAATCCGACTTTAATTGTCGATTTATTAGAAAGTGGCTGGGATAACAGACATATTTGCGTTGCAAGAATTCTCTTTAAGAGCTTTTGAAGAAAGACTTTTATCAAGTGGTGGTGGTAGATTCCATAGCTTAAGATTGCGGGTACGATGAGACGAGTGTGACTTTAATTTAAATCTCTTAAACATTCACAGGGTCCATGAACGCATACTTATTTATTTTATAGATGGGGCTTTGTGCCGTGAATCTGAAGCGGCAGTATAAATTGGTTCCAGATCGTGTTAACTGCTTAGTCACGTGTAGTCGCAATATTTAAAATCACGTTTAGTTTGCAACTAGCACTGCCCACACCTACACTGAGCTGTTGTGGGCATTACTGTCCAGTCGATCTTCATAACTGAGGAGGTCTGTACCAAGCATTGAGACGTATATGATATTGACTTAATAGAACGCGATTGACGATGACATTTGCGCGGTCAATTCGACACCTGTTCGACATCAGTATCTTTGAACTAGCGATAATCGCACAGTCGCGTTCTATTAAGACAATGCCTAAAGACCAATTACTATGATGAAACACGTATCTGTTTGTTTAGGCAGGGCTGACTTCATCACATGTCTCTACCGCACAAATTCAAGCAACTTTTGTTTTTGTTGAACAGTGACATTCGTTACGAAGCTATCAATGAGAAAATAAAGGCTTAAACAATACATAGGCGGGTGTTCTCTAACCCGCGAATTCTCACGGAGATTAATACATACTCCTCTGCTGCACTGGGAGTGAAGAAATAGCATAGAATGCGTGCAGATGCTTATCATCTTAGCATGTCGTAAAAGTCGACTAAGGGACGGGTCCTCTCCAACATGGTGGACTACCTGTATGGGCGATGGGCTGATCACCTGTCACCATATGGTTTATCATACCATCTTCTTAGTCTTGTCGTAGTCTTGTGGCTCTGCCCACCCCAGTAGGGATTTCGGGCGTGATGTGTATGTATGAATACACATGTTTTAATTTTAAACACGTCATCATCAGTATACCTCGGGCAACGTCGTCCATAATACAATGTATGACTGTCAGCGCTCTTTTTAAATTGGTTGCATTATAATAAGTTCTTTTTAAATAATAATAATAATATTTCTATTGAATCTAGTATTGAAATGCCTTTGATATGCGACTTCAATAATGAAGTTCGGTTAGATGAGAAAAGTAAAATGTAACTTTGAAAAAACTAGGCTTTTCCTGGATGTACATTGTCTCAGTTGCAATTTATTAAATATTTTGTATAGGAAGTTTTCACTCGAAATAAATCTGATAAAATTAATTCTATCATTAAGTACCTACTTCCTCCTCATTTTCTCTTTCTCCAACAACGTCGCATTGTGTTCTCCTCTGGTATCCATTTTTCCGTTAAACTTCCAATTAAGGCAAGAACTATTAATTAAAATGTCGGCAAGCTAAAATCGTCGCTCTTTACTTGTCCTGTTTACACAGCGAGCTCGGTCAGTTCAATTATTAGCTCTTAAGCTGTATCGCACGAAGATAAATCTTCACTTTAATTAAGTATCTGTTTTATTTCTAAAAGCTTGTTAAGTTCTTGTTTCTTTTTCAGTATGTTTAAGGTTTAAGCTCGCCATTTGTGTTTATGCAGCGATTACTAAAAGAGATAACATACATATTATTAACGATCACGAACGTACGTGAGAATTATGTGGTTTAAATTTTACTAAAATTTTCGTATAAAAATATTGACATTTATATCTATTGTAACTCCTCACGCACTATGCCCTTTCTAGCCGTAGAGTTCAACCAGTGGACAGTATAGGGTATATTAACTTTAGTTCGTAATAGGTATACTTTTGAATTGTTCGAAATTATATCAGTTTTAGTAACAGAAAATTGGACTAGACTTTAGTCAAATTGTGAATGGTTATCTTTATCTTGCTGCTGGCAGCAGTACAGTTTGAAATAGAACAAAGAAGGTTTCAACCAAAAACAATGCTAGCCGCTTTCATTAAGACGGTACGATCCAATGGCAATAAAGGTCCCATTTGAGGCTTGTGTGTGCCATCTTACAACCTCTATATGGCTCTAACTGGCTGCGCGGAACTTGGAACAAGTTTGATTGGGGTCTAAAATTAATTCTCCCGAGGGACCCCCCGATGTAATTTCGTGAACAGTTATCAAGTGACTTGGAAGTGCTTGGGCGCCACCGAACGTGGATGTTGCGGTGGAATTAGTATGTCCGCATTTGGGGGCCCTTTTTAACCCTCGATAGAATGAAAGGTTTTCTGCATTTATTTGTGCCGCCAAATTGTACGTTTTTTTTAAAAGCTTCTCTTTATGCCAGAGAAGTGTGGTTGAAATTGAAACATAATTTCATTACGACATTATTTTTTTTTGAAGTATTTTGTTTTCTTTGCTATATTTGAGCAGTTTGTTACCTGACATTAGGTTAGTTTTAAGAACACATATAATCAAACAAAAAAAAAAAAACATTATTTACTCCAGAACAATTAAATTTACTTACATAATTTATGAGAACAGTTGATTTTTGCCCACGACTTTGTAGGCGTAGAATGCGGTTGTAGCTATCCCTCGGAAACAATTAAAAGTTTTGGAAAGTTTATACCCTCTTTGTATCTATTCACTATTCATCCAAATGTATTGAGCATGACAATTATCAGCATCATCACATACGTAGTATCTTCTAAGTAGTCTGTGGCCATCACTACGTAGTTAAACAGACTATCAATAGATGGCGCTTGCAAATCGCGCGGTTTATTTATTTATTTTTTAACGAAAACATTAATTTTAATCTATTTTTGTATTTTTAAGACGAATCGGAGAACATAAGCTTTAAAATGACGTTTACATCATTAATTTCGGTAAAGAAATAACGGAGATCTTGAGCGTCTTCAAAAAAATACCTTTTAGAAATAATATATATATGATGATTACCATCGACTGCTCTCAATTCCTCTGGCAGATGGTTATATGTTTCTTTCTATACACAATATTGAAACTCTTCATATAAAGGGTGTTCTTAAGTTAAACTTCGACCAAGACGGTGTATTTTGCTTGATAGTAAAGACGATGTTCGACCTTAATATATTTTAAAATTCTTTCTTAAACTTATATTTTTCTCCTTGAATTTTCGCTCTAAAATGACACGTCATCAGAACGTATACAAAAGGGTCTGTGAGACCAAGTCTGAAATATTATAAGAGATAGGCAAATTTATTTCAAGGAACCATATCATAGATTTTAAAGTTAAGAAAAACTGCATCCCCAGATTTTTAAAATGTAGTGTGTCTGGGTAGCTTTATCAGATTAGGTATCAAAATTTGTTATCTAGATCGCTGTAGTTATCAATGAAAAAATATGTTTTCTAGAGTTGACAGTATCAACCAACTATTACTAGTGGCTCCGTGAGCTGTAGACCTAGCGACAAACATAACTTTAACGTTGGAAAACTGTATATCCGCTAACTCCTCCTAAACCACGCATCTCATTTAGATGTGGTTTCCACCAATGGACGATCTGGTTCATTGGGAAGGATTATATGTACATAGTGTTCTAAATAAGTTTTAATATAGAAGAGAAAATCCAATGTTTTATTAATCAAGTCGTCAAAAAATTCAATTTTTGGCGCTTTAATAGCTGACGCCTGCTTAAACCTTAAGAAATATATCAAAATAATGTACTAAATAATTGTAGTTCTTGAAAAAGCCTAGACAAAAGTCCGAAATGCCATATGTCTATCTCCTAAGAATGACTCACAGTAACCATTTTTATGTTTAAAAATGTATAAACATTATTAGGTTATTTGCGAAGCTATTTTCTCCTATTCAGTATTTATCCTTATCCATACAAATACATTTTCTACCTTGGGCCTTAATGTATCATGATCAAAATTGACACTATATGATTTAAATATATAGTTTAGAAGATATCAAAGATTAAAGAAACCGAAAAAAGAATTCACAAATAGCCACCTATACCTCGCCACAAACTTAAGTTTGCCGTTGGAAAACTGATATCGCCATACTTCGGGTCAGTTTACCAAAACCGCAAATAAGTTTGTAATTTCAAAAACCCCCATATCTCCGCCATTTTGAAAAATTTCGGAAAACTGAATCGACAAAAAAATTCTATATAATTATCAAACCTGCTCACAAAATTTCACGAGAATCGGCTGAGAACTGCGACCTGTAGACGAGAACAAATGGACAGACGGACAGCCGACGGACATCCGCTGGACATACGAAAGCATTTTTGCCCAAGTTGAAACGGAGACGCTTTTCTCGCTTCGCTCGCTCGGTCGACTAAGTGAAAGTAGATTATCCGCGACCAAATAATAATGGCGATCAACGATCATAATATATTATTCCGTCGTGTGAAGGGGTATATATTCTATCTCAGTGGAGGATTCGATCCATTCGTCTCTTACGAAGGGTCCCGATTGAGTGTCCGGCATGAAAATACTGTCTACTAACCCTAATAGAATACGTGATCACGATTAAGAAATATTTCATTTCACTAATCGTTAGTCTTATACAATACACATCCACATTACAATTGTAGCCTTTTGTTTCGTAAAAATACAATCTAGCTAATTTCACTTTAGACGATATTCAGAAACTCATGCCTTGTTATTTAATTCAATATTCTGAAGAATCCGTTGCCCGAATACTACATTATATTTTTTTTTAAACCCTAAATACTAAGCTTAATTATATTTAATTATTTTTTTCGATAACGGTTAACAAAAAACTTTGGTCTGAAATTCTCATTCTTATTTCTCAAGATATGTTTTATTTTCAAATTGTTGGGCAGAATACTTGAAACACAAGGATTGCCTAAGGCAGGGAGGTGTGGGAGGCTCCGCCCCCCTCTCAGGCGACGCAGCTTCCCGCCACAAAAGAGACAAGGAAAAATGATACTCTTCAACTTACGTAGGTTCGTTAGTTACCCTTTGCCCTCAGAGCAGAAATAGGAGCCTTGCGAAGCAAGGTTCCTTCGACTTCGTTGCAGACCGAACAGAATAAGTAAAATTCAATAAATAATCAGTGGTAGCCTAGTGGTCTGACGAGCGACCTCTAAAGTAGAAGGTCGCGAGTTCAAATTCCAGTTTGCACCGTTTGTTATACAACCTACGTGCGGGATTCAATTAAATATTTACTATCGGTGAAAAAATAAACATCGTGAGTAAACCTGCATATAATCTGAAAAGTAATTCGATGTGTGTGTTAAGTCCCTAATTCGCGGCCCGCGTGGGAACTATTGCCACCTATGAGATCAAGCAGTAGGACGTTTATAGGCCGGTGATAATTATGTTGAGGATAATGGTGTACACATAATAATTTCAAAATATTTAATGAAATCCAACATTTTTTTGTGTATTCCAGAATATTCGAATATGCGAAATAAAAACCACTAAATGGATACCCCTTCATTTCCACAGTAATCAAGAGTACTTAAAAACAGTTTAGATGCTTTAGATATACGAGTTTATTGCGATTGTAAAACGATTCTATAAGCGTAGTTCAGGCAATGAATATCCGGCTTTGTATAAGTACTGGTATGCTATGTTCGCGTAATCATTCGCTTATTACCATTTTGATCTCATTACTTTATTTGAATAAGCTATTCTACACGGTGCTGTTTGCTATCCACTTAAACTAGAGCCAGTTTTTCTTCGGCCAATATGGCATTTCGCCGCTTACTATATTGGTATATAATTATACAATTTAACTCGGCTTGTATTGGTGTGTATCAGTCAACATTAGTTAGTATAATGCCTTGTGACAAACCCGAACCTCCTTATGAAATTAACAGGAACCTAGTGGCAAATCTTTCTACTCACGAAAGGGATAACGTTAAATATATCAAAGGCAGCATAACAATAAAGCAAAATTTGCTAGGATACCTGTGGAGACTTAAATCCGGTGTCGTCAAAGGTGGTGTTCCAAGATACAACATAGACACCAAAGGCATGACTTGTAACAACGTTCTTGCTCGCATTGTCATTATATCAACGAAATTAAAAGTCGACATGAAATCTTGCAAAATGTTTAAAGGTGTAACTGTGTTTGATAATTTCGATGTAAGAAAAATTGATAATGCTGTGAACTTTATACCAATGAGACAAATGGGCTTAAACAGTTGGGTATTGTCTTTATATAGCCCTCAAGGTACATGTTTTTGTATTGATATCCGAATATTATTAAAAAATTTGAAAAATTAATTTGATTTCACTCATAGTGACATTTTCATTTGAAATACAGGCCATTTTGTTTTAAATCAAGCCTTTTATTTTGAGTCCTATGATGACTTTATTTTCTTACAGAAACATTAATCGAGTTCCTTGAGATGTGACTGTTAATTAAATATCATTAAATTTGTTTGATGCACATTCTTCTTTCATTTGTTTTTTTATATATATATATTAATAGTAGGTACCTATTATAGCTATTAGTTGGAGTCAAGCGATCCTCCCAGTTAAGTAAGGCGGTCTTGGCATTCGAACTACCGGCAACTTAACACTCACTGCCTTTCTTTCATCCATCCACAGCACTATATCCCTAATTGGTAAGATTCTTAATGTTTCCAACCTCACTGATGTTCAGGTATCAAGCCGCCTGGGACTTAAATTCGCTTAAAGCGACACATAAATTCCTCATCGAGAACTATTAAAATCTATCCGAGCGGGCCCGGCTGCGGGCAGTGTCCGAGCCGGAGTCTGGTGATTGAAGGCATGCGCTACCTTCACGAAACCTCAGGTCTCTTCTTGATCCAAACTCCTTAAGATTATCAGTTTGCGTCTTTTGCAGTTTGTCTTGGTCTCTTAAATTTTGCGAACAACACCTCTGTTGCCGCTGTGGTCACCCTATCTATTACTCGGACGCCACGGTTTATATTGCCAATCAAGTGCCGGGCGTAATTTTCGACATGCGACAGTTAACGACCTCATCCGCCGGGCTCTTGCCACCGCCTCTGTTGCAGTTACTTCAGACCTCTCAGGTTTGTCCGCCTCGGATGGGACGAGGCCCAATGGATGCACATTAGTACCGTGGCACCTGGGGCGACCCTTGGCGTGGGATTTCACTTGCGTAGACACGCTTGCTTCATCCCACTTCCATGGCTCCGCTCGTCAGCCAGGGAATGCCGCAGACCACGCCCAGACCCTCAAGTGCCGCAAATATGCTTTCCTAAAAGATAACTACATATTTACTGCACTTGCGGTCGAAAGCGATCGAGATGTATTTAAATATTTTTTACTAGACAGAGAACCATTGACTGAAGTCGATTCAAATGGGATGAAAGAAAGGTCAAGCTATCGGTCACTAGGCACAATGTCAGTTCCCCAAGGATCAGTTTTAGGTAACTACCTGTTTCTCGCACTTGTTAATGATCTCTCCTCTTGCACATCCCACGGTAACCTTATACCATTTGCCAGATAGTGGATTCGTCGTATCATGTCAAAATTTAAATGACCTCCAAAGCAAAGTTAATCTTTTAATGCAGGATGGAAAAAACTGGTTTACAAAAAATGGCACAAGATTAAACATGGGAAAAACAAATGTGCTGCATACCCAATTATCCATCTAAAAGGTGCAACAAGTAAAAAGCTAAAAATCAAGGTTGAAAACATTGTTGTACCCTTGGTTGATAATGCGAAGTATTTAGGTTTTGTCATAGACTCTGATCTCAAATGGAATCTTCATATTGACAATTTATGCAAAAAATTAGGAAAAGCATGCTTTGCCATTTCTCGAATTCGGAAAATGTTAGACAGTCAGTGTGTGCGAAATGCTTACTTTGCCTATGTACAGTCCATTATCTCATATGGTGTCGATATCTGGGGACAAGCAGCGGATAGGGACAGAGTATTTATCCTGCAGAAAAGGATTATCAGAGTAATGGCGGGTGTTCCATGGGATACACCTGCATGAAACCTGTTCATAACGCACGGTATCCTTACGCTCCCCTGTTTGTATATTTTTTAAGCGGCTGTGTATGCAGATTGCATGCATTTGACAAAAAGCACAGTGGTAATCACAATACACGTAGTGATAAAGAAGCCCTTCGACTGATTCCACATAGGCTAAAAAAAGCAGTGTGTGTGGTGGTACACCGGGCTGAAAATATACAATAAGCTGCCAAATAATATTAAAAATAATTCTAATTGTTACAGGACATTCACAAATCAATTTAAAAAAATTCTAATAAATAAAACATACTATAGATAGTGTAAATGAGTATTTTAATGACATCATCAAACAAGATCATATTGTAAATTAGTTAAGAACTATGCTGCCCTGGAGCCAACGTACGACTTTGTTCCGGTAGCTGTCGAAACTGCTGGTCCTTGGGGTTCAGAGGCCAAGGATTTCATTGGGGAGGTGGGTCGTCGTCTGCGAGAGAGGGGCTGCGATCCCCGCTCCGGATCGTTCCTGGTACAAAGGATCTCATTGGCCATCCAACGCGGCAATGCCGCTAGTGTGTTGGGAACTTTTGAGCCAGGGGCGTTCCGAGGTGTTCATTTTGGTGGCGGGGTGTAAAAATGTTTTTAGTTATAATTTTGTTAAATTTTTGTGCTTGTTTACAGCTGACGAAGCCTGTGGCGGATTTTATCCTTGTTACTGTTTGACGAAGTATGTTGTAAATGATTTTTATGTAAAATTTGACTATTATTCGAATTATATAAATTAGATTAACCTTATAAATAGACTCGAACAATATTAATTTGAGATGACATCTAAAATAAAGTAACGTAACGTACCTAATGAATAGCAATGTATTTTTAATAACCTGACTTAATAATAATAATAATAATAATAATAAATCAGGGGACAATCTTTACACAAATCAATCTAGCCCCAAAGTAAGCTCTAAAGGCTTGTGTTATGGGTACTAGACGACGATATACATACTTATATAGTTAAATAAATACTTAAATACATAGAAAATATCCAAGACTCAGGAACAAACATTCGTGCTCATCACACAAATATTTGCCCTTACCGGGATTCGAACCCGGGACCGCTGGCTTCGGAGGCAGAGTCACTACCAACTAGGCCAAACGTGTCGTCACGACTTGTAACGCTGTTATTAATAAATATATGAATTAGAATATGGAATGTTTGGCCTGTGGTCGTCAGACAATAAAAAGTTTATCAAGGAAGTGTCTGACAAGCTAGTCGGTATATCTAGCGGCGGGATAATTTTTTGCTCAAAGGTTGAGCCTAGCCACAGTATAATAAACTAACAGTATTTTGTCTCGGCAGTGTCCTCGAAATAATTACCTACGGCCGGCAGTAGGGCTGCCCGCTGACTGTCTTTCTTGGGTTACGTATTTGATAATACTATATTAAATTGTCGAAGTATCTTATCATGCAATATTACTTCAAATCTTGTTAGTTTTAATTTTAATTATTTCTACTTGGTTCATATTTCTAGTTTTAAAAGTGACTGTTAGTCAGTATGGAGTAAAAAACATGCATTTAATGTATTTTGCTTTTAAAATATCTAAAAAATCAAAAATTCTCGGGCCATAATTTACATAAATTCATGGGAACATCTCACACTATCCACGTCCGTGCCCAACCGCGGCGCACTCGCTACTGTTGTGTACAGAAGTTTACCGAGATTTCGAAGCGCATCGTTTGGGCTGTTTGTATGAAGATGGAATACTGTATACTTGATTATACTGAGGCCTAGCGGTGTAGCGCGGAAACGCCTCCAGCGTCCTGGGCACTATGCCCCGTGCAGTAATAGAGGGCTTAAATTATTTGTGAATATTTTTTATATTTAATGTGTTATTTATTGCGTTTTTGTTAAAAAAAAAAACAATAGAATTATAGCTATTTAATATGCAATGTAGGTACGTAGTTAACTTCATCATCGACAAATAAAGTAAGGAGATTGACCCTTGCATTATGGCGATCATAATCTGGAAAATAAACCAAAGCCGCTAAAACTAAGTTAAACTAGATGGCACCACAACCATTGCTTGCAGATTATTCAATCAAGCACAATGAAGTTAAATCATTTATCGAGCAATATGGTGTAAATAGCGCTTATTTACTCGTCGTTTGTGAAAGGTATTAGCTACAGCTGCCACAATTTAAGAAATTCACTGACAGGGGGCGTTACAAAATCCAAGGTACGCTTTATAAGTGAATTGACAGTCCTCTTGCTTTATTCGTCCATGCTCTCATGCATTATTGCCGTTCCTGATCCTGATGAAAATCCCGGCTCAAGATTTAGATGCCTAAATCACAGGCAAATTGAATCGTCCCTTTGCATCTCTAATTACGCCAAAACTCTTGGGAATGCACCGCTTTGTTGCTTCATTACGGTTAATTATATTATGGGCTATAAGCACAATTAATTGAACAACTTCCGTGAAATCTGGTTTTCATTTACATTGAGAATAGGGAAGATGCATTTTTTTCATCCTGTATTGGAAAGTGCTTAGTAATAGAAGTCGATCTGTGTACGAAACACATTATTATGTTGTTTCTTTTACGAGTTATGAAGCTTTGAAAAGTCATTGTTCATACCGATCGCAAAAACCTCCATACAAAATGAACGACAACTATGACGTCACAGCATACGTGACGTTAAGCGAAATCTACAATTATTTCCGAAAATACTGTTTTTAGACCAACATCGTATAAATAAAATATGACATTAATTTGATTAGGATGTCCAAAAAACTAAAATCAGAACTATAAACCAATATATATTTTCACCAATTTTGACCCTTAATAGAATGAAAATGAATAGTCAAAATGATCTGCTTTTTACTGTATTATGCTTTTGTTTACATTTACTTTCATAATATATCATTTAAACCTCATTTTGATTTTCATGCATCTTCCCCATTGTAAATTTTGCGGTTACATAATTTACTTACTTGTCACTTTTATTTTCAGCCAAAATATTTTTTATTAAAAGGTAATCCAAAACTTTTTTGTTTCACTTTTTTAATATTTTATTTATTAAATATTTATAAACATATAACATTAATTATAATTACAAATTACCTACAGCTTCTTAACAGGCTATCGGAATAAATTTATTTATTCTAGCAATTCTACTCCGATTCCTTTGGTGACTGCTCGGTTTTTTCTGGAGTTTGTACAATGACTTGCTTAGTAGACCTCCTCCTTGCGTGGGGACCGAGTCTAAACCTCGTGGGCTCCTCTGCACCGTCAGCGGATACCTTAGAAAAATCAAACTTAATTATAGTATTAAGAAGAACTCTTATTTTTATCATGATTGTTTATAAGTAATCTTATGTCAAAATCATTCTGACTAGTTCTCCTAATGCCGTTATTTCATAGGCCAATTTTTTACTAATAGGTTATTATGAGGATATGCGAGTTAGGAACTGGGCTCTATTCGACATTGACTAAGTTCGTAGGTAGTTAATACCTAGCGAATAGGAGAATACGTTTGTTAGGATATTCTTCTTGCCCCCCATTTTCTTTGAAGGAATATGATTGTAATATTTTATTACTAGGTAATTAAGTTTGGCCTCTGATTACAAATAACACTTCAAAAAGTAGCAATAGACATATAATGTTCCTGTATAAACTTATTATAGTATTTACTGATCATAATGAATTTAATGTGTATGTAATGCGTATGAGCAACCCAAGAGCATTTTTTTCAACTCTTCGCTTTAGAATTTACGGTTTGTTAGAAGTTACTCTTTGTTAAAATTATATCGTTTACAAAGGGCTTTATATTTATTCCAGAGAAAAAAAAATCTAGACCTTCCTTGTAATGTTTGCAGAAACTCTAAATTTAAAGTGTTATTTAAATGAGGATACGATAGGTAGGTATGTAACTTATATTTTATTTGGTATCTGTTTCTTACCTGCACTTTTTTCCTGGCAGGAATGTTGTTTTCCAGGAACTTGTTAACAGCGCCAAGTGTATTAATTGGTATCTAAAAAAAGAACATTATTATCTCAAAGTTTCTTGGACTGTGTCTATAGTAACCTTCAATTAAAGGTAACTTCTTTTATATAATTAACGCTGTCTAAACTAAACTTGCAAGAATGAAATTACAAATAATTACACTTAAAATGAAATAAAGTCAAAATTGTGATTTATAACTCTATAACAAGTATGTTTAAATAAGTAAAAACGGTATGTTATTTTTTATCATCCTCATCATCATTTCAGCTGAAATACGTCCACTGCTGGACATAGGCCTCCCCAAATGATAGCCACAACGACCGATTCTGTGCTGCTCGCATCCAGCGGAGTCCCGCAATATTCACTAGGTCATCAGTCCACCTTGTTGGTGGTCATCATAGCCATCTCCATCGCCCTTTGTACCGTAAGTCATTACTGGCATCACACACTGGTTAAAGATTTTCGGGTTGGGACACTACGATATATTGGACGAAAAGATGTGACGCTGCTTCCTAAACACTGCCCAGGCGAGTCGGATTCGACGACTGACTCTTTCTCGAAGTTATACCTATCGAACTCGACAGTATTTTCCAGGTATACAAAACAGTCAACATTTTTAAGCGTAGAGTCTCTGATTTCCACGGGATTTGGCAATGCGTGGAAATTCGACGTGATATTCATCTTATCCATGTTCTTAAGGTCGTAAGGTCAACTCGTTCGGAGGTTGTACTGAGATCATCGAGGATTGTACTGAGGTCCTACATGGTCTCAGCTATGACTACAATGTCATCAGCAAACCGAAGGTCAGTTATGTACTCGCCTTTTTATGTTGATGCCAAAATCTTTTCAGTTCAGAACCTTGAAAACGTCTTTCAGCGCAGGGGTGAGCAGTTTCCAAGACAGGGAAATATTATCTACATCTCCTTGTCTGACTCCCCGATGCAACAGAATAGGTTTTAAGTTCTAATCCTATACTCGGACTGACAGCGGCGTTTTCGCACAATCACGTTATTTTTAGATGACAAAAATTATCTCAACTTACAATCTAAGCTGACTTACCAATTTGGAGATTTTTTGAAGCTTTACCTTCCCGATGCACCAATACCCAAAACTTGAAGCAAATAAACAGCAAAATACTTAGTGTCTCATGATTCTTGCAAGTCTCAAATGTGAAAACATTATTATTTTATACCTAGTGATACATGTTTGGTCTTACGGAAAGGCATTTGCGTACACTTTATTAAAACTTACAGGAACTGAGATAGTGAACATTAAAACTTTACAATTTCAAAATCAACGTTACGAAATCGATATGAAAATATAATGAGTGAAAACAATGATGATCATAATTATTTTACGCATGAAATAGCGTTAATTCTACTGACAAAGCTTTTAATGAGTTATCTTATTAGATATCATTACTTGTGTTTTTTGATCCGTTAACTAGAATTAATTAGGTTAAAAAGGATTTTTAAAAAAAGGTAAGAGTTAACCGTGTCCCATATCCCAACTAGGGTTGCAAAATCAGAATGCTAGCAAAATCAAAGAAACAGCCAAAGCATGACGATTGAAGCAATTCGTACACATTAACTAGAAATGACAAAACATACAAAAGCGTCAAACGTGTAAGTTAGTAATGTAAATGGGTATTAAATGATAATGAACTTACAGCGAAGATATCATCAATAAATTTGGATGCATCTGGTGTCTTTACGGATACTTCAGCCTGTGATGATGATGATGATTGACCATGCTTTGGGGAAATTGAGTCCGAATCTGAGAATTTAAATACAAGTGATGAATAAATTGTAGAATTTTTGTTTGAGTACGTTTTGGAAAGAGGCTGGCAAGTCATTCAATACTAGCACAATCACAGAAACATTAAAATGAAGCATGTTCATGCATCGATTCCTGTAAATATGATTTTTAAAATGTAGTCGTTTAACATTAAGCTAATATCTAACTGGGAAATTAAGATAATATTCCGATCAAGGATGTTTTTTTTTTAACACCCGATGGGATGATGTTTAGTCACTTAGAACTATGAAAGTCAGAAGATATTAAATAATTTAAAACTGAAGATTCAATCAAGGTCCTTATTTTCTACTACTGTAATGTCACATTAAACTAGAAAACTGATAATAAAAATGGTGTATGAAACTTGCAAACGATTTTCGTTTAGCTGTATACCATAGCTTAATTTTTAGAGATACTATGGAGATTATCTTGCCAAGTAACTCTTATTGTTTCATGTAGAATACAAAACAAATGTAAAGCTGAAGTTGAAATATCACAACTAAACACGAGTCAATTGAATTTTTATCATGAACAAAACAAAGCTGCCCGTTTACTAGATACTATATAGACATTAAATGTCATCACTCATACAAATAAGTCTTTGGTAAGTGCAAGTACACTTCTTGTCATGAAGAGAATATAATTTATTATCTCAACAAGTCAGTTGCATGCCGGCTTCCATCTAAGGGCCTGCTCATAAAAAGAAAACGTAATAAAAGCTGGAAGATAAAAATGTTATCAAAATTACGAGGTCAAAAGAGCTGAAAGGGCTTTCTGCTCCCTACAACCGATTATACATCTTATCTTTTACGTTAAGTATTGCTAGTTTTAAACACTGTGGATTAAATAAATTTTTAAGATTACAAGCGATCTCACATTTTTATTTTGGGTATTAATTAAAAAAGAGGTGCCTAAATAACATAAGAACACCATGGTTTAGAATTGAATACCATCGCTTTAATACAAAATTAATGAATACAAAAAATAGTCAGATGAAAACTTAAATGTAAGCAGCCGCACCTGCACCCGCTTGTACCGAGGCGGATTTCTGAACGGAAACGCTAGTGCTTCCGGCAGCGTTGCCAAGGAAATTTCCCACAGCTTTTAAAGTCGAGATTGGAATCTGTAAATGCAAATACGGTCATTTAACTGTCATGTGATATGAAACTTGCTTGAGCTGTTTTCAGCCACTGCTCATGAAACTTACATTAAAAATGTCACCGAAAAAATTTGGGTTTCTGTGAAAGTTAACTTGTTTGGTGTAAGTAACTTGACCACCTCCATTGGCAATAGCACCTGAATCAGCGTACGCTCCAGCATTGGCCGAGCTTTCTACTCCTACATCAACTCTCTTTACAATGGCAGGAGGTGCAACAACGCCAGCACCACCAACGTATCCATGGAAACCAATCTTGTTGTGATAACGGTGTGGCCTCTTGTGGTGGATGTGTTTCTCTATAATCACTGGCTCTTCATGAATTATATGCTTTTCAATTATTACTGGTTGCGGTTTTATGACATGCTTTTCAACAATTACAGGCGGTGGAGGTTCAGCGTATACCTGAAAACAACCTTCGTTATGATTAAGTCTTTTTTTTTTAAGATTAATTTGCCAAACATTTATGTAAGTAATTAGTTTCGATGCACTTTTTTCCACATTCCCACTGCGCAGCTGCGTACAAAACTGGTATTTCAAGCCCGCACTGTTCTGTTTAACCTTTTTTGGCGCAAATGGCGGATATATCCGCAACGCAGGTAGACCGCCGAATACGGACATATCCGTCAGAGCATACAGTATAAAAGAGCCCTACATGAATCTAAAGTTCAGGTTAACTCTTAGACATACCCAGCGTGTGACTGAATACATTACTATTTAATGTGGCGTTAAAAAGGTTAAAAACAATGAACTGGTTTGTTAGCACAATCACTCATCAAATTTTTGTTTTATAGAGTGTTACACAAATATCTCCTCAAAAATTACGGACAGTTTTTAAATTATTGGTAATTAATGTACAATATTGTGCTAAAGGAGATATGAGCTGTCGTGAAGCCTCTGGTGCAATAATTTTTATTCCATTTACAAACGAACCTTGCGTGATTGCTTAAAGGCAAATTGTTGCTGAAAATGTAATTTATGTTTTCTAATTGCTTCTGAAATCCTAAACAGAGAGCTAAATATTCCTTCGAAGTTTATATTTTTTTTATAGTTATTATTGAATATCCCTTGTTGTCTTTGGTTACTCACTTCTTTAACAACAACTGCTGGTTTGGTTTTGGCTTCTACAATAACATCAGTTTGTACATTGCTATTTAACGGTACAGCGTTTACTTCATTTGCAGCATCAAAATCGAATTCAGCATGTACCTTTTTGTGCACTGGCTTAATGGACTGTTCAACAGCTCCACTAGATACACCAAATGAATTGCTGCTTGAGTAAGTAAAGCCTGATGAACCATGGACACCGGATTCACCTCCCTGTAATAAACATACAAAATGTCAATAACAAGAAGGATACTCATTCTGCTATTCTTCTTCTATTAAATCTAAGATATAAAATCGGCCAAGTGCGTGTCAGACCATGCAAAGTGATCGGTTCCGTAGTCGTTCACGGATGAAATACATACAAAATGTCGATAACAAGAAAGATAATCATTCTTCTATTCTTCTGCTATTAAATAATAATCGGCCAAGTGCGTGTCAGACCATGCACAGTGATGGGTCCGTAGTCGTTCACGGATGAAATATTTATTCATGCACAATGTTCGTTTGATCGGTAGCAAAAATAAACTTGTATTTAATAGTATTATTTAAGACACTGTAAAAAACGAAATTATATCAGCGGTCGCTAAACTCGAAACAGCGTGTTACCGAAAATATCCCATATTCCAAAACTTACACAACACAACATATCATATTCATAATAATTATCGTTGAAAGTGACTTTAAATTCTACTACTTTACATTTTTTCAGAATTTTCCACCTAATTGTTGCAAAGTTTGAGGGGGGACACACTTTTTACGACTTTAAAAGTGCATAGTTATGCCACCAACTACAGACTTAAATAAAAAAAAAAACTGTCATTAAGCTACGGAACCCTAAAGACGGTTAGTTATTAATCGTTTGATGCCTTGGTTTTAGCTTGGCTCGAATGCGGGCAGACGTGTTGTGTTTACTCTTGCCAGAGTTTTGCTAGAGTAAGAGTTAGAGAAAATAACTACCATCAGTTTAATGTCATATGACACCAGTCTCATACCAGTCCAGCGGCACTGTGAAGGCCACCGGCGGAAGAATCTGCGTATCCAACTCCTCCTGACCGCTCCCCATCAATACCTCCAGCGAGGCCAGCTGCAGCGCCTACGCCGCCTCCCGCAGTAGCTCCGGCGTAAAGTCCACCTATTTATACGAATGTTTATTTCATTATAAAAAGGCTTATTTTATTATTGCCCTCTAGCTCTTTAATGTCAACATCAGTAAATTACATTAGTTAATGACTAAAGTTTGAATTCTTAATTCCAGCTAAGAACGTTGTTAATGTTTATTCTTAAGATCTTAGTTAGAAGATACTTTGACCTTTCGACTTAATAAGCCAAGATGATAGTCAATTATCGTGTAATTGCTGCAATTGTTTTGTTTTGTGTCTAGGTTGGATTAATTAAAACTGTTTGGATTTTATTATTTCTATAATAATATCGCTGTTTATACTTTCTTCGCAATTTTTCGTAAAGGGTAGAAAGAGATAGTGATGATGATGAACAATTCTAATTTTTCTGATGTAATGGCAAATTAATAATTAGTAGGTAACTTATCTGCTACTGATACTTTCATGAAATAATACCTGGCCTACTACTATCAATACAAAAATCATCTATTTTGTACTCCTCAAAGCAGAATACAAGTGGGATACGAATACGAAGCACCAACATGAATGTATATGAAAACATTTTAAATTACTCACAGGTAACATGAAGACACATAAATTCCCTTAATCATATAATTTAACAGATCCGAGATCTGAAATATTAACGTTCATTAATTAATCAGTGTAATTAATCTAAACGGTGCCTCGTACTCATTTAATTAACAATTTACTTACCATTTCGGTAGGCATTTAGGTGTTTTGTTTTCCATATTCATAATTTAAGAGTTATTTAAAAGTGACATCTCAAACAAGAAATTCTACAAAATCGGAAAATGATAATAATGATTATGAGGGAAGATTTGTTTACTTAATCGAAAAACAAGCATAGGTACGTCAGGCAGTTTGTTTATCGTGATTTTTCCCACGAGCATTAGTACCATTTATATTCTCCAATAATAATACACGTACTAAAATTCTATCGATTTCTATATATCGTGATTCTTATGAAAAATCAATCATAACGCCATTAAACTCTCAGTTAGGTAAAGTTTTTTTTTCTTATACTCTCAATTGGGTGTTAAATTTTATTCATGTTTATACTACTAAAAAGGTGAGCTGATATTAAGGGTCATAAAAACCGTTGACGTCTTTCAAATGTTTAATTTGCGTCAGTATGGGTTGAGAAAGAATTTAAGTTATGCGTCACCTGACGTTCGGATGGATCATCTTATGAATTGTTTCAAACTAAGTTTTTTTCTCATTAATTCGTTTTATATTTAGCAGAAAATTGTGAAGAACGAATATGAAGATGTGATCCTCGCATCACCTCGGTAGCAATGGGGAGTGGTTCACTGGACTATGTGTAATAATCATTGATTTATTATTATATTGGATACACACACAGTCCTCAACAAAACTGTCAATAAAAATGTCCGTATTTGAAATTGCCAGCTGTATTCGATTAGACGCTAATAACGTTTATTTATCATCGGCACCAGCGTAATTACTTCATACTAAAAATAACTTATACTTGTAAGCCTTAAGTGTCAAATTGACATACGTAAGTACTTATAACACCAAGAAAATTGTTCTCCATGGGCTACTAGCGTAATGAAACTTATGTTTTACGTCAAACGTTCCGTGATAATGGACAATTTGTAGGAAGGAATTAAATTATTCAAATATAACAAATTACCACATCTGCCCATAGTATTTTGTTAATCAATCAATAGAACGTACGTATAAAATAATAAATTATTCCATCCTTTTTTCTGCTTTTATAATTGTTACTTTTGCAATTAAGCACAGAACATTTTAAGTCATCGTTGACACTGGCAACGCCGATGGTCGAAACAAGACAAATCGCAAAACTACCGCAATGGGCTATATTGCGCTTCTTAAGAGTGGCTCATTTTTTCCGACTGGTTTATCCTTATATTTATTATAAGTCAATGGTAATAATGCATGTGATGGTTTTTACAGCAATTCTGCGGTCTTTTAAACGATGCTTCTCTACTGGCTCTACTTAGTGGAGTTTTTCTCCGAACTGGTACCGATTGTAATTTTTTTTTTAACTGCGATAGTGTAGGCGCATTGTTGAACAGCCAATTACAGTTTTGTAAATTGTTTTTTAGGCACACGATCAGCTCGTTATGAAAATATTATTTCTCAGAAAGGTGAATTCCACTTTATAGAATTTGTTTGAACCTGGGAGCCAATATATAAAGTTCGTCTATTGTGCCGCATTAATATGAACATATTATTATTTCAGAGGTGTGGCCTTTTAGTATGGTTAAATTGTTCTGTGAAGATTTAATTGAAATATCTAGCAGATTAGTGAATACATTGAGATACAATAAAATGTTAGGTTACTAATTAAGTCGGTTTCTGGTTTTTACTTTTTTACATTATGTTAGTACATTTGATGTGTTAACGCCTAAAAAACGTCACCTCTATTAAATTATTGATTTAAATCATTTATAAAGTGTGATAATTCTGTTTCACGAAATGTACAACACTGAGAATGTTCAATGTTTACCGATAAATATTTTTTTGTTCTTACTTTTAATTTGCTTTTACTTATAATACGTTGGTTAATTCTGGCAAGTTGCAGGTTTTTAATAGATCATACTCGTACCTCCAGTACCGCCACTGCTGGTGCCTCCGCCCAGACCTACTCTTGCCTCCTGGCCGTGCGGCGTCCCAGCCTCCGCGAAAAGCCCACCGCCTGCACCGCCACCTGCATAAACAAATTGATTAAAAAAAAAAAATATATATATATATATATATATATATCGACGGGTAAAAGGCTACTTGATTTAAGCGCCATTTTGGTAACTTTACAGGAGAGCCATTTAAAGTTTTATTTTTTGCAAAAAAATTCGCCACGCCTAATGTATTTACTTAACCGTAAAAAAGCTGCCCAATTATAAAACAACTTTAAACCCGCTATAATTTGATATATATATGATTAATGTACAACTATTTTTTACTGAGTTAGATGTAACTTAAGCCATATTGCACTATTTTCTGATCAAGGAAAAAGGATTTAATTGCATGAGTACGGTATGACGGATTAAAGAAAAATGATTTATAATGGCACTGTATTTATAAACTGTTCAGGGCGGAATGACTCAAACTACACAGTGAAATATCACGGTTTATGGCAAAACGTCTCAATCGAAAGATTTACAAAAATCAGATTTAGGTAAAATAACTTAAAGATAATGAAAGATAACTCACGATGAAGGAAAAACGACTGAAAAGACATCTCGATTCTAAAACCAATGACTGATATTGATCGAATTAACACACTTTTATGAATTCAGACGTTTAAGTCAATTGATTTAGAAATGGTAAAAATCACTTAATGATTAAATTTTACTTCTTTTTTCATAGGAATTCAGAAAGAACATTGTTTTCTTAATCGACACTTGTTTTATTATTATTCCACTTTCTTAATAAATAAAGCAATAGCAATTTTCTCATTTTTTACACTTATTTACAATACAAAAATAATATTATAAATGAAAATTATATAAGAAACCACCACCGATAACCACCAACCGCGGGGCAGGACCCAAGCTATCGGTGGCTAGGGCTCCAAAGAGCGAAACCTCCTGACAACCCCGCCTTCCCTTGATCCAACCATCTAGCGGGAGCCTCTAGAGATGGTGGTTGAGGCGATATCGGGACGATAATCATTGAATCCACATTCCACATGGCCATGGCGCCAAATCAAGGTACTTGCTTAGCTTGTCCTTCTCGGCCTTCACGAGGTTAGCATCTATCAATTCTTTTCCCCCGTTCTTTCGCGCTTTAATCTAACTTTCTCTTTTTTGTATACCTGACTAGGTTTCCTTTTTATTATTATTATTATTATACAGGGTGTCCTTGGAAGTATGGATCAAATCGAACAGGGACATAGAAGCGGTAATTTCCAATCATTTTAAGCGGTAAGTCCTGGTTCGATTCTTGACGGTTCAAACGTTCGCTGTCTTACCGAACGAAACAAATTGTAAAAAAAATAACTGTAACGCTATCGGCTTACTTTTTTGAGATAGGTTATGGGATAATGTACCTCTTCTAAAATGGTTATTTTAGCTGAAAAAATGTTCATTTGGTCAGAAAAATAAATAGTTGCCTACAAAGACTTCTGTCTAACAAAATTAATACTCGATTTTGTAAAAATTCTCGTGAAACAAAATTACAGTATCGAAAGTTAACCACATCTTGTAAAAAAAAATCCCATTTAATGTTAATTTTAAAAACATACTAACCATCTCGTTATTGTTAATATATGAGGAGTTATAAAATTTTTTATCTAGCAGGTCGAGTATTTTTAATCGGTTTTTGTGTATGTGAAACGAAATTATTCGGTTATCTCAGCGCTAGTGTGTAAACAAAACAACGAAAATAATCGTACTAATAAAAATAAGTTTTTGTAATGAAGATTAAATAACTAAATAAAATTACTGTGGGTGTTTGAAGTTTCCACCTCCTACGCTCAAGCAGCGCCGAAAAATTACGAATAAAATGTAACTTTATCCGTCTAAGAAACGCGCTGGCATTATTTTTTATAAGCGCAGTCGCGGCTTCAATTTTTTCCCGAAGTTCTGCCTTCGTCTCACTTTCATGATCGTAAACAACTTCTTGTAATAGCCCCATAGAAAGAAATCCAAGGGATTGAGGTCTGGTGAACGTGCTGGCCAAGCGATATGCCCTCCTCTTTCTATCGAGCGATAAGAGAAAACTCGGTCCAAATGGGTACTCACTAGCCTTGCAAAATGCGGAGAGGCCCCATTGTACTGTAGCCAAATATCCCGACGTATCTCAAGGCATACTTCTTCCAGCAAGCCGTTCAAATTTTGCTGTAAAAATCTCAAATACTCTGGGCCATTGAGTCTAGCAGGTAGCTCGCTGGGACCAATTAGTTGCCCGTCCACAATTCCAGCCCAGATTCACTCCGAATTTGTACTGGAATTGATCTCGTGCTTATTAAAAAACAATGCCAGCGCGTTTAGAGGGAAAAAAGTTACATTTAATTGTAGATTATTCGGCTCTGAGAGTAGGAGGTGGAAACTCCTAACAGCCAGTGTAATTTTATTTAGTTATTTAATCTTCATTACACAAACTTATTTTTCTTAATATGATTATTTTCGTTGTTTTTTTTACACACTAGCGCTGGGATAACCGAATAATTTCGTTTCACATACACAAAAACCGATTAAGAAAACTCGACTTCCTAGTTAATTTTTTTTTTTAATAACCATAACGAGATAATTAGTATATTGATAGAATAAGCATTAAACGGGCAAATTTTATAATAACTATGTGGTTAACTTTCGATAGTGAAATTTTTTTGACGAGAATTTTTACAAAATCGAGTAACGTTTTTGTTAGGCAGAAGTCTTTGTAGGAAACCATTTATTTTTCTGACTAGATGAATATTTTTTTCAGATGAAAGTACCATTTTAAAAGAGGTACTTTATCCCATAACCTATTAAAATAATTGGAAATGACCGCCTCTATGTCCTTGTTCGATTTGATCCATACTTCCAAGGACACCCTTGTATATACTTGGGTATGTATATTATGTATTTATCTGTGTAAAATATCTGTGTGGTTTTGGTGATTTAAATGTTAACTATAGTTTGCACCATCTGCCTTTGTAAGTCTCTCTTATGGTATCTCTTCTTTCAAAGGTTGTCTAGAAGAGATCGCTAATTAGCGATAAGGGTGTCTATTGATACCATGTATCTTATTTCTTTGTCTTTTTCCAATATGTTTTATATAGTTTTCAATAAAGAATATTTGTATTGTATTGTATAGAGCACACAACCGACATGACTTGCTTCAAACCTTGGTCTGAACCGACACCGTCAGCACGCGCCTCTATTAAAGGTAGAGGGTTTAAAGAACTAGCCTCTATAATTCGTATAGACTTAAATAACACACTTAAAAATGTCCCTATATATTGCTTGTAATTTAAGTAACTCTTTTTGTAATATGACTAACTAGGTAAAATGCTTTAAATACGATGTGGAACAAATCATATGTAGCTCAAAAGCAACTTTTCAATTTAAGAGATTAAATATAAAAGGGTTAAGGGTGCGGATAATAATTTTCAGTATAAAGAAAAGGGTTTCAATAGACATGAACACAAAATTACTGCTTGTGGAAAAGTGACCGAAGCGACATTGTTGCATACAATAGTTCAAGGTAAAATGCTTCAAGCGACAGTAAAACGTTTGAATGATTAAAGCAAAATGATTTAAGTGACATACATTTTGAGATTCTGATTGAGGTAAAACGCTTTAAATTACAATGCTTATTTAGTTAGATCATGTAAAAAAGATTGAAATGACGTTTTCATACTAGATCTATCAAGGAAAAAAGGCTTAAATAACGAGTAGTCTAAAAAGCGCACTTTTTAAATAGACTTATAAACATGGTATGAAAAAAAATGCAAAATTCGTGTTACTTGACACGGCGTACCAAGAAATGACCCCTAAATTGCACATGGGTTCAAGCGCCAAAAAAGTGCTCTGATTTCCTTCAAACCCGGCTCAAACGACGCGGAAAAATTCGCTGATTTCAATGATATATATAACTCAATATCGCCCAGAGTGGCGCTTGAATCAATTAGCCTTTTACCCGTCGATATGTACAATGCATTTCCTCTTGCAGCCTATGCGTGACTTGAGACGCGGCAACACAGTATATTATATTGATTAAAGAATAATAATACATTAAATGTGCAATATGATCACTTTTTGACGACGCGGATAGCCTATTTGGTAGTGACCCTGCCTTCGACGCAAGCGTCCCGGGTTCGATCCCCGGTAAGGGCAAATATTTGTGTGATGAGCACGAATGTTTGTCCCTGAGTTTTGGATGTTTCCTATGTATTTAAGTATTTATTTCTCTAAATAAGTATTTATATCGTCGTCTAGTACTCATAACACAAGCCTTTAGAGCTTACTTTGGGACTAGATCGATTTGTGTAAAGATTGTCCCCTGATTTACTAGGAATAGCTCCAATATTCACTTTTTCGGTAGTTAACTCATATTTAGTATTGTTATTCGTATTAAAATTGTGATAAAGCGTAACAATTTTTCTTAACCGCAGCGTGTTTCTTTCACACTACAGTAGTTCTGTTCAGAAAGAATATACTTTAATAAATTCCCCTCTGCGTTGTTTATGGTTAAACTTAGACTTTATTGTCGATTTAAGACAGCCATAATGACTTACCTAATATTCCTCCCAGACCAGCTGCCGCATGGTAGCCACCGAAGTTTACCCCCACTTTGCCTTCTTTGAATGTAATGAATTGCGGAGCCTGTAAAAGAGAAATAAAACGTCATCTACTCGTATATACAGAAATCATTTTTAGGGTTCCGTACCTCAAAAGGAAAAAACGAAACCCTTATAGGATCACTCGTGTGTCTGTCTGTCTGTCTGTCTGTCTGTCCGTCTGTCACAGCCAATTTGCTCCGAAACTACTGGACCGATTGAGTTGAAATTTGGTATTCATATGTAAGTTGGTGACCGCAACACGGACGCGTGACGTAAATATATGAATTTTAAGTATAGGGGCCACTTTTAGGGGGTAAACTAGAAAATTAAAAAAAAAAGTTATGCCACCTATATCGTGTACATATCAAATGAAAGGGCTTATTGTGAGGATCTTAAATATATTTTCTTTTGAATTTTAAGTAAAATAGTTTAGAAGTTATTCAGAAAAATAGGCGAAAAATGACCATTCCCCCCCCTTATTTCCGAAACTACTGGGGCTAATATTTTGAAAAAAATACAGAAAATAGTTCTTTACCTATAGATTACAGAAAAACCTATAAGAAGTCTATGGTATTTAAAGTAACGTAGTAAATTTCAGATAATCATGTACGGAACGGAACCCTCTCCACGCGAGTTTAACTCGCACTTGTCCGGTTTTTCATATTGTACCTAATAATTATAACAATCTTCCATTATCGTCTTGAAGGTTATTTCCTACAGACATTATTCTTTAATAAATACATTTCCATTTTTAAAGGCCACAATAGTTGATACTCTTTTAATCCAAAGCCTGTTATAAATGTTGAAACCTAATATCTGTATACAGGATGACATCGAAGACGTGATCAGAATAGTAGTTTATGCAACGGTTGCATAATGATAGGCCTTAAAACACTAGTGCGGTTTTATGAAACGAGCTTTTAGCGAGTTTCATAATAAGATCGCACGTGTGTTTTAAGACCAAATTATGCAAAGTTGCATACATAACTTTATCTACACACATATTATAAATCCTCCATGATGGGTTCAGAAACAATATTTTCTGGCAACAAGTTATTTGTTGCAATCGTGGCTGCATATTTCCGATATCCGGCGCATTTTCACATCACACACACTCCGAGAAGACTACTTACTATTCATATTTTCAACTAAAATGTAAATTACAAACAACTTATTCTATTCAATTCAAAAACAATTCTACTTTCGTTCAGCAAAACGCCAACATGGCGATCCTCCGTCAAGACCATTTTTTTTTAAATCATAGACAAACGGATGAAGTCTCTATTCTCACGTCACTCGAGATCAAATATTGTGCAGTTTATATTAAAAAAAACATACTTAATTGACGTTTCGTATCAATAACTGTTTTAATATCTATGGATACTAGAATAGAGACCCACTTGAGTTTTGACAGCTGTTCCAAATTTAATCTCATTTTTTTACTAAAAACGATAAAGAAGTCATGTTATTTCTTTATCGCAGCACTGGTTTTTCCTAATTGGTTGTCAAAATGGTGGTCATTCCCTACGGTTTTTGATTAACCAATGGAGGTTTTATGATATGGATAAACCAGTTTTTCAGACTCTGTAATTGATGGCCATTTTCAAGCAATATTAGTTACAAGAAACAAAAGTAATTGTTTTGTTAATTTACCCCTTCAAAGAGTGAGCTATGAATAGTGCATTGAAACTTTGTTCTATAGAAACGTGCCAGTACTTTTCACGATACGAGCTGAATAGGAATTGTACATGTTGAGGAACTTAAGCGGGTTAAGCATGTGCTTAAATTATAAGAGTGCAGGCTGTTCACTGATTGCTGACGTAGGTAAATACACTATTGACTATTACGACCAAAATTGAGATTCTTTATTGGACTGAAATGGACTACCTCTTCACACCTTTGAAACTTAATACGATAGCCTTAATTATCAATCTGTAAGTGTATTTGTAAACACTATCAAAGTTATTAATGCATTAGGTAATTTACTGACTGCATATACAATCTGATGACTGATAAGTCACCTCATCGAGTTTCTTGCCGGCTCTTCTCAGTAGAGGTTTTACAACCGGTGGTAGATTTATTCCTTGACCATCAAAAGACTAGCTTTGACTATGATAATATCATAGTGTAAATAATTCCACAACATTATGTTGTGGGATTTCATATTTCATTTGCGTCATTTCCTGCATTAAACTTGTTAATTACCCCTTGGTGTTGAGTGCTAATTAGCATTTAATCGCGCAATAAATGTCAAACTTATATGGAGCCCCTGTTATTCGAAAACCAGTTAATATAAATTAATAATAAAAAAAAAGGTTCTAAATCTTTCAATAGCTTTATTCTCAGACTCTTGTTAGAGCGCTTTCGCGTA
Organism: Tortricodes alternella; assembly: GCA_947859335.1. Taxonomy (NCBI): domain Eukaryota; kingdom Metazoa; phylum Arthropoda; class Insecta; order Lepidoptera; family Tortricidae; genus Tortricodes; species Tortricodes alternella. The sequence continues at coordinate 9,936,780 of OX401981.1, forward strand.
CTACATCCGATCGGTATCCGATCCGAACCCGTGAATATACGGATCCAGAATCTCGGACCGAATTCGGATATTGCTTACGCACTAGTCCGATAAATAGGGATGTAGAAAACTCGGACCGAACACGGATATTGATTACGCACTAGCCCGATCTCTGATCCAAATCCAAGCATACGTCGTTTTACGCTCCCCCGGTCACATACCCCGCCGCCCCTTTGCCTCTCTGCCCATACGCAGCTCGGATTGAGCGCGCGTACACGCAGTGAGCAAGCGTTCATACAAATAATACTATGGCTACTTCGGTCCGTCAATAATCTTGTCTGGAATGGAGATTCACGGATGACGGAGAGAAATCGGATGAAGGAAGCCGGATCTAGTCCGTAAACTACTATAGAAATAGTTCTACGACTACCACGGACCGTATTTCCACTGGTTCGGATCGGATACGGATTGGACGTAGTGCGAAAACACTCTGTCTTGGTAGATCTGTAAATTTGACAGCAAAATGTCTATGGGACCGGTGTTCAATCATATTAATGCTTGAATAGGGAAGACAGAATCGAATGGAAACGTAAACATGCATAACAAGCAAGTTCTTGATTTGATCGATTTTGTAATAGCAGGAAAATTACATATATTCTTTTCATGGAACTATTGCGTTTTAATATCAAGAAGCAGCGGTAAGGTCTCTTTAATGAGTCACACTTCGATGCGGATGGCGATCAGAATAAGGACACGTGTGAAGGCAAAAAAGCGTATAAGATCCGCTTGTAAATTTTCCATATACATATTAAAGGTAGACAGTTCCTTTGACATCTGAACATGTTTTGTAGCCATACATGTTTTGAAAAAAGAAGCAGAAAATACAACATACATACATACATAGCATCACGCCCGAAATCCCTAATGGGGTGGGCAGAGCCACAATACTACTTGTGGCCACGTTCGATTAGTTAGTCCTAAGATGGTATGAAAGATGTGGAAAATACAAGTATTGTATTTATCAATTAAATTTACACTGCAATAAGTGAGCAAGTTCTTGTAAACATTTAATTATAAAGCTTTTAATGTATATATCATATCCATTCTTAGATTAGTTTTAAAATTAACCTAAATATTTGGAGGTAATATCATTATTTTGCGGTGAGGACCATATTGATTTTTTGAAATAAACCTGAGCAGAATACATATCAATGTTACTAGTACGTCAATGATTTTATTTATAGTTGTTGATATCGTTTCTTAAGAAATCAGTCTTGTGACTCATTGGAAACTTCAAAAGACGCACATTCACTTGATGAACTTAACCAACTTGAATTTCGAGTTTGCATAACGAGTGCAATATAGTAATGCAGTTTGTGTACTTAATTTAAAATCAACGATTTAACGGATGCCTTTTACATGATATCACGTGGGTCTTTACGGATAGTACTGATCTGGGCATCTATTTTTTAAGAGAAGAGTAAATAGGTATTATCTGGGCAATCGTGTTCCACGTTCAGCATGTCATCACTTTTCATCTGCGGCCCTAACATGCATGTCACAAAGATAAATTAGAACCGTTTATCTCTATGACTATCTCTTTCGTCGTAACTAGTGTGAGAGAGACACACTTAGAGATAAACGGTTCTAATTTATCTTTGTGCCATGCATGTTAGAGCCGCAGGTGAGACTGTGGTAAAGCGAAAGGAAATTAATAATAATAATATAGTCCCGAGAGGGGAAAAGACACACAAATAATAATAACACAATATAACCAGAAAATGAATTATACAGCTTCGTTATAAATAACGAATTTGTAAGATAATCAAGTGGCTCGATGAGACATTTTTTGTGCGCTATTCGCTACGCGTATGCATAGGCGCGGCCCTTAGTTGCGGCAACCTGTAATACTACACACGATTACAAACGATTGCATTATAAAATAACGCATTGTTTAATAGTCATTATCGTGTTGGCTTTGTTCAAGTAATGTTCGAGGTAAAAAGTGTACATGACTCGACTACGGAGAATACTCTAAACCCAAATGGTCATTAGTTGCTTAAAAGATTGCGAGAGTTTTAATAACTTCTGAACGTTGGTCTTCACGTGATGAAGTAATTCAGAATTACCGTTTTTTATACGACGTATGAAGATGTTGCACGTTGGTTTCGTTATAAAAAAACAATGGTTAGGCGGGCTAGTACAAAAAAGTGAGGCGGAATGTATTCAAAACATTGTGTTGTTTAATTATTCAACGTATTCGTATGATCAAGTAATAAATAATTGCTAGATGATTTAGTTTAGTTCATGTTCGATAAAATATAACAGAAACAAATTAATTTCATAAGTTTTTTTTTTTCTGGAACTTTTATTATAATCATATTAGCAACAAATATCCACGCGGGGTCTGCGGTTGATGAGGTGAATAATAAAATTACGAATAAATATTAATAAGTTTTACCAGATTATTTCAGTATTTGCTCTTGCGGTTGCGGTTCATAAAATAATAATAATAATTGCTATATAAATTTGGGCGGTTGTGTATATTGGGGATTTTTATATAGTTTAATTCAATTTATGAACAATCGCCTGCTAAATGATATAATACAACTAGGACACATTATATCCGATTCACTCAAATGCTGCTAAAAATATATATAAACTGATATGCAGTAATTTTAGAATATTACAATAGTTGACTACTTTTGAACCATGACTCAAATCTTTGTTTAAAACTGATTGAGTCGGAACAGATAAAACTCATTTTATCTTATGGTTTTGGTAATCATATACCATGATCGCCGTCCTTTGTGGCATTGGTAATATTTCATGTGTAAATCACTAGTAGGTATCAAGGTTTAATCGCTTGCACAATGGGATGTTACCGGCGTGATTATGCAGTAGGAATAGTGTAATCGGATGTCCGAATGTTAACCTATAAACGGTATGGTTACAAGCGAATCACTGTTATCTGCTGAATCCTGCTTCCTGCTGGCTCAGCAACCTATAGTGGATATCGGCTGTCAATAATTGTTATCTTGACATTTAGCCCAATTTTGAAATGAATTTCCTAAGGTCTGATGTTACTGGCTGATTAGAAGACACTAATGAGGAATCAAAAGAAACTGCTGATTAGAAATTATCTATTCTCACTCCTAATGACGGAGTGTAATTAGCTAAATCTGTATCATGGATTAGACGATGACGGTGGTAATATCGCTAAAGTTAAAAAGAGCAGGTTTCAATAGTTACATGATTATGTATTATAGATAGTACTACGAATTTGCAAATTTAACACTTAAACACACACACACACACACTTTTATTTACCCCTAGAATGGAAGAAGTATGTTGCGGGTGATTTGTTATTTGAGACCGTTTTATATTGTTTCTTTTATTACTTTTACTTGCTTTAAATATATCATATTAATGAAGACGCTTTTTAATATTATGAACACAATAGCAAATCTTGTTATACTTGCTGAAATAATTGAAAAATTTCTTTCATATTCTAGCTGATTGTGGCAACAGTCAAATTCCACTTTAACTAAAATATTTTAGAACGTTTTAGAGTAAAAAGTTGTTGATTAAACAGCAAAATTATACATTATAATCCGGGTTTTATAAAGATCCGTCAGACCAAAGGTCAGATCAAATTTGAATAAATCAGTAAAATTTTTGACATTCCTGACCGAAATTTAACCGAGCAGATCTTTGTAAAACCCGGCTTAAATGTCAATCTTAAAACGAAGTGGCAGTTACTTTTGAATAATGTGTTAGTTTACTTTCATCATATTAAACGATCATATCAGTATCTACCTATTTAAAACTGATCACTGAAATATTATGATTATTACAAGAAAGGAAGGTAGGCCTTTGCTCAATAAATTAACATTTACAGCATTGCATGTCAATTTAGTTATTCAAATAAAAAATGTATTTTAACAAACATAATTAGATAATAGAGCTGAAAGACACTTTGGTCTCCGAGTAACTGGCTGAAGCCAAAAAACTCGGTTCAGAGCTGCGAAAGATGTTAATATTGCTGTCACTGTCCAAGATGGGAATGTCAGTGTCGAATATGCCAAACTATTTGGTTAATTAATTAAATACCTTCACATACTTACTAGTAATTAACATTATCAATATTACTTCTAAATATTGTATTGCATTATTAATTGAATTGGTAAATGATCGGAGGATTCCATGCTATTCTCGATCAGTCATGGTCATTATTCCTACCGTTGTAATAATGCGGGTGTTACGACATAGCGTATTTATGCGTCGCGTTTCCTGCTCTATTACAAAGTATTAAAAAAACTAGTGGTGATCTGCTGGTTACAACGCACGAGATTCGAGTTTTCTAAGCCCTGTAACTATAAGTTTGAACGCTTAATCAAATCAAATCAAAACGTTTATTGAGCAAATTGGCCCTGTGTGGGCTCTTTTACTAGTTTATATTTCAACCTCTCAAGGCTTTTCGGTTCTATACTTAACAGTTATTTAGCGTAAATAAACAACATGCTTACCGTAATAACTACCTACGAATAACAGTTTTTTGCGAGCTGCCAATCTACACTCAATACAAGTACCTACTATTTATTATGCAAACATATTGACCGAGCAAGACATTTAAAAAATTAGTAAATATTTTAACATGTCAAATGATTTTAAAGATTGCCTTTTAAAAATCGTTAATGCGGTTTAATAAAATTGTAATACCCGTAAAACCATACCATTATGGTATAACATACAAGTTTATTACCTACTGCTAAAGTCCGAATCTAAGTCTATCTATGAGTACATTTTCGATGTGGACTACATATTTTTGAATTATTGCATAATTGTTTTATGGTTTTAACTAACCAAAATATTATGTAGGCCTGTGTGTAGGCAGGCATAGTTGAACATTATTTGGATTTCTAGCGCTATTACAATTATTAATTGACATTCAAACAATAATCTAAAAATAATCGGAGTTCTTCTTGCAGTCAGCAAAATCCAGTAAATTCCATTATTATAAATGAGTATTGCCTATTTTAAATTCACAGGGTGCGAATTCCGTAATTTAACTTTGTTCAAGGTCGGTTTTGGAAGAGAAATGCTTCGTTATTCCTTCACTTATGGTTGTTAATTTTAACATGATTTTGTTTATTTTTCATTAACGGAAAAAATATTGCAACAAGCTTGCATCTTGGTATCTACTATTGTTACAAATACTCCAGTAACAAACCACAAAACAAAACATTATTTATTATTTTCATATAATCGTGGTTTGTGTTTATAATTGTTTTCATTTAGACTTTTGCGGCTCTGTTTATGAATAATTTACATTTAAAGTTTGTTCTAATATTTGTACAACAAACAAAGTATGCTTTGCAATTAAAATTTTCAAATTAAGTAGCTACGCGAAGTTGTAATAAATGTTTCGTAGTCAAACTGAACATTGTATCCCACACCTGAGCTGTGCATAACCTCGTATTCTCCTGAAAGCTTTTCATTTCAGACACATTTTTCACTTTGTGCATCTCTTTCTAAGCTAGCTTGGTGCGATAAGGCTACAGTGAGTAGACGTGAAACTGCATAGAGCTAGCTCTATATGCCCGTAAGCTCGTATTCAGTCATGTGCGTCTCTGAACATGAGTTATAGTTGACTAACTTGAGAAAATATTACGAAATATTCGGCACGAACGCTTGCATCGAATATTGCATAAGACGAGTATTTCCTGGGAATTGATATTTGAGCCCGACGTGAAAAATTCTAAATGCTTAGGACCATATAAAATAACTTGACAGGAAGGTGATTGGTTTCTGAAAGAGTAAATAGCAGATGAAAAGCATAAATGTGAAATAAGGTAGAACATACTTTATTATGAGCGTTGAATTTATTTTGTTAATAGTACAATTTACAAGTTTGGATGGATAAAAATCTTTCCAACGTCAACCTCTGACGTTTTTCTATCGAACTTGGTCTTTATTTCACATTTATGTTTCTGATCTGATATCACAATTTTTTGTCAAGTTATACATGTTGCTTCTTTTTATTAACATATATGTCATAAAACTACTCTAAATACCTAACCTAATTTAATTTAAAGTATAATCTTTCAACAATAACAAAACAAAGTTAACCAACAATTCATGTGATGATTTCTGATTTTTTCCTACGATTACGTCCAATAACTTACCTCCACACCAAGTTTCAACTTCCTAGGTCACCTGGAAGTAGTCTAAACTTTTGATCTACGAGTATATGTCGGTCAGTCAGTGATAAAAACATTGATTTTCGGACGTCATTATCTCGTGAATGATTAGAGATATTTTATTGAAATTTGGGATTTAGCAATTAGAAGACGGTTTTAACTTGACACGCAAAATTGCAAGTGTGTCGGTTAATTAGAGTTTAAGTAATAGTCAAGAACCTTATTACAAGTAGTGTTAAAAATTATGTAGTAGTGTTAATACTTACGGTAAAAGATTGTGAAGCTATTGTTAGCAGTAAGAACGTTGTGAAGTATCCCATTTTGTCTGAAACAAAAAATATTTCTATTGTAAAAATAAACTAGACATTTTTTTTATTATTACAACATTTTTAAGTATATTGTATAAACAAGATTATTGACGATGCGGTTAGCCTAGTTGGTAGTGACCCTGCCTCCGAAGCTAGCGCCCCGGGTTCGATCTCCCGTAAGGGAAAATATTTGTGTGATAAACACGAATGTTTGTTCCTGAGTCTTCGATGTTTCCTATGTATTTAAGTATATATTTTTCTATATAAGTATGTATATCGTCGTCTAGTACCCATAACATAAGCCTTTATAGCTTACATTGGGACTAGATCGATTTGCGTAAAGATTGTCCCCTGATTTATTTATTTAATTATTTATTCGAGTAAATTTGAATTTAGGAAATATTATAATAAATATATTCGTAAATCGATGTATTTATTATATTGGGAAATACTAATCTATAATACTAAAAATCACTGCTATTCATATAAAATAAAATTTAAGAGTTAAATATCTAATTCAAATATTCTAAAAAAGGCCCTCGCGGCATAGTTCCTAAACAACTGGCGCTATCGGAATGCTGAACTGTTGAGCGAGGAACTGCCAGGCTTTGGTCACCCGTGAAGACAACCAAGCATTTCGTTGGGTCTTTTCCCGATTAAGAGCGCTGGGACCCCACGGGCAAAGGCGTAGATAGGCAACCAAAGGTCCTGGTTCTAAAAAAACAAGGGGCCTAACTTAACTGTAAAAATATAACTATTATATAAATAGTTCAAAGGTAGGTATAACGTGTACAACGTGCTTAACTAGTTCGATATGAGGTTTGCTGATCAGGTTTCGAGGGCCCCCTGAACTTGGGAGCACTTTAGTAGCTACAATTATTAATATATTTTTCGGTACGTCTATTATGACTTAATTTATGTGGCCTACTCACCTTATTAATATTAGAAACTTGACATACCTAATTAAAAGGCGTATTACATTTAGATCCGGACGTCATAAACTTAAGTATTGTAAATGAAGAGTAGATAATTAAGTTGACATTTTTAACTTTGAAATCTAGCTATGACGTCATTGAAAGATCAAACGAGTTCTTGATCAAGGTTTTCATCTTATCGCGTGAAATTCCTATTTATTTAAGCGCAATACACACAGAACGCGTGCGCGGGTATTTCCGTTGAATTTACCCGACCCATGCCCATCCCGCGCTTGCATTCCGTGTGTTGTCGTCCATATAAATTCAACGGAATACAACCGTGCCCGACCCACCACCGCGTTCTGTGTGCGTTGCGCTTTAAATCTATATAGGCCAGCCATCTCTATGGTCACGGGCCTCGAATATACAAGTCATAATTTTTATGAAGGAAAACGCAGTAAATCCGTTTTAATGAATGATTCATCTTAGTTACGGCATACGTAATTCGGTTACTCTTGATTACATCAAAGTCGGTGGCGGCACCATTGCTTTCACTAATCTCCGTGTCGCTTGCGTCACTTTATTATCTGTGCCATAATATTGCAAGTGGTAGTCGGAACGACAGCAAGTATCTCGACTAGATTTAGGCCGTGTGTCATGAATTGCAGATGTGAGTGCAAAACGTGGCTTATTTCATAGTATATCGGGTGAGTGAAATAAGGATAGATACTGGTGCATTGCAATATACGGACAACGCTTTTGAGTCTGAAAAACAAATACCGCGCTATTCAAAATAAATCACTTATTTCAGACTAATTTTGTCCATATTGTTAGTTAAATATTTATTTACTATTATGCTAAAATTTATATTTTAAATTATTAATATTAGCGTTTGGCCGATTCACTGTCCCCATGGCATGTTGGTGAATGAATCGGCCAAGCACAGGACAGTCCATCCTCTCAGGCAATGTCTGCAGGATTCCGTTGGCAATCCTCCGCATTCCTTGAACTAATGATACCGTCTTCATGCGTATTATGGCGTAAAAATCTAGGCGGCTTCCGCAACTGCCACAAGTCCGCAATCATTGTTAAAAAACAGAAAACGCGTAAATTATTTTTGCGTAACATTAAAAGTATTTGTTGTTTGTAATTTTCCTTACTATCATGATGGAAATTACCAAACTTTGAGCATTGTTCCCCATTTCTGCTAAATGATCGTTAATTGCAAAGTACCGTGCGTGCTTTACTTTAATTGGACGAGCGAGCAACTTTTTTTATTTATTCAAGGGCCATTAGTAAATCCCAAGTGGTTACCAACTTGCAAAACCAGTAATTATTATTATGCTGAGGTATAGCGGTGGAATCACATTCTAAAATTTAGTACAAGGCTATAAATTATCATGTAATGATATCATTTTAATTAAAATAATCTGTCTAATTCGAAACGGAGTCTTCTTAATTTAAAATTTCCTAAACTTAAAGTAAGAGCACAAAATCGACTGTGACGTTTCTTATTTTAATTTTAGTGACTTTTAAATTAGCGAATACATTTTCGAATTGGCCCCAATGTTTAGGTAATTTTATAGGTAGCATGTCCGTAAATCTTTCACGAGATATTAAAACTCGAGGAAAAATTTGTATCTATGCGGACATTAATAATATTTTCCTGTATGAGGCATTTACTGCATATAATCTGCGGTGTTATTAAAATAACAAAACCAGAAGTCAAATAGAACCGGTTAAACTTGAACTAAGTGTGCGTAGGTTTAAAAAAAAAAATGAAGCGATCGAGGGGTTCAAAAAATTTCCATGGCATTTAAGTCGAGGGCGACTTAAATGCCAAAGTTTTTGAACCCCTACCTACCTGTTTCCCATATACCCAAGTTGAGATAAAAGACATACCTCACTAGGTATGTTTTTTATCTCAACTTGGGTTTATGGGAAACTGGTGTAAAAACCCAACGGTCCAAGGTATTTTTATCCTACATACTTCGATGCAGATGCCATTAAAGCGCAGATTGGTCGTATTCGAGATATTGGCCTCCACGCAAACCTTCGGTATAAGGAGTATAGACTCGTTAAACTCTTTTAGAGCTTAGAGCAAATACTTGCATAGTTAAACAGTGTGCTGATAATTTTATTAATTCAGTGAAGTATTATGTTAAAAGCTAGCAGTAATTTGACATCTTTGGTGGTTCTTATAGAAAAATACGGAGGTGGAAGCCGGGTGAGCGTATAGAATTTATAGTGTGTGCATGCGTGCGTGTGTGTGAGTGTATTATTTTGAATCATTATTATATTATTATACCTTGTTTGACGATTTCAATGTTAAGTATTTCTTAAAATTTGACATGAATTGCAATTTATACTGTATATTACATCTAGTAATAAATAAATTAAACTAAACCTGATCAAAAAGTAGACGTTTTATTAACCTACATCGGCTGTACGTCTTGATAACAGAATTTCACATGTAATTTACGTAGGTAAAGCAATGCAAGAAATGTTGAAAATTTTACTACTTAATTATTGGCTGGACTTAATGAATAAAAGTAGACGTAAAAGTTTTACGGATTACTGATTCAGTTACGAGTAAGTCAGTTAAGTTTACTTATATCATTACTTAAGTGGCCGGGGAGAGTTGGAACATGGAGGATTTTTCTTCGATCAAAGGACTAAACTGAAATAAACTATAAACATTTATTCATTCTGGAAAATGAAAATCACTGCACCCTCTTAAATTTTATTCGTATATTATGCTCTATCAAATATTGGTAACCTATAGAGAACAGTAAGTTCCTGGTAGTATTTAAACTTGTCCGCCTCGAAACTTTCACTGACTGGGCACCTACTGATACTTTTTGAGTATTACCTACGTTAAAGACATTTTATACGAATGATCTAGAGCAGTGGATATCTCCGGGTTAAAATGATGGTGATGATGATACGAATAAACCTAGGGGCCACTGAAAATCAGCGCCGAGGCTCGCCACGGCATAACGCTGAGTGGCACCCTCTTTGGCACCGTTCGGCACAGCTTTTTATGTTCATTGTTTCTTTGTTGTGTGCTTTTCTTGTTATTTGTCTGTGTCTAATGTGTGTTAAATAAATGTCTTTATTATTATTATTATTATTATTAAACCTCTACCGCTGGAGTACACTAAACTATTTCTTTCTTTCTCTCTTTTCAGCCTTTAGAATGCTAGGTTTTACTATTTCTTCGTCGTATAGATTTAAGGAGAGTGTGAACCTACGACTTTTCATACAAAAAGCGTTAACGATTTCCACCCCTTAAATGTTAACCGATTTTAACCAATTTTTTAAAGGTTGTCCTTCAGAACAAAATCTACGTTCATACGTTTTGAGTTTTTCACTATTCATACTCCATACTTAATATTATAAATGCGAAAGTAACTCTGCCTGTCTGTCAGTCGCGCTTTCACGCCAAAACGAATGCACCGATTTAAATGAAATTTGGTACAGAGATAGTCTAGCTAGAGCCTGAGGAAGGATATAGGCTACATTTTAATGCGATAAAAGGGTTGTGAGGGGTTGAAAGGGGGGATGAAAAGTTGCATAAAAGTATTGTCATTTTTAGAGCTAGAAGCTTGAAACTTATTTTTTAGGCTGTTGATTCGATATAAATAAATATGACTTTTAAAGTTTTACGCTTCTAAGCTCTTTCTAAGCTTTACTCTCAAGGGTGTAAAGTAACAATAGGGAATAGGAGATGAAAGTTTGTATGGAAATATGTATGGGTTATGTGAATGTTTTATAAGTTTGCGACTAGAGACAAAATATTAGAGGTATTCTGATGTAACATTTACAGAGAACTCATATTAATACTTTATACCTTTATGTACGGATACTTATATAATAATTTAATGAGCTCTTTGTAGTGAAACACTTCAAATAGCTCGCTTCAAATATGTTTATACTTACGTATGTCTCTTACGTGTGTCTTATTTTTTTAAATAATTACCCTAAATAATTAAAAATGCTACTTACAGACACTATTCTACGCGGAGGAAGTCGCGGGCACAGCTAGTAATCAATTAATTCAGTTTTAGGTATTGCTGATTCAGTATTCTCATACAAAAGTAATTTCGGTGATTATTTGACTTTGTTGATTTTTAATCAATATTCAAAAAACGTATAGACCTAGATTTTGTTTTGACTGACACCTAACAAAAATTGGTCATAATCGATTAACATTTAAGGGTTGGAAATCGTTATCGCTTTTTGTGTGAAAAGGTTGATTTTTGCCTTAGGTTCACAGTCCTTCTTTTCAGGTTTAACAAGATCAAAATATAGATTGGATCATTGCAGGGCCGAACTTTATTAGCCATAGAGATATATATGTATCCTTTTCGTTACAAAATTCAATATTTTACTTTATTCTTTGGGGCTAAGTAAATATCAATTCAAAGAATGAGAAGAAAGTCTAAGCAAAAAGTACAGTTTTATATGTATGTCTGCTATATTAATCTGGAATAAAATATGAGTGCATTTGCACTCTGTTTATTAGCCATGCAGAAATCCCTACTACAGTATTCATAAACACACAAAAGCTAATCATATCCAGAGAGTGCGCTGGATTGCTTTGAATATTAACGACCTCACAATTCTAATGCAGGAATAACACACACACACACAGAAATTAGAAACATCTCCGCTGTGTTCATTATACCTGTACATTTTAAAACAGTCAAATTATAATATTTCTTTAAATAAAAACTAAATAAAAGGAATTTCCAAATTACGGTAATCGAAAAAAATACAAAGAAAAACAAAATTAATAACTTACGTTGTTTAAGTTCTTGTGAAAGGAATTTTCAGTATTAATTTAAATAAAATGATTAAGTTCGTTAACTTTAAAAGTTCATTTCAAGGATTTATTTAATTGAGGATCGTGTATTTACGTCACTAATTAACGAACTGTGAAAATAAACTTTTAAGCATCTCTAAGAATAATGACTGAAAATAACTCACCTTTCGAATTTAATCAAATAATTCCAGCCAACATTGACACTTTAACACAAAAATGATTAACTTTTATGATAAAGACTTTAATCGTTTGCGTTTCGCACACAGCGTGCGTCGATGGAGGCTTAGTAGAAAAAACTACATTGAAATGGATACGGCGTGCCGTTCACTCGCCGATCCTATAGCATTGTTCGTCACAGCAAGGACCGGTTGCTCGCCTCAATCAGACCAACATTCGGTGAAGAACATTCAGGTGCTTGCTTACTCTTAGCAAACCGCCGGTATACGTACAGCTATTTTACCTACAATCCTGACGCTAAACTAGCGTAAATAAATCGCTGGACGAATGCAATAGTGGCACAATAAAAAAAAATGGTTTTTGAGTTAAACCAAAAATCGTGTTATACATTGCATATTTTGTACCATACAAAACAGACCGAACTCAAAAGGATATTTAGACATGTGTCACTATTGCATTCGTCCAGCGAAATATAACCTAAGAACTCACAAAACAACGCGTCCTTTGGTTTAAAGCAAAACCATCTCTGCCTACCTCTGTTAAAATTTAAGAGCGAACATCAAATGGAGATTTAACTCGTTTCTTTACGATCTACTGGGTATGCTGTAACATAGCGAACTTTCTCAAAAGCCGCCACAAAAGTAGGCATGGTGTTAAATTGAAAAAAAAAAAAATAGGCACTATTCAAATTTAGCACATTACATAATCTCCACCTGTCCATACCTTTGTATATAAATATTTAAAAATCAGATTGTGTAAAACTTAATAAAGAATAGCGCCTCTATTCGGGAACGCTAAGTGATGTCGTAGCGACTCGCGAGCGAGATTTCTCATCCCACTCTTCCGCCCGATGCGTAATGAGGGTGAGAAGCGAGCCTCGCTAACGGGTCGCTGCAGTATCACTTAGACGTTCCCGAATAGACGCCTAGAAGGCTAATTTGACGTATTATATAATGGCGTTAAAATGGAACGAGCAATGGCATGGCTTATAATGTTATGACAGGAAACCCGTGTCAAATGAAGCAATAACTATTTGGGTCATATGAAATTTAATTTAATGTTACGTTACGACTGCTATTTGTAATAGCAGAACCTACTGTTATACTACGGGTATAAAACTTTTTAATTGATTTACCTTACATTGGGCTGTCATTTTTTTCTGCAGTCTCTTGATATACGCACACATCATATTAGTTTGTACTCGTAGTGTATGAAAAGTTAGAACGGTAAGAATAAGACGATTTAGTTTGAAAAAGTTATTTTTATTTTTGCTTTTAACATATTTTTGGTTCAATTGCATCATACTATAAAAGGTAGGTATGTATATGTAGCGTTGTACAGCAGTAAAAAGTAAGCTTAAAAATTTACGATGTATTAACTTACCACTTTCTACCCTATGTCTTTTATTCTTTTCACTGTCTGGCGTGCCCCTTTCCTTTGCGTAAGTTTAAACCGTAATGTGCTGTGCTGAATAAATCTTCTGACCAACCAGTACTTGAAAAAGAAAAGTGGTATGTATATAGGCGATTACTAATAAAATATTAAATTGCGTGCGCGCAGCGTTGTTACCGTGTCAGAGGAAGGCAATGGAATATTTTTAAATTCATTTGCGTGATTATAATTTATTTATAACCCTCTTGGGATTTCCAAATGCTAATGCCGAATATCACAGTGTTTACTTTAAGTTAGTGCAGTACATAATAACATTTAAATGTTAACTGGCATCGTCAAGAAATTCCAATTTAAACTCAAATTCAAAGTATCTAGAGTTATTCAATTTAGACTTATGAAGGTAAAGGAACGAATCTACCACCCGTTCGGAAAAAAATCTTCTACTGAGAAGAGCCGGGAAGAAACTCGGTGAGATATCATTTTTTTATTTTTCAAAACAGTACACATATAAGTTAACAATGATGTCTAGTTGTATACAAATTTAAGTATATACCACAATACAGTAGGTACGCCCATCGAGAGCCAGGGATCGCCGGTGCAGGTCAGGATTTAACCAAAATGTCCCTGTCCATGACGTAGTCTTTTACTGTGTAATATGCCCTAGAAATAAGCATTCACTTTACAGTAGATTTGAACATTGTGTCTATTTGTTCTATAATGTTTAGGTATATTATTGTAAAAACGTGTACAATTTCCTAGAACTCTTTTTTTTAGTTTTAGCCAGTCTATAAGTTGGTACTTTAAGCTTTCCAGTATTTCTAGTGGCCTTTGGCTTATCTACATGTGTAGGAAAATTGTATAGTTTTTTTTCTGATATACATTATTATTTCAAATACGTATAGCGATGGCAGGGTTAGTATTTCTATTTCCTTGAAAAATTCCCTCAGCGACTCGCGTGTTATATACGCAAAATAAAAATATACTCTAAGCTAGCAGCTGATCCCCATAAAATTAAAACATATGAAATAATGCTTTTGAAATACGCGAAGTAAACCAACCTTGCCGTCGCTACATCAGTTAACTGCCTCATCTGTCTGACTGCAAACGCAGCAGAGCTCAACCTACTCGCTATGGCTGTGTTATGGGATCCCCACTGCAGTCTTGAGTCAAGTTTTAATCCTAGAAAAACAGTTGACTTTACGAATTCAATGTTTTGACCGTCTAATTTATAAATAAATAATATGAATAAATCAGGGGACAATCTTTACACAAATCGATCTAGTCCCAAAGTAAGCTCTAAAGGCTTGTGTTATGAGTACTAGACGACGATATAAATACTTATCTAGAGAAATAAATACTTAAATACATAGGAAACATCCAAGACTCAGGAACAAACATTCATGCTCATCACACAAATATTTGCCCCTATCGGGGATCGAACCCGGGACGCTTGCGTCGGAGGCAGGGTCACTACCAACTAGGCTATCCGCGTCGTCTAATATTCAAGTGTGCATTAAAAAAATTGCCTCCTAGTATTTAGCATGTATAAAAAGTTGTTGGTGTTTTCTCAAATTTGCAGTTATTAAACCTACGCCGAACCCAGACAACCTTCATTTGCCTGTTATTTGTAAAAAGTACACTTGAAGGGGTCAGAAAAAGAAGGGCCCATTAAATTTGATACCTTTACGAAATAAGTTTTACGTTTGAAAACGTTTCCTCATTACATCGTCTACATAATTTATATTATACCATAAGAGTTTAAATAAATTGCTTAATTTTAACTTTTTTTTATTTACGTTAACCCATTTTTAGGGCTCCGGATCAAAAGGAAAAAACGGAACCCTTATAGGATCACTCGTGTGTCTGCGTGCCTGCCCGCCCGTCCGCCCTTGTCTCCGAAACTACATTTTGAAAAAAGTAAAGAAAATAGTTCTTTACCTATGATGATATAGATTACAGGAAAACCTATAAGACGTCCAAAGTCTATGGTATTTAAAGTAACATAGGAAGTTTCATATAATCATTTACGGTACGGAAACCCCTCCACGCGAGTTTAACTCGCACTTATCCGGTTTTAATGGATCCTTCGTGTAAGAACTGTTATATTTTACTCTATTCACAAAACCTTTAAAACACCAGCAAGTCTTTAAATAAATTTTGAAGACATAAAATTGTATTTCCACTTTTATAATTCGTGGATAGTAGGGTGTCCCGTCAATGTAACATTTTTTTTTCAAGTTTCACTGTCATAAGAGGCATCAATATTTATTTTGCGTAATTGTACAGAGATTACGAAAAAGGTAATAAAGCTGGAAATACGTGTCATCTTGAGGGCTCTACCGAACTTTGAAATTTTGTAAATTTTTGTTTCTTGCTGACTTAAACCATATGGCTAAAATAATACAAAAATAAAGTT
Source organism: Tortricodes alternella (assembly GCA_947859335.1). Lineage (NCBI taxonomy): Eukaryota > Metazoa > Arthropoda > Insecta > Lepidoptera > Tortricidae > Tortricodes > Tortricodes alternella. Next base: position 9,952,997 of record OX401981.1, read on the forward strand.
TAAAAGGTATTTTTATAGTGGACTTAATGGTACAAAATACAAGAAAACAAAATAAACCAAAAAAGAGATTATAATCAGTGACCAAAACTTAGAATAGAAATTTATTTTTGTGAGCCAAATCAGGCATTTCCGTTGAAAATTTCAACCTGTTTCTAATAAAGCCATCACCAAAAGAAATTCGGGACACCCTAGTGTATAGTATTTTAAGTATTATTAGATATTCCAAACATCTCGGTAAGCTTACACCTAATTATAAAATAAAATAATAGACGGCAAATAAGGTTGCTAAGCTTTTAAAATTAAGGTACCTTATTTACCAACCTCTGTCAAAATAACTGATTTAGAACACTTGGCATACTACGAACCAAAGTTTTTAATATTTAAGAGAAGCTTTAATCTAACATGAATGATTTCAGGCATTATTTCTTAATTCAATTTTCTCATAACTAATTTGACTATGTATCATAGCGAGATTTAATAAAAATCTTAGAGTTTAGTCAACTAATAAATCGAGATAATTGGCACAAGGGCCAGTGAAGAGCCCTCGTCCTTATGGGCACTTGAGCACAAAATGAATGCTGGTCTTAGTAAAATAAAATCACATCAGCGGCCCTAACATGAATGACATAAAGATAAATAACCCGTTTATCTCCATAACTATCTCTTTCGTCGGCACTAGTGTGAGAGAGACGCACTTCGAGATAAGACGGTCTATCTTTGTGTCATTTAAGTTAGGGCCGCTGATTGGCTAATTTACCTTGGAGTTTGAATTTGAACACATTACTTACACTTACACAATAATAGTATATGTATGTTGAATAAGTACGTGATTACCTATATACATCTAATAACAAAAATTGATTTTACCAAACCATTTGCTTCGACAATGTAAAAACGAAAAATACAACTTTCATCTGAAAAGTACTATTCCTACAAGCTTCTGCTAAGAATGTGCTTTACAAGTTGCTTGTAATTTTTAGGTAGTGTTAAGGGTGCGAAAGAGTTGCTTCGTTTAAGAACATAGATTGTGAGTTTCCTGGATGTTGTTTTGTTGATAATTAATATTGGTTTTATACATGTAGGTATCAATTTCTTGCTTTTACATGGTCTATTAAAACAATGTTTACTGTACGTGTACGTTAACCATGTTGATGTTATACTTATAATAATTTTTAACTTACGAAAAAGTTACGTTGTAATATTATTACACTCACGGGAACGCTTCATCTATTCTACAAATAGATATATAAAGCTAAAGCAAGACATTATTCGTAATGAACTTTCGTGTGCCGAACAATGTCAAAACTAACTTTGAATATGCGTCTTCAATGTCTTAAGACTACAATAGTAGTTGAAGTCAACGACTGCCATCGTCTCACGTCTTATCTTTGCTTTAATTTATAAATAAGGACCCCAGGGATCTAAGTAGTATTAAATATAAACTAACATTAAATTAGTGAACAAGCGTCCAAGTTCTACCAGTTTGAATTAAATTCGGGGCGTCTACTGAAATATCTTGTCAGTACAGTATTATTAATAACCGTCTTGCGAATTATTACTAAGCTAACTATTTAATACTGAGTTATAATGACACGTCACATACCTTGCTCAAGCATTCTTTAGGCCCAGTGGTGTGATTTTCTAAAATAACACTACGTTCATGACTCGCCAGCGAGCGTTACTTGACCTGTCAGTGCTTATTACGTACATGTTCATGCGTGGCTTCGACTATGGTCGTATTTCGACATAGCCGACCACGGACATAGGTACCTAACTCCGCATAATGCTTACGAGCGTACGAGTCAATTTATGATTGTCGTAGGAAATGGGAGACGAAATAAGCGACAAGATTTGTTACAGAATAACATAGTAGCAGCTCGGAACCAAATTTTGTAGGTAGCTTCGAAACGAGCGTTGCCAATTCCCATATTGTAGGTAAATGAATAGGGATTTTATGTCTCCTTTTATAACTATAAATTGTAATTCGTTTCAAAACGGGAGTTTTTATTTCTCTTTTCATTTACGGTTATGAAATGGGAACAGTTTTCCAGCTTTGTAACTGAACCCCGTAACCAACTTCAAAACAAGAATTGTAATTTCCGTTTGTTAGGTGGTTATGAAATGGAAATTCATGAAACAAGTACTCTTTAGGCGTTGTGATAATTCGGCTCGTCCGCCTTTTCTCAGCTCAATTTATTGTCTGAAGGCAATCGAAATAACTAATTGTTTTGCTTAATGTCTAGCCTATAATGGTTGTATCAATAAAACCCGAATTAAGTTGCACACAAACTGTACAAAAATGCGGCACAAACAGATGCAGCTGAGTGACCATAGAACCTAAGTAACACGTAATAGTAGTTTATGCAACGGTTGCATAATGATAGGCTTTAAAACACTAGTGCGGTTTTCATGAAACGAGCCGATAGGCGAGTTTCATAATAAGATCGCACGTGTGTTTTAAGGCCAAATTATGCAGAGTTGCATACATAACTTTATCTACACACATATTATAAATCCTCCATGATGGGTTCAGAAACAATATTTTCTGGCAACAAGTTATTTGTTGCAATTGTGGCTGCATATTTCCGATATCTGGCGCATTTTCACATCACACACACTCCGAGAAGACTACTTACTATTCATATTTTCAACTAAAATGTAAATTACAAACAACTTTTTCTATTCAATTCAAAAACAATTCTACTTTCGTTCAGCAAAACACCAACATGGCGATCCTCCGTCAAGACCATTTTTTTTTAAATCATAGACAAACGGATGAAGTCTCTATTCTCACGTCACTCGAGATCAAATATTGTGCAGTTTATATTAAAAAAAACATTTCGTATCAATAACTGTTTTAATATCTATGGATACTAGAATAGAGACCCACTTGAATTTTGACAGCTGTTCCAAATTTAATCTCATTTCTTTACTAAAAACGATAAAGAAGTCATGTTATTTCTTTATCGCAGCACTGGTTTTTCCTAATTGGTTGTCAAAATGGTGGTCATTTCCTACGGTTTGTAATTAACCAATGGAGGTTTTATGATATGGGTGTTAGGGTGTCCCTTATATGAAGGAAAAAAATTTTTTTACAATTTTGAAACGCATACCCCTTAAATATGTTCATATTCCTAAAATATACTATTATATGAAATTTCAGATTTTTATGAGTATTAGAACCCGTACCGACTTGACTTCAAAGTTTTGTTTTAAGTTTTACTTGTAAAATTGGGTAGGGATAGCCAAAAATCTAGTAAATTTATGAAATAAATGATAGAAACAAAAGCATTAATGTTAATTAATAATCGTATTTAATAAAATCATTAGAAGAGTACAAATTTACCACGTATATTTCTTTTTTAAAGTGGCTTTTTTTACAAGCAGGGTAGAGACATTTCGGTGCTCTTGCACGCAACGCAGAAGAAATTGTTTTGCTCTTCATTGGCGGTTACCAAACCGTTAAAATCTTGCATGAGCTTTACTGCTCTCTCTGTGCTATGTCATTTACACGTTTTAAGGATACAGCTTAACTTTTAGCTTTCATATAGACTTTATTTTCTTTCCACGAAGAAACGCTTTCTTGCAGGAAATTGTCTTCCATCTTTAGGCGTGAAAATAAGGTTTTGTTTTGTTTGTCACAAAGTCTTCTAAAGATCTGCCTGAAATCATAAATACATTTCTGGAATATTGTTCTGCAAGGTCGGTTTTTATCATCTCTGCCCTTTCTTTCCGTATCTGCGTTCGAATGCGTTGTATTGAAGAATTATTTATCGTAAATTAATTAATATTAAGAACTAATGCTTAAATTACAACGTCAACTATGTAAATACAGTCTCTTGTGCTTAACTGACATCTATCTAAAGTTGCTACTAGCGGTGTAAAAATATCTTTGCTGCCCCTTTTCGCGGTATTAGTTTGAGACGTAGTCGCCGTAGGTGCAGTAGAAATAGGATTGTCCAAGCTTTCAGTACAACTACTAGATGATGAACTACAGACAGCAGACGTATTAGATTGAGCTGGCGAATGATAATGCGAAGACACTAATTCAGCAGTGTTTTAATCTTTTCTTCCCTTATTCTAACTTTCTCTGTCGCAGTATCTCTCTTCTTAGTCAGTTATTTTTTTATCTACACCAGTCAAAAATCCTGGTCGAGTGGTCGCCCTGGTTCTTTCTGTTGTTGTAAAAATAATATATCCTCTTCTATTTTCATTTTATTTACGACGATGTGCGATGTCATATAAATTATCTAACTCATTTTGAAAATCTTGTTCGCGTTTGGTGTAAACTTCTTGGGATTTTTTGTAATTTTTTTTTAATCACGCCTCACCCTATAAAGATCTACTAACTTTTTAACACATTTAGATACAGCTCGGTTTGGTAATCGAACCTTTTGCCAGAAGATTATTCATTCACGAATCACAGGACTTGCACTTTCACTCACTGTTAATTTGACTTCCCGTATATTGTAAAACAAAACTGCTTGTCGCTGTAAAGTTAATTTTGTAACCCAACACCAACTAAGTATATATCTTTTTTAGCACTTCGTAGCTCGACTGCCATCTTAGAAAAGCAATTTAATACTCGTTATTTGAATGAAAACCGTCACTAAAATAACTAACTGCAAGGCACGCGCCACTTGTCTCGCGCAACTTGAATGAACATGATAAAGATGCAAGTCGGCACGGGTTCCCGTTCATAGAATGAACTGATTTTTTTACTGGGAGTATATAAACACGTAATAAATATAATAAGAGGGTATGCGTTACAAAAAGAAATATTCGAAAAATAAGGGACACCCTAATGGGTGTAGATAAAAATAATTATAGAGGTAATAGGAGGAAGTAAACTTTTAAACAACAGAAAGCAATACAAAGCATGCAATTTTGAAAAATAATAATAACAAAGTGTTCTTTTAAAAACAGAAGAACTCTTAAGTATTATAAAACACAAAATTGTTTAAGTAGCTATTGTTTCTTAAAATAAAAAATCAAATCATAAGTACCTATCATATATCGAACTGACATCGAATAATCTTAAAATGAAAATGGTGCAATTATTAGAATTCAAGGTGATCTTGACTTGCGCTGGTCTCATTATTGTTAACTTGCTCAGCAGCTTATATTTTTTTCATTAGTATTTTTATTCTATTTACAGTAAGTAAGTAGTAGCATTTGAAATACTATAAAATGTGGATTTATTTTGCAAAACTTACAGCAATTAGAGCAACGCCGGATTTTTCCGCGAACAAAACGATTACCTCTCCAGTTTCTGCGCCTTCGCAGCACTATAATTTCATGCTGTCATATTTAAGCAAATAATTTACAGATATATTCATTATATTTATTGATTACATTATGATGAAACCAAGAGATAGTCAAGCTCTTGATTTCTTCATGGTGTAGCGGTAACCAGCTGGAATAGGTTCCACAGGAAACAAAGCCAGAGCAGCTCAGCGTGCAATGTGCCCTCGTCCTACTATTGTTATAATGTTCAGTTCCTGCGTTTGCCTCCATATTTTTGTGCAATATTGATAGAAACAAAACAACCTATTACAGTTATTCTGGGAAAGATTTTCGTTAATGTCTTTGTAACTGTTGTGAGATGTTACTATATCATTCATGAAGTAGTTAAATTGATTGTTTACTTTGCAAAATAATGGCGGATGACGTTGTACTGTGACGGTGAGACTCTGATCGGTGAGGACAGTAGAACAGCAGCAGAGCAGGTGAGAGTGGATGAAGGCAGCAGGTAAACAACAGAATGGAGTATTGGTTTTATTGTTTAAAATAAGAGACACTCTGTAACAATATTATAAAAACACTTATAAATATGGAAACTATAGTAATGATGTGGATGGGATGTTTGGGTAGGCATTGTGTGACACTTTACTTACATCTAAGTACCTCAATTGTAAATCCTTTATATTCACAATAAGATCACACGTAAGTATTTCTGTTCCCCTCATAAAGAACATCGCACTCTTGTTTATAAGAAACTTCCTTAGATTCTAGGGTACTTTAAATAACAATGTTCAATATGAATTAGAGGGAAATTTGAAGGCAATGTGAAAATCGACCTTTCGGGGCCAAGATCTATTATGAAATGATCTACGTCTGAAACGATCCATCGATCTAAATATAACATTCGAAACGCGAAAAATAAATTTAAAAAGATTTTTCTTTCCAAAAGTTGTCAGCATCGAAAGAGTATTGTACGAGTCGGTGATAGCGCCACGCTATAGTACCGTCAATTCTTGCTGTCATAATGTTAACGATTATTTTGAAATAAAGAACAGTTGAAGCCAGCTGAAGACGCCAAAACAAAGGCAAAGTTAATATTAATGATTGATCCAACCATTGATGAGCTCGAAAGAAGCTAAGCTGAAGAACATGTTCGATGACTCGGGGTTTTCTCGAAAGATAACTTTGCTTTGCCATTTGACATCCATAAGACTTGAAAGTTGTATTTAATTACCGCTTCTATCACACAAATGGTCGAAACATCTCAGACGTTAAATGGGTTATACACACGTTTAGGTTCAGAACTGTCCCCTCCTGTTCCCGAAAGTTAAGCACACTGATGCTTGATTTTTTTGCTTGGACTATATCCGCAAGTAGGACATTAGGCATAGTTTTGGCTTGTGTGAAGAAAACGTAAAATTAAGCAGTCGTTTTCGTTAACTTTTGGTCAAAGGAGGGACAATTTATGTTTCTTGAAGTGTGTATTACCCAAATGGCACTGGATTTGCAATAAGTGATGCTGATTGGGCAAGTGATAACAGTGACAGACGGTCAAACACAGCTTTAAACACTTGTGAATCAGAATATAATATGTTCTCCTTCACAACCCTTTACAAGCCATATTATGGCCATAGGAGACATTGGTACAATATTTGTTCAAATTATAATTATTTAACAAACGAATACAAAAACAGTTTTTTATGTAAAAAAATATGAACAATTAATGAAAAATGCGACTTTAACATAAACATGCGGCCATGTCAGCAGCTTCTCGTGAACAAATTTAGTTACTTAAGAAATTTAGATTTTGAAAAATCAGGTAGTAATTATTATGCTATATACAGTAACAAAAAAATTACATCTGTAATAAAATTATAACGCAAACTAATGTGTTTTGAACGTTTATGTACCGCTGATTATTTGCCAGGTTCAATGCACTTTGAGTGACAGTCAGAGTGTACAGATGTTATTTTTTTTATTACAAACATAAAATTAATTTAGCCTTATATTGTTTTAAGCATAAAATAACGTTTATAAAGTAGACTTTATAAGTTTGTGCCTGGCAACATTCTCTCCTTCTTAGCAGCCAACGGCGATGCACGTTCGTTCCCAATATAAAGTTGTATAAATCTCAATAAAATTTCTCGCTGTTTGATTTAAACTTTATTAGTAATGGTATTGTTGAAACAAAATATCTACCAACTGCAAACATGCCTGCTGACTTACTAACTAAGGGTTTATCAAGGGTGAAACATTATAAATACATGAAAACACTTGTTTTTTTTTATTTAAAATATACCTTTGTCACTATGTAAGTCATTAAAAAAATGTCTAGAATGTGAAGAAAGTAAATCTTATTTGTCATTTTGATATAGTGGGGTTGTATCAATGAACTAATATCAAAATATTTATACTAGTGGCGCCATCTATACTGTACTATTTTAACTTTTTTATGTCAATTGACTGACAAACGAGCTGACGGCCCACCTGATGGAAAGTGGTCACCGCCGCCCATGGACATCTGCAACACCAGAGGTGCTGGCAATGCGTTGTCAGTCTAGGGAGGATGGGGAATGGGGATGGGATAGGGACGAGGGAATAGGCCTCCGGATCTCGTCACTCACCGTACGAAACGCAATAGCAAGCTATTACTTTACGCCGATATTCTGTGAGAGTGTGGTACTACCCCGGTCGAGACGGCCTATTCGAACAGTAATCATCTAGTGAGGATTACTGTTTGGCTCTACCACTACAACTAACTAACTAAGTAATTTCAAATAAATGTCAGTCGGTTGCGAACGATTGACGCGTTTTATATAATAAGTAATTTAGTATCAAAATAATCTATTAATTATTCATGATGATGGCGCGAACTACAACTTAAAAAGTTTTCAAAAGGAAAGTTGTATCGTTATCGCTCAAGTTTGTGTCGAAAACGACAAGAAATGCCTGAAACTTTCTTTCGTGCATAGCCACGCTAGTTCTTATCTATTCGACTATCTTGTTATTTGTTTGTCACTCAATCCATTATCATTAGTTATTCCAACGTTAAGTTGGGAAATAGTTTTTATTTTGGAAAACAAAACTTTTTTACTTAAGTACATATGTTTAGATATTTGAATTTTATTCAGGTGGAATGAAATAATATCAAATAAAGATGAATAAAAACTTCAATTATCTACAGACTTGCGACAATCCGGGGCAATGAGAGCCAACAAGCCATTAGCGATTAGTGAGTCAATTTGACAAAATTCAGCCTTACTTCTAGCGTCAAATGGGGCATAAACTAGAGCAATTCGTGCTTGAAAATGCAGTCGTTCATTGTTCTGAAGAGTTTGTCCGGTCTTGAGATGGACAATGGTATTTTCATACAAACTTTTTCTTGTCAAATCGGACCGGGATTATAATTGCTTTGAATATGATTGAAGAGCCTCATGTGCCATATATATTTGTCATTTAAAATAACATAGTCGACCGTTGAACTTCTTGTTATTTAACTTCGTAACTCCTTTTGTATGCAAATATTTATTTTGTGAACGATTGAACAACACAAGACTTTACCTTACAAATTACCATAGAAAGCTATATAACGCGTTTCAAGAACTTTCTTTTACAACAATGAAAATATTTCAATTGTGACTTAAATTGTAGCTACGATCTCTATGTTACGTGAAGCAGGAAATACTAAAAAAAATATTAAAATAATAATGCAGTATAAGTACTTTAATTGTAAACTTTAATAACACTTTTATAAATTATATACGTGCATGAATTCCTAACTGTCCAAGGCAAAATAAAATGACTCACACAGCTAAATTCATTAGTTCGGGTACAATCCTTAGAAGCAAGAGTTACTTCGTACGTGATCCGCATTTAAACGAAAACAAAGGCACTTGGACTTAAATTGATACCTGATTTATTCAATTTTATTTAACGGTTACTCAAGTGAAATATGCAGCACACGAGCGAGGCAAATACTTGTTCCAAAGCAACCAAGCTTTTGGCTTACAATTCATCTTGATACGGAAACGTCCGGTTTCTAATTATCGGTAAGTACTATGGTAATGAAACGCGGTTCCGCGTTTTGCTTCGTCACTCGTCCAGTGTTAATTTCGCAAAGTAAGATAAAGACTAAAGATCATTATTAAGCCAATGTTAAACAGAGCCCAAGATGTTTGATTTTCTAACTTGCCAGCTATGACTTGTAGTCGAGTCTCATAACTGCGGCCCTAACATGCATGACACAAAGATAAGATAAACCGTCTTATCTCGAAGTGCGTCTCTCTCACACTAGTACCGACGAAAGAGATAGTCATAGAGATAAACGCGTGTAATTTATCTTTGTGGCAAGCATGTTAGGGCCGCTGACACAAGCCAATTTTGTATGGAACTATGACTGTTGCTGACTCATCAGCGAGAGAAACGCTTTGTATCTGAGAGAATCGTATGGCAGACCGGATTCATATACGGTGAGTATGCGTACTTATACGTAGTAATTACTATTTACGACAGTAATTAAAAAAATATTCCATCAATGCGCAGAATAATAATAATTCAAAGGCTATTTGTATGACGTTTGTCTAGCAAGTGCATAGTTCAATAAATTATGTTTCTTGCTAGATTATCATATTGTTTCCAGCATAATATTGCTTCACATTATGTGAAGTATCTATAACTACCGAACACAATATAATACTAATATTATACTGGCTTGTAAACTAACTTCGTGCTACTCACGAGAACCGTGTTTCTTGGAGGAGAATATACTAATTGTACATTAAATGTTAGGTAATACACAAAATGTATCTACCATCTCCACCATCAGCGCCTCAAGCAAGTTTATAGTGGCTATTATCTATATGTCCTTGTCGCACCAAGATAATATTAAACAAATAACAAAAACTAATTAATTAATCCTTTGATAAGTAAGAAATAATTATTGGCTTTCGTAAATTAATTACCTATAAATATATAATAATATACATATATCGAATAAGATATACATCGAAATAGGTGTCAAGAATATGAAAACACTATGAGACATGAATATCTAATAAACTTGGCACCGACTTCGATATATTTAATGTATCACTTTAATTTATCACTGTATCTGACATTTCTAGGTAATTGACTTACGCAAGCCAATAATTATTTCTTACCTTTCAAAGGGTTTTTGAAGTCGGTTTTATTATTTGACTTTTTCTAATGATTAGTACAATACAGCAGATAAAACAACCTTTAAGAAACTCATTCGAAACATGGTTACCGTAACGCCTTTACCATTTAATAGCAAGGAATGTCTCGCGATGTTTTTTTTTTCAAATCATATAATTTGTATCAAGGCACTCAGTGCAACAAATCCTCAAAGATTTTGGGGCTAAGTATCTAAACGTATGTTTTTACATTCACAGCATGTGTACTGTACAAGAGCAAAGAAATCTTAGCCATCGCTGTAGCAGTCTTAAAGGGGCCTGTAAACGGGAAGGACGAGACTAGCTGCAATTAAATTGCGCAATACATTGCGGAATTTATTCCAGCAACATAGAACAACCTGCAATGCTCAGGAATTGAGTTCGTACATGTGGGCAGATAGCTCAGTTATTTCGTGCATCAGCATTTATTGTGACATAACCATTTGAATAAAGGGTTTGCATCCAGTTTTAATTAAAATAGATGGGAATGAAGATTCGAGCTTTGGAAGTAAAGTTCTCGTTTTATTTCAAAATTAAAAAATAAAACAAAACTCAAACGGTTATTTAGCAAATTAATAGTTACCCGTGGGCGTTTATACTCGTCACATGGATCTACCAGCGCTTCGGACAGGACCATCATTACTAAAAAGCGCCAAGAAACACATCAGAACGACTTCACAAATTTGTTTTACATCATAAGTTAGTTTAGACGACACGTTTGGCTTAGTTGGTAGTGACTCTGCTTCCGAAGCCAGCGGTCCCGGGTTCGATTCCCGGTAAGGGCAAATATTTGTGTGAAGAGCACGAATGTTTGTTCCTGAGTCTTGGATGTTTCTTATGTATTTAAGTATTTATTTATCTATATAAGTATGTATATCGTGGTCTAGTACCCATAACACAAGCCTTTAGAGCTTACTTTGGGGCTAGATTGATTTGTGTAAAGATTGTCCCCTGATTTATTATTATTATTATTATAAGTATAAACCCTTAAATAAAATTATTTGAGAACATTACACTTATTACATTATAAAAAACTGGTTCATCTACTTTAATTTATTTATAATTATTCTATTTATGAAATATTGAACATTGTGACATTAATTCTCCAACAATTTCATGGGAGTGAAATCAGTTTGGCCAGGATTTTATTCAAGTGCGGTTCCATGTAGAAAAACACTAGGTTTATGAAATGATGCCATTTATAAAAGTGTTAGAACTATACAAAGAATTTTTAAATTTAAAAAACACATTGAATTCACTGAAAATTCAGCCAAATTGAGTGTGAACCAAAAGTTACGAGGAAGTTACTCATAATATTTACTACGTCTGAAATATTTTGTTTCGAGTATACTTCAGGGACGAAACTTTTACTCACTGCAGACCGCTGGATAATGTTAAAACCGTGAAAAAAGTAAATAAACGCGGGGAAGAAACGATATTTTCAACAGTTGCTTTCTCGACGAGTTTTTGAAACTTCTATGAAACTTCCAAATTGTGTATTTAGTTCGGGCAAGCAAGTTGGAATAGTGAACTTTGTTAAAGTCAACAGAATGATTGTAGACCTAACCATGTAACCACGTTTCCCAATTCTGATAATGTTGTCTAGTGGAGTTAGCAACTGATCGGACACAGGGTGCGTATGTCTCTGTTTTTCAATTCCAATTGAAGTAATGTAACACAGATTTAAACATAATTTCCACCAAACGGCCCGCATCGCAGCGCACCGGAAGGGATCTTAGAATCTTTAAACAATATTCAATCATGTACACAGTATTTAAAGTCTTCGGGTGTCATCCTCGACACGCGATCGTAGCCGAAAGTATGCTGCGACGCGTCGCTAGATAATAATAATATAGACTTTAAATACTGTGTGCATTTTTTTTTATTGGAGCACGACATGTGACTCCTCTTCCACCTGTTGGTAAGTGGCAAGTGGACTCCATGAGTGCGGGCGACAGACGCTTAATCAAAATTAAGTACGGCGTCTGTCGCCATCACTATGCCGGCTTAGGAGATACTTCTTCACGCTTCTTTTGAAGACACTTGGTTTGTAAGAAGAGGGAAAAACGTGGGCCAGGAGAGCATTCCACATTTTTGTTGTTCGACAATAGAATGTTCTGCGAAATTTCTGCGTACGCGCAGGAATTTCACCCGCGGTGTGTGGATGCGACCCCAGCCCTGTACGGGTAGCATGATTTAATAATATCGTTTAAAGATCGCAAAATCCGTTCCGATCCGATGCGATGCGGGCCGTTTGGTGGAAATTATGCTTTATTCAATCAATAGTTACGAGGGGCGGCTGAAAAGTTATCTACCTAACTATGAAACAAAAGACGATCATGGCTAGTTTTTTTTTTAATATAGTCTCCTGACAGGGAAATGCACTTATTACATTTATCAATTAAAGCTATTAACGGGTTAAAAAAAACAAACTTTAGGTTTATCATCGAAAAAGTCATTAACAGCAGCCTTCATGTCGTTATCGTGTACGAATCTTCGTCCCCTCAGTTCTTTCTTCAAAAGTCTGAACAGGAAGTAGTCGGATGGGGCCAAATCTGGACTATATGGAGGGTGGTTGATTACTTCGTACCCATTTCCATTAATTGCTAGCTTCGTTAAGCGAGCAGTATGCACAGGTGCGTTATCATACAAAAGCAGAATCCCTTTACTGAGTTTGCCCCTTCTTTTTTCTTTTATGGCTTCTCTGAGCTAGTCAAGTAAATCTGCGTAATATTCAGCATTCATTGTAGTTTTTTTTGGCAAGTAATATACAAGCAGAATTCCCTCCGCATCCCAAAAAAATGTTGCCATTACTTTGCCTGCTGACGGGCGAACCTTAAATTTCCGAGGAGGCTTTCCATTCTTGAATTTCCATTGTAATGACTCCTGTTTACTTTCGGGATCCCACTGCCGAATCCAAGTCTCATCACAGGTTACTATTCTAGAAATAATTTCCTCCTCTTTTCCACGGCTCATATCTAAAAATTCCTCGCAACATTGAACACGTCTGTCCTTGTCAAACGGAGTCAACATTCTAGGGACCCAGCGTGCACTAACCTTAGACATGTGCAAATGTTCATGAATTATTTCATTGACCCGTTCTTTACTAATGCCCACATCCCTGGCTTACTCCCACTGCTTAATTCGCCGGTCTTCTAAAATAAAATTTCTCACTTTGGCCACATTTTCATCGGTGACAGCGGAAACTGGTCGCCCACTACGAGGATCATCTTCAAGGCTCTCACGGCCAAGCTTAAACTGTTTCGACCAGAACTTTATTGTAAATTTAGAAGGGCACGAACCACCAAAAACAGGTAACATACGCAGTCTAATCTGCGAGGGTGTATTTCCTTCTTTAGTCAGAAATTTTATCACTGCACGCTGCTCAATTTTAATCAGATTATTTTTTTCTTGTGACATTTTGAAAACAATCCAGTCCCAAAAAAAGCGGGAAGCAAGAAACAAATGAATGTTGGTGATTTTGAAAAAAAAATAACCAGTGAACACGACCTCATAGTGGCCAGTATTATTTCCGCATAACATATAGGCTAGGTAGATAACTATTCAGCCGCCCCTCGTATGTTGAAGAAACAACATTGATTTTATTTTCGTATACATTACACAAAGTAATTAATAAACGTGTTTCAAATTAAATTTATTTCTTTGAACTTAAAACCTAATTACGCTTAAACTTATTAGTTTTATAACATATTTTGAATATGAGTTTCAAATTAAATACCGAGGTGTTCATTTTTGTAGGAGATTGATACTCGGTCTTTAGCTTATCATAATTCAGGGAGTGTAGGAAGCAGATCCGCCGAATCTATTATAAAAACACGGTCATTTATCACGGCGCGTTTTTAGGAAGGCCGAGACGTAAATATAAACGGATGAAATATACGCCCGAACAAGTAGCTCAGGACCAACCCGAGGTAGAGCGTGGTCTGCTGAGCAGAAAATCTAAATGTATTTCGTATAAATGTATTTTAACTAACGGCGTTTCGAGCCATGAAAAATCAGTGCCATTTGTTTCGAACGTACTCTTATTTGATGATAACCTGATCGAAATGGTGATAAAAAAGTGCGGTCTCTTTAAGACTACCTATAATTCATCATCATCATCATCATTTAACCCGAAAGACGTCCACTGCTGGACATGCATAGGCTTCTGCCGACGATCGCCACAACGACCGATTCTGTGCTGCTCGTCCAGCGCACTCCCGCAAGCTTCACCCTCAACTAAATACTAAGCTTAATCGTTCTAAGGGGTCTCAAATTCACTCTATCAACAGTCATTTGGCGCTTACGCCAAGGACATAATGCTTACGCTATCCCTTTCTTTGCGCGGGAGTAATATCATAATCTATCTAAATAATAATGCTTATAATGATTTCTTTGATATAGCTGAATGAGTTTTGGGAAGCATTTGTAACTGTACTCATGTCCCTCGGGCCCCGCACTGCCCGTACGCTCAACCAGCTCCTTGCTGACCAGCCCGGTTGCGATCTGTTTGCGGATGGCTGGGCGGTATGCATGGCTTTTTGTGAGAATGTTGACTATTCGGACAGCATTACTGTATTTTATTGTTTTAATTTAAATTAGGTATTAATTTGCATTATTTGCATTCAAATTATTATGATTATTTTTATTTTATAATTATTTCGAATGTGATTTAACCATAGTATGACATTTAATTATTAATGTAGTTTAATGAGTAGTGTCGTATTGTTTCTGTGAATGTAATGACTTATTAGGTTCCACGTGTAATGTTGCATTTACTTTTGTGTAATAAATAAATAAATAACTGTAGTAGTGTTTTGTCCATTTAGAGTTTCATATTTAAAACGCAGACCAGAATAAGCACACATTTATAATTTTCCATGTCTACTCGCACATTATGCAAATGCTTCTCCAAAGTGATTCAGTCGTACTGGTATGAGAGAGAGGCGCTGAGATAGTTACCAAATCGTAAAAACTAGAGTGAACCTGCATAATATTATATAAAATCAGTTAATCTGGTTACAGGAAGTTACATTTAATTCCTACTGATAAAGATCGTTAGATTAGACTATACAGTGACAATCGGTTGCCATATTCAAGCATGTGTGCGTAAGCCGAGAGAACACTATCGTCTCCTTTTCTCCTAGTGTAGCAGTTGCGTTCTCTTTCACCCATCCGCCATTTTTCGATTAATAATTTTAACAATGGGAGAAAATGAAAATCAATTATGTTGTTATAAAAAAGTACTAAGGAATGAAATATTACGCCTTTCGCTATATTAGTGTTCTTTGCAGTGTTCCTGCATTTTATAATCGAGAGACACGGCATAATGGGACACTTTTTGTCAAAAAAAGTTATAGGCTGATCAGGGTATCAGGGTATAGGGGATTATTGTGGTGGTACAGCCAAACAGTAATCCTCACTAGATGATTACTGTTCGAATGGGCCGGCTCGACCGGGGTAGTACCACACTCTCACAGAATATCAGCGTAAAGTAATAGCTTACTATTGCATTTCTTACGGTGAGTGACGAGATCCGGAGGCCTATTCCCTCATCCCCATCCCATCCCCATTCCCTATCCTCCCTAGACTGGCAACGCATTTGCAGCACCTTTGGTGTTGCAGATGTCCCTGGGTGGAGGTGATCATTTTCCATCAGGTGGGCCGTCAGCTCGTTTGTAGTCAATTGACATAAAAAAAGGGCCGCTGTAAGCGGGCGTGCAAAGCGTGCACCGCACACGGGCGGCACGCCCAGGGGGCGGCAAATCGAGCGACTCATACCTAATTCAAGTCATTGTACCCCTGGCCGGTCGACTCCTACGCAGAGGGTATTGCACGCGGGCGACGAAGCAGCTAGCGGCAGGCCTGAGGCTGATTATCACATTTCACATGCAAACGTCACCGCTTTCGGATGAGTTCACGAGTACGTATTCCGGCGCGGTCACTGTATGATATTTTTTAATATAACGGTTTAAATCTTTGACTTATACAGCGAATATATTTTAAGATGTCCTGGCTCTATACAGATTTACAAAATTTTAACCTGCTTCGACATATTTTTAGAGCCAAACGAAAGAGATACTTATATTAATAATGAATTTAATATTCAACGATAAAAGCACACTTATTTTGCGCGTAAACAGATTATTTGTGAAATCAATTAGGATCTGGTAACGCAAATTTCACGGCTTCCTTGGCTCTAAGGTTGACGGCTTGAGCACAGGTTAGCATGAGTATTATGTCTTCATTTTATATCAAACAATACAAATAATGGAGCACCTATCAGAGTTAGTGCTTAGCAGACTTAGACGCTATGTCATTCATTCTTTTGATTCAAATAATGACATAGTACCACACTCTCACAGAATATCGGCGTAAAGTAATAGCTTGGTATTGCGTTTCGTACGGTGAGTGACGAGATCCGGAGGCCTATTCCCTTATCCCCATCCCATCCCCATTCCCCATTCTCCCTAGACTGGCAACGCATTGGCCTCCTCATTGGCACCTCTGGTGTTGCAGATGTCCATGGGCGGCGGTGACCACTTTCCATCAGGTGGGCCGTCTGCTCGTTTGTCAGTCAATTGACATTAAAAAAAAATGACAGAATGCACAAAAGATATAGTAAAAAACGTGTCTTGGTGTGACAGTTGTAATCAAAACTATCCTTTGACGTATATAATTATGTACTGAATTAAAAAAATGAACACATTCCTATAAGTTAAACAAAATTTTGAAAAGGTGCATTTTTAGGATGAAATAAAAACAAACAACGGCGAAAATTACACCTAGCACAAGCAACTTTATGCAGTTTCATTTTTCGGGTGAAAGTATAAATTATACAAATAAATAAGTGCAAAACATCATGCTATTCGTTCACAATGTCAAGAGAGCGCCCAATCTTAGGGCCATGTCAAGTGTCCACGCATCACTGACTTGACATCACCCCTCTTGCAATTGTATCTAAAGTACTTACCCTGTAAACCTTCTTCAAGAAACAAGCTTGACCTTTCTGGTCTGAAACGTTTTCAAAGATATTTACGTATTTTTGAAGTAAGTATATTCTTGATACCCAATTGTATGTACTTTAAGAAGCATATTAAATTCTTCGTGTTTGTGATTTTTTTATCGAATTATTTCAAAAGTTTTTTTTTAAATAAAATGCCTTCTCATGGCAACATATTGCATTACTCATATAACACCAGATGGAGAATGTTACATACATAAATAGCATCACGCCCGAAATCCCTAATGGGGTGGGCAGAGCCACAAGACTACTTGTGGCCACATTCGATTAATTAATTAGTCCTAAGATGGTATGATGAGCCGTATGGTGACAGGTGATCAGCCCATCGCCCATACAGATAGTCCACCATGTTGGAGAGGACCCGTCCCTTAGTCGACTTTTACGACATGCCAGGACGATAAGCATCTGCACGCATTCTATGCTATTTCTTCACTCCCAGTGCAGCCGAGGAGAATGTTAAAAAGCTATATTTGAGAATTTCATTCCATTTTACTTATATAATCGAGAAAAACGGGAAAAGTGCGACGTTGCCAGCTCAGCTTTGTAATAGGCCTCTTAAGCCGTATTAAATCCACAAAAATTCTATTTACTCAAATATAAGGTTTTAGCTGACAACATAAGCTTGATTAGATTATCCTCGAAACAGTTCAACTTATCAAAATAAGTGACAAATCAGAATATTTCAATAACCAATTTAACTAAAGACATAGTATAAAGAGGGAGGAAGTAGGTTATCTTCATACAACGCACGGCGCGCGGCGTGTATGTCTGTGCCTCGCCGCACGCACACTTAAACAAAATGTCGACCCGTTTCTCAGTGCGAACGGTCGAGATTTTGTTTAAGTGTGCGTGCGGCGACGCATAGATACTTTGGCGCACACATACAAGCCGCGCGCGGTGCGTTGTATAAAGATAACCTACTTCCTCCCTCTTTATACTATGCTAAAGACATTAAAACAAAATTGGATAAATGAGATAATTACAAGGCTCCTCAAGCCGCCTGTGGGACAAGTTATAATAATTATAACGAAATAACTTTGTCTGATAATTAGTTATGCGGCGTTTGTGCGGAAATTTGCGTTCGTCACATATGTATTTTAATGAATCACGTACCTCGCAAGGGTTCAATGACAATCATACATTCAGGATTCTAAACCGAGTGCAAGAGTTTTGTTATGAATAAAATTTGTTTTCCGTCTTTGCTGCATAGAAGCAATACCTTAAACCTTAAGGTCCTATAGAACCATATACTTCATACCCAGCGAATTTCGTTGTTTTTTTTAATCCTATAAAGTATACTAAGCGGTGTGCAAGAATCTTTAAAAAAATATGTATTGTAGTATGGAATCTATTCTTTATTTTCGTCTACTGGAATCTTGAAAAAAGTGATAAATCAAGAGAAAAAAAATCGTTAACATTTTTTTTTCAAACGAAAATCCGTAAAAGCTCCCTTATTATGCGACGCTTATACATGAGAGTTTTACTAATCAGAAGTCAATAATGTACAGTATAATTTCATCCGCCGGTTTTTCAATTTATTTTGTAGTTTTAGAGTAAATTATACTATTCACTGCGGTGCGTGAACTAAGACAAGTGGGGAAGGACCGAGTTGCAACGCTCAAGGTCATCGGCGTGGGGTACGCCCTTAAGAGCAAATTGCACCCATATGAGTATTAGTCACAACACGAGTTGGTACTTAGTTGCAATGTCACATGTTCGTGCAAGCTCCAAGTCGCAAGATCTCAACACCCGTGGCTACTCATCAAGTTTTTCACCCATCACTCCGATAGCCATAATCATTAGCTAGTTTTCTATTCAAAATTATTTGCTACAGAATCTTCGATTAATTCGTCGCCTACGCGTGCAAGGGTAGCTCGGTCTGTGACAAAGTCAACTTAGCTCCTCTTTAGGGTTCCGTACCTCAAAAGGAAAAAAGAACCCTTATAGGATCACTTTGTTGTCCATCTGTCTGTCTGTCTGCCAAGACCCTTGTTCTCAGGAACGCGTGGAGTTATTAACTTTAAATTAATATCGAATACTCAGGCCTGCAGTTCCTTGGAGCTATCAAAAGATCAAACTTCTAAATAAACGCAATCAAAAGATACGGCCGTTTACGCCGCATATATTGCCATTTGCAAGGGAATCAAAACGTATTTATTATATTTAAGTAAATTAATATTATCTTTGTCAATTTGTGGCATTTCTTAGGGTTCCGTACCTACAAGGTAGGTACTGCTTGTTTTTTATAGGAGAGTAAGTACGGAAAGGCGGCGCGCGAGTCTAACTCGCACTTAATCGGTTTTTTTTACTCTTAGGGGCACAAGGTAACTACGGAACCTACCTAAGTTGAGTAGTATTATAAGTACTTGACAATTCTGTTAGGACCCCCTGGTACAATAGGTATCAGTTTGAAAGAGGTAACTGAATTGAAACCAATATCAGATCACACGAGATCCATTGTTGCATTGTGCCTTTGAAGTCTCGCCCATTGTCATTTAAATCGTAATTTATTGAATTGCCAGAGAAATTGAAGAGTAGGCAAGGCACGTAAGGATTACCTACTCCTATCTAAAAAAGATGAACGAAAATAAATTGTTCTAATAACTCTGAGAAGATAATCTCCCCTCACCGCGTTATCTCAGCAAACATAATTGGAAAGACACAAAGGCTTTTCGTGAAATAATAATTAGATATGTTTTTCAATTATCATTTCAAAGGAAATTGTAATGTAAGTAACTTGTGGTATAAGCTTTATTATTAAAATGATTTGACTTTAAGTCCAATGTAGTTTTGAAACAAAATGAACTACAGTTGTTGTCTAAAGCGGTTAACCCTAGTTACATATTTACATATTCTTATTGACATTATGACTTTATTATTTTTAAGATAACATTGATGACCCTGGATTCATTACGGTATTTTTTTCAAAGTTCAATGACCATGATATTCAATGTTTTTTTAAGATTGCGGTATCTCAAAAAGAAACAGATAGCGGTTAAACTCGGGTCTTTTGTTTTAACGGGACAACCTTTTTCTCAGAATTCCCACGGCTATTTTGATAAATTCTATTGTACATGAAATTGGCCGTTTCCTAAAATTGACTGTATACCTTGGACGAATAAAGCAAGAGACTGACAAAATTTTCTCATGGATGGCGTGCGTCGCTAGGATCCTTGTATTATAAATATGCCTACACCAAATCAAACTAGATGGCGCTACAACCATTGCCTGCATACCTGCGAGGTAATCAATAAATTAAATGAAATAATATGAATTGACTATTTTAATTACTCTTTTGAGGGATCAAAATAATCTTTACTGGATAGTTGGAGTGAAACGTGTAAGTATTTTTCGGCTTCAAAAGAATTCTATCATTTGTGAAAATTTTTAACGTTTTACAATATCTATCTATATATATAAAAATGAATTGCTGTTCGTTAGTCTCACTAAAACTCGAGAACGGCCGAACGGATTTATCTTATCTTAGTCTTGAAATATTCGTGGAGGTCTAGGGAAGGTTTAAAAGTACATAGGTTACTTAAATTATTATTCTTCGCAGACGAAGTCGCGGGCACCAGCTAGTAAAATTTATAAAAGTGTGGTGAAATGTAGACCATTCAACGGACGACGCGGATAGCCTAGTTGGTAGTGACCCTGCCTCCGACGCAAGCGTCCCGGGTTCGATCCCCGGTAAGGGCAAATATTAGTGTGATGAGCACGAATGTTTGTTCCTGAGTCTTGGATGTTTCCTATGTATTTAAGTATTTATTTCTCTATATAAGTATTTATATCGTCGTCTAGTACTCATAACACAAGCCTTTAGAGCTTACTTTGGGACTAGATCGATTTGTGTAAAGATTGTCCCCTGATATTTATTTATTATTTATTTATTTATTCAAGGAAGTTTTATTTAAATATAAAGCAGCGCCGCCAAAACGAAACTTAAACTAAGGATCATATTTTTGATTCAAGATAGTAAAATGTAAACTTGCATTTTTGACTCACATTTTTATCATCTAATTGAGATTAAAATCAAACAAAAAGATTGAGTTCGACTAAAATTCGTCGTCAACGAACAGTTTGAAGAAATTCACAAGAAATTTTCCGCTTAGCAAATTAACCAAGAAGTAAATCTAATTACTGATCCAGTTCTTTAGAGATATTTAAAAGATCGTTTATTCGAGCGATTACACATTTAAACTTGACTATAAAAGATTAAGCTTTGAGTAAATAGGTTTCTTCATTAGTTAGGTTATAGGTTGTTAAGTTTAAGACCTAACTCAGCTTTACTTAAACAGTTTTTTGACAAAAACTATTTGATTTGTCAAAGCAAAAAAACGCTCATATTCATTAAATATTGAAAAAAACAACTATTTCCAAAACTCGATTTGATGAAATCGTTACGATAGAAAAAAATCGTGAAGTTACATTTGAAATCCACCTTAAACAGTTCGGTCTCGATTTTTTAAATTTATGCGTCAATAATTTATAACAATATTACATCACGCCAATACTAAAAAAAATATACTAATTTATATTTTACGTGTAGTGTGTTTACTTATAATAATTCTACCGTTTTTGATTTTCCCCATACAAAAGGCGCACAGTGCTTCTCGTTCTCTCCGGTGCAAACAGACAATGACCGATCACTCAAGGTCATTGGCTCTTGTCAGCGTCTTAACAATCGAAATGATCATTAATTATTATTCTAGATTAAAGATACCAAATTTCGTTTTTCCTGTGTTAGCTTTTTTAAAAGAGGATCATTTGGTTTGGAACTAAACTGTCAAGTACTAAGACATCTCATTCTACTTGTGACCATTAAAACGTGGAAGCACAGAATACTATAATAGTAATAACGTAAAGAAGAATCACTCTCTAACAAAACCGGTGTTCAGGCATGAAAAAAATCATGCTCAAATTAGAAATTTCTTTTTATAACCTGGTTGTGAATGAAACGAACACTTTTTATGGATGGCATTAAATATTCCAGGTAACAAAAATGCTATCTACTTACTAGTTTCTATAGGCATGTTTGCTGTGATCGTTTTATTTTGGTATTTTTGCTGCACCACGAATATTTGCATGAATTGTGTATATTTTACGCCCACTATCTCTTTTTGTACGCGTATCATCAATTTTCTGGTACTAATCAAAAAACAAAAGAAGACATAACGTTCTCAACAGACCAAACTTTAGCTGGCAGTACGATGTGTATTGTTAAAAGACCGCAATGCGTTTAGCAAAACCAGCCATGCGAAAAAAATATTCGTAGCAGAGGCGCCTCTCAGTGAGAGCAGGCGTCAATTTGGTAATAAATAATGTGTGTATTTTATGGGCAGAGCCATAAGACTACTTGTGGCCACGTTCGATTAGTTAGTCCTCAGATGGTATGATGAACCGTATGGTGACAGGTGGTCAGCCCATCGCCCATACAGATAGTCCACCATGTTGGAGAGGACCCGTCCCATAGTCGACTTTTACGACCTGCCAGGATGATAAGCATCTGCACGCATTATATGCTATTTCTTCACTCCCAGTGCAGCAGAGGAGCGTGTATATTATGCAATGTGTTAAGTGAGTTTTTGATATAATTTGTATGAAGGGAAAAATACTGACTAATCCATTAATCAGTGCAAAGCTCAAACCGCTGAAGTTAGAAGGCTTAAAATACCGTGGGCCAAGGAAGATTTTTCAAATGACTAGGCTGTCTGTTAGAATTATTAATGTTCGTTAAGTGGTGTATATAGTAGTGTCCGGGACCCAAAAATCTTCGAAAATAGTATACGCTACAACTCTCGATCTTGGGTACCTACACTTTGCTTGGGTACAACTACATGAGTCTAGAACTTGCAAAGCGCTTTGATAGCCGACGAAGACTCCCATGTCGCATAGGAAACCACTTTGTGCCAGTATATATTATATTCAATTCTCTGGAGGTGAGGCATAATTATAGCTTGATGATCTGTGCTTGTGGGGTTTTGCGTGGCAGATCAGACAGTATGGAACTGGTGGGTCAGCTTGTCGGTCCCAGATGTTCCTCTGTGAGCGGGGCGACGTGATCTGCTGGCGGTCTCGGCTGCGCGCACCGTATCCCACAGGAACTCACAATTGCTTCGCGCTTAACGCGTTGTTGGCATCAGCACCGGAGTGCGACCTGCTTACATGGAGATGGGCGGCTGTGTGAGTGGATGCTTGAGATCCTGCGAGATGATGGATGGATAATCAAGTGTTCTAATGCAATTAAATTCGTTTATCACTGTTATTAAATAATTTGGGTTCATGATGCATTAGTCTAGACATTATCTCGAATGCAATGAGAGTTGGGGGCCTCTATTCGGGAACGTCTAAGCGATATTGTTGCGGCGAGCGAGCAAGCCTCGCATCCCACTCATACGCATTACGCATCGTGCGGAAGACTGGGAAGTAAAAATAAAAGTTCTTACGAAGAAATGTCTTGACCGTTTGATTAAAACCGTAATAATATCATCGAATTAAATGAATAAAGAAAGTCATTAAACGAGATGCAAAATATATAATTAATTTTACTCGGGTCTAATCTGGTGAGTGTTCTGAGGTTGTTTATTATCTAATGTATAAAAATTTATGTCCGTTTATTGGTTTGTTTGTTTGGGTTCTATCCGTTCCTGTACCATTCATGATTACGATGAAACTTGACAACGCTCGGGAAGGATTGAATCCACAAATGATAACAACAACGTTATAGCTACAGTTAGTTTATTAATATACTAGTGGCTCCGTGAGCTGTAGACCTCGCGACAAACTTTACTTTGCCGTTAGAAAACTGTTATCCCGATACATCGATATAGGTCGGGTCAGTTTACCAACACCGCAAATAACTTTGTAATTGCAAAAACCCTCATATCTCCCACATTTTGAAAAATTTCGAAAATCTGAATCGATAAAACAAATCTATATAATTCTCGAAGCTGCTCACAAAATTTCACGAGAATCGGTTGAGAACTGCGACCTGTAGACGAGAACAAATGGACAGACGCCGGACATCCGCTGGACATACGAAAGCATTTTTACCCAAGCCGAAACGGAGACGCTTCGCTCGCTTCACTCGCTCGGTCGATTTATGTAGTTCATGGAACCAACAACAAAGCTTTCCTTTAATATTTTTAAAAAGTAATTTATTTTAGCTTAATTACCTCAATCTAGCTCAGGCGGTCTTGAACTAAGATTAATTGAGTTGTGTAACAGATCGACGTACGAATTTTACGGACGTGAATTTCCAGTAGCAAACCACCAAACTTTGGCTATTCGTTATCACTTTTCAGCGTAAATACTTCAGCGTCGTAAATCAAGAGAGCGACAACGGTTTTTACTATGCTGATAGTCTTCGGTTTACATAGTTTTGACATCGGCAGCAATGTAGCCACATCCAAAGTTTTTATACGCTACCACTTAATTTTTGGGAGTCAGTTGCTTTATTGTGCCTATTTTAAGGTTATTAAGGTTGAATATATTTGCGAATTCATCCTTGCAATTGGCTACTTGAATATAGTAACAAATATTCATATATTTATGTGGAACGGTATCTTAACTCTCATTCGTACGTTATAGAACAATATTTATGTAAAAATAAATCAAGATTATTTCATCATCATCATCATCATTTCAGCCGAAAGACGTCCACTGCTGGACATAGGCCTCCCCCAATGATCTCCACAACGACCAATTCTGTGCTGCTCGCATCCAGCGGAGACCCGCAATTTTCACCAGGTCGTCAGTCCACCGTGTGGGTGGTCTGCCGACGCTGCGCCTTCCGGTACGTGGTCACCACTCAAGAACTCCGCGACTCCATCGGCCATCAGTTCTACGAGCAATGTACCCCGCCCACTGCCACTTAAGCTTAACAATTCTTTGGGCTATGTCGGTTACTCTTGATCTTTTGCGGATCTCCTCATTTCTAATTCGATCTCGCAGCGATACTCCGAGCATAGCCCTCTCCATCGCCCTTTGGGTGACCTAGATTATTTAGAATTAATAAATTAAAAACTTCAATTTTATTTGTAAGTTTCGTAACTTTAAACACCAGTCACGACGTACGTTTGCATAGGTCGGTTGGGTTCCGAATTACGATGCCCATCTTAAGAGGACTGTGAACCGACGGCAAATATTACCCTTTTCCTACAAAAGGCGACAACGATTTCCACCCCTTAAATGATAACCGATTTTGACCATTTGCTCATACTTTATCAGTCAGAACAAAATCTAGGTTTATACGTTTTTTGAATATTGATTAAAGATCAATAAAGTTAAATAATCGCCGAAAGTAGTTTTGTATGAGAATACTAAAACTAAAATAAAACTGAATTTATTGGTTGTAGTGAAAATACTTAAACGAACAGAACTAGATTTTGTTCTCACTGACAACGTAACAAAAATTGGTGAATATCGGTTAACATTTAAGGGGTGTAAAATAGTGTAAATCGTTATCGCCTTTTGTATGAAAACCCTTTGGTTCACACTCGTCTTAATCGTTGTGATCACGGTACGGACCGCACCCTCATACAGACTATGCTTTTTTGACGTTAACGACCGGTTTCAGTATGTTGACGTCACACGCGACGGGTGACATTAAGATTTTAGCAGCAAATTTAAAAATTCAAAATATTATTAGTGCTATATCCTTGAAAATATTTTTCATAATCTAAAAGGAGCAACAACCAGTCAAAAATAATGTTTAAAACTACCGAATTAATGAGTGATTTAATTGACATCATTTGTTATGACCAAAAGTATGATGCAATCTATTATTGATCGTTTTCGATTTTAACGCGAGATTGCGTGACCTAACGGCTCTGCTATAAACGAGTTTTACAAACTCGCTCTTGTGTGGTCGGTCGAAACTTCGTTCTATTAAGTAGAATATAAATCAAGTAACGCCCCTATTGAATAGACGGGGATGTTTCAGAGCCCCTTTTTGTTTGGCCGATGCCCAAGTACACAATTTCTCAGCTTCGTGCTGCTAATCCGAAGTAAAAATAATATTTAGATTGTAAACATCCTGCGGCTGAAACAAGACTAACACCGAGTTGTTTTGAGAACTTTATCTCTGTGGGCGTTTTTTTTTCAAATTACTTTCTTAGATTCTCATAATTAGTCAGAACATGGTAATGAAGTAAAATTACAGTTCCATTTAGGTACCTAATTATTAACGACAGTCAGTCAATTCAATTTTGAACAGTTGATATCGTAAAACGCTGAGGGAAAATGTAATAACCGTTTCTTACGCTCTTGAAAACGATTATAATGCCTGAATTGGTGCGTCTTATTGAAAATTGCAATTCTGCAATCAAAAACGAAGTTCAAATTGGTTTAAATCAGAGCGCCATTCAACCTTTATGAAGAAGTTATAAGAAACTTGTCTTTTAGAATTTAAATTATGGGATACATTTCTATTCATACTTTTTGATTTTAATATAAGCTGACGAGGGTTTAGAGACCCAAAAAAAAGGTTCAATGACCTGTTTTCATTCATAAAAAGTAAAATGTTTTTCGGCAGTATAAATTTGCAACCAAAATGCCGTCCATTTGGATGTAAAACTCGTTTCGGATAGAAACGTTTTTAGCACTATTGACATTACTAAGTATCAGTGGCGGAGCGTGAGGGTAAGCCAGTGTATACTTTCTTAACTCAAATATTATAATATTATTAATTTGTTGTATTTGTATTAACATAAACATTGCATTACATATATTTTTTTACGTAAATACACTGTTTATTGAGCAATAATATAATGTTTGTAAATGGATTTTATGCACCGGCTTACCCTCACGCTCCGCCACTGCTCACGTACCTATCGCGTTCAATCTAAATTTAAAATGGGTAACGTAAATGACTCTATGAAAACTAAGTTTCGCCCTTGATTTTTTCGCTCAAGAAGCAAGCGCGTATAGAGCCACAATTTCTATTATAATGTTATGGTGCTAATATTAAACTTAAAATTGTCAGTACTATACTATCAGACACTGAATGCTAACTAGCGCATTTTGCATATTAAAATGTTATTTTAAATAAGTCACGTCTCAAGACGCTACAAATATTTGGCATACGAGGCATGGCACTAAAGTGCACGGTATTGCATACAGCGACTGGAAATATGTTTGAATCGTAACCCCACTCGTTCTTTGTCAGAGCATAAACTTTGAATACGTATTGCAAACTTACATGTTTACGCTTCGTTTCGCGATCGTGACGGTCTTACTTGAAGGGTTTCAGTTTCAGTTTGGAAATAGAACTCATCGGTATGTAACGAATAAAACGATTGTGTTTAGCTCTGTTGTAGTTGCAATACAATGAGAGAACCGATTTTTATATAAAATTGAGGTGTCGTCCGATATACGTATAAGACAACGAAGTATGAGTATGAGTATGATACCTTTTTACTTTGTTTCGTTTTATTTCTGCTTGTAAATGTCCATGCTTCCATTCTAATAAAATAAATACGAAAGAAGGCTGTCTGCTTGTCTGTTACATATTCACGCTCAGACCGCTGAACCGATTCAGATGAAATCGGCTATTTATTATAATATTACTAGTAGCATTTGCTCCCGGTTCCGTTTGCTTAGCAGAGGCGAAGCGTGAGGGTTTATTATTATTATTAATTACTTCTTGTATTAACATAAAAATTACATATTACATATTTTTTATGTAGATACAAAATTTAATGGGTAATAATATAATGTTTAGAACGCGAAATTATACACCGGCTTACCCCCACGCTTCACTTCTGTTGCTTAGTATTCATGCGGTAAAGATGCGTCTAGCGAACATGAGTAGAAATTAAAATGTGCAAAAAAATAAACTGATGAGTATTTATTTCTGTAGCTAAAGCATATATATGTAGGAAATGATACAGATTGGTAAAAAAATGCATCGGTAAAATAGCGTGTAGCGAAAAGAACGAGTAGTAATTTAAATTGTGAATAAATTAACTATTCGTAATAACAAATGGAAAATAAAGAAAATGGGTAAAAACGCGAATGGGAATAAAATATTGGGGATAAAATAATTGGGTATTTAATCTATACTGTCTCCGATACACCTGTGTAAAGAGTGTCATGTAGTAAACGTTATTTAATTGAAGATGTGACCCGGGAAAGGGCAACTGTTAAAAAAGTTATTCATATAGCTTCTTTTAACGATTAACAGTCTATTTATTGATTTATCAGAAAATCAGAGTTAATTTTTCAATGGCGTAGATAAATCAGCTAGGAAAACATTCTTACATACCTAATACTTATAAATCTGTAGAAACGAAAAATCATTTAATATTTTTACAAATCATACAAACAGGGGACGATATAAACATAATAGAATCCCTTTAATGAATGTTTGGTCTGTAAGTATGTCTGTTTATTTGTCGGAATAGGTATCACAGGAAAACTACTCCAGGGCTTTTTATGGGATTGTAACAAATGGATTAAGGATTGTTCCAGGATTAATTTATTTCATTTCATTTATTCCATTGTTGTCATGCATACATTATTGAAAGGTGCTGTTATCTTAGAAAAGTCAACACATGACACCCTTCAAGGGCGCTACTATATAAACTTAGCCTAAACAATAATTAAAAACGAAAAACAAAAGATCAAATACGATAGTAAAAGGTAAAATAACAGATTAAAAATTACATAATAAATTAACATTGATCACATCATCGCAGATTAAAATTTACAACATAAATTTCATTGTTATCGACTGGCTACGAAAATCTACAGCAATTTTAAAGGTGACGCTCTGCCCGTACGTAGTCAAAGGCACAGCTAGTTTAAAATAAACGTTTCCAAGCAAATACTTAGTCCAGACTTTCTAATTAGCAAACATTTTGCCACTGCACAACCTGCTTAATGGAAGATAAACAAGTTCACAAAACCAGACAGCATCGGTTCCGCTCTAGCGCGGCGGCTTCAAATCTTGTCGAATTAATTTACAATTCCCTGTGATACGAACTCGACAGGAAATTAGCCAGGGCCCTTCGAAATTTGGAGCAATTACAGTTTTAACCTCTTGGGTCCTTGGTGTTATTCAGATAATTGGTAAGCTTGTCTGGATAAATTGGTATTTTTTTGACGGAGCCATTAATAATGATCAGTTAGAACTAAGTTCCTTTTGTGTATCTGATGAATTATAAACTTAGCTGCTACTGGTAAAGGGACTGTGACCCTTTTTTCTTATATTAAGTTGCCATTTTTTAACCTGTACATTCTTAACCTTTAATATACTGTCATACGCTACGGTATGATATGACACGGCGACGATAAATTCTTTGTTTTTATAATAAAGTTATTCCACTAAAATGATTAATACAAATGTTTGATAATTAAAATATTTTTAACTCAATAACGTCTAAATAAGTAAAACCGGACAAGTGCGAGTTAAACTCGCGTGGAGAGGGTTCCGTTCCGTACATGATTATCTGCAATTTACTAGGTTACTTTAAATACCATAGACTTCTTAAAGGTTTTCCTGTAATTTATAGGTAAAGAACTATTTTGTGTATTTTTTTCAAAATTTTAGCCTAAGTAGTTTCGGAAATAAGGGAGGGGGAATGGTCAATTTTCGCCTATTTTCCTAAATAACTTCCAAACTATTTTACTTAAAATTCAGAAAAAAATATATTTAAAGTCCTCACAATAAGCCCTTTCATTTGATATGTCACACAATATAGGTTGCATAACTTTTTTTTTTAATTTTCTGATTTATCCCCCAAAAGTGGCCCCCATGTTTAAAATTCATATATTTACGTCACGCGTCCGTGTTGCGGTCACCGACTTACATATGTATACCAAATTTCAGCTCAATCGGTCCAGTAGTTTCGGAGCAAATTGGCTGTGACAGACGGACAGACAGACAGACAGACAGACGCACGAGTGATCCTATAAGGGTTTCGTTTTTTCCTTTTGAGGTACGGAACCCTAAAATGGAAAAAATTGGTCAGTGATTAGATTATGTAATTTGGAAAATCCTATATTTGTTTAAATAAGTTATCGTGCCGGCATTCTACAAAGCGACTCGAGAGCAAAAAGCTAAATATTATACAGAAAATAGGAAATGGAATTTCAAAGCTATTCATTGGTTCAGTCAATATAGAGTAGAAGTGTCATTTACACAGTAATTGACAAGCTCAGCGTCTGGGCAATTGGCTATCCTATTTTCTACTTTAATTGAGGCTTTATGTATTTGAAAAGGTAATTTGAGGCGTCCAACTAACCACACGACTAAGGGACGGGTCCTCTCCAACATGGTGGACTATCTGTATGGGCGATGGGCTGCTCACCTGTCACCATACGGTTCATCATACCATCTTAGGACTAATTAATCGAACGTGGCCACAAGTAGTCTTGTGGCTCTGCCCACCCCAATTAGGGATTTCGGGCGTGATAATATGTATGTGTATGTAACTAACCACAGCTGAAAAATTAGTTCCAATGTTTCCGTAGAATAAAATTCTATTTAACGGAGGCATATGCATTGCGTATCTTTCGTTTCTGATCTGTTATAAGGTAATATCAAATCCTAACTTTTGAAACGCGAATTTATATGTAACTGTATACGAGATCCGACATGTGTAACGTTAGCCAACGAAAATGGTTGAGCACTTTCGGACTGTATGCTTAGTAAAGTACAGGCACGTTTCACTCACTAATATTAAAATCTACAAAATATCATTAACTTTAGCATGATAAGTTTCTGAGTATGCTCAACATTTTGTTAGCTACTAAACGAAACTGCTGCTACTTACTGCTCTTTTGTTAGTTTATATTTAAGTAGGACAAGTCTTTATGGGAAATTGTAACTGTTAAGAGGAGTGTGTAGGAGGTGTGTGTGGCTTTTCATACAACAGGCAATAACGTTCCGTTGGTTTTTTCGCTATAATCAATAAATTTTATTGTTGTTTCAGTATTCTCATACAAAACTAATTTCGGGTTCACTAATGAAATACCGAAACTTGTTTGATAAAAGTTCATTTTACAACCAACGTTTCGGATACTATTCATTCCACAACTATGTTGTTGCAATAATGTTTTGACTCAAAACTTATCGTTTGACAACTAGTCATTTACCAAATAGGATAATTAATAAATGTATCAAATATTTTATTGTCATTTATGTAATTTTCATTACACAAAAAGGTTCGTAAGGCAAACTCACTGATTAGCAAATCGACATTTAGAAAATGATTACTTAATATGTATTGCTACGCAAACCAAAAAAAGATACAAGATGCTTTTATAACTTTATTCATCTACCCACATATCCATCCCACAAACATCCAAGACTCAGGAACAAACATTCGTGCTCATTACACAAATATTTGCCCTTACCGGGGATCGAACCCGGGACGCTAGTTTCGGAGGCAGGGTCACTACTAACTAGTTAGGCGATCCGCGTCGTCAAAGTTAGTAATATTTAAATTGATTACACTTACGTATGATTATTAAAACAATTAAATTATCAGAGTATGTAATTGGTGTGCATTACTTATCATCCTAGCCTAACCTAACCGGCAGCGTGTCGACGCCTATTTCCGCTCTAAGGGACACAAGTTAACCCTAACCTAACCTACCAATAATATAATTGTTACCTTTGTTTGTTTTATAACACGGGGGGCTTCGCCCCCCGAACCCCCCTCGTGGGGGCCTCCGCCCCTCTTCCCCCCTCGTGGGGGCTCCGCTCCCTTCCCCCCTCGTGGGGACTCCGCCTCCCCCCCCCTCGTAGAGGGCTCTACCCCCCTTCCCCCCTTAAAGACGAGCTTGAACCCCACTCCCCTATTAGGGGCTTCGACCCCGTTCCCCCTTTTGGAAGCCTTCGCCCCCCGTCTTCCCCTTTTCTAGGTGCCCTAACCTAATAAGGGTGTTATTACTTATTTTATACTAAAGCTTATATAGAATGAAACCTATGATAAACAAAGTAATATGATATACCAAACGTTTGTAGGTCGAACGTTAGTTGACTATTTGATATAAATAATAAATAATCTATTTGACAAATTATACAATACAAAATGAAAATTTGTCAAGTAAGTTGTTCGAAACCATGGAACATTTGCGAAATCTGTAGTTGTATAATGATAAAATGATAAACGACGTATTTGTCAATCGTTGGTTGAGAAACGTAGCGTTGCTAAATGATTGGCGAGATTTTGATAGAACACCCTAATTTTGGCCATTATTTGACTTCGTTGATCTTTAATCAATATTCAAAAACGTATAGACCTATATTTCATTCTGACTGACAACCACTCGGTGAAAATCGTTATCGCCTTTTGTATGAAAAGTGTGATTTTTGCCGTTGCTTCACAGTCCTCTTGAATCAACTGCAGATATAAATAACAATATACTATTTATTCGGTTTTATAGGTGTAAGTATAAGTTTTCAGTTACTTGTTCTATTGTTAAAAAGACAAAACGTCTCTTACTTTATTCTCGTTGTGGAGAATGCCTGATAAAAGCTCGCCGTTTAATTTGATAGAAGAAATCTTTCTTTGTCGCGTAATTGGATCAGTGGAGTAAACAGATTGAAAAATTCAATCGAGTTCAGTTTTATTTAAAGTCCTCTGCTTTCAACGTCACTATTCATTTAATTATTCTGCGTGATTAAAATAAAAGCTTACTTTAGTCACTTGAAACATTGACCGAAAGAATATAATTATATAAATAGGATTCTAGTATAATATATCGTTAGATGTTTTAGAAATATGCAAGTTAGTAAAAAATCAAAATCATTTATTTGAACAAACTAGGGATAATTGCCCTAGAACACAAAATCTGAGGAAAAGAAATAAATTAGTGGGCACTTCTACCAACCTATGGCAGTAAAAATATATAATTAATTTAAATTACCCATCGATATAAAAAACATTGAAAAGGACTCATCATTTTGTCATAAATTAAAGGAATTCCTAATAGACAATAGTTTTTATAATTTACAAAAGTTGTTTAGCTATAAGAAATAAATAATGTACAAAAAGATTCTTAGAATAAGTGTTATATAGGTACACAGGGTTTATGCTGGAACATGTAAAAATGTAAAGATCTTGTTAACTCATAAAATGCAATAAATGAATAATGAATTAATCAATGAATAATATATTTCATAGCACATATTAAATTTGTAATCATATGTTCAAGGCACTAAATCTCCACGTTGTGCTATAAGGTTCTAAATGTGAAATATAGATTAAATCAATAAATAAATATGCACATACAGATAAAGGTCTAAAGTTAAAGTCAAATAAAGATATTATTATAATATAACCAATAATGCTTCCCCCATGAGTAAATAGCGCGGCTAATATAAAATCACTAATCACTTAGGAAATGACCGGCAGCAATTTATAGTGAGAGATATAGCAATAAATGGATACTTAGTGCTTAGATTAATACCCATAATATTTAAGGCGTGTGTGGCTTTAACACAGACCGTGGCACGCTTAGAGGCAAGATTACCTTTTAGTGGGAGCGCGCGTAAAATGTCACTAAACGCGCGGTGTGGCCAGCGCCACAGATTATCGCATGTTCGTTCACTAGGATAATCTATTTAAGCACTCGGCGAAGCGCTTGCTGCGAAGCGAGCCACGGCTAGCACGACCTGCCCGGCCCAGAGTCACTTTTCGCTCAGTGCGTCGCCGCAAAAGATATAAGTACATATATGTATGTACTTCACTTTTCATGCCTACGCTCGGCGGTCGCTCTAAGGTCGTCAACTATGGCTTATGCACGAAAACTATCGTATCTACTTGGTTTATTGTTGAGAATGAAACTGGAAGAATGGAAATATAAATTAATAATAACTAAAATAACATACCTACAAAATTTAGGTTTGTTAATTTTCAGTATCGAAAATCCCTAATAACTTCTAAACGGATTACCCTAGTTACACAATTTCCATTGCCCTATCCGTTTTAGACCTAAACCTATCAAATGACACTTAAAACAACACAATATCTACACAAACAAAAAAACATGTTTTCAACTTACGTAAGGCGGCGTCAATTTACCTTACAAAAATTTTGTTACTTCGTTTATAGGTACTGATTCAAAATAGGAAACTATTATATAAATTGATCTTAGATATATTCCTCGGGGGCCGGGGCGGGGCGCTTACCTACCTACCTAATTGTTCTGTGTAACGTTAAAATGAACCATCGAAATACAAGTAGACGCCTACTTACCTCTCTGAAACCACTAGTAGCTTAAAAAACGACAATTCACCGTTTAAAGTTGAACTTAAACAACCGTCCACTGAACAGTTATAATAACTTTTTTATCTACACCCATATCATAAAACCTCCATTGTTTAATCAAAAACCATAGGAAATGACCACCATTTTGACAACCAATTAGGAAAAACCAGTGCTGCAATGTTATTTCTTTATCGTTTTTAGTAAAGAAATGAGATTAAATTTGGAACAGCTGTCAAAACTCAAGTGGGTCTCTATTCTAGTATCGATAGATATTAAACAGTTATTGATACGAAACATCAATTCAGTATGTTTTTTTAATATAAACCGAACGACATTTGATCTCGAGTGACATGAGATAGAGACTCCATTCGCTTGTCTATGATTTAAAAAAAAAATGGTCTTGACGGAGGATCGAATTGCCGCCATGTTGGTGTTTTGCTGAACGAAAGTAGAATTGTTGTTGAATTGAATAGAAAAAGTTGTTTGTAATTTACATTTTAGTTGAAAATATGAATAGTAAGTAGTCTTCTCGGAGTGTGTGTGATGTGAAAATCCGCCGGATATCGGAAATATGCAGCCACGATTGCAACAAATAACTTGTTGCCAGAAAATATTGTTTCTGAACCCATCATGGAGGATTTATAATATGTGTGTAGATAAAGTTATGTATGCAACTCTGCATAATTTGGCCTTAAAACACACGTGCGATCTTATTATGAAACTCGCCTATCGGCTCGTTTCATATAAACTGCACTAGTGTTTAAGGCCTATCATTATGCAACCGTTGCATAAACTACTATTTTGTTGCTGCATTATTGCACAAAAAAGTTAACAGACACCACGTCTCAAGCGGACGGCACCTATCTCTTCTCTTGTCTTCTGTACCTATCTCTTTTGTGGCGTCGCTTACATATTTGACTTGTTTGACAGTGACGCACTGAGCGACAAACGACTCGCGGGCATGACGTGCTTACATCCGAAATTTAAAAGTGAGTAATCACTATTGTTCTCAAAAGAAATGCAAGCAAAAAAAATGAACCGATTTTAAGAAATGAGGTGTCAAAAGATTAGCTGTTCCTGAGAACAGACGGGCAAAAAGGTGATTGTTTCAAAATTTGGTACGAACCCCATAAACACACAAAAACCTAGTTTTTAATGACTGAAATCACAAACTTTGCAATTTCAGTGTGTAAGTAAAAGTACATAAATTTCATAAAAACAGCTTTGCAAATTATACATTTGGTAATAAAAAACTGGGTTACGGTGTGACCGCTGTCGTTAGCGCCACCTGGTGCACGCCTCGTGAAAGTTCCTGTAAAATTCATTAATATGGCGACACCATTTTTTTCCCATCGAAGTTTAAATAAAATCGCACGACCTCAGTTTCATTATGTCGTACTTCCATAGGGATTTTCCCTTATGCAACTTCCTGCGAACCCTCTTGTTATATTGCAGTTTTTTTCATTAGGCAGTTATTTGTTTGAAAATATAGTAAATTCATGAAATATTTTTCCACAAAGGGTATTCAAAATTCAAGACGCAAGAATTCTAAGGACGCAGGATTACGTCTGGCAATTTCGAGTTCGCAGATCATTTCATACCGATTGTAGTATTTGTCATGGGTTGGGTCCCGTTGGCTTTACTTGCATTAAGCCTTGACGAGCAGAGCACCTTAGTTGTATTTTGTCCGGGTAGCAAAATGTCTTGGTCTGTAAACTAACATAGATTCTAAATAATTGTTTCAAACACCTATGGACATAACGAATAAAGTACGAGAGATGTATAGTTGTATACCTAATTTACTTTACTATATATTTAATTTATTACTGAATTAACAATAATAATTTTGCAATAGTGTTGAAGTTGTTGACGATTATGTATACCTGGGACATACTGTCCAGCTAGGTAGAGCCAACTTCGAGAAAGCGGTCAATCGTCGAATCCGACTCGGCTGGGCATCGTTCGGGAAGTTACGCTATATCTTCTCGTCCAATATACCGCAGTGTCTCCAGACGAAAGTCTTTGACCAGGTGTGTTGCCAGTGATGACTTACGGCACCGAGACGTGTTCGCTCACTATGGGCCTCATAAGAAGGCTCAAGGTCATCCAAAGGGCAATGGAGAGGGCTATGCTCGGAGTATCGCTGCGAGATCGAATTAGAAATGAGGAGATCCGCAAAAGATCAAGAGTAACCGACATAGCCCAAAGAATTGCTAAGCTTAAGTGGCAGTGGGCGGGGCACATTGCTCGTAGAACAGATGGCCGATGGGGTCGCACAGTTCTTGAGTGGCGACCACGTACCGGAAGGCGCAGCGTCGGCAGACCAACCACACGGTGGACTGACGACCTGGTGAAAATTGCGGGTCCCCGCTGGATGCGAACTGCACAGAATCGGTCGTTGTGGAGATCATTGGGGGAGGCCTATGTCCAGCAGTGGACGTCTTTCGGCTGAAATGTTGATGATACATATTATCACGCCCGAAATCCCTAATGGGGTGGACAAAGCTACAAGACTACTTGTGGCCACGTTCGATTAATTAGTCCTAAGATGGTATGATGAACCGTATGGTGACAGGTGATCAGCCCATCGCCCATACAGATAGTCCACCATGTTGGAGAGGACCCGTCCCTTAGTCGACTTTTACGACGATGATGATGATGATGAATTTTGTAACCATGGCATTATAAATAACCAAGTCATTTTGCATACTTGATCACTTTGTACTACTGAGCCGTTTTGCTCGCCAAGGCTAAATAAGGCCAACGGAACCCAACCCTTTGTCATTTGTCTTTGTTGAGTATTTGTTAATGTTCCAAAATCACATGTCTGAATTTCGTATTTTAACTCTCGAGTTAAATTGTAGCAAGGTTCAGCATAAAAACATCTTAAATAAAATCATGATAAGGACCTGTAACGCGTAAATCTTTATGTATGAATGTCGTGGTCTGAATATCTCTGAAGCGTGCAGGTATCTTTTTGACAGACACGTGGAAAGGTTTTTGATGAAACGAACTGCATAAATATTAGTCACCCACTATTCTGAACGTTGATACCATTTAATTCAAGTACGGACATTACATAATTCAGAATTAATTATTATAAAGCATTAACCATTATTTTGGCTCTACTTAGTTTCTAGGTTAAGTTGCTAGGCGAATGTCGTGGCCTGAAGATCCGCAGATATTTTCTTTTCGAGAGACATGTGGAAAGTATTTAGTCCAAAGTTTAATATTTATGCCATAGCATCGATTTGAAATTTCAAGTTAAAATAAAGTTGAACAACGGACAACTTTCAAACGGGCGTAAACTTGTTATCAATGAAAACGGAAACAAAATTTTCGACATTCTTAACAACAATTCAACACGCCAATAAATTTATTAGAATCAGAATGAAGAAGGCTTTATTTCGTTTAAATGTATGTATAGGTATAGAACACGTTTTTGAAATTCAGATATACGAAATTGCTGGTCAATCTTCGACTAAAACAATATATACCGCGTTCAATAACTCCCCTAGGTATATAAAAGGGTTCTGACTATTCGTTATAAATGTACTTTGCTTAATCTTCAGTGATACGGACCTGTATTCAGTCTTTGATGTTTCAAAATCCTATTATCAAGTGTTGATTATTTAATAGTTATTATTAGTTATATAAATAATACATCCAAACAATTTTTGCTTTGCTTAGTGGTCCACCGGTAGAAAATACCTTAAAGTCCAACTAGTAAAATAATATTAGCCCGTGTTTTATAAGTAGCATCGTTAGTAAAATTATTGTCATCAATATTAGTAAATCAATACAGTTCTTTGACATTAATATGAAGATGGTATGACGGAACTTTATAAAATCTAGCCCTTTATTCAATGTGAGTTCTTTTATTCAGATAATTAATCTCTATCTTATCCATTTTATCTAATTAATTGAGTAAACAACGAAGAAACTTCCACATACTCCTAGTTTATTTACAGGTAAGTCTAGTTGAAAGCCCGCCTCGTTAATTTCTAGTTAGAAGGACGGAATAAGATATATTAATACGAGAGAGTTTGCGTCACAGTAGCCTTAAGGGTATTTACTATTTATTTGACATGTTATTATTCATTGTCAAATTATCTTTTTGAATGAGAATCATTTTTAATTTGAAATTAAGATATATAATATAATTTATTAAATTACATTCACTTTATTTTATTTTCATTTAGTCATTGCTATATTAACTACATGAAATTATTCATATCCTACAGACATTAAGATATTCTCCGTGACATAATAATCTGTAAATTGTATTGTATTATTATTATTATTATTTTTCTTTCTCATTGTACGTTATACACAAACTTAAAACTTTGGATTGTCCTATTGTATTATACCTAAATTTATAATAATTTTATATTTTTGCATGCCGATTGGTAAAACATAGCGATAAAACTTAAATTAACAACACCACTTGAATGTACTACCTATGTTTGCAAATAAAACATTTTGATTTGATTTGATTTGAATTCTAGCTGTGCGGCATACGTTGCAATGTTATATTTTCAGGGTTCCGTCCCTCAAAAGGAAAAAAGGAACCCTAATAGGATCACTTCTTTGTCCGTCTTTCTGTCTGTGTGTCAAGACCTTTTTTTCTCAAGAACGCGTGGAGGTATCAAGTTGAAATTAATATCAAATACTCAAGTCTGTAATCTCCTGAAGCTGTGAAAAAATAAACCTTCTAAGTCAATACAATCAAAAG
Organism: Tortricodes alternella; assembly: GCA_947859335.1. NCBI lineage: Eukaryota > Metazoa > Arthropoda > Insecta > Lepidoptera > Tortricidae > Tortricodes > Tortricodes alternella. Next base: position 9,992,414 of record OX401981.1, read on the forward strand.
ATACGGCCGTTTATGCTACATATTTTGATACCTTCAAGGGAATCCAAAGGGAATCAAAACCTATAGGGTACTTCTCGTTGACCTAGCATCATGAAATTTGGGAAGAAGCAATTTGTTACAGCACAAGTAAAGGAAAAAATCCAAAAATTGTAAATAAGTAGTTACAGCACAAAAAAATAATTGTTTAACGGAATAATTTTGCAAAGTCGTATGACACTCAGAGGTTGCACGGAGATAGGAGCTTGCGAAAGTTACTTTTTGTCTTATTTCATAGGTAGGTTGTAAATGGTTACCGAGTCCAGTTGTTAAAAGCCATTTTTTTTAATTTTTAGTGTTCCGTACCTACAAGGTATTGTCTGTTTTTCATAGGTAAGTACGGGACCCTCGGCGCGCGAGTCAGACTCGCACTTAACGGGATTTTTTTATTTGGATTTTGAACCGTCCCGAGCGCGCGCGCAGAAAACCTACCCAAACTTTCATCGTAATCGGATGAATGGTATATAGACGAAAAAACAACCAAACAAACATTTATATAGTTGTTAAAGGGTTTAAATGCATAATCAATTGTTTAGGGAAATAATATACTGTTTTTCTATACTACTAACTTTAACCCCTCTTTTAGCCCCGTCCAGTATTATTTCTGAAAGCATCTATAACCTGTGTGCTGCTTGGAGTTGCCCCTAATATAATATCAAAAATCGCATTGAAATTCCTTGCGTATTTAAAAGTTTATCGCGCACATACAGTCAGATAAACAGACAAACAAACATTTAATTCAAAAACCATTGGGATGTGTTGTGTTGCATATTTTGAAGCCCCCATGGTATCTTTTCATTGTTATCTTCAATGTGAAGACTTTTTCACTATACGATTTTATTATTATGTACCTATAGGTAGATACGCTCTTTTCGAATTTACGAGGACGCGTTACACGAATATAATGTGTTCTAGGAATAAAAAAACAAATTGACTTAGACGACGCGGTTACCCTAGTTGGGAGTGACCCTGCTTCCGAAGCTAGCGTCCCGGGTTCGATCCCCGGTAGGGCAAAAATTTGTGTGATGAGCATGAATGTTTGTTCCTGAGTCTTGGATGTCTCCTATGTATTTATGTATTTATTTATTATAGAAGTAAGTATATCGTCGTCTAGTACCCATAACACAAGCCTTTAGAGTTTACTTAGGGACTAGATCGATTTGTGTAAAAGATTGTCCCCTGATTTATTTATTATTTATTAATTAGCAAATCCAACTTTATAAAACATTTGATCTTATTATCACAACAAACACTAAGAAGAAATAATAATTTTCACCGACTAATACTGAATTTCACTTCATGCCTTTTAAAGTTGAATTTTGTAAAGCAAGCTTCGATTTCTGGGTGTTTTATTGTGGCCGCTTCATCATTAATGCAGCGGATACTGGCAGCATTTAGTCCTTTGGGATCCCAGCCCCTAATTATGTTAGCGCGGGCGGTCCCCGCATTACGAATGCAGGCATTGACAATGTCCAAAGGTCAATTACGAACCATGTTTGAGAGCCAAGGGATCAATTGTCGGTGGAAAAAGTCAACTGAATTAAAATACAATATAAATTGGGTAGGACGAACGGTTGTGTTGCAACTTCCAACTTTTATGAATTTTATGGACATGGTAAATTTTATCACATCGAGGTATGAGCTCCTGTCCTATGCATCTTCTTTCCCTGTTTTATAATAGGTGGTGTACATTAAGTGTTAAATTGAAAACGTGTTTGGTCAAAACCATTCCTATATTTGTTGTCTATCGTTTTGTATAACTTAAAGTGTCGAAATGTATATTTTATTTTATTTTATTTTTAAAACTGTGTATGATTAGGTTAATACAGCAAGATCAGGATAATTATTTTATAGTTCTTGGGTGTTGTCAGTTTTTTGCGGAAGTCGTTATTAGGTTGACGCCATGAACGCGCAACCACCGGTATAACTCTGACAGCAGTCGAACTACTACTTTTTATTTTAAATAGTGATACGTCTGTTTATTATGCTTTAAACTTATTAATTATATTAATACGCGCCCTTATCAGAAATTATCAATTAATTTTGGCAGTGGCTTGTTACAATTTAACATTCAGTGGTTGAGTTGCTCAAGTGTTGCCATACAAACGTGTTGTTCTCTGTCGCTCGTATTGTCACCTAGGGGCCACTGAAAATCAGCGCCGAGGCTCGCCATGGCATAACGCTGAGTGGCACCCTCTTTGGCACCGTTCGGCACAGCTTTTTATGTTCATTGTTCCTTTGTTATGTGCTTTTCTTGTTATTTGTCTGTGTCTAATGTGTGTTAAATAAATGTCTTTATTATTATTATTATTATAAAATGCATAATTAAATAATTAGACCAAGAAACTTAAAAAAATAAAAACTAAAACAAAGAGTCTCTACAGGGTGACATCGAAGACGTGACCGGAAACCAGTTTTTCAGACTCGGTAATTGATGGCTATTTTCAATCAATATTAGTTACAAGAAACAAAAGTAATTATTTTGTTAATTTACCCCTACTGACTATTCAAAGTTCACCCTTCGAAGGGTTAAATTAACAAAAAAATATTATCAATCAATCAATCAATCAATAAAAAAATAAAAAAATATTGCTTTTGTTTCTTGTAATTAATATTGTTTAAAAATGGCCATCAATTACCGAGTCTGAAAAACTGGTTTCTGATCACGGCTTCGACGTATGAAGATGTTAATTCTTCTTCTGATTTCTTGTTGAAATAATTGATTTTTTTCTTTTTGGAATAATTGAATTATTCGCATTTTTTAATTAAAAAAAAAAAAAATTGTCGAAATACCATATATCGAACAAACTATGTAAGACCACACTCCACTGACTTCGGACTGTAACACTGACGATGTCAAATAAATCTCATGGTAGGTTACCCAGAACCATTAAAACTTAGCCTTGGCCGCTTGTATGAAGGAAAACCTTTTTAGCCATATATTTAATGCTTTTGTTGGGGCGAAAATGCTCACTAGTTAAAACGGGGATATCCGCAGGATTTATCATTTTCCAGTGACTTGCCTTCAGGCACGGATCGCTTTTATCTCCCGGCCTTGCCACGGACCAAAAGAATTATTCCTCTTACTCTGAATTCACCCAAAAATATGATAACCGTTACCTTCAAGCAATGTATACGGTGAGATAACAATAAGGTCGCAAAAAATAGCTTTGCAACAAATGCCATAGCGGATTTTGCAATGATTTTGAGCAAGCTTTACATACAGAATAATTTATCATACGCCCTAAATTTCATATTCCGTACTATATTTATTGCACACAAAAACAGTGACACAAAATCTTAAATAAATGTTGATATAATTATATTTTATTATAGTATATACATTTGTATATTAAGAGATGAATGCTTTTAAATGCCATTCATTTGACACCCCTTTTAAAGTTTATTTTTATTTTTTATTTGTTTATTTAATTAAGGTCTACCAACAATTGGTTACACTTGTAGCATATGGCTACTTTAACATATTAGCAGTAACGACTTGGTTTACTGCTACATAGGCTCTTGCTACCGCTACCGCTCTCTTGCCACCGTCAACGTGCCGACCCGACAGGAACCACCCGGCATTGCCCGGGACGATGGGAAGAGACCGGACGGGATGACGTTAGTTCCATGGAAAATGGGTCGGGTGCTGGTGTGGGACGCAACCTGTGTAGACACGCTGGCCCCGACATATCTCCATGGAACGTCCAAGAGACCCGGTGCGGCGGCTGAAGCGGCCGAACAATACAAAAATAACAAGTATAGGGGTCTCGGCTCCGAATATAACTTTGTACCTTTCGGAGTCGAGACCCTCGGTCCGTGGGGTCCTAGCGCACTACGCCTCTTCGGCGAAATCTCGAAGAGGCTGGTTGAGACAATCGGGGACCGAAGAGCTGGCAGCTTCCTCGCACAACGCATCAGCATTGCGGTACAGCGAGGAAACGCTGCCAGCATCTTCGGCACAAGGCCACGGGGACCTGTTTTAGATTTAATTTAGCTTTTACTTAGATTTAATTAATTTTATTTAGTGTTATTATTTAGTTTTTATTTAGATTTAATTAATTTTACGTGATATTATATAAGTTGATTATTTGAAATACACAAATATATCCCCCAGTTATTAATAAATGTTCTTATACTTTGAGACGTGGCTTTACTGCATTACTCCCGCACCACATACTTCACACTAATACACACAGTTTTATAATTAACTGAAGCAGATAACAATTTGACTGTAGCACTCACTTAAAGGCAAACACCGCATGCACTGTTTTACACACAACTATTTAAATAACCTAAAAATCACTGTCGATAAACACTAAAAACTAACAACTAAAAACTAAAGTTTAGAATATATTTAGACATTTTATTCTTGCAATATATGAGGCCACGCAAGTTCTATTACTATTCTAACTTTTCAAGTTCATAACACTTGTAGTTGCTGAGTGTACGGCTGTGACATAAAGACAGATGGACAATGAAGTCTTACCATAAGAAGCCTAAAAAGATTGACTTGATTAGCTGAATCACGTGAGTTAGTTTTTTAATATTAAGATTACTTAATCAATGGAGTATAAATACTTGAAAAACATACGGGTTTACTCAGGATTTATTGTCAGAAATAGTCCGACATGTCTAGTCTGACAATAAATCGTGAGTAAAGCCGTGTGTTTTTCAAGTATTCATAATGTCTCACGAAAGTTTCAATGGAGTATAGTTTGCTAACGGGTCTAATGCATCCCTGCAAGCCTGGACAGGCCATTGGTTCTTTGTTTCCAATGCAAGCCAGTTAAATCAGAACGCATTCATCGAATTGGACATTTCATGTCTACCGTAGGCGAGCCTTACACAACATCGACACCCGTTAAGTTCAATACCATGCTCAATGGTTTTTATTCACTCCATACCTGTATCACGGCATTTCTAAGTGAGATTGCAAAAGCATTTGCAATATTTAATTGAATCCTTACTAATCATCAACAATACATATAAACCAGTACCGTGACTCACTTATAGACAACGCACAGCCTAAACGGGTGGTCTTAGAGGTTTGAAATTTGGAGGAGATATTCCTCGAGTATCCTAGAGGTACACTAAGGAGGGATTTCTTTAAATTCGTTCCCTAAACAGGTGAAAAGAGGTGATAAAGATTGTATGGACAATACCGCGGGCGAAGCTGTGGCGGGTCCACTAGTATTATAAATATATACCTACAATAGTGTGTTAGTTTGCTTCTTTAAAAATCCCTTTCAATGGAATAGCTAGAGAGCCCGATAGTATATTCAGAAAAAACGCACAAAAAATTCCTCGTGGACGAAGAATATCAAATTGTGACAGAAATTAATCACACACTTTTTCTTCATTAAATTACACTTTTGTACTTTAGTATATTAAGGCTTCTCTATTTTTCCCGCAGTAGTTCGAGACAAATGATTATAATTGTACACTTGTCTTTACTTGTATCTTTTTTCCATGCCTAATTTTCTTTTTTAATTCTTAAAACAAGCATAACTAGCATGACAGTTCCTGTCGTGCGTGTTTTTCGTTTGTACTTTTTATAAAAAAAGGTTGTCAAGCTATTAATGCAAAATGACAATTGTTATCGGGCTTGACTTCAAACTTTATATGTGTTACTCTGTAGTAACAATCTCTGTGGCAATTTAACGTTTTCGTAATTCTTTTATATTTTAGAATATTTCAGAACACTTTTTATTATTGCAGGGACCTGCCGGGGGCCAAAGGCTTCACAAAGAACCATCGCATGACTTCTGAGTCCATCGGCTGCCATCAACCATAAATAACTAGAGCGTAGAGAAGGCTGACCACTTTGCTCGGTCCTGTCCCTAGGTCCGTAATCTCCATCCAAGAATCTTTTCGCCATGTCAATCGATTCTCCGAGCCTGTACCCAGGTCACTGCTACTTCAATTTGCAAATTGTTACAGCCGTAGTTTACTCAATGTATAGTTGAACGAGATATTGCTTTACCACTTTTCGACTCTAGCGGCAGCCCTAGCAAGGTTGACAAAGTCAAAGTCAAAGTCAAAGTCAAAGTTTTATTTGCTAGAATCATGGTACATGTGGATGACAGATTATACAATTCACCATATTATTGGCATGCAAAATTCAAAATAAAAAACACATTCATATTAATAATTCTTAAATTGACTAACATTTTCATCAAATACTCTAAACTCTAAAGGAATCATTACATAAAATTCTATCATTATTAGTAGCTATTATTATCATTATTATTCTTATTCACACCATTAATGAACACAATTATCAAGTTTATTCCTTAATACATTTAATGTCAACTAACAAATAGGAAAACGAAAAATACAAACAATAAAAATAAAAAATAAAAAATAAAAACATTAGTTAGGTGTCAAAATATTCCTTAATGTAGTAAAAACATTTTGCCTTGACCCATAATCGAAGTTTGATTAAGAATAATACACAAGGATAAGTTAGACCGTCTTACCTCTAAGTGCGTCTCTCTCACACTAGTGAAGAAAGAGATAGTCAGAGAGATAAACGGGTTTAACTTATCCCCGTGTCTGGCATGCTAGAGCCGCTGGTATTATGCTGTTAAATTAACGCAAGAATAAAATTAATTCTTTTTCAAGGTACCTAGTTACGTACTTATTTTGAATCCTTGTATCGTACTCATAAAATATCTTAAAAAAGTAAAATTTATTAAAAATGTAATAAAGAGTTAGTAGATTTTTAATAAGTAGATACTTCTTAGCTAATATCTAGATATTCGAATAAGAAACGTAATAAAAATGTTTTTACGAAGTAACCATATTTGCGTACCAAATCAATTCCGTACTTTTTCTGAAATCGTAAAAGTCCTAATTTGGACGGAGCCTAAGCTGAAAAAAAGCCTGGTGTTCAGACTGCTGAATTGTGTTTCCCTTTTATTTAGCCTTTGGGATTACAATAATAGAATTCTTTATTTGGGTTCGCTCGTACGCTTCACCTCTAAAACCTGAAATAGGATTTGACAGTTCAGTAGAAATCTGTTTTTTTCTTTCAGTTAGCACGACAATGTGTTTAACCAAAATTTGCGTCTTTGAGCCGCAAAAAGCTGCCTTAATTGCTTCGTTAGCCTACTCAATAAATTGTTAAGTATTATACAACAACACAATATAATACAACTTGTATTTTTTTAAATATACCAAATTTTGCCAGAATTTTAATTCAAAATTTGAACTCCGCAATAGCTATTACTCAAAGAGGAGCGTCTCTCATTTTTGTTAGAAACGATCGTGTATTTACGGCACGAGTGTGGTTCAGAATTTAAAATGTCTATAAGTATGCTTGTAATTGCATTTTGCAATGCAAATGTTTTTGTTTGTCCACCACGGCCGCTTTGTAGGTTTTAATTTCATTTTCATAAACCTGCAAACCGGTGATTACGTGATTACTACAATATTAGTCTATAATTTTAAAAGTATCTTAATTTTATTCATATTGATATCTTTATAACAAGTGATAAATTAAATATATAGACATGGGTGTCGGGTCAATGAACACGGTACGAGTATTTAATATACTTGCCACCGACTTCGATATATTTAATTTATCACTTAATTAACAATTTATCTGATATTTCTAGGTAATTTACTAACGAAAGCCAATCATTATTTTTTTACTTTCGAAGGGGTTATGAAGTCGTTTTTTTAGTAATATTTTGATTTTGATTTAGTAATGATTTGACGATACGTACTCCACACAGTCACTTTATCAGTAACAATTGCTTAATACCAATTGAAGGGTACAGGCAAAGAACAATGATTGTCACATTTTTTTTTCTAAACACAAAATAGTACAAAAATAAATGTGACATTCCTTGTTCTTCGCCTGTACCCTTCAATTGCTCATCACCTTTTACAATATTTTGTTATCCGAGGAGCAAGTAATCGCTGAGGAGTTCTCCTGGTTCGTCACCGTCCATTTCACTTTACCACATGTATTTTAATCACCCGTAAAATCACTAAGGAGTTCTGCTGATCATCTGTGGTCTTAATCATCAGTTCTACTTCACCAAATAATGTTTTCGGAACACAACTGCTTGAATTAATACAGAAAATACTAAAATTACCACATAATTATGTGTGCCTATTATATTTGAGGAGTTTCATCGATTCCTCATTGATTCTAGCATGAGATCTTGGTTTGCCAAATGGTATGTTTCCCGTGTCAATCAGAAAAAAAACATGCAAATCGGCTCATATTTGATGGAGTAATGCGTCGACATACATCAAAAACAATATACAAAAGCAACGAATTGGGAAACTTTTTTGAAGCCGGTTAAAAACTCACACTTAACTCAAGTAGGTACATCATTTGTTCATACCTACCCAAGTAGGACGGACTAAAGGGAAATTAAGTCCGCAACGCTCAGAAAGAATTCCTTTTACAGTCTGCTGGTTATAAAAGCCCTTTGTACTTAGATATTTTGTGGAAATTTTGATAAATGTATTATTTAATGGACAGAGAAAGAAGTTTTTCAGCGATATTTTCAGTTTTTAAGGAATATAATTTATAACAATAAGCCCAGCCTCATTTAGCAGAATTGTCTATAATACCTATTCATTTATACTCCTTTTTCAGAATAACACTCCTAATATTATACCTCTAGGGAACGCGCAAATGTCTGGACGAATTTGGATAACATTTGTCAGACAGATAGTTCATATCTTGGAATAAGACATAAGATACTGTTCATCCAATCCTAAGCAAACAAAGTCGCTGGCACAGCTAGTTATTATATAAATTGAATAAACATGGGTCTAATAAAAAGTCAGCCCAACGTCAATTTAAGAAAATTCGAGTTCTGATAAATAATATAGGAAGTCTGTCTTGGTTTTCCGTTAAGTTTAATTGTTTTAACCGTATGGTCACTAACTGAATAAGTTTAGCTTTTCTTTTCATCGTATAAATGACTGCATCTTTCGTCATTGCAGAAGGAAGATTATAATTTAACGAAAGTTCAGTGTCCAATACCTGCTGCGAGGTTTTTTCCGTAAATATAACTCTTAAAATATTATCGTTTGGTAATTTTAAAAAGATAAAAGTACTGCACGAATTGGTTTTTCTATCGGAGAATTTGTGACTAATATATCTTTTTTTTAATAAAGAGACGTATAGGGTTTTTTTAGTCCAAAAAATTCAATGTTCCCCGGGATTGAACTATAGCCGAACGAAGTCGCGGGCAGAAGCTACCTACTAAAGAAACTTATATTCATACAAACGTTCATAGTTTACATTCAAAAACTGTCAAAATTACACTTAATTTGTTTTGGAGTGCCGTATTAAAAAGTAACTTCTGCCCACGACCAGACACCAAGGTCACACCAAGGTGGTGGAGAGCTTAGTTACTCACCGTGTAGCACGGGCTTTAAATTTTCACATTATCATGTCATGGTATAAAGCCAAAGTCAATGGCGCCCATAATTGACAAACTTTCAAAGCAACGAAGCTTGACGTATTTCATTTTATGTGAACATTGAACAGAACAAAATTTCTGTGAAAACCTTCAAGCCTTCCATAGAAATCCATCCGTATAGAAACTATTATACAGGAACTTTTGTAATCACTTCTGTGTATTACTGGCTATACCATCCATATATACTACTATATATATGAAGAGGATTAGAGACAGTGAAAAATACAACATGTTTTTTTATAAAACTACTTTAGAACAGGTTTTTTTTAAATTATTTATACATTTTTTTTTTACAGGTTATCAGTTATGATACAGCAGGAAAACATTACGATTTATCTGCGCTGCAGAGTCGTCTTAATTATTTTTACTTATTTCTTATTCTATACATCCCAATTGGTTCTTTAGGTATATAATATTTTTTAAGTTTACATCTAAAAGTTTTGCATGATGCGTTCGAGTACATTATTTCTATATCCTCCGGTAATTCATTTACAATAGTCGGTAAAAGATATTTAAACGTTCGAGTACCATATATGTACATTATTGTGCTTTGGTTTGATCTATTTCTTTCTGATATCTATAGTTCTAAGATTTTTAGGCCGTTTATAATCATATAATTGACTTGGATTCGATTTTTCGATAAGTAAGCACATTTTTATTTTGTCGTAAACATTTAAGACATTGCAATATTCGAATAAACCTTGGTCATTTTGTTTGAACTTACATTTGATTCTTCTAGGAACAATTATTTTTAACATTATTCGCTATAATTTGTACACTCCCTGAATATACGTTTTGTACGTCCGCCGGGTATTTAATATAAATAAGTTGATAGACTAGATTAGATCTATAAAAAATTCGCTCTTTAATCCCATTTTTAGGGTTCCGTACCTCAAAAGGAAAAAAGGAACCCTTATAGGATCACTCGTGTGACTGTCTGTCTGTCTGTCCGTCTGTCACAGCCAATTTTCTCCGAAACTACAAGACCGATTGAGTTGAAATTTGGTATACATATGTAAGTCGGTGGCCACAACACGGACGCGTGACGTAAATATATGAATTTTAAACATGGGGGCCACTTTTGGGGGGTAAATTAGAAAATTAAAAAAAAAGTTATGCAACCTACATCGTGTGACATATCAAATGAAAGGGCTTATTATGAAGATCTTAAATATATATTTTTTCGAATTGTAAGTAAAATAGTTTAGAAGTTATTTAGGAAAATAGGCGAAAATTGACCATTCCCCCCTGTAGGCAGGCTGTAGGTTGTAGGCAGGTATTTTAAAAAAAATACAGAAAATAGCTCTTTACCTATAGATTACAGGAAAACCTATAAGAAGTCTATGGTATTTAAAGTAACATAGTAAATTTCAGATAATCATGTGCGGAACGGAACCCTCTCCATGCGAGTTTAACTCGCACTTGTCCGGTTTTGGTGCTAAACACACCTTTTTCGGTAACTGCAGCAGTTAAGAGAAGAGGGAGAAAAATGATCAACAAAAATAAAAAAAAAAATGAAAATATTTATTTCGGACATTTAATGTCCGAAATAAATATTTTCATTTTTTTTACTCCATAATTACATCACATAATGTTAGTAACATTGACTTAATAACTAAGTTAGTAAAATTTAAAAAGCTCATTCGATTTTACGTGGATGGACATCCAATGAGTGAGGATAGGACTGTCCATCCTTTCAGCGACCACCTTCAGGAGAGTGTTGGTGCTGCCCAGCACACGGCCCCACAGGGACGCCACGCGCTTGCGCAGTACGGCCTGGAAGCCGTCAGTGCTGCTCGCGGCGAACATCCCTGAGGCGCTACAGCGCCAGGGCAGCCCCAACAACCCCCTGAAGGCGTTGTTGTGCTGGACACGCAGAGCACTATAGGTTTTTTTGGTGTAATCGCTCCACAGATTGCACGTGTACAACGTTTGGCAGTAGGTTTTAAACAGCGTGATCTTGACCTCGCGAGAACAACGTGCAAATCTGCGTGAAAGCATATTACCCCTCACCGATAGTGCTCTGCGTTCCCTTTCCAGGTCTACATCATCTTTTAAGGTGTCTGTGATCCAGTGACCCAAATATTTAAATTGTGTGACTGTCAAAAGAGGAGAGCCACTAATTGTTATTGGCGGAACGGGGTATGTTTTGGTGCCAGATTTGAACACTAATATCTCGCTCTTTTTGACATTATATTTGAGTCCATGGGCCACAACAAATCTTTCGCATATAGCCAACATTATCCTTAGTCCGTTGGCTGAGGGGCTCAGCAGCACCATGTCGTCGGCATAGCTAATGTTATTCACACAACATCCATCCACCGAACAACCCACACCGGCCACAGTAAAATGAATGGGTATTTATTTACAGATTATAGAGATAGAGATGTTTACAGAGAAACGCGGTATTTACAGTATTAAATAAAATATAAATTAAGAAAAGGTTGGGTAAAGTAGGTGAATCGGAATTATGAATGAAACAAACAGAGAACCTCCTTTTTAGGGTTCCGTAGCCAAATGGCAAAAAACGGAACCCTTATAGATTCGTCATGTCTGTCTGTCTGTCAGTCTGTCCGTCTGTCCGTCCGTATGTCACAGCCACTTTTTTCCGTAACTATAAAAACTATGCTATTGAAACTTGGTCAAGTAGATGTATTCTGTTAACCGCATTAAGATTTTCACATAAAAATAGAAAAAAAACAATAAATTTTCGGGGGATCCCCATACTTAGAACTGAAACTCAAAACATTTTTTTTCGTCAAACCCATACGTGTGGTTTATCTATGGATAGGTCTTCAAAAATAATATTGAGGTTTCTAATATCATTTTTTTTTAAACTGAATATTTTGCGCGGAAGACACTTCCAAAAATGTGTGTCCCCCCCTTGTAAGTTCTAAAATAAGAAAAGGATAAAACTAAAAAAAATACATGATGTACATTACCATGTAAACTTCCACCGAAAATTGGTTTGAACGAGATCTAGTTAGTAGTTTTTTTTTTATACGTCATAAATCACGGAACCCTTCATGGGCGAGTCCGACTCGCACTTGGCCGCTTTTTCTTAAGTCTACTCATTAGAAATACACATGTTAGAGTCGTGTGAGGTAAGAAATTCTAATAATACCTTTACTTACGTATATTTTTATTTGTCACTCGAGCACCCGAATAAATTCTGGTTGCCTTTAATCACACAAGCCTGGTTCTATTCAATTTCATTTCATTTATTTTCTGGTAAGCTGAGCTCGGGTTGGTAATGTGACACTTCACATTACCGACCCGAGTTAACGATTTAATTTACAGAACAATATTCTTTCGTAAGGCTTTAAATAAATTCAGTATTTGGGCCGTTCTATTTTTAAGTATTTTATTTCATTTTGGATATTTTGATCGAATCCGCTGATATTTAAAGATAAAGGTACTTTAGGTTTGTCAAATGGCCTATTTTTCGACTACCTTTATTTATTATTTTTTGATGATTTTATTATATTAATAGTAATACTATGTACAGGTGTAGTGCATAATTAGTTTCCATCGTGTTTTATCGGAAAAGTTCGTATTTATCGTGCTCACTTAATTAGTTTCAGCAGGGCCCCAATTCTAAGATAATCTCACAATCAAGATTAAACGTCAGTGCATAAGGTCATTTGACACAACTGTATGAATCTGACGTTCAATCTCGCAATCGACATTATCTCGAATGCATCGAGAATTGGGGGCCAGTACCCATCATACCATGCTGTCATTTTTCATTTTGACATTTGACACTAAATAATAAAGTTTCATAGTAATGAATATAAACATGTCACTCATTTAATACAATAATTAATTGACACTTCGGGTCCCGTCGTCTTCCGATTGAGATCCGAGTTTTACCGATGGAAACATATTATTCACTATATCTGTACACCGTTACTACATTTGAGCTTACTTTCATATGAAAATCACATTTTAAAATGTAAGTTGTCGTAGTTTCTTACCCTATTTATGATTATTATCTTATATTATTATATTATAGCTTTGCAAAGTATAACCATCATCTAAACAATTTAACAAAAAAAAGCGGCCACTATTTTCTATTTAACTGATTAGATGATGGTTATACTTTGCAAAGCTATATTACATAGCATATACGTTGTGTATTAAGTTGCGTAACAACTTATACGGCTTCAATTTTAATAAAATGCTTTCCTTTAATAGAAAACACAATAACAGTGATGAGGGCGCCACTGGACGGTCGGTGCCCTCTTAAGGAAACTTGTGTTCCTGATTTAGTGTAATGACACGCTTGTAGCCACGCCTAGCCTCGTTTTACATTTTCGCAACAATGCTTTTATCTTGAACTCAAAGAAACTGTCTTTAAATTCTCAGCATTTTTCGAGACGGCGGAAGAAAGTTTATTGTTCTGTGTAAGTTTTTACGCTAGTTAAACCGAAGTTTAGGACCATAAAAGAGTTTATGAGGCAATAAACCGCTTAAGCATCCAGTAAGTACTGCCTTGGCTTGTCCAATAATGTTTTGATGGCTTTAATCACCTAGAATTGATATTTAATTAGTCTACTAATAATGGGTTTATAAATGAAATTAATATTAAAAATAATAATTTCGGATCCTGGTCTAATTGTCTAACTTTTATATTTTTATCCCCTCAGGGGATGTATTGTCTAAAATATTCCTGGACCCATTCAACTTTACGACAATCGGATGAATGTTTCACAAACGATTGTCATAAAACAAATGCCGATACAAACTTTGTTTTGCGTCGCTTAATGAAAAGACCGCATTTTCGTACAGTACGCAATCTTTAAATTCTAAAAAAAACGGTCAAATGCGAGTCTGTCTCACGCGCCGAGGGTCCCGTACTTAGCTATGAAGAAAAAATATAGTTCATAAACATGCTAAAAACACAGTTTTATTAGTAATGCACTAAAAAGTACAAAATGTAACTGACCACAATCACAAAAACAAAACAAAATAAAAAGCCCAAACTTAAAAGGTTTACTAGTAGCCACTGAAGATTTCCACTTTCCTCCTTCCGGCTCCATCATCAGACCCTCGTCACCAAGTGTAATGTTTTTAACTCATCAAGACAAACAAAATAGCCCAGACTTGTATTATCATCCAAAATAGATAAATACCCTATATGCAAAGTTTCAAATTAATACGACAGCTAGATTTAGGTTAAAATCAACTTCCTATAGGTTTTACGCACGCAAATGCAAAATAAATTTTTTAACAGTTTATTCTTTAATTTTCTCAAGTGTTTTTCCTACTGTCTACATTTTGATTTTTATTATTCGTAAATTTTTTGCGCGTTTTCTGTTTCTTGAGTGTATGAGTAAAACATATATATATGACTATGTTAAAAAATCTTAGAGCTTTCGAATTACAGACCATTGATATATTTTTTGGACGTCCTTGTTTTTTTAGTTTGTTTTTAATTTTAATTTTAGTTTTTCCTAATATGCTCTAGACATTTTGTGCGGGCTTCTTAAAAGACAATTATGCCAAATTTTAGTTCAATACTGGCCGTTCCTGCAAAAAAGAGTGTTGACAAACAGACGAACAACAAAGTGATTGTGTAAGGGTTCCATTTATTTGTTTTCAAAGGGCACGAGACCCTAAAAAATAGCATTAATCTGGACTAGGACCAAGCGTGCACCCGATACAACCAGCCTCCGTCAACGCGTTAAACCCACAGAATAAATGACCTGTTTCAGTTACATTTTCATTGAATAATAAAGCCGAGTGGAAAAATGAGTGAATCAATCAAGCTTATCTGTCTCCTTTGCTTGGTTCAGAAATGTTACATAGGATATAAAAAATAATAATTTAATATACCTCATATATTTTTATTCATAGTCACGAACCGAGCAGTTAAAAAAAAAACATTGTTTTATTTATAGAGTGACTTTTATTGAACCTAGTGTTGAAAGTTGAACATTAATCTCCGTGGATAGAACAAACAAGCGATTTTCATCGCTCTTGTTTTTTTTCCGCTGCTTCGATCGAGTGGAATACTTGTTTAATCCGGAAATAAGAGTAATATGGCAAAGTAGTAAACTTGTTTACCTATATTTAGCATCCAAGCAGGAATTTATACATACAAACATACAGTCATGTTATCACGCCCGAAATCCCTAATGGGGTGGGCAGAGCCACAAGACTACTTGTGGCCACGTTCGATTAATTAGTCCTAAGATGGTATGATGAACCGTATAGTGACAGGTGATCAGCCCATCGCCCAAACAGATAGTCCACCATGCTGGAGAGGACCCGTCCCTTAGTCAACTTTTACGACATGCCAGCGCTTCTATTCGGGAACGCTAAGTGATTCTGTAGCGACTCGTAAGCAAGATTTCTCATCTCGCTCTTACGCATTACGCGTCGTGCGGAAGAGTGAGATGAGAAATCTGGCTTACGAGTCGCTTCAGAATCACTTAGCGTTCCCGAATAGAGGCGCAGGATGATAAGCATCTGCACGCATTCTATGCTATTTCTTCACTCCCAGTGCAGCAGAGGAGGAATTTATAATACCTATAAATAAAATATCAAAAAACAAAAATGTGTTCTAACGTCCGCCATATTGGATTTCAAGTGACATCATTATGCCCTAATGTCACCCGAGCATTTTACCTGAATCGCTTGACACCCCATTTCTTAAAATCGGTTCAGTAGTTTTGGCTCTAGGTGATTACTAATTGAGTAATTACATACATATTTATATACATACATACATACATAGCATCACGCCCGAAATCCCTAATGTGGTGGGCAGAGCCACAAGACTACTCGTGGCCACGTTCGGATCGCTCAGTGCTCACCGTGTTCGGACGCTTTCACTGCAAACTCGCGCATCTTACCACAATTCGTACGAATTAGTGTGAAGATAGCACCCGATCTTTTTTGGTCGGCGGGGATCGCCAGCCGCTCTGCACCCAGACTACCGGCCGCCCTCTTCGCAAACTCAAACCCGGTCTCGGGGGAGGGAATGCGGGGTCCGGCAACACGCCGTAGTCTCGCGTCGCACCCAGCACCGCCACCACTGCGCCCGCTCCAGCCTCAATGGAGCCCAACCGCCGCGAAGAAGAGGGTACTTCAGCGCCGAGAGGCAAAAAAGTACCCACATTTTCCGGCGAAAAAATGAAGACGCCTAAGCCTGCCGGTAGTTCGTTCACAGGAGGGGGAGAACTACCCGCTTCGCGTTCGAAGACGCTCGCCCGCCCGGACGAGGTTGCCGCCGCGTCCCAGACGCCCCTTTCGAGCCGCCAGCCGCCCTCAGGGCCAATGCCCCTGCCGTCGACCCCCAGCGACGAAGTCCTTTCCCCGCATGCGGCGCACGATCGCGATTTAATCGCGGTCGCTCGCATGCTGAGGTCGGGGCTGTTTTCGCCGGGATTGACCCACTGGATCGCCACGTACCTCCGGCTGCAGCAGTGGCACTTCTCGGGGAATCCCGCGTCCCTGCTGCCCGAGGACGAAAGAATCATTCAGATGGCTTCACAGTTGGAGCTGTTTGACCCGCCGCTCCGCCCACTCAAAAGGAAGGAAACCGAAACAGTGAGTAGCCCGCCCGTCGCACCGACCCCTAAGAGGACGTGCGACAAAGTTACACCGCCACCCGCGCCGCCCGCCAACTACGCGCGCGCGACCGCATCGCCTCCGCCGGCCAGGGCTCCCTCCCCCCCGCCCGCGAAGCCCAAGAAACCCGCCGCCCGCAAGCCGCAGGCCGCCCCCCCAGCCGCCACACCGGCCGCAACCGCGTCCACAAGCACCGCTGCCGCACCTCCCGCCGCACCACGGCCTCGCTACCCGCCCGTGGTCGTCGAGAGCTTGCCCGACTGGCCCCGCCACCTAGCCGCCATCGCCGAAGAACTCGACGAGACCCCCAACGCACGCCCCTACGGGAAGGGGGTGCGTTTTACACCCGCCACGGGGGAGGAGTACCGCTGCGTGCAGCGCTACTTCACCAAGCTGCACGACCAGGATCCGTCAATCTCCTGGTTCAGCTACTCCCCCCCCGCTGAGAAGAATCTGAAGGTGGCCATCAGGGGCCTCCCGGTGGACACCGACGTCACCGCGATCCAGTCCGCCCTTCAAGAGGAGGGCGTAACGGCGGACTACGTGAAGTGCATCCGGGCGCGGAGCGGGCGCCCCGGGTGCATATACTTCGCACAGTTGGCCGGACCAGCAGCAGAAAACCTCGGGGTGTACCACATCAGGGAGTTGTTATGCATGCCGGGGGTCAAAGTAGAGGGCTGGCGGGGCAAGAAGGGCCCCGCCCAGTGTCATAGATGCCAGCAATTCAGGCACTCGTCGAAATGCTGCCACCGCCCCATCGCATGCGTGCGCTGTGGCGAGGCACACGCAGCATGGGAGTGCCCGAGACCGCGCGAGGTCCCCGCGACCTGCGCTAACTGCGGGGGGCCCCACCCGGCCAACCACACAGCCTGCCCCGTGTTCCGGGAGGAGGCCCGGAACAAGAGGGCGGGCACTGTCGCCCGCACCACTAACGCCGCCCGCCCCGGCCCTAGGGGCCGGTCAATCGTCCCTGTCGCCACGGTGGAGGAGTCGGCGCCAGCGTCACTGATGGCGCCGGCCAATGCCCCCCTGTCAAGGGGGCCCAGGAGCGAAGCACCCGGCCCCAGCGAGCCGGCAAAGCGAAAAAAGAGAAAACCCGCCACCGCAAAATCGGCAGTGGCGTCCGCCACAGAGTCCGCCACGAGCCCGCTCAGCCTTGAAGACCTGCGAGCCCAAGTGCAGCAGATGATTGCGAGCCAGCAGAAGGTACTCGCGTCTATTGTAGAACACATAGGCGCGACATCACAAAGCCGCTGATTGGTCGATGAATCCACCACGCCGCAGAAAGGCCGCGTGGACCCAAACGCCGAGACAGGCAAAGAGGAACGCCCAGATGGCAATAAAACCCATTGACCAGCCCGTGGTCGCGGGCTGCGTTAGAAGCTGCCGCAAAGAGCATAGGCTCTGATAGGCTCCCCCGCACACCGCCCGCTACGCGGGCGGCGCGCGTGTGAAGAATCGAGTACCGTACCGTGGCCACGTTCGATTAATTAGTCCTAAGATGGTATGATGAACCGTATGGTGACAGGTGATCAGCCCATCGCCCATACAGATAGTACACCATGTTGGAGAGGATTTATACGAGTATAATCGAGAAAAACACTACCCGTTCTAGCGCTCTTGTCTCTTTCTGTGATGTTTTTTTTACATTTATTCGCAAATTATTACATTTTATTAACATCTTTATAAATCTAGAACATCATGAAATTAATTTAGTCCATGGAGCACTCGCTCTTAATTTGCCGTGATATTCGTAAGCTTGACATAGTTTGTCCATTAAGGTCCCGGGTGGGTTGATTTAGGCGATGATTGAGCGCTTATTTGCGAGATTTACGAATAATTTCTGAGTCCACTAATTACAGGTTTAGGGAAAAAAAACCACTTATTGCTTAAATCTTGTCTATTAATTACAATCAAAGTTGAATGTGGGATAATATCATCACGCAATAACACTATTAACCTTTCAGAGTAATGAATTTATAAAATAAAACAAACCTCGCACAACCTTATAACATGCATGATAAGAGCTAACGATACTTATCGAAAAAAAAAAAAAACGTACGCCCGAAATCCCTAATGGGGTGGGCAGAGCCACAAGACTACTTGTGGCCACGTTCGATTAATTAGTCCTAAGATGGTATGATGAACCGTATGGTGACAGGTGATCAGCCCATCGCCCATACAGATAGTCCACCATGTTGGAGAGGACCCGTCCCTTAGTCTACTTTTACGACATGCCAGGATGATAAGCATCTTCATGCATTCTATGCTATTTCTTCAATCCCAGTGCAGCAGAGGAGGAAAAAAATAATGTTAGCCATTATTCAAAACAAAATTCTAAATGATCATTATAAGTATAAGTAAAAGTTTTAGAGGATGGGACGATTTAATTTTTATTTGTTCAATATATCTATTACATATTGTATGATTTAATGTATGGACAATTTTGATTATGTGACTAATGTTGACAATGTACTGAATAAATGAATATATACTTAGTCCATAAAGGATTCCCATTCCTTATATTGAAGAGCGAGCGCGCACACGACCGACCACTCGGCTATAGTGCAGTGGCCGGACGCGCACCTCTCATGCAAGAGGATCGCAGCTTCAAATCCCAGCTCGCACTACTATGTTTTTTGGAAATTATGTGTGAAATTCAATATATAACACTTCGGTAAAGTTAAACGTATTCAAGAAACGTACATAATATTTGCGAAGTAATCAATAATGTATGCGAAGTCTCTCAATGGGCCCTTTAGGGTGTTTCACTTAGTTTGGAAAATATCACATTTTTTTAAATCCCTGACTTTGTTAATTTTACGAATTTCAGTAGGCTTAATTATATATACACCAAATTTCGAAAATTTTGGACAATATTTAGGGGTTGCACAAATGAAAAGTTTGAGAGAAAAGAAAACACACTCAATGCTTTAATTACATTTCTTTCAAAATAGCATAACTTAATGGACACACATTAAACTCAAATAAAAATCTAATTTACCTGCGTTAAAACACAATAATTAATTGTATAGAAAGAATACAATAGGTATGTAACGACGCATTCACTAATTTACTGCGTAAGTTGCAACCTCACCTTTTCTGTGATGCTCGACGTCTCTCAGCAAAGAATTGCTTCTGTTGTTCATCTTTGACCAAATTGTTAAATTTCTTTATCAAAGCAATTCTCCTTTCTGCGATATCATTGACAACCTTGACAGTATCGACCAAGCCTCTGGCTGTAGTGCTACAATATTAATTTTCGTCAGGAATACCCAACAACTCGAAGAATGTTCTTATTTTACTAGAAACAAAGTCACAAATGGATTTATGACACCCATATCATAAAACCTCCAAAGTGTAATAGAAAATCGTAGGAAATGACCACCATTTTGACAACCAATTAGGTAAAACGAGTGCTGCAATGTTATTCCCGTATCGTTTTTAGTATAGAAATGAGATTAAATTTGGAACAGCTGTCAAAACTCAAGTGGGTCTCTATTCTAGTATCCATAGATATTAAAACAGTTATTGATACGAAACGTCAATTCAGTATGTTTTTTTAATATAAACTGCACAACATTTGATCTCGAGTGACATGAGAATAGAGACTTCATTCGTTTGTCTATGATTTTAAAAAAAATGGTCTTGACGGAGGATCGAATTGCCGCCATTATGTAGGTGTTTTGCTGAACGAAAGTAGAATTGTTGTTGAATTGAATAGAAAAAGTTGTTTGTAATTTACATTTTAGTTGAAAATATGAATAGTAGTCTTTTCGGAGTGTGTGTGATGTGATAATGCGCCGGATATCGGAAATATTGAGTCACGATTGCAACAAATAACTTGTTGCCAGAAAATATTGTTTCTGAACCCATCATGGAGGATTTATAATATGTGTGTAGATAAAGTTATGTATGCAACTCTGCATAATTTGGCCTTAAAACACTCGTGCGATCTTATTATGAAACTCGCCTATCGGCTCGTTTCATGAAAACCGCACTAGTGTTTTAAGGCCTATCATTATGTAACCGTTGCATAAACTACAATTTTCTTGTAATTTTAGTGTTTTATCATCCAGTTGTTTCATCTCTTTTTTAATTGCAGTTTTTTTAATTTAGTTTTTCTTTTTCTTTTTCTGTTTAAGAGATTCGTTCAACCAAAAAATGCTAATCCCATTTTAATTTCAGACGAATAACAAAGGTGTCTCTTGGCCGCTGCGAGAGCACCTTTCGTTACATTCATATCAGGGTATTCTCTCATTATCTATTATATATATCAGGGTAACAGTTCAAAAGCTGTATCATATCCAAATCGTTCTAAGCACGTAATACGTCTCTACTCGTCATTACATTTTGCACAGTAATATCAAGTATCTTGTCAAGTTCACCTTTCCATTTTTGCCGTTTCGTATTTGCCGCTCAGTTTCTAGATTTCTCTTTCCTCAAACTTTGATATTCCTTATTATTTTGGATATTAGCTCGAATATTTTCTTCTGTCTTAACCAGGATATTAGCTTTCTTCCAAACATTTTGTAATTTTAAACTTGTTGACTTGGAGGCTTCAGAAAGTGTTTCTTTTATTTTTTTGTGGTGGTATATAAAAACTTATAACACTTAACTTGTTCTCTAGGTGGAAGTCATGCTCCCATAAGGCATTTTATCAATTAACCAAACTCCGCGTGTTTTACTCAATTTAAAGTTTTATTATGTTTAACTGTGTTCAGTTGTGGCACTTACTACACTCCACTGCAAAAAGAGTGGCTTGAAGAGTTTAGGTACCCTGCAATATAAAAATGTTAGTTGTATGGGAATATTTTATTTATGTTGTGCAACCTCTAAATATAGTTAGATTTTAGTAATTTTTGGCATATTATATATGAGCATTGTGCATTAGTGGTATCGAGAATACGAGCAAAGCGAAATGAAAATCGAACATTGAAAAAAAAAAATTACCTAGGCCCCGTGGGGACTACTGCCTGGTCCCTCTCACTAGAAGAGGCCTGCGGAGCGGTGGGACATTTATAGCCTGGTAATGATGGTTCCTTACATTAGGGGAAGAAGCGAAACAAAAAAGACCACTTCTTAATTATATTAGGAGGAAGGACGATTAATATGTTCTAATCCACTTACCATAAAACCGAGCATCCTTTAACGCTCATAATTTAAACACAAAACCTCTCCAATTTGTCCGCAGCGTGGCAAAATATACAAAAAGTGCAGTTTGTATTATATGTGCAAGTGATTTACGCCAACGGTAGTTCCCGGCATACGCGCGGTTTGCTCGTTGCAACAAATGCACTTAACAGCTCTGTGTGACGCTGCAACGCTCTCCACCCTACGCGACGATGACGACACGGTACAATATTTATCTCTCTTAGCTATAGAATATTGCCAGTACGTATAAAGAAAGAAAGAAAGAAAAGATATTTATTCATTTCACAAAGACACAATAATAAAAATATAAAACAAAATAATACAGAAAAAACGACGGACGTGTGTCATCGCAGCAGTGATAGGAGAAGTAATGCGTTCAATCTCAGCGCGATTACTGAATGTGATAAAAAATATCATATCATCGTCATCATCATCATCATCATCAAGCATGTCCTCTGGTGGACATAGGCCTCTCTCCATGATCGCCACAATGACCGCTCCTGTGCGGCTCGCATCGCATCCAGCGGAGTCCCGCAATATGCACCATGCAGTCAGTCCACCGTGTGGGTGGTGTGCCCACGCTGCGCCTTCCAATACGCTGTCGCCCCTCAAGAACTCATCGAATTTTTATACACATATTTTTTTTAAACTGAAATGAAAACTTAGTAGTCGAAGAATATAAAAGTTGTTTTGTATACGCTATGCTTCCGCCTGTTTCATAACGCCACTTTAAAACCTACTTATGCGGTTTAATAAAACAAATCAATTTAATGAAGAAAAACTATGTACATGTATAATTCTTTTTATTTTTGAAATATTTCTAATTAAGGGTCAGGTTTAATTTAGGGTCAGTTTTCTCTTAATTATCCACTTCCTAAGAATCCAATAGGTACACGTAAGTTTTGGTTCTTGTGCATTATTATATATACCTCACGAAAGTTTTAATTTAACAATAAGACTTTTATTCACAATAAGCTTCTTAGCTTATTGTGAATAAATAAATTCAAAACGTTTCTTTGGTTAGAAAAAAAAACATTGGCTGATAAAGTCTTATTGTTAAATTAAAACTTTCGTGAGACATAACGAATGCTTGAAATACACACGTCTTTACTCACGATTTATTCTCAGAAATAGTTCGACATGTTTCGAACTCGAATGGAGTCCTTCTTAAGGGATTGGTTGCTCTGACCGCGACCGCACTCAACCCCTGAAGAAGGACTCCATTCGAGTTCGAAACATGTCGGACTATTTCTGACAATAAATCGTGAGTAAAGCCGTGTGTAATTCAAATAGTCATATTGTTCTTGAAACTACAATAAGAAGCACATAGTATAAATAACATAGTAGTAGTAGAAATTCAGGTTTTCTAGGAGCATTAATCATAGTTATTTAAGTGGTTTCACTCAGTGTTATTCAAAGTAAGAATACTAATAGTGTGGTCTCTTAACCTTCTGAACGCCACAGTCGGCTGTAGCCAACAACGATATTCGTGCCCCTGACGTCATGGAATGCAGTTCTCCATACATTTTGTCGGCTACACCGTACCCGCGTCTGTGGCACGCTTTCTCGCATTCAGCAGTGGCGTTCAATAGATTAAATAATATTTCGTCACAACTCACCGGTGACCCAAACTAGACCCGTTATTAGGGTTCCGTACCCAAAGGGTAAACACGGGACCCTATTACTAAGGTTGCGCTGTCCGTCTGCTCGTCTGTCTATCCGTCTGTCACCAGGCTGTATCTCATGAACCATGATAGTTAGACAGTTGAAATTTTCACAGATGTGGATCAGCGCCTCTATTCGGGAACGTCCAAGCGATATTGTTGCGGCGCGCTAGCGAGATTCGCAACCCACTCTTACGCATTACGCATCGTGCGCAAGAGTGGGATGAGAATCTCGCTAGACTGTCGCTGCAATATCGCTTAGACGTTCCCGAATAGTAGCCCTGACTTTGTAATGGAAAGGTTAAGTAATATGGAAGGTAATCAGGTATATCACATTTCTTTGTCTTTATCTTCCTTTACAATTTCTGACGGTTTGTGCATCACGAAGTCTGGGTTTTATAAAGCTTCGTTCATGATCAAAAATGTTGGTCACGAATGTCAAACATTGTACTGATATTCTTAAATATCTGACATTTGTTCTGAGGGACCTTTGTAACACCCGGCCTACGTCTGGATTTTATGAAGATCCGTCCGATCAACTTTCGGTCACGAATGTTAAATATTGTACTGACGTACTTAACTTTGATCTTACATTAGGCCTTAGATACTTCGTCCAATCTATATATATAAAAATGAATTGCTGTTCGTTAGTCTCACTAAAACTCGAGAACGGCTGAACGGATTTATCTTATCTTAGTCTTGAAATGTTCGTGGAGGTCTAGGGAAGGTTTAAAAGTACATAGGTTACTTAAATTATTATTCTTCGCAGAGAAGTCGCGGGCACCAGCTAGTTTAGAATATAAGCCCAGTATGTGCAAAATTTTCACCTGGCTGTCAAATGGCTGTTGAAGTCTAAATAAAAGAAGTATACAAATAGGTAATTAGGATTATGATATAACATTTAACTAATAATAGTATTGAATCCAGGAACTAATAAAAAAACAAAAAAATACGGGCCTTGAATCAGTAACGAGAATTTCATAAATTATTAAGTATAGGCCACCCTAAGCTTTGATGAAATACTAACCTAACCTAACTAGTCTAATGAAATATCCGAAATGAACGGAGAAGCAGACAAACACATACGGCATGGGACTTTACTTTAGAAGTTCACGATATTTTATTTGAAAATTATAACCAAACTATTGTCCATTGGAATTGCAGGCGCCTCATTCGGGAACGCTAAGTGATTCTGTAGCGACTCGTAAGCCAGATTTCTCATCTCGCTCTTACGCATTACGCGTCGTGCGGAACAGTGGGATGATGACTTATGAGTCGCTACAGAATCACTTAGCGTTCCCGAATGAGGCGCCTGATTATATTTCTTGGAAACTGATCCAAGCAGGACCAAGTTTCGATCACCGGTATTAGGGTTAAAAGAAAAAAACCAATACTCCATACAATGTATAAGTTATCAGCCAATTTTAATGTCCGAATTGTTTAAATCTTGCATTAGGATTGTTAAAGACTTCTTTTATTATTCACGCAAAACGATCTCATTTGAATCTCATTACGTTTGTTTTTGCAATGTTACGGAAATGGAAAAGAAAGAATCTGAACAGTTACGGCGTAATCTCAAGATATGAATTTTGAAGATTGTAGCACGATTTTTATTTAGGGTAACGTTTTGGAACTTTCTCCATTTTCGCTTTATCCTAACTTCATTAAGACGCTGCTTAGAATCAGTGTATTTTCTAATATGATTAATTATTTTACATTCCTCTTTTAAGGAGATATAAAAAGTATCCCTATTCAAAAGGAATAACTCGTTCCAGAGACACACTGTGGCTTCACATAGGTTAAAACTCAATCATTCATTATTTAGGGAAAAATTAAATTAAAGGGGTGTTATGATACGTTGTACATTTTCGGCGCGTATCAATTTGAAACCCTTTTTTAACGCGCTACGAAAACGTTGGCACGTGTCCGTGTAAAAAAACAATATCAAACCTATAACGTTGATTGAAAAAACCGGACAAGTGCGAGTTAAACTCGCGTGGAGAGGGTTCCGTTCCGTACATGATTATCTGAAATTTACTAGGCTATTTTAAATACCATAGTCTTCTTATAGGTTTTCTTGTAATCTAAAGGTAAAGAACTATTTTCTGTATTTAAAAAAAAAATTAGCCTCAGTAGTTTCGAAAATAAGGGGGGGGGGGATGAATGGTAAATTTTCGCCTATTTTCCTAAATAACTTCCAAACTTACTTAAAATTCAAAAGAAAATATATTTAAGATCCTCACAATAAGCCCTTTCATTTGATATGACACACGATATAGGTTGCATACCTGTTTTTTTTTAATTTTCTAATTTAACCCCCAAAAGTGGCCCCCATGTTTAAAATTCATATATTTACGTCACGCGTCCGTATTGCGGTCACCGACTTACATATATTATGTATACCAAATTTCAACTCAATCGGTCCAGTAGTTTCGGAGCAAATTGGCTGTGACAGACGGACAGACAGACAGACAGACAGACACACGAGTGATCCTATAAGGGTTTCGTTTTTTCCTTTTGAGGTACGGAACCCTAAAAATGTTTTATTTTTCAACAAGTTATGTCAAAAATCCGTGTGGCCTGTAGTTGACGTTTTAGGCGGCATGGCTTGAACTTGAACTATTGATAAGTCCACTTTACACGAGACTTAGTTAATACCGTTGAGCTTTCTATAGTCAGTTCTAGATAGAATGGTACCGCTGACAGGTGACACTTGACGTGCTCTTGACATCTTATGTGATGTAGCCGTGCAGAATCAAGTCGATTTTTAACGATTATCGACGAAAGTTTTCATAGAAACTTTATCGATTGTTTGTACGATTTATATAGCGGTACCGATTTAACAAGATGAGAGATCCGTTTGTTCGATCTTAATTATTCAGCTCTTCACTTTCAACGTTCCGATGCACACTGCGCACATTTGAGGTTATTGAAATTAATAATTAAAATGTCCTTACTTTAGATTTCTGTTTATTGTGATTTTATAAGTATAAAATCTAATAACAATTAGTGCTATTTTTTGAACATTACCGTTTATATGTTTATTCAGTTTAATGGCTTGATTCGTTGAAACGTTTCAGGCGTGAAATGGATAAATAGCACCTGTCAGCGATACCATTCTATCTGGAACCGACTATAACCTTCGGTTACACTTTGGACCGACCGAATGATTCCAGTTCCATTAAAGACGTATATTGCTTTGGTGATTTTTATTTGGAACGGAAATATTATATATTATTGAGACAAAATAAACTCCTAAACCACTGTGGCTTTTTCGTTTCTCTTACAATAAACTACAATATTACTAAGTCTACTTCTATCCGTAGCTCCTGTTATAAAGAAAGATGATAAAAAATTGTTTTCATCCTCAAGACATTTCTGAGAAGTAACTCAATTATAAATCACCATCAAAGGAGATCGTTATCTGGATTTATTTCACCAAAATATTTTATACAACAAATTGTTTTATTTCGTTCTGGTTATCCTCGAATAAAATAATCGTCATTAAAGCACAGTAGGTATTAATTAATTTTGTACGGCTGTGCTCGCGAGTTTCTTCATTAATTATCCCACGGGAATACCTACATAATAGGAATAATAACGTAGCCTATGTGTTATTTCAAGATATGGTCTTCCTATCATCAAAACATCCAAAAATCTACACCTAGTACATACTTTTTATCCCAGGTAAATGAAATGTTCCCGATGGATCGCAATATATGAATTCTACTCGGACTATAATATTGGTACAATAAGTACTTAAATGAGGATTGCGACCTAATCGCGTATTGATTCTCCCGTTCGTAAAACTTTGCAATAAGGCCAATTGGCACAGTTTAAATTATTAAAAAAAAACCTTCACTGATTGGCCTCCTAATTATTCA
Source organism: Tortricodes alternella (assembly GCA_947859335.1). NCBI lineage: Eukaryota > Metazoa > Arthropoda > Insecta > Lepidoptera > Tortricidae > Tortricodes > Tortricodes alternella. Next base: position 10,020,185 of record OX401981.1, read on the forward strand.
AAGAACTTCTCTCAGCCTTTCAATTCTTTCATGCCTCTTTGAACACGTTTATAACTGCATGGTTTATAACCCAAGCTATTTCACGCTCGGCATTTAACGTTGCTAGGTCATTAATAAGAGCCTGGTCTGAGCAAAACAATAGCTCGAGTTCCATTGTCGCCACGTTGTTGTGAATGAGGATTTTCCTGCACAATGCCCCGGTAAGTGACTTCGGGGTAATCCTCTTATTTTGTGCCCCAAGATTATCTCAGTGGCTAATTAATACTTCGTATTATATACCTGTGTTTCGTTGTGATTTAGACACAGTTCTCTTTGTTATACTTGCGTTTCGTTTCTTTGTTTTACTATGAGAAATTTCTTTTGACGAGATCGAGGATGATATAATTCAAATCTGTTATAATCCAATGGACGAGAGGATCAAAGGTGTATTGCGAATATGTATCTAAAGGTTATTAGTAAAAAATGTAGCAAAACTACCTGTAAATTATTATTTTCCGTATTCTGGTCTTGTTTTTATTTAGGTATAAAATAAGGTATAAATGCTGAGGAGTATCCGTTATCTAGAATTGCATTTATACCCCAAAAACCAGCTGTATAGTTTTTCATAAAATAGACCTCCATTTCTGATACTGCATTCGTTCTGTTGCCTATATTGAAAATTGCTGTTCGCCGCAAGGGACATTACCGAGATCACAGGCACATCGATACGTAGCGATACGTACTCACTTCGGTAGTTACGGTGTATCTGTGTATTAAACCGTTCACGTGGGAGCGAGTGAGAGAGTTACTAATATTTGGTATAAATAATAATAATAAATAAATAAATAATCAGGGGACAATCTTTACACAAATCGATCTAGTCCCAAAGTAACAAGTAGTAGTAAGTAGCCCTAAAGGCTTGTGTTATGGGTACTAGACGACGATATACATACTTACATAGAGAAATAAATACTTAAATACATAGGAAACATCCAAGACTCAGGAACAAACATTCGTGCTCATCACACAAATATTTTTCCTTACCGGGGATCGAACCCGGGACGCTAGCTTCGGAGGCAGGGTCACTACCAACTAGGCTAACCGCGTCGTCAAAATACATTATTATAAATACATTATTAATACCTAAAAGTTTTACTTCGTGTGATGAATGATTCATTTGTCATTATCATAATTGATTTTTCACTGCAACCATATCTATTTAGAAAATTAACCTTATCTATTTAAATAAGATCAGTATTTAGGTATATTATCTTTTTTTTAATGTTAACGATGTCAGAGAAAAATGCAATTATGGCAAACGAAACTTTAAAACAAATGCATGATTATGTCTTCTGAAATTACACCATATGCATTGCTCCCGTTTGTAGAAATGTTAAACTCAGCTGTTTTAATGCCGCGTAGCTACGTAGCGAAATCTCGCTACAAGAAACCCGACGAGTGAGTTCTGGCGATGAAAGGGTTAGTAGATTGTTTTAAATTTTCGCGATTTACGCTCATAAACACATATTTACATGTAAAATGTTATATTATTTACCTCGAAATAAAAACACTTTTAAGTTACGCGATAAGTCCTGTTTACATTGTAAAGAAAGGGTTAGTGTTGAAACTGAATTTGTACTTTACAATTTAAACTATCGCGATTTACGCTCGTAATTATAAGGCTTTGCTCATATTGATCGCTGATGAACGTATTTTTTCTTTGATTAGATGTACTAATACATATAATATACGTCTATATAAATAAAACGGTAAAATAAAACCAACCTATAAATTATAACCAACAAAATGAATCACATAGACAGGTCCCTTCAGGTACCTTAGGTCCACTTTCCTAAATGGTCCACTTGCCTGAATGGTCTACTTTCCCATATGGTCCACTTGATTTTCCTGCATGGTCCACTTTCCTGCATTGTACACTTTCCTCTATGGTCCACTTTCCTACATGGTCCATTTTCCTGCATGGTCCACTTTCCTGTATGGCCCCCGTATGTACCTCCACGATTATCTCAAAAACTACATAACCGATTTGGATGATTCTTTTGAAAAGTAACCTCTATTTTTCTGAGTTGGTTTTTGTATATACAATTTACTGTACTAGCAATTTCGTACGGCTTTGCTTGCAGCGAACTTGTAACATGTGGAAGGTCGATGAAGTTCAATTCGAGCTCTCGGAGTCCTTTGATGTCTTTGTATAATTATCATAAATATCTCAACAACTATTGAACTAATTTGTTGTTTTTTTAATAAGTACATTTGTTTTATCTACCAAAAGCGGGTGGGGCATACTTGTAGCTGTAACACGTATAGACACGCACACTACGGCGACTAGTTTAGTAAAGTGTGGTTGAAAATGTCCTGAATGGCTTCGAGAAAAGGATGGTACGGCTGTGTTGTTTTTGCTCGACTTGGCGGGGGCAATGCTGTGCGTGTCCCGAGATAAAATGGGTATTTTAGGAAAGTACACAGTTTGGGAAAATAGACGGTATGAGAAAGTGGACAGTTTGGGAAAATAGACGGTATGAGAAAGTGGACCATTCAGGCAAGTGGACCATTTAGGAAAGTGGACCTAAGGTACCTGAAGGGACAGGTCAATAGATAATTCCACAGTCCTAATGCTTTTTCAAACATATCGGATTTCCAAATAAATAAAGCAATGGAAAAGACGCAAAAATTCAAGGGTCACTAAAGTCTGAAAGCTGTAAGCCATCGATTAATAAGTGTTTATAAATGCGAAAATGAGTTCGTCTGTTTATTCTACTTTTTCAGCAGAAGTTGAATCGATTATACTAAAATGTTACCTACAATGACCTACATGTAAATCCATGATGTTATTTACATGAACAAGCATTAATTACTTTTATCTTCGCTATATAAAATAATATTTATTTATACTTTCAATACAAATAAGAACGCGTCGTTCTTTTTGCATGGCTTAAGAACCTTTAAATGTTTATAAATTGAAATAAATTCCAGCTTTTTCCTCCTCCGCATAAAAGTACGATATATAAATCTAAAATTCATGTATAAAAACCGGACAAGTGCGAGTTAAACTCGCGTGGAGAGGGTTCCGTTCCATACATGATTATCTGAAATTTACTAGGTTACTTTAAATACCATAGAATTTTTATAGGTTTTCCTGCTTTCTAGGTAATCTATAAAATAGGTAAAGAACTATTTTCTGTATTTTTTTCAAAATTGTAGCCCCTGTAGTTTCGGAAATATAGGGGGGGAGAATGATCAATTTTTGGCTATTTTGCTAAATAACTTTCAAACTATTTTACTTAAAATTCAAAAGAAAATATATTTAAGATCCTCAAAATAAGTCCTTTCATTTGATATGTCACACGATATAGGTTGCATAACTTTTTTTTAATTTTCTAATTTTCTCCCAAAAGTGGCCCCCATGTTTAAAATTCGTATATTTACGTCACTCGTCCATGTTGCGGTCACCGACTTACATATGTATACCAAATTTCAACTCAATCGGTTCAGTAGTTTCGGAGCAAATTGGCTGTGACAGACGGACAGATAGACAGACAGACAGACAGACAGACAGACAGACAGACACACGAGTGATCCTATAAGGGTTTAGTTTTTTTCCTTTTCCTAAAAATGTTGAAACATAAAATAAAGAACATCTGGAAAACCAAATATCCGCTCTATTGACACGAGCGCGACCGACAACAGTTCCTAAATTATTATTAAGTAATACAAAGTACCTTCGTGGAAATGAAACTTGAATTAAATCCTATCATCATGAAGTAAATGCTCGTCAAATTCTCCACGTCAAGTTAAAGTAAAGTAAAAAGAAGGCGTTGAAGTGAACTCGTACAGTCATCCCGCGTACCTTCTTTTTCATTACGCATCACTATTCTGAAAACAATAGTGCCGCCCTCGAGTGTCCCTTGTTTTTCGTCTCGAAGCGTCTCAGGAATGCGGAGAGAACGCCAGTAGGTGTACTGCGAAACTCAATAGGAAAAACTAGAAATAGGTCTCTGAAAATAACTAGCCGGTTTAGCCTGGTGCTAGTACATACATACAAAAGCAAGTCCCGGAGCGCGTATATCTATCATTCTAAAGAGTGTAGGCATGAGCTTATCTCGAAAAGCACATAACATATTTAAATGCTCATTACGCTGTTCCATGTTCCAGAATTCCTAAGGTGGTTTTGCTTAAATAAATAACAATAATAAAAACAAGCCTTCCTTGCAGATTCCGAATATGGCGAATATCTGAATTTGTTAAAGCAACAATTACTTACTTAATATTTTATTCCACACTTACAGTTACTCTGTGTTTAATATTTGCTAATTATATACTTAGATTTACGTAGGTAATGACACTTACGCTTGAAGGATCGATTAATCTGATAGTCAATCTAATTGTAATAATAAGCTAAACGTTAAGTTCACTTAACATGATAATGTTAAGTGAACTTAACGTTTAGCTTACTCCCATCATAAAGTACTTAGTTATCACTATGTTATTAGTTTTCATTTTCCACTAACAGGTATAGCTAAAACTTAAGTAATATAGTCGTATTTTTAATTAGACGAAGCCAACTGACAGTAGCTAATGTCACTTTGTAAAATAATGTTGCCATATTTAAAGTAATAGTGATGCGTTCAGTTCTCGTTCAATCAGATGAATGAACAATGAGTGTGAATATCATTTTGTGTGTATCATTTCAAACTATAAAAGAATATTATTACGAGAATATTTATTCTTTATTAGTAATAAAGATAATATCTTAATAATATTAATAAAGATTATATATTTATATATATATATATATTATTCTTTATTTATTCTTTACGAGAATATTATTACCTTGTGGTAAATTCGAACCCCGTACCCGATATCAGCAGTTCGGCACACTAACTATTCACTAGACAATCGAGGCAATTTCATTCATTCCGGAGTTTTTTCAATCATTCACTTTGTCACACTATTTCTATTTCATCAAAAACTGACAACACAGTAAACGTCAGTTGACTTCGTCTTATTAAAAATACGACTATAGTTTATCTCGGACGCTTTTGTCTCTCTCTATGTTAACTAGAGCGAGAGGAATACGGTTTATGCTTAGAAAACTAGAAGGGCGGACCTATTGTACTGTACCACTACGCCGTAAAGAGGACCTCGTTTGACACGTTCTCGTTACGTCAGCGTCAAAACTTGTTGAGGCACGTTATTGGCTGGCCGACAACGCTTTAGTTTTCATAGGTGGTTAGGTTATGGCTTTGTTAAAACTGAAATAGCGTGCCTAAATATAGCAGTGTCGCTTTTTGCATAGTGACTTAAGCGCGTTATTTAATTAATAAATTTTTTTAACATGAGCTTTTTGTAATATATTAATAATAATATGGATATTTATTTTTATATTTCAGAATGGGTTTATTTTGGTAAATTAAAAGACAATAAGTAGTTAAACTAGGAACTTTAATACTAACTAGTTTCACCATGTCACGGCACTTTTACTCAAACAAGGCTGTAATTTCGGAAGATCAATATAATGTCTGTCATGTGCTCAAAAATAAAGGATAATATAAGTTTTAGGCTTAAATTATAAGCAAAGGTAAAAAAAAAACTTTTTTCCCATCAATCCCGCCTGAGGTGATTTTCTATAACAATTTTCCTCAAACAATATTTTGTATGATCATAGTTAAAATTTCCAACATAATATTTTTTTCATTCTGTTACACTAATTCATACATACCCGTACCTATCATTTTCTTTTTTATAAATATAAAAATAGGTAATATTTCTATGCCGTTCTATGACAAGATGCATTAACACTATGAACAGTATGAACGGTGGTTCAACATTTTCAATGTGGGAAAGAAATACCGAAAGTATGTCATAAATTAAACAGAAGTCGGTTTTTCTTATGAAAAAAATCAATTAAGTGTTTTTATGGCTCGGAGCGGAACGGCAGCCACAGCTTGCACATTAGCATAACTTTTATTGTGCAATTTAGAATGCATAAGGAAAATGTACCAATTTAGCAGCGGTGCATGATAAAATATATCCTGTTTAAGCGAAACTTGGAACATAGATAGTTCCGAGTTAGCATGTGTTTACTAACGTATTATGGTGACTTTTGTTTGCTTGACAAATAAATCAATAACTTGTTTATATTTATTAATTTGCGTTGACACCTAACTTTCACCTATTTGTAGAATATTTCTTCACTTATTTGCACGGCATATGAAGAAATATTCAATGATTTAAGAGCCCACATTATGACTAGATTAAGCACCTCATTTTGCATCAATCAGAACTGAACTCTATGACGTTGGGTTTCATTTTTAAATAGCTCGCTCTCAGCCGTGGCTGTTACAACCACCACGCGCGCACGCGTTCACGAAAATTTGAGTTTTTTGCTGTTTATTAGAGAACCATAACATCTATTAAAATTCCTTTTTAGCGAATTGAGAAGTTGTTGTTACTCAACTATTTAACCAAAAATCATCGTTAAAGACCATAGGGTTTCGAAGATCCAACCAAAAATACTTATGTTAAAAAAGCGTTATGATTGAAAAATAAAAGTATCGAGGTTTTTATTACTAATCGTGTTTTCACGTTTAAGCATTTCAAGAATAAATGTTCAAGTTTAATATGTTCAAAGAACAAACACGTAGGTCCCTGTCAATATTGAAATCTAGATCGCCAAACGTCGCAGCCTTAGCATATGTAGCCCTTAAGCAGTTTTCGCCCTATAGAAAACACGAGACTACATAAAATATACTTGGTTCACAAAATTCTTATTTGAGCACTCAACAAATTTCTTAATATGACAACCAATTTTTCGGCAGTCAAAGAGCAATAAGACCTATTATCTGGATAAGGCGTTTGGGACTCAGAAACACTTGTCTTCGTCACGTCTCGCCGCTTGGCACATCCAATTTGCTGTGAGATCCATGACAATAGCACCTCGAAGCATAAGCTCACCGTCTATTGCTACTTGACACGACCAATCCATTATAGACCCTAGCACGTTCATAAAGGGTTCACATCGAAACCCGCGTCTCGCACTGCAACGTAAAAGCAGAATTAATTTAGCCAATGCTCTTGATAGATGGCTCTCAATGGTGAGATGTCGTATTTAGGGTTCCGTAGCCAAATGGCAAAAAACGGAACCCTTATAGATTCGTCATATCTGTCTGTCTGTCTGTCTGTCTGTCTGTCTGTCTGTCTGTCTGCCGTCTGTCTGTCCGTCCGTATGTCACAGCCACTTTTTTCCGAAACTATAAGAACTATGCTGTTGAAACTTGGTAAGTAGATGTATTCTGTGAACCGCATTAAAGTTTTCAAACAAAAATAGAAAAAAAAAACAATACATTTTTGGGGTTCCTCATACTTAGAACTGAAACTCAATTTTTTTTTCATCAAACCCATACGTGGGCTATTTATATATACGATAGGTCTTCAAAAATGGTTTAGGTTTCTAATAGGTATCATTTTTTTCTAAACTGAATAGTTTGCGCGAGAGACACTTCCAAAGTGGTAAAATGTGTGTCCGCCGGGGGGCGGACACACATTGTAACTTCTAAAATAAGAGAATGATAAAACTAAAAAAATATATAATGTACATTACCATGTAAACTTCCACCGAAAATTGGTTCGAACGAGATCTAGTTAGTAGTTTTTTTTAATACGTCTTAAAATACGGAACCCTTCATGGGCGAGTCCGACTCGCACTTGGCCGCTTTTTTAGTCTGATTAAATACTGAATGGCTTTCACTAGATTGAAATAAAACTCTGTACAAACCGCGTCCAACGGTAATGAATTCCAACACATAGCATTTGGTAGCGTCAGCAGTCCTATTGAACCTTCCATTGATTGGCACATTCAACTTTATTTCAAGTTAATAGAGGTGATAATACTACAATCACTAGGTGTCGATTAATGGTTTAAACTTAAGTTGCCAATAATCATGTAATTTACCCTACTAAAACGTTATTTTTAGAATGTCCCAATGTTGCAAAGGCGATTTCGGCAACTCGTCTAAATTGCTTACGGGTACATGGTAATCAATTAAGATGAAAAACTGAAAAGGTCATTGCACACTTTTCATTTCTTACATAAATGCATGCAGGTATAATCGTAATTCTGGTATGCCGTCGAAAACTATCCTGAAAGACCTATGCCTACTGAAAAATAAAATTGGTAAGCAAAGAACAACAGTGACTAGCGAATTTCTTATCGTAACTTCACTGGGCGCGGTTCGTGCGGTGAAGGCGACCTTTCAGATACGTCACCTTTCCACCTACATAGATTAAATGTTGATTAATTAACTTACCAAGAGTGACGTGGCTTAACGGACCACTACTCAGTGGATTTAGGTACATGCGGAATTAATAAAAAAATAGCGATTAAAATATGGCCCTATCTTGCTTTTTTATACTGCCTTTTATATTTTGTTAATTTTTTTCAAAAAATTAGGGTAGAGCATTTAAAAAGGTATTAACAAATGTTCTAACAATTTTTTGCGGTTATGAAATGTGTTACGGTTTTTAGTATATAAATTATATTCAATAGGATATACTTTATTAAGGTAAATAAAAATAAATAAGATTTAAGATACATAATTTTAAACGTACACGCAAAAATAAAAGGAATACAAATTAAAAACCAAATTTAAAAACTAATTATAAATAAAATGGGTCCAATTCGAAACGGTGTTCGCTAAATTTAAAATTGCCTAAATTTAAAATAAGAAACGTCAACCTCGATTTTGTATAGCTCCAAGGTTCAAAATCGAGTCTGACGGTTCTTATTTCAAATTTAGCGACTTCTAAATTTAGCGAAAACAAGTTCGAATTGGCCCCAATGTTGCCCTAAAATTACAAAATAAGTCTTGGAAATTATGAAACAGAATAAGTACTATAAAAGATTGATTTATGTAAATCTATGATCACTAGTATTCAATTGTATTAACGCAAAAGAAAAATAACTTTCAGTTACATGTCTCTGTAAAACATTCCAAATCCTAATTTTTATAGCAAGCAAGTTATTATTTCTTGGTCTTTTTAAGTATTTATTTCAGAACCTAGATGCTTTTACGAAACTTCAGGAGAACTTGGGGCTGAATTCATAAATTTTATCGCAAAAACTGACAAATCAACTATAGTTGTGTATAGAACAAAACTTAACCGCTTTTTCTCATTAATGTTTTGGGTAGTAAAATGGGTAACTTTTTCTTTATCACTTACTTAGAAAGGACAGAAGAATGATGTCAACGCGTAATGTCAATTAGAAATTTTAAATATGAGAATAAAAACCCGTTTCCATATAAAACGTATTTAATCTCAACAATAAAATAATAAGTATATAGAATGATAACTCCCATAGAATTAGTTACGTAAGTTGCATACCAAGCCAATGAAATCTTCGATCAAATTTACGTTCGGAGCTAAGACCACAAGTGGCTTCAAAGTCAAACAAAAAGGGTTTTAGACATCGATATGCAGGAAGTTTCGTATGCGAGGAATATATTCGTGGGTAAAGTTTCGACTACAGATTAGTCCGCATACGTACAAGAGGACGGTCACTTAAACACAGCCTCAGACAAACGCGCAGTTTAAATTGACAGTTTTAAGTGGTCCGTTAAGGTTCTGTAAAGATCAGCGCCTCTATTCGGGAACGCTAAGTGATTCTGTAGCGACTCGTGAGCGAGATTTCTCATGCCACTTTTCCAAAGAGTGCGATGAGAAATCTCGCTCACGAGTCGATACAGAATCACTTAGCGTTCCCGAATAGAGGCGCTGGGCCTTTTTTTGACACTGCCAAAGCGATCTCGCAAATCGTTTTGCTACGATATGGAGCTCTTATTAACTTGTCAGCAAAGGCGGCCGCATTTGAAAACCATATGCGATGTCTATCGCTTAGGTCAAGTCGAATGAGGCCCAATTTGTAAAAAGATCGCATCAAATTAACAGTAAGTCAATATAAGTTTTGACATTACTGACCTTACATTTAGTATGACGAATCTAGCATCCGGACTAAGTACCTACTCGTAAGTAGACACTCAAAGGCGTCGGTTATAACGCATAACTCTAAACACGCGAAACTGTTAATTCAAACTGCACTTCTGTAACCCGCATTACTTGCCGCTTGTCTCGACCGTTTCCTTGTATAAGGCAAACACTACAGGGAAAGTTGGGAAGAGCCGCGCAACGTTCGGTCGAGTCATCGTTACCCGCTCGTAGACAGCTGTGCCGACGTACGATTAGGAATCTTATACTCCTCCATTCTGTTGTGTGATGTTCCTCGGAGTTATATTAATTAGGGTGGCAGGTTGCGTAAAGTGCTCTTATGATTTTAAACTTTTAAACACTCCCCTTGGATTTTGATGCGATTTGCCCTGTGGATGAAATTATTTTCCCTGTAACATTGGCAACGCATTGGCAGCACCTCTGGTGTTGCAGATGTCCATACGCGGCAGTGACCCCTTTCTATCAGATGGATCGTCTGCCTGTTTCCCTGTCTGTGGCAATAAGAACCTTCTCCTTTTTTCAAGTCGGTTAAGAAAGAAAAGGCCATGAAGCTCTAAACTTGCAATCGAACTAATAAATTTAATCCAAACGTTTATTTTTCTTAGAAAAGAAAATGTGACAATAATGTTATTGCTAAATAGATTTGCCACGATCAAAATTCGATCATACATTAAATAATGATTGGATTTGTTAGATGGGTTACGCGAACGCATTATTTTCTTGTAACTTTTTTCCGAGTCGCATTTTTCCGCGATCGATTAATTTCTTCATCGGAATTTTACTCGTAGCTTTCTTCCGAGTCGCATTATTTTCGCTTTTTTAATGACGCATTTACTTTCACTTTCAAAATACGCAATACGCAAATAGTGTTACGAATATAAGTTATTTACGAATGTATCATACCTACGCTAAATTTTTGTCAACATGTCCAACATTTTGTCTGCGACTTTTGATAAAGTAACCGCCTTTTTGTTTTGTTTCCATGAGTAGAATGCCTATGAATAAACTAATCGATCGCGGAAAAATGCAACATGGGAAAAAAGCCACGAGTAAAATTCTTATGAAGAAATTAATCGATCGCGGAAAAATGCGACTCGGAAAAAAGCTACACAAAAATAATGCGTTCGCGGAACTCATCTAACAAATCAAAATGCGCATTAAAAAAAGTTTTTAAGCCTGAAATAATTTAGCAAGAGAAGGATGTTGGGAAAAATCAATCAACATTAAAGCTCACTAATAAATTCCGAAACTTTGTTGCATGACAAACTATTTAACAAAAGCCTTTAATTATATAATGCAACATTATGAGATAATCCTAATAATAATATTATCTTATTTTTTTTCATCAAGAAAGGTTGTTATTTTTACGCAGGTGTATAGAGCAGCTATAGCCGATTTAACTCCTCTATAGTTATGGATTTTGTATGGTTTCGAACTCCCACGGGCAGTGCGTGCCCCAGTTCGGCGGAGCCGCGCGCGAGCCGCAGACGGCGGGGCCGCGCGGGTGCCGCAGCCGGCGGAGCCGCCCCGCGGTGATCGCGATGTACAGTTTATTCTACCCACCTGATGGTAATTCACGGTATACAATGGGAATAACATAAATATATATATATTTTTTGTCTAATTTTTGTTTAATTTCCTCGCAAATGTGATGAAAAACTTTGTGTGTATCGCGGGCAGTAAGGGGATAACAAACTCGAGTCATTAAAAGCCCTCCCCTATCGGCGTCGGGCTTCTAACAGACTCTCGTTAGTTATCCCCTTCTTACGGCCCTAGATGCACAATGTACTATTGTTACAACTCGATAAAAAAAAGAGATTTAAATGCCAAACTATATAACTAAATTACTTGCGCAGCACAACGCCGCTTTTCATATGCGCAGATGAGAAAAAAGCATGTAACGATATTTTTTTTCAGAGAAAGATGTTGAATTAAAATAAAATATTTGAACAAATAATACAATACGAATAGTTTGCAGTACAGATGTTTGCCGTATATTGATGTTATTAGTGTCATAAAAGCTTGACTTTAGCAAATGAAGTCTTTATTTAATTTATATTAAGTCGAGTTTTACGAGTTTGAATTGGGTAGTTCTTACCTGCTTGATTTTTTTTAATATACTGAACTAAGAAAGTAAATGTTTACTTGAAACAAAAGACTTACTGTTGAGTTTATTGCGACATTTCTTCTCAACAGATGTCAACTTTTGAACACCTGGTACATTCATACGTGTGAAAGAGTCTGTGTAGCTATTTATATTTTTTTGAATTTTGAATTTAACTGTAATGTAAGTTTTTTCTTGCAATTCATACGTTGCGAATTTTTTTTTAAACAAGTTGTATTATGTGCTTTAAAATATTAAAATATATTTGTTATATCCTGCGCGTTATGACCGCGATGTATCTCTCCAGTATTTAATAAAAAGTTATGCGTGAATATAATATATAGAAAAAAACCGGACAAGTACGAGTTAAACTCTCGTGGAGAGGGTTCCGTATATGATTATCTGAAATTTCCTATGTTACTTTAAATACCATAGACTTCCTATAGGTTTTCCTGTAATCTATAGGTAAGGAACTACTTTCTGTATGTTTTTTCAAAATTGTAGGCCCAGTTGTTTTGGATATAAGGGAGGAATGGTAATTTTTCGCCTATTTTCGTAAATAAGTTCAAATATATTGACCTTATATTTAAGATTCTTACAACGAGCCCTTTCATAATTATAATGTGTCACACGATGAATTTCGCAAAACTTTTAATTTTATTTTCTAATTTATCCTCCAAAAGAGGCTACGTATTTAATATTCATTTATTTACGTTACACGTCCGTGTTGCGGTTACCAACTTACATATCTGTACCAAATTTCAACTCAATCGGTTTAGTGGTTTCGGAAGAAATTGGCTGTGAGAGATGCACTGACAGACACACGAGTGATCCTAAAAAGGCTCAGTTTTTCGTTTTAAGGTACGGAGCCCTACAAATTTAAAAATGTAGTTTTTAATGATTTTATAGCCATTTAAAACCTACCTATGAAATAAAACAAATCATTGATTTCGCAAGATCCTCATAAAAGGTAATTCCGTTTTATTTTGTATTCTCAAAAACCTTAAATATGTATTTGGGACTTTGTTTTATTTTCACTTGAAAAATATACCTAAGTTCCAGCATGAATAATTGTCATTTTTGTATAGTTGGCAAATTTTGTAAATAAGGAGGGTAAGGCCATTCTTTGCAAATTTATTTTTAATTAACAATAAAAATAAACTAAAACAATTTTTTTCAAATGCTTAAATAAAACCCTTTCATATAACACCCGTATCGACCCTAATATTTCTTGACTTTTTAAATTCGACCCACTTCCTTGAAGCCCATTTTCAGTAAAATATAAGTACAGACAAACTGACAGATAATGAAGTCTTATGGGTTCCCTTAGCTACGGAACCTTAAGAATGATTCGAGACTGCATTAAAAAGCAGGTTAAGTAGTATAAAATAGTTTTAACTAAATTGAGGGAGAAACGGAATCAAACCATACCATCTTTAACTTTTTGCTAAATCATTGTAGCGTTTCTTAATAGAGGCAGCGTTTGATTAATATTTGTTTTATATAAAGAAGCACCAAGCATATAATAAAAAAAACTCTTAAATAAGGGTCCGTCGAGCACGTTCGGCACGACATCAAATATTTTCTTAGGTGCTCGTCGGGTTTATCAAATGAATCGTGCAATGACAACACATAATGACTTGCGGCACACAAATGTAAAATATCTATTACTGATGAGACACAATTTTTATAAGGCTGACTATGAAAGTGTTATTTCTGATTTAAGTAGAATCCCTTGGTCGGACATGCTCAAGGAGTGTGGCGATGTCAATGACATGGTTCAACTGTTTTACGAAAAACTGAATGATATTATCAATGCTCGCGTTCCTTTGAAGATTCCACGAAACAAACGTTATCCTGTTTGGTTTTCTAAACTGTTGGTTAAATCGCTAAGTAATAAAAATAAAATCCGTTTGAAAATAAAAAAATATGACAATCCCCTCGATAAAGTGCAGTTTCAGAATATGCGTGTAAGTTGTGATAGAATGATGCGTTCGTGTTATAATAATTATATTGCTAAAATTGAAACGGCTATTGCCACCAGTCCTAAGTTTTTCTGGACTCACTTAAAGAATATCCGTAGTAAGGCACACAACTACCCGCGTCAGATGACACTCAACGATCAGGTGGCCTCTAACGGTCCCGATTGTTGGAGGTCATATAGGAATCACTGCACTGGCCGTAATCGTATTTATACGTGGAACCCTGTCAAAGTAATCAGGCGTCGTCGTCTTGGTTACGTTTTTACTATATAACTTTAATCTGTCTTCATACGTGTTACTGCTGTATTTTTACCGTAATAAACCTTTGTACTGCCAGTCACTGCTTATTCCTTCCATAAGGTTATGGGCCTGTTCCCGTTGATGGCCTTGGCAGAATTTAGAGCATGTGAGTAACGTAAATATTAAAAATCATAGTGGTTGTACAACTTGCGAAATTATTTTGCGCATCATGTCCGGGGAGACCTCCACCGGCATTAGCGGAATAAGAAAACTAAAAGGTACGTCGGACTATCCTAACTGGAAATTCTTAGTGAGAAATTACTTGGAAAATAAGGATTGGTGGAAAGTCATAGAAAGTGTCGAAACCGACAAGCTTGATAAAGACGTAGATCGACAGGCAAGGACCACGATATGTTTGTTACTCGAACCAGAGTGCTTCACGCACGTGTACAATGCGAAGACAGCGAAAGAAGCTTGGAATAGCTTGAGGACAGCGTATGAAGATAAAGGTTGGGGAAGAAGAATTTCTCTTCAACGAGAGCTCTGGAACTGCAAGTTAGAGAATTTTGCATCTGTAGAAAAATATATCTCTAATGTTACTTTCCTTGCGCAGCAATTAGCTGATATCGATTCAAAAATATCGGATGACTGGATCATATCGATTTTGCTTGGTGGATTGACCCACGAGTACGGCCCTCTCATCATGGCTGTAGATAATAGTGGCCAAGAAATCACGTTGGAGCAGATAAAAACTAAGATATTGCAAGAAGGAAGTAGACAGAGCAAATTAAACACAAATGAGGAGCAAGCTCTATTCACACGAAAAGCACAAAACGATACGAGATCCCACACGAAAGCCAATGATCGTAAGCAAAAGTTTGTTTATAAGTGCTACAAGTGCCACAAGCAAGGGCACAAAGCGTCAGAGTGTAAAGAGCGAACTAAATCCGCGAATGTCTGCCTGAATACTAAGGGGGCGATTAATACAGACATGTGGTATTTAGATAGTGGATGTTCAAATCACATGACCCACGATAAAAACAAGTTGTTGTCCTATAAACCAGAAAAGGGTAACATGAAAATTTCAGTAGCAAATGGTGAAAAGCTACAGGTACAAGGCAGAGGGAACGCTGGACCTCAAATCAGCGAAAACGAGAAACTAAGTTTAAATAACGTTTTACATGTTCCCGACTTACGCATGAACCTTATTTCGGTTAGCGATTTGACCAAGAATAATTACAGCATTAATTTTGACAAACAAGGTTGCAACATTCAAAATAAGAATGGAATAATTGCGAACTGTTTGGAAGTTGACGGAATATATGAGTTGCAGGAAAAGAAAAACAACGTCGTCAATTTGACATTGTCAAAACAAAATGAAAATATTACGAACATTTGGCATAAACGACTAGCCCATTTAAGCAAAAATTATATGCATAATATGAAAAACCTTGTCACCGGAATGGAATTCAATAGTCAAGAGTTCAGCCAAGCATGTATTCCGTGCATAGAAGGGAAAACATGCAAGAGTCCCTTCAAAAACAAAGGTACGCGAGCAAAAGAAATTTTACAAATAGTTCATAGTGACTTATGCGGGCCGATAGAAGAACCGTCGCTCAGTGGTTCGAGGTATGTTCTACTATTTATTGACGATTACACTCGAAAGACTCATGTTTATTTTTTAAGAAATAAGAGTCAAACATTTGACAAATTCCGAGAGTACAAAGCGGAAGTTGAAAATGAGACGAACAAGTCAATCAAATGCCTGAGGTCAGATAATGGCAGTGAATACTGTAATAACCAGTTTAATACGTTTTTAAAGTCTGCAGGAATAAAACACCAGAGGACTGTTCCCTATACAGCAGAGCAAAACGGCGTGGCTGAAAGGGCAAACAGAACCATTATCGAAAAGGCGAGAACATTATTATCTGAAGCGAATCTAAGCAAAAAGTATTGGGCTGAAGCAGTCAACACTGTTGTATATTTAAAGAACAGGAGCCCGACTAAAGCTATTAGAAATGCGGTGCCTGAAAGTCTTTGGACTGGTAAAGATGTAGATGTGAGTCATCTGAAGATCTTTGGTTGTTTAGCCTTCAAGTTGACGCCTAAACAAAAGAGACGAAAACTGGACATGAAAACTGAACCAATGATTTTTATTGGATATCCGGAGAATCAAAAAGGTTATCGCTTGATGAATCCGAAGACACATCAAGTAACAACGGCAAGAGACGTAAAATTTTTAGAAAATTGTTTCTTGCAAGATGAGAAGAAGGTAACCTCAGTTGTGAACATAAACCTTGATGGAGATTCCAATGTTATGTCCAGTGAACCCTGCGGATCTGGTAGTGAAATGGTATCATCGATGAATCACGACAATGCATACCGTGATGTTGAAGACAATGTGGTAGAACCAACAGAAAATACACCAGAAGAAGAAACACCTGAAGAGCTGGTCACAGTACCTGAACAAACAGAGAGAAGGTATCCCGTGAGAGAGAGAAACCCCGTCGATCGTTACGGATGTAATGTGATGTGTGCTATGGAAAATATTGATGGTGACCCCACGACTGTTGAGGAAGCTTTATCGAGGCCAGACAGCGCTTTATGGCAAAAAGCAATAGAAGACGAGCTACAATCACTCAAGGAAAATCAGACTTGGACGTTGGTTGATCTTCCGGCTGACAAAAAGCCAATACAGTGTAAATGGGTATTCAAAATCAAGAAAGATAGCGACGGGAAGGTAACAAAGTATAAGGCTAGATTAGTAGCAAAAGGATTTACACAGGTACGTGGTGTAGATTATAGTGAAACATATTCTCCTGTTGTTAGAGGCTCAACTTTGCGAATGCTATTTTCTTTAGCGATTGAATACGGTTGGTTTATTGACCAGTGGGATGTAACTACCGCATTTCTTTATGGTAGGATTAAAGAAGACATTTACATGCTTCAACCGAAAGGCGCAGTAGTTAAAGGTCAGGAAACCAAAGTATGTAAGCTTCAACGATCTTTATATGGTTTGAAACAAGCCTCAAATGCTTGGTTCAATGAGTTAGATAAAGAGATGTTTAACTTAGGGTTTGTACAATCGAAAATAGAACCGTGTTTATATCAAAAACAATTGAAGAATAATAAGAAGTTAATCGTTGTAATATTCGTTGACGATATTTTTATATTCGGGAATTGCGAAAACGAAAAGGAAATATTTAAAAACGGTTTATTTAAGAAGTTTAAAGTGAAAGATTTAGGTGCGGCAAGACATGTTTTAGGAATGAGACTGAGGAGGGATAATGAAGTAATTTATCTAGATCAAGAGCAATTCATTCAAAATGTGATAGCTGATTTTGGCATGTCGGATGCTAAACCTGTAACTTCTCCTATGGAAGCAGGTATGAAGCTAGAAAAGTCAACAGTGTCTAACTGTAAGCTGCCGTATCAAAATTTGATAGGTTGTCTTAATTACCTAGCTTGCAATACCCGTCCAGATATAGCACACGCCGTAAGTGTACTTTCTCAGTTTAATTCGTGTTATGACGAAATACACTTTAAGTGCGCGAAACGTGTTCTACGATATCTCAAGGGTACGTCGCATCTTTGCCTTACTTTTCGAAAGTCCGGCGACTTAGACTTGCGTGGCTACGTAGATGCAGATTGGGGTGGAGCATATGATAGGAAATCTTTCACTGGCTTGATCTTCAAATTAGGCAAAAATGTCTTAACGTGGGAGAGTAAGAAACAAGCGACGATTTCGTTATCCACGACGGAATCAGAATATGTAGGCTTGAGTCAAGCTTCAAAGGAGGCGATTTACTTACAAAGCCTACTGAGCAGTTTAATAACTGTCGACAGAAAAGCGGTAGTCATTCATAACGACAACCAGTCGGCACATAAAATTGCGGCCAATAAGATGATGCACAACAGGACGAAGCACATAGACATCAAGTATCACTTTATTCGAGAATGTGTTCTAAACAATAAAGTCGAAATTAGATACATGCCAACGGATAAAATGATAGCTGACATTCTTACAAAATCTGTAAATGGTCCGAAAATTAAAGCGTTTTTAGGGCAGTTATCTTTGTCAAATTACTCTATTAAGGGGGCGGATAAGTAGTTAGCAAATTAACGATGCGATACTTGGATCGATTCATGCTTTGTGTAATAGAATAATTTACTTAATAATTTATAGTTGTGTGTTCTTAATGATAGTATACTGTTTTGATAGGTATAGTATAGGTGTGGACAGAAGTGTTCAACAATTTTGTTCATTTTAATTGCCGAGTACAGGCGAGTACAAAATGTACGTTTATTATTTTATAGTGCCCGTATGTAATAGATTAAGGGGGCGTGTTGGAGGTCATATAGGAATCACTGCACTGGCCGTAATCGTATTTATACGTGGAACCCTGTCAAAGTAATCAGGCGTCGTCGTCTTGGTTACGTTTTTACTATATAACTTTAATCTGTCTTCATACGTGTTACTGCTGTATTTTTACCGTAATAAACCTTTGTACTGCCAGTCACTGCTTATTCCTTCCATTACCGATATTTGTAACCTTTTCGCAAGTCACTTTTCCTCTGTTTACGCGAATAATAGCACAAACTCGGTAAGTAACACTCACACAATGTATCATCATGGCAATAACAGCGAATCCTTATGTAAAATTGTCTTTGATGAACACGAGATAGCCATGCAGCTTAAGAGGATTGACTCTGCAAAGGGTCCGGGGCCAGACAAACTGTCGCCGTTCTTTGTTGCGAGGTGTGCTGACGCTTTGTCATTGCCCATCACTATTATATTTAATGCATCCATTAGCACGGGCGTCTTTCCAACCGAGTGGAAACGGGCTAAAATAGTACCCATTTTAAAAAAAGGCAACCAACGTGATGTTACAAATTACAGACCCATTTCTATACTCTCAACGTTGTCGAAAGTGCTTGAATCTTTAGTGCACCCTGTAATCACCAGACACATAAAGCATAAGCTAACTGATTGTCAGCACGGATTCGTGCAAGCTCGTTCCACCAGCACAAACCTTGTTAACTACGTCACCTTTTTAAGAGATTCTGTAGATTTGAGAATACCGGTGGATGCAGTCTATACTGATTTTTCGAGCGCTTTCGACAAGGTTGACCATAATATTCTTTTACAAAAAGCATCGGACTGTGGATTAGGCGGATCTTTACTCCAGTGGCTGTCATCATATCTAACTAGTCGCTCCTCTCAAGTAGTAGTGGAAGGTTTTTCATCTGACAATTTTCAAGCTACCTCTGGAGTTCCCCAAGGGTCGCATCTAGGTCCCTTGCTGTTCAATATATTTGTTAATGATATTGTATCATGTTGCCATTTCTCCAAGTGTTTCATGTATGCCGACGATCTAAAAATAGTCCGTCAAATAAAGACCCCTAACGATTGTCTGTTATTGCAGAAGGATATCGACAGGCTGGTTGATTGGTGTTCTGATAATAATATGGAACTAAATTCGAGCAAATGCTATCATATAATGTTTTCTAGAAACCGTGTTCTTTCAGAATCTTCTTATACAATCAACGGTACAGTTCTGGAGAAAGTTTCTGAAATACGTGATCTAGGAGTTCTGATAGATAACAAGTTGAGATTCGATAAACACTTAGACAAAGTCTGTTCTTCTGCACGAAAAATGCTCGGTTTTGTTATTCGCAATGCGAAGCAGTTCAAAAGGCTTCAAACCAAAAAACTTCTTTACATTACATTGGTTCGTAGTATCCTGGAGTATTGTTCTGTTGTCTGGACTCCACATTACCAAAAACATATAGATAGAGTTGAAGGCATTCAAAGGCGTTTTACCAGCTACTTTCTTAATAGTAAAAATAAGTATATAACGTACCAAGAGAGACTGCAAGAGTTTAATCTTCTATCACTTAGTAATCGTAGAAAAGTGCTTGACATGGTGTTTTTACATAAACTACTTAATAATAAGATTGATAACCCTAGTTTTCTAAATAATTTAAGCTTTCACGTACCCTCTAGATTGCCTAGATATCCATGTGCTTTGTTAAAACACAAAATGTTTAAAACTAACTTGGGCCGTTTTTCAGTGGTGCCTAGACTGTCAAGACTCCATAATGATCTTGTAAAGCAAAATAACAATATAGATTTATTTAGCCAGAGACTTATTAATTTTAAGGCAAGAATACAAAACACTCTAAATAAAATAAAATAAAATTGATATTAAAATTTCTTAGTTTAAGTTACGTCATTCAAATTAGCTTAATTTAGTTTTAGTTTTTTAAATTGCATTTATAAGTAAGTGTTTTTAATCACTATCATTAATTAATTAATCAATCAATAATTATTGTAAGCTATCGTGCATGCTGTGGCCGTCTGTAATTAGTGTTGCATCTCGCCCTAACCTATATGTTTGATTTTACGTCTCAGTGGTGTAATACTGTCGATGGTCCTAATAAATTAAATAAAAAATAAAATAAAATTACTGAAAAATGGGGTCATTTCCAAACGATTTTTTAAATTTGTTTGTCGGCATATTTTTATTATTTATTCCTTTTGTTGTTTGTTTTGTTTCCTGAAAAATTCTAATTAGTCCGTCATTTACACTATAAAAAAATATTGAACACATATTTTTTCTTGTCAGTTAAATAAAAAAATACAAAGATATAGGGCGTTGAAGTTCCGCGTGACGTCACGACTTTGTACACTTTTTACTATTAAGTGACGTCATTAGCCCCCACATTCGAACTTTGATGCGGGGTATCTTTCTCAATTTTGATTGATTTGATAAAGCAAAAAATACGTGTTCAATATTTTTCGATAATCTAACTGACGGACTTATTAGAATTATATTTTTTCTACCCAGGAAACATCCAAACAAACATTATACAAAAATTGATTTGATTCTATTAAGTACTTCATTCTCTAATAAACAACATTCGTCACACAACTCCTGTATCTTTTTTGCTTTGTAAATGCCTGTCTGAAGTACCTATTTAAGGGAAAACATGGTGGGTAAACCAAGTTCTCGAGTGACATCAATGAATCATACACGGACAAAATCACGGGCAACTGCGGAAGCAAAACAAGGAAGCTAATAATAGTCGTGTCATGTTCCCGTAAATCTCCAGCAAATATTATCACTTCATATATCTCCTCGTCAGGCCTTCCCACTTTACCTTTATGAATAACCCATAGGCCTAAATAAAGTGGTTGTGTATAAAGGTGACCCGAAGATCGCAAAGCTGATAAGCGGTTTCCACGTTTGGATAGCGTTGGGGAGCTACAAAGGAATGACATTCTTGACTGACTGTTCGCACCTTCCTCACTACACTTCCTGTTAGTCTTTGAGCAGGCATGTGCGAAACGAGAAAATTAAGAAATTCGGTTATGGTTTGTTTTGTTTTGCTTTACTACTGGTTTGGTTAACCAAACTTGTAAATTTTATGGTAAATAACGAAACGTCGTGTATAACTTGTATACATTGTATAACACATGTTTTATTTTTATTTTTAGGGTTCCGTACCTCAAAAGGAAAAAAGGAACCCTTATAGGATCACTTCGTTGTCCGTCTGTTTGTCTGTCTGTGTGTCAACCCCTTTTTCTCAGGAACGCGTGAAGGTATCAAGTTGAAGTCAATATCAAGTATTCAGGTCTGTAACTTCTTAGATCCGTGAAAAAATCAACCTTCTAACTAAACGCAATCAAAAGATACAGCCGTTCATGCCACATATTTTGATACTCGCAATGGTATCGTAAGGGAATCAAAATCCCGTTGACCTAGAATCATTAACATTTTTGTAGTATTTCATAGGTACCTAGGTTGTAAATGGTTACCCGGTTATTAATAGTAGTTTATGCAACGGTTGCATAATGATAGGCCTTAAAACACTAGTGCGGTTTTATGAAACGAGCTTTTAGCGAGTTTCATAATAAGATCGCACGCATACATAACTTTATCTACACACATATTATAAATCCTCCATGATGGGTTCAGAAACAATATTTTCTGGCAACAAGTTATTTGTTGCAATCGTGGCTGCATATTTCCGATATCCGGCGCATTTTCACATCACACACACTCCGAGAAGACTACTTACTATTCATATTTTCAACTAAAATGTAAATTACAAACAACTTTTTCTATTCAATTCAACAAAATTCTACTTTCGTTCAGCAAAACGTCAACGCGGCGCGGCGCGTCAATAATGGCGGCCGTCCGTCAAGATCATTTTTTTTTAAATCATAGACAAACGGATGAAGTCTCTATTCTCACGTCACTCGAGATCAAATATTGTGCAGTTTATATTAAAAAAACATACTGAATTGACGTTTCGTATCAATAACTGTTTTAATATCTATGGATACTAGAATAGAGACCTACTTGAGTTTGACAGCTGTTCCAAATTTAATCTCATTTCTTTACTAAAAACGATAAAGAAGTCATGTTATTTCTTCATCGCAGCATTGGTTTTTCCTAATTGGTTGTCAAAATGGTGGTCATTTCCTATGGTTTTTGATTAACCAATGGAGGTTTTATGATATGGGTGTAGATAAAAGTATTTATTGCTTTCATTTTTAGGGTCCGTACCTACTGTCTGTTTTTCATATGTAAGTACGGGAGCACCGAGTGCGGCGCGCTAGTCAGTCACCAAATAGATTATAGTTCAGGAACCGGCACTGTACGTACACTTTCTTTTTTTGTATCAGTATTTGAAATAACTACATTACTTGCACCCTGACATCGTCACGTGCCTAGTTCAGTTTTAAATACTGCTGGCTTGATTAAAATTAGACATGATGATGATGATGGGTGGGCCTGGCCGTTGGTAGGCGGGCGGTCGATCTGCGTGTGCTGATCATTCAGCCCAGTTCCCCTAGAAAATTAGACATACCTTGATGTAAAACTGAAATGTTGATTTTGAATGCGCGTATAAATCTTTAAATCTTAAGTGCAAAAAAAATTATTCGTAACATAAACTGCAAGTCACGAAAGACTGAATCTTTTCATCTAAACGTAAATAAATAACAAATAAATTTCTCAAAAGCAACATCTGGATCCTAATCTCTGCGTTTTATAAATTTAATCATGAACCGAAAAACGTAAGCCGAAATTCGTTTTCAAACCGACTGAGAGCGTCTTAACTGGAGCATTTTAGCTTTAAGTCACCATTGAAAAGGGTACTTAATGCCAACCCTAATCCACGTTGACAATACTGGCCATAAACTGGTGAAGGGTTCAGATAACTAAATCAAATTTCCTCAACGGGGGCTTGAATAACATGTGGCCGCATATATTTATGTAAATGGAGGTAAGATAGCGCCCAGTAATAGAACTATAACCGTTTGTCTTGTACCACTTTATTCTTCTTCGGCCATTTGTATTCGATGTCGAGAAAATAATCAATTTTACGAGGAAAAGCCTGACCCTTTATTATCGCCTAAGCTCACATCCATTATTAATATTTGTTCACCTTGACCACGAAAAATATATCACGAAAGTATTTGATTACGAAATTAATAGCGATCATTCTTCTTATTATCAGTAGCTTTAATCGAGAGAAACAGCGAATTATATGAGCAGTAGTGAAATTCATTTAACTGGCCTCGAAGCAAAATAAATCATAAATGTCAGTAAAATAAATCTCTTGAATAGCTGATATTTCAATTCTAATAATTGTATCAGTAACTCAAAACGAACTATCTGAAGCATTTGATAAAGTACTCTAATTATACGTTTTTACAATAAAATACCTAAAAACATAATAGAACAAACAGACACAATGTTCAAATCTACTGTAAAGCAAATTCTTATTTCTAGGGCATATTACTTGGTAAAAGACTACGTCATGGACAGGGACGTTTGGCTTAAATCGTGACCTGCACTGGCGATCCCTGGGTTTCGATGAGCGTACCTGCTGTGGTATATACTTGGATTTGTATAAAACTGTAGACATCATTGTTGACTTATATGTGTACTGATTTGAAAAAATGATACCTCAGCGAGTTTCTTGCCGGCTCTTCTCAGTAGAGGATTTTTTCCGAACCGGTGGAAGATTCATTCCTTCACCTTCATAAGAGCTTGTAAAAGCCTAAATTGAATAAAGATAGTTTGACTTTGACTTTGAATTAGTTAATTCTTTTTTGGCGTATGCTTATTTAAACGTGAAAGTGTGTTTGTTTGATTGCTTCTTCTTTCACGCTAATAACGGATCAAGGTAAAGATCAGCAATAGTTGAAAAGACCTCAGATCCATCCCCATTCCTTCATCGGGGGACTAGGCGTGGGCTGCGGTTCCATCCCTACGTTGTGGATGTTCCAAGAATTCGCACTAAGCGGTACGCTTCAACATTCATTTGGCGAACGGCTAAGGAGTGGAATTCCCTGCCTGCAGACTTGTTCCCAGAACGCTACAACTTGGGTCTCTTCAAGGAGAGAGTGAATAGGCATTATCTAGGAGTGCATGCTCCATCGTCGACCTCATCATCACTTTCCATCAGGTGAGATAGAGGTCAAATGCACATCTATCTTCTATAAAAAAAAGATCGGCATATAGGCCTATATAATGCAAACTTCCCGAGCAAATAGCGATAAGCGACGTCTTTGGGCAAAAGTTAGTGGTAAATAAAGACTTAGATAAAGCAAGTTGATTTTATTTACTGGTCATGAAGTCACGGGTCATCGTGCAATCGCAATATGTCTTCGTCAATCAAACTGTCACCCTTCTAAAGAGATACAGCCCCTTTTATGAACGGGATTGGAATATACAAAATATTCGTTTTCCCAACGTCATTCCGTAACGTTAGTTTGAAAAGGTGGAAGAGATAAGCTGACCTGGCTCGCCGCAAAATAGTTTTATGGGAAAAACTTCGTTGACGTTTTTTTAACGTGTTTTTATTTTTTTAATTTTAGTTTGATTCTGGTTTGACGCGGTTAAAGTAAAAATTTCGACAGATCAGAATGTTATATTTGTAGTAAGTAAACGTTCGGAAAAGGCTACGGTTGTTTGTTGATCATTAATCGTATGCGTTCTCCATTGAGTAGTACCATAACTATTAGGTACCTTTATTGGCATTATATACGTCTTACTACGAGTCTCCGCAAATGCGATAACCAAGATAAAAAAGCCGGTCAAGTGCGAGTCTGACTCGCACGCCGAGAGTCCCTTACCTATGAAAAACAGACAGTACATTTTAGGTACGGAACTCTTAAAATTAAAAAATAGTTTATAACAACCGGGTAACCATTTAAAATCTACCTATGAAATAAGACAAAAAATAACTTTCGCAAGCTCCTATCTCTGTGCAACCGTCGATTGTGATACGACCTTACAAAGGCTATTCCATTATACTCTTTTTTTAGGGTTCCGTACCTCAAAAAGAAAAAAGGAACCCTTATAGGATCATTCGGTTGTCTGTCTGTCTCTCTGTCAAGACCTTTTTCTCAGGAACGCGTGAAGATATCAAGTTGAAATTAATATCAAATACACAAGTCTGCAATCTCTTGAAGCTATGAATAAAATCAACCTTCTAAGTCACCGCAATCAAAAGACATGGCCGTTTATGTCTCATATTTTGATATTTTCCAGGGAATCCAAAGGGAATCAAAACCTATAGCGTACTTCCCGTTGACCTAGAATTATGAAATTTGGCAAGAAGCAGTGTCTTACAGCACAAATAAAGGAAAAAGTCCAAAAACCGTGAATTTGTAATTACATCACATAAAAAAACAGAATTTGATATTAATGTTAACTTGATACCTCCACGCGTTCTTGAGAAAAATATCTTGCCACACAGACAGACGGACGAACAGACGGACAGACGGACAGACGGACAGCCGGACAGACGGACAGACGGACAGACGGACAGACGGACAGACGGACAGACGGACAGACAGACGGACTGACAGACAGACAGACAGACAGACAGACAGACAGACAGACACACAGACAGACAGACAGACAGACGGACAAAGAAGTGATCCTATAATGTTTTTTTTTTCTTTTGAGTTACGGAACCACAGAACACAGAAAGAGGTTAGAAAGGCGATGTGGGCGGGGCACGCGTGCCGCGCAGTTGAGCAAATGAGCTATTTCAAACACGACTCGCTGTCAGCGCAGTCAGTCGCGAGCGCGATGCGTCACAGTGTCGAGCTGCGGTAAAATCCGGTTTAATTAATTGAAAATGTCGTCTTGTGCAATAATTACGTGCAGGGCCAGAAGCCAAGTATCAAATGTGTCAAAAGATGGAATTTCTTTTCACAGGTAAGTCTAAAAACTAAGTTATTTAATGGTTTCCCAAAAACTGCCTACGTGACGAAGTAATGAGACTAGTGATGTGGCCAAAGTTAGTGTTATCGACTATAGATAAACAATGTGTTCGATAAGTTATTTATTTTTCTGCATTGATGAATGGACAAAAAAAGCGATAATTAATGATAAGAGTGTTTTAAAAAAATACTTTTAATGCACGTACATAGCTGCGACCATAATACACCTTAAGCCTGGTTTACAAAGTAACTTGTTAATTCCTCTGAGTTCAGCTTAAGTACATTTGGTCCTGTTATACCCTATTATAATAAGTCTTTTGAATTTATTTATCATTTAAGTTAACTTCTGTATTTTTTATCAATGTTGTTCCTAATAGTATAAAAACAATTTATCTAAAAGTGGCGGGCTTGATGTGAAGCCGGTGTATAATGTCTATACTTAATATTATAATAGCTTGTGGGTTTTTATAACTATATTTAATTTACATAAAAAAGTAAATACAATATAATAATAAATAACAATATAATGATTAAGTTTTAAAATTACACACGAGAAACTTAAACTTTTTTTTGTATTTGCGCATATTTATAGTAGTTTATGCAACGGTTGCATAATGATAGGCATTAAAATACGAGTGCCGGTATATGAGACGAGCCGATAGGCGATATTCATAATAAGATCGCACGAGTGTTTTAAGGCTAAATTATGTACAGTTGCATACTTAACTTTATCTACACACATACTTATTATAAATCCTCCATGATGTGTTCAGAAACAATATTTTCTGACAACAAGTGATTTTTTGCAATCCTGGCTGCATATAAAGAAATAAAAATTAGACAAAAAAACCGCGTAACCCGCCGGACCGACCGCGACCCGCCGGACACAGCGCGCAACCCGCCGGACACAGCGCGCAACCCGCCGGACACAGCGCGACCTGCGGGACACAGCACGCAACCCGCCTTACACAGCGCCTGATTAACTACGAAATAGTAGTATACACTTCAAAACGCGGCATAGAGGGCGCGATACATCATCGATAACTATTATCGATATGCTCGAGGCCTAGTGCAAATGTAAAATAAATTGCTTTTGTCAATGAAGCGGTATGGGCGGGGCAACGGCTGGCTATTCGAACGCACGAATCACGAGCGGACTTTGGTTATTGTGGGTGTGTGCGTATTCTCGTAGTTATTTCGTTTGCGCTAGTAGTTGTAACGTCGAGCGGGGATGCTTCGGCGACAGCGGTTTCGGTACGAATTATGGCAGACGGCCTTTCTAACCTCTTTCTGTGTTCTGTGTACGGAACCCTAAAAAGAAGACTGTAAAACGGGCTGCTTCTTTCAGATGTCTGTCGAGCAAAAGATGAAAGAAACTAGCATTAATAAATGCTAAGAAAACTCCCTGGCTTATGTTGGAGATCCTTGACGATGTCAATAAATTCGCCTTGATTCAAAATGTGTAGACTATGTGGCGACACAAAAGAAATGGCGAACGCTAGACGTTTTTCTAGGAGAGAGGTCGGGTATTAGTTTTTCTAGTATTTTTTTTATAAAAGCTAAAGATATTATAGCTGACTACTGGAATTCTTTTGCCACGTATCTAACTGAAAGAATTTGGAACGAGCTTGCTACAGCAACGTTCGCAGACCTATACAACTTAGGGATCTTCAAAAAACGAGCCTACTCTTTTCTCAAAGGGCCGGCAACCGTGACGCATCCGTGATTCCCCTGGTGTTACGGGTGACCATGGGCGGCGGTGATTGCTTACCATCAGGTAACCCGCCTGCTCGTTTGCCCCCCCTCTTAAAATAAAATAATAAAAAAGGTTAATAAAAACTTATTTACTTTTTGTGTTGTTTTTTTACTTTTCCCAAAATAAAGGCCATATTTTGATACAGCTTCGTGCCGGATTATAAGGCCTAAAAAAAGGTTCATAGTTTTGTGGTAAGATCACGCCTTGGTAGAAGGCGAGCAGGTACCTACTATACATATGTTTTACACTGTGGCCGTTTCACCGCCATAAAACAAAGTTCGGCAGGGACTATCCCCCACGTACGACCTATTTATTACCTCCCTCGCACCTAAAAAGTCAGAGGGAGACAGCCGCCTAGAAAAGAAATAGTTTTTTTATAGCAAATAACTCTGAGGTTTAAGTAAACTCACGTCGTTACTAGACTGTTGGATTTCGTTTTAATGTGGACTTAATTGTAATTAATTTCTAGTAACCACTTATGCAAATATCCCTATTTCATATCCTTTTACCCATGTGCACTCGTGTATCGTGCTATCTCTGTCACGAAACCGTGATGTTCACGCAACAGCCGCGCCGCCTGGTGTTTGCTTTGGTAAACTCTCTCTTCAATTCGCAACGAATCGGCTAAAACGGGTGTGCGCGAGCTCCGAATCTTAATCTGTATAAATCAAGACAAACCCTTGATATTTCTATCCAATTTATGTGTAATTCGCTAAAGAACTGAGTGTGCTTGTGTAAACAAAAGCTACTTTGGACATTGGTGCTGTGATCGAGCTCTGGTGAGCCGGGCAAGTGCAGGGCACGAGATTCGTGTCTAACCCAGGACTTTCTGAAGGATACTCCAAGTAAGTGCGCATGGTTTCCTCATTATACCTTCTGACCAGCTGCTCTTCATCGTCCTCGTCAGCTCCAATAGCAGCTTCAGGTTTCCTAAAGCATTAAGTGGTTACAATTTGATATACTTAGGTTTGGTTTCCTCTAGAACCAGCATACAGTCCACTAACCAAAAAGCACTACGTGATTGAAAAACACAAATAAAGTGCACCGCAAATTAATCCATGGTGGTTTGGTTCTTTTTTAATATAAAGACCTACTGCGCCACCATTTTTGGTTCCATCCGAACCGGACGCTTTACGCATCTAACAGATTTTATTTAATTTAACTGCAATTTACCAAATCAGTTATCATTTAAAGTAGCTATTTATTTAACACTCACAACTTAATCTTATATCCTATCCAACAATCTTAAATCTAATTCAAAATACGAATCGTAAATTACATAGTTTATGCTGGATTATTAATCGAAATAGTTGTCTTATTTCTTCTTTTTCTCGCAACCCGCACCGTAGGCAACTAATTCATTTCCATTTTTCCGCAAGTCTACATAAATTAGTAAAAAGTACGTTTGTAATTCTTATCCGCATTATAGGTACGAGATTCCATTGTTCTCGGTTTCGTTCCGCGTTCACCCGCAAGTTTCGTGTAAATCTACCCGCTTTAACGTTTTCGAGCATCGCTCACCGCTCGGACCGCGCCCCGTTTGCTACCGCTTAACCGACTTCGTTGCGGAGAGTAATTTTAACCATTTTATCGTTTTAGTTTTACACACGTTTATTTTTATACCGCGTATATAGTCGCTTGTGTACACATTTACACTACACAATTTTATTGAGTGTATACTTTTACAATTACACGTAGCTCGTATTTCATTGAATTTATTTTACAAGAAACGCGTTATTCAACATGCCTAAATCGGATAATGATTATGAATCGGCCGAGGATCTCGTCCCGGGTGAAATGATTATGTTGGAGGCTAAACGTAACGCGTTCTTTACACGCTTACAAAATATTTACTCTTTGTCCCTTAAGGCGCACGATGGTGAATTTCAATGTAAATCGTTTCTAAGTAACGTTGTTAATCTCGACCAATTACGAGCTGACTTTGAGCGTGTTTTAGACTCGTACAACGCACTCGTAATAAAGACGAAGCCAAATGCTACCGTCAACTATCAATCTTGGATATCGTTTGAGGAGATGTACTGTCAAGTCAAACGAGTTCATTCCGAAATCAAAGAGAAGTTACAAGATTCGCAGCAAGCTCCGCAATCATGTGTCAAACACAAATTACCTGTCATAGAATTAATGTCATTTAACGGCGAACTTTGTAACTGGCCTTTGTTTCATCAACAGTTTAAAAGTGTCATTCACAATCATCCGCGCTTATCGGATAGTGAGCGAGTGCAGTACTTGGTAGGCAAGTTGACCGACAAGGCGAGGTCCGTGTGCGCGGGCCTGCCCGCCACCGGGGAAAACTATCCTATTATTTGGCAAACGCTTGTCGACAAGTACGAAGACAAGCGCGCCCTCGCCGCCGGCTACGCGAATCAGCTGTTAGACTTTAAACCAATTACGCACGGCTCGGCTTCGAGTTTGGAGACATTTCTAAGCATCTACGATGCATCGGTTAGGGCACTGAAACAGTTAAGGTTACAAGATTTAGCTGATTTCCTGTTCATGCATATCGCGTTACAAAAACTAGATTCTGAGTCAGTAAAATTATTTGAAATGTTTCATCGCAAGGAAAATTGTCCTTCCTATGCTGATCTTATTCAATTTATAAACGAACAGAGCAAAGTTGTTTCTCGTTCGACAACAAAACAAACTTTATTTTCGCCGCAAGCTAAATCTAGTAATAACAATAATAATAAATACATTCCTGTTCCAAAAAATAATCTTACAAAAACTTTCGTTAATACTCAACCGGCCACAAACGCTAATTGTTTGTTATGCAAAACTAATAAACATGAACATTTGTATCAATGCACATTCTTTTTAAAAATGACTCCGCACGAAAGATATAATTTCGTAAAAACAAATTCAATTTGTAACAATTGTCTTAGTTATAAACATAAATTTTCCGCTTGTTTATCGCAACGCATGTGCAATGTTTGTGGAGCGCGTCATCACTCGTTATTACATTTCCACTCGCCCTCAACATCAAGTAACTCGTCCACTACCGGTTTAAATAATAATCGGTCAGTATTTCCCGCGCCCGCTTCCGCTTGTGAGACGGGCCACGCACCGCCGGCTGTATTCATTAGCACGACAGATAACACTGCCTCAAGCAGTTTTCAACCGCAACCGCTACCAATTAAGGTCGATAATGGCTCGCAGTTTCATTCAACTTTGAATCACCTTTCATCTGGAAATGTTTTGTGTAATAATATGGAGAGTTTTACTCATAAAACTACCTTATTAGGTACCGCGAAGGTCAAACTTTTTGATGTTTCTGGTAATGCTCATTATGTTAGGGCCTTGATCGACCCAGGCTCACAGAGCGACTATATTTCACTTTCGTGTTGTAAACGCTTATCACTTCCGGTTTCTAAACAAAATCGTTTCACTGAAGTCCAAGGCATTGGTGGTACCTCACAAAAAATAATAGGGGTATCCACGATTAAATTCGTTTCACGGTTTGACATTAATAATATGTATTCGATTCAACCTCTTGTTGTTGACCATATTACGTCACAACTACCCGACGCGCGCGTCGACGTGTCCGCGTTCGATTGTTTTAATAATTTACCGCTAGCTGACGATAGTTTTAATGAGCCTGGACCGATTGATCTGCTTTTGGGAGTAAATTTATTTTGTGAAATTTTACTTTTTAACAAAATTTGTAATAAAAATTTGCCTTCAGCTTTAGAAACGACGTTGGGCTATGTCATTATGGGCGACGTCACTGCGACGTCATCCCCGCGCGCTTCTCGCGCTCTTTGTGCTTTTACGCAAGAACCGCTTAATCAAAGTTTAGAAAAAATTTTGGAATTTAGAAGAAGTGCCTTCTAAGACATTTTTAAGCCCCGACGACCAGAAATGTGAGCAAATATTTACTTCAACGACAACTCGTAACGATAATGGTTCTTACGCTGTTGACCTTCCGTTTAGTCAAAGTCCTGATAATTTAGGAAATTCATTTACAACCGCAAGAAAACGTTTCTTAACATTGGAAAATAAGTTTTCAAAAAATACGCAACTTTTTGAAAAGTATGATGAAATTATCCGCGATTATCAGGATAAGGGAATAATTTCTTTAGTTCTACCTAAAGAATACCGTCAGCCAAGCTTTTATCTGCCGCATCATCCCGTCATTCGTAACGACAAATCTACTACAAAGATACGGATAGTTCTTGATGGCAGCGCTGTGACGGACAGTGGTTTGTCTTTAAATGACATCCTACACACCGGTTGCAATCTACAGGCTGATATTTTTCACATTCTTTTGAATGTTCGCATTTTCCGCATCGCTTTTTTCGCCGACGTTCGGCAAATGTACTTGTGCATAGAAGTACATGCCCCGCACCGCTCTTTTCAAAGATTTTTATACCGCTCTTCGCCTGAGGCCCCGCTGGATACCTACCAGTTTAATCGGGTCACCTTCGGCCTCCGCTCCTCGCCATTTCTCGCGCTGCGCACGCTTCGCCAACTCGCAAGCGACGAGCGAGAAAGATATCCTCTGGCTGCCGCCGTCCTCGAAAGAGACGTCTACATGGACGATCTAGCTTCCTCTGCTTCCTCTGCTGAGGAAGCGGTTGTGACGGCGACCCAGTTAATCGGTCTATTCAGGACTGGCGGGTTCGATTTAGTGAAATGGACTAGCAACTCTCCGCAGTTGCTAGAACACATTCCCACGAGTCACCGCCAGTCTGAAACGATCTCTTTCGACGACGGCGACTCCCTGAAGATCCTCGGCCTTCAGTGGCTTCCAGGTTCTGACGAGTTTGTCTTCTCTGTGGCACCTCCGCAACTCACCGGTACAAAACGTGCTATTCTCTCTGCCACCGCCCGCTTGTATGACGTGCTCGGACTCGTAGGTCCCGTTATACTTTATTCCAAGCTTCTCATAAAGGAGCTTTGGCTTTTGAAAATGGATTGGGATGAATTGCCTCCCAAGCACATCTCAAATTTATGGCATCAATTCGTCAATCAACTTCCACTGATTTCATCACTAAGGTTTCCTCGGCATTTAGGGGTTGAGAAAACCTCAAAATTAACTCTTTTAGCCTTCGCGGACGCGAGCGAACGGGCTTACGGCTGCGTCGTGTATGCCCACGTGACTACTGCCAATCAGGATCCTACAGTCTCCTTGATTTGCTCCAAATCAAAAGTCGCGCCTGTGAAGACAGTTACGGTCGCTAGGTTGGAGCTGTGTGCCATAGTTCTTATGTCGAAATTACTTCGAACTGTTTATGACACTCTGTCTCAACGTCATCCAATCGACAAGACCTATGCGTTTTCAGATTCGGAAGTTGCTTTATGTTGGGTTCACTCTTCACCTCACAGGTTTGCTACCTTTGTGGCCAACCGTATCTCGCAATGTCAAAATAACTTTACTCCGGAACATTTCTATCATGTACCCGGACATCAGAACCCCGCAGATTGTCTCTCACGTGGGCTCTTACCTTCGCTCTTAAAGGACCATAATTTGTGGTTTCATGGTCCATCATGGGCTTCATTACCTATTAGTGAATGGCCCATTACTGAATTTTCTCCCTCGTCTACAAAACTGCCAGAAGAAAAAACCGTTTCTCACGTAGCTTCCGGTACTAGCAGCAATGAACATTGGGTTCTTACGTTGAGTAAGAAGTTCTCTTCCTGGCATCGATTTCTTAAATCCGTTGTTTTTGTTCTGAGGTTTCTCAAAAGGCTTCCTCGCAATGGAGATGTCAGCGCTACTGACTTAGACACCGCTGAATTGCTCGTCGTCAAAATAGTTCAGCAAATTTCATTTGCAGACGACATACGCAAAATACAAGGTGGTAAGATTTGTTCACCTTCGATACGCAAATTATTTCCTTTTATTTCCGAGAACGTTTTACGTGTGGGTGGACGTTTAGGAAACTCTTCGCTTGATTATTCTTGTAAACATCCTGCGCTGCTACCCAAAAAGGGGCATGTAATTGAACTTTTAATTGACTTTTGTCATCGTGAAAACTCGCATGCCGGTCCGCAACTCTTGCTGTCCATTTTACGACAGAAGTACTGGATTCTTTCCGGGCGTCGAATCGCACGTCAACGCTTTTATAAATGCAATTATTGTTTTCGCGCCAATCCAAAGAATACGTTTCCCGCCATGGCTGATCTGCCAGAATGCCGTGTTGAGCAAAGTAAAGCGTTTACTCACACTGGCGTAGATTATGCCGGTCCGTTTTATATCACAATGGTCCGAAAACGTGGTGTACGGAGCCAAAAGGCTTGGCTCTGCATTTTCATATGTCTGGTGACGAAAGCTGTTCACACGGAACTCGCTTCATCGCTCAGTTCGGCGTCATTCTTGGACGCGTTCAAGCGTTTCATTTCCCGACGCGGGCCTTGTAAAGTCCTTTATAGTGATAGAGGCACTAACTTTGTAGCTTCAAAGGCTTACTTTCATGAACTTCACGCTTTTCTTCAGACGGAGGAATTTTATAAAACCTTTCAGTACGAACTTTCAAAAAATCGCATAACTTGGCGTCTGAACCCCCCAACCGCGCCTCACTTCGGAGGTATTTGGGAGGCAAATATAAAGTGTCTTAAAACGCATCTTCATCGCGTCATAGGTAAGCAAATTCTTACTTATGAAGAGCTACTTACTGTGCTCAATCAAATTGAGGCGGTCCTCAATAGTCGCCCGCTGTATGTTTTAAGTTCCGATCCATCGGAACCTACCGCGCTTACTCCTTCTCATTTTTTAACAACCGCGCCCTTGCAATGTTTACCCGCGGCCGATTTAAACCAGGAACAAACGCATCTTTTAACACGGTTTTCATTATTAGATTCGCTAGTCCAATCATTTTGGAAACGCTTCCGAACTGAGTATCTCCATAATTTGCAAAGCCGAGAGAAATGGAATTCTCCTGCCAATCCGCTGACTGTAGGAACGGTCGTTTTGATAAATGTTGATAACGCACCGCCCCTGCAGTGGCCGATGGGAATTATAACTAGCATCTTTCCTGGGCGCGACGGAGTAGTCCGTGTGGCCGAGGTGCGGACCTGCAACGGTACATTGCAGCGCCCAATTGTGCGCCTCTGTCCGCTGCCTACGCAGTAGGGTTGTCACTACTTCTTAATTAATTAATTTTTATATTTTTTCACGCATAAACTATATTTTTTTTCTTTTCTCTTTTTCATTTAAATTTTGAAGGGAATCCTTCAAGCCCGGGGGAATGTTGGATTTCGTTTTAATGTGGACTTAATTGTAATTAATTTCTAGTAACCACTTATGCAAATATCCCTATTTCATATCCTTTTACCCATGTGCACTCGTGTATCGTGCTATCTCTGTCACGAAACCGTGATGTTCACGCAACAGCCGCGCCGCCTGGTGTTTGCTTTGGTAAACTCTCTCTTCAATTCGCAACGAATCGGCTAAAACGGGTGTGCGCGAGCTCCGAATCTTAATCTGTATAAATCAAGACAAACCCTTGATATTTCTATCCAATTTATGTGTAATTCGCTAAAGAACTGAGTGTGCTTGTGTAAACAAAAGCTACTTTGGACATTGGTGCTGTGATCGAGCTCTGGTGAGCCGGGCAAGTGCAGGGCACGAGATTCGTGTCTAACCCAGGACTTTCTGAAGGATACTCCAAGTAAGTGCGCATGGTTTCCTCATTATACCTTCTGACCAGCTGCTCTTCATCGTCCTCGTCAGCTCCAATAGCAGCTTCAGGTTTCCTAAAGCATTAAGTGGTTACAATTTGATATACTTAGGTTTGGTTTCCTCTAGAACCAGCATACAGTCCACTAACCAAAAAGCACTACGTGATTGAAAAACACAAATAAAGTGCACCGCAAATTAATCCATGGTGGTTTGGTTCTTTTTTAATATAAAGACCTACTGCGCCACCATTTTTGGTTCCATCCGAACCGGACGCTTTACGCATCTAACAGATTTTATTTAATTTAACTGCAATTTACCAAATCAGTTATCATTTAAAGTAGCTATTTATTTAACACTCACAACTTAATCTTATATCCTATCCAACAATCTTAAATCTAATTCAAAATACGAATCGTAAATTACATAGTTTATGCTGGATTATTAATCGAAATAGTTGTCTTATTTCTTCTTTTTCTCGCAACCCGCACCGTAGGCAACTAATTCATTTCCATTTTTCCGCAAGTCTACATAAATTAGTAAAAAGTACGTTTGTAATTCTTATCCGCATTATAGGTACGAGATTCCATTGTTCTCGGTTTCGTTCCGCGTTCACCCGCAAGTTTCGTGTAAATCTACCCGCTTTAACGTTTTCGAGCATCGCTCACCGCTCGGACCGCGCCCCGTTTGCTACCGCTTAACCGACTTCGTTGCGGAGAGTAATTTTAACCATTTTATCGTTTTAGTTTTACACACGTTTATTTTTATACCGCGTATATAGTCGCTTGTGTACACATTTACACTACACAATTTTATTGAGTGTATACTTTTACAATTACACGTAGCTCGTATTTCATTGAATTTATTTTACAAGAAACGCGTTATTCAACATGCCTAAATCGGATAATGATTATGAATCGGCCGAGGATCTCGTCCCGGGTGAAATGATTATGTTGGAGGCTAAACGTAACGCGTTCTTTACACGCTTACAAAATATTTACTCTTTGTCCCTTAAGGCGCACGATGGTGAATTTCAATGTAAATCGTTTCTAAGTAACGTTGTTAATCTCGACCAATTACGAGCTGACTTTGAGCGTGTTTTAGACTCGTACAACGCACTCGTAATAAAGACGAAGCCAAATGCTACCGTCAACTATCAATCTTGGATATCGTTTGAGGAGATGTACTGTCAAGTCAAACGAGTTCATTCCGAAATCAAAGAGAAGTTACAAGATTCGCAGCAAGCTCCGCAATCATGTGTCAAACACAAATTACCTGTCATAGAATTAATGTCATTTAACGGCGAACTTTGTAACTGGCCTTTGTTTCATCAACAGTTTAAAAGTGTCATTCACAATCATCCGCGCTTATCGGATAGTGAGCGAGTGCAGTACTTGGTAGGCAAGTTGACCGACAAGGCGAGGTCCGTGTGCGCGGGCCTGCCCGCCACCGGGGAAAACTATCCTATTATTTGGCAAACGCTTGTCGACAAGTACGAAGACAAGCGCGCCCTCGCCGCCGGCTACGCGAATCAGCTGTTAGACTTTAAACCAATTACGCACGGCTCGGCTTCGAGTTTGGAGACATTTCTAAGCATCTACGATGCATCGGTTAGGGCACTGAAACAGTTAAGGTTACAAGATTTAGCTGATTTCCTGTTCATGCATATCGCGTTACAAAAACTAGATTCTGAGTCAGTAAAATTATTTGAAATGTTTCATCGCAAGGAAAATTGTCCTTCCTATGCTGATCTTATTCAATTTATAAACGAACAGAGCAAAGTTGTTTCTCGTTCGACAACAAAACAAACTTTATTTTCGCCGCAAGCTAAATCTAGTAATAACAATAATAATAAATACATTCCTGTTCCAAAAAATAATCTTACAAAAACTTTCGTTAATACTCAACCGGCCACAAACGCTAATTGTTTGTTATGCAAAACTAATAAACATGAACATTTGTATCAATGCACATTCTTTTTAAAAATGACTCCGCACGAAAGATATAATTTCGTAAAAACAAATTCAATTTGTAACAATTGTCTTAGTTATAAACATAAATTTTCCGCTTGTTTATCGCAACGCATGTGCAATGTTTGTGGAGCGCGTCATCACTCGTTATTACATTTCCACTCGCCCTCAACATCAAGTAACTCGTCCACTACCGGTTTAAATAATAATCGGTCAGTATTTCCCGCGCCCGCTTCCGCTTGTGAGGCGGGCCACGCACCGCCGGCTGTATTCATTAGCACGACAGATAACACTGCCTCAAGCAGTTTTCAACCGCAACCGCTACCAATTAAGGTCGATAATGGCTCGCAGTTTCATTCAACTTTGAATCACCTTTCATCTGGAAATGTTTTGTGTAATAATATGGAGAGTTTTACTCATAAAACTACCTTATTAGGTACCGCGAAGGTCAAACTTTTTGATGTTTCTGGTAATGCTCATTATGTTAGGGCCTTGATCGACCCAGGCTCACAGAGCGACTATATTTCACTTTCGTGTTGTAAACGCTTATCACTTCCGGTTTCTAAACAAAATCGTTTCACTGAAGTCCAAGGCATTGGTGGTACCTCACAAAAAATAATAGGGGTATCCACGATTAAATTCGTTTCACGGTTTGACATTAATAATATGTATTCGATTCAACCTCTTGTTGTTGACCATATTACGTCACAACTACCCGACGCGCGCGTCGACGTGTCCGCGTTCGATTGTTTTAATAATTTACCGCTAGCTGACGATAGTTTTAATGAGCCTGGACCGATTGATCTGCTTTTGGGAGTAAATTTATTTTGTGAAATTTTACTTTTTAACAAAATTTGTAATAAAAATTTGCCTTCAGCTTTAGAAACGACGTTGGGCTATGTCATTATGGGCGACGTCACTGCGACGTCATCCCCGCGCGCTTCTCGCGCTCTTTGTGCTTTTACGCAAGAACCGCTTAATCAAAGTTTAGAAAAATTTTGGAATTTAGAAGAAGTGCCTTCTAAGACATTTTTAAGCCCCGACGACCAGAAATGTGAGCAAATATTTACTTCAACGACAACTCGTAACGATAATGGTTCTTACGCTGTTGACCTTCCGTTTAGTCAAAGTCCTGATAATTTAGGAAATTCATTTACAACCGCAAGAAAACGTTTCTTAACATTGGAAAATAAGTTTTCAAAAAATACGCAACTTTTTGAAAAGTATGATGAAATTATCCGCGATTATCAGGATAAGGGAATAATTTCTTTAGTTCTACCTAAAGAATACCGTCAGCCAAGCTTTTATCTGCCGCATCATCCCGTCATTCGTAACGACAAATCTACTACAAAGATACGGATAGTCCTGGATGGTAGCGCTGTGACGGACAGTGGTCTGTCTTTAAATGACATCCTACACACCGGTTGCAATCTACAGGCTGATATTTTTCACATTCTTTTGAATGTTCGCATTTTCCGCATCGCTTTTTTCGCCGACGTTCGGCAAATGTACTTGTGCATAGAAGTACATGCCCCGCACCGCTCTTTTCAAAGATTTTTATACCGCTCTTCGCCTGAGGCCCCGCTGGATACCTACCAGTTTAATCGGGTCACCTTCGGCCTCCGCTCCTCGCCATTTTTCGCGCTGCGCACGCTTCGCCAACTCGCAAGCGACGAGCGAGAAAGATTTCCTCTGGCTGCCGCCGTCCTCGAAAGAGACGTCTACATGGACGATCTAGCTTCCTCTGCTTCCTCTGCTGAGGAAGCGGTTGTGACGGCGACCCAGTTAATCGGTCTATTCAAGACTGGCGGGTTCGATTTAGTGAAATGGACTAGCAACTCTCCGCAGTTGCTAGAACACATTCCCACGAGTCACCGCCAGTCTGAAACGATCTCTTTCGACGACGGCGACTCCCTGAAGATCCTCGGCCTTCAGTGGCTTCCAGGTTCTGACGAGTTTGTCTTCTCTGTGGCACCTCCGCAACTCACCGGTACAAAACGTGCTATTCTCTCTGCCACCGCCCGCTTGTATGACGTGCTCGGACTCGTAGGTCCCGTTATACTTTTTTACTTATACGTCGCTAGGTTGGAGCTGTGTGCCATAGTTCTTATGTCGAAATTACTTCGAACTGTTTATGACACTCTGTCTCAACGTCATCCAATCGACAAGACCTATGCGTTTTCAGATTCGGAAGTTGCTTTATGTTGGGTTCACTCTTCAACTCACAGGTTTGCTACCTTTGTGGCCAACCGTATCTCGCAATGTCAAAATACTCCGGAACATTTCTATCATGTACCCGGACATCAGAACCCCCCAACCGCGCCTCACTTCGGAGGTATTTGGGAGGCAAATATAAAGTGTTTTAAAACGCATTTTTATCGCGTCATAGGTAAGCAAATTCTTACTTATGAAGAGCTACTTACTGTGGTCAATCAAATTGAGACGGTCCTCAATAGTCGCCCGCTGTATGTTTTAAGTTCCGATCCATCGGAACCTACCGCGCTTACTCCTTCTCATTTTTTAACAACCGCGCCCTTGCAATGTTTACCCGCGGCCGATTTAAACCAGGAACAAACGCATCTTTTAACACGGTTTTCATTATTAGATTCGCTAGTCCAATCATTTTGGAAACGTTTCCGAACTGAGTATCTCCATAATTTGCAAAGCCGAGAGAAATGGAATACTCCTGCCAATCCGCTGACTGTAGGAACGGTCGTTTTGATAAATGTTGATAACGCACCGCCCCTGCAGTGGCCGATGGGAATTATAACTAGCATCTTTCCTGGGTGCGACGGAGTAGTCCGTGTGGCCGAGGTGCGGACCTGCAACGGTACATTGCAGCGCCCAATTGTGCGCCTCTGTCCGCTGCCTACGCAGTAGGGTTGTCACTACTTCTTAATTAATTAATTTTTATATTTTTTCACGCATAAACTATATTTTTTTATCTTTTCTCTTTTTCATTTAAATTTTGAAGGGAATCCTTCAAGCCCGGGGGAATGTTGGATTTCGTTTTAATGTGGACTTAATTGTAATTAATTTCTAGTAACCACTTATGCAAATATCCCTATTTCATATCCTTTTACCCATGTGCACTCGTGTATCGTGCTATCTCTGTCACGAAACCGTGATGTTCACGCAACAGCCGCGCCGCCTGGTGTTTGCTTTGGTAAACTCTCTCTTCAATTCGCAACGAATCGGCTAAAACGGGTGTGCGCGAGCTCCGAATCTTAATCTGTATAAATCAAGACAAACCCTTGATATTTCTATCCAATTTATGTGTAATTCGCTAAAGAACTGAGTGTGCTTGTGTAAACAAAAGCTACTTTGGACATTGGTGCTGTGATCGAGCTCTGGTGAGCCGGGCAAGTGCAGGGCACGAGATTCGTGTCTAACCCAGGACTTTCTGAAGGATACTCCAAGTAAGTGCGCATGGTTTCCTCATTATACCTTCTGACCAGCTGCTCTTCATCGTCCTCGTCAGCTCCAATAGCAGCTTCAGGTTTCCTAAAGCATTAAGTGGTTACAATTTGATATACTTAGGTTTGGTTTCCTCTAGAACCAGCATACAGTCCACTAACCAAAAAGCACTACGTGATTGAAAAACACAAATAAAGTGCACCGCAAATTAATCCATGGTGGTTTGGTTCTTTTTTAATATAAAGACCTACTGCGCCACCACCGAACTGAGTATCTCCATAATTTGCAAAGCCGAGAGAAATGGAATTCTCCTGCCAATCCGCTGACTGTAGGAACGGTCGTTTTGATAAATGTTGATAACGCACCGCCCCTGCAGTGGCCGATGGGAATTATAACTAGCATCTTTCCTGGGCGCGACGGAGTAGTCCGTGTGGCCGAGGTGCGGACCTGCAACGGTACATTGCAGCGCCCAATTGTGCGCCTCTGTCCGCTGCCTACGCAGTAGGGTTGTCACTACTTCTTAATTAATTAATTTTTATATTTTTTCACGCATAAACTATATTTTTTTTCTTTTCTCTTTTTCATTTAAATTTTGAAGGGAAT
Source organism: Tortricodes alternella (assembly GCA_947859335.1). Lineage (NCBI taxonomy): Eukaryota > Metazoa > Arthropoda > Insecta > Lepidoptera > Tortricidae > Tortricodes > Tortricodes alternella. Next base: position 10,062,148 of record OX401981.1, read on the forward strand.
CCTTCAAGCCCGGGGGAATGTTGGATTTCGTTTTAATGTGGACTTAATTGTAATTAATTTCTAGTAACCACTTATGCAAATATCCCTATTTCATATCCTTTTACCCAGCCAACATTTTTGGTTCCATCCGAACCGGACGCTTTACGCATCTAACAGATTTTATTTAATTTAACTGCAATTTACCAAATCAGTTATCATTTAAAGTAGCTATTTATTTAACACTCACAACTTAATCTTATATCCTATCCAACAATCTTAAATCTAATTCAAAATACGAATCGTAAATTACATAGTTTATGCTGGATTATTAATCGAAATAGTTGTCTTATTTCTTCTTTTTCTCGCAACCCGCACCGTAGGCAACTAATTCATTTCCATTTTTCCGCAAGTCTACATAAATTAGTAAAAAGTACGTTTGTAATTCTTATCCGCATTATAGGTACGAGATTCCATTGTTCTCGGTTTCGTTCCGCGTTCACCCGCAAGTTTCGTATAAATCTACCCGCTTTAACGTTTTCGAGCATCGCTCACCGCTCGGACCGCGCCCCGTTTGCTACCGCTTAACCGACTTCGTTGCGGAGAGTAATTTTAACCATTTTATCGTTTTAGTTTTACACACGTTTATTTTTATACCGCGTATATAGTCGCTTGTGTACACATTTACACTACACAATTTTATTGAGTGTATACTTTTACAATTACACGTAGCTCGTATTTCATTGAATTTATTTTACAAGAAACGCGTTATTCAACATGCCTAAATCGGATAATGATTATGAATCGGCCGAGGATCTCGTCCCGGGTGAAATGATTATGTTGGAGGCTAAACGTAACGCGTTCTTTACACGCTTACAAAATATTTACTCTTTGTCCCTTAAGGCGCACGATGGTGAATTTCAATGTAAATCGTTTCTAAGTAACGTTGTTAATCTCGACCAATTACGAGCTGACTTTGAGCGTGTTTTAGACTCGTACAACGCACTCGTAATAAAGACGAAGCCAAATGCTACCGTCAACTATCAATCTTGGATATCGTTTGAGGAGATGTACTGTCAAGTCAAACGAGTTCATTCCGAAATCAAAGAGAAGTTACAAGATTCGCAGCAAGCTCCGCAATCATGTGTCAAACACAAATTACCTGTCATAGAATTAATGTCATTTAACGGCGAACTTTGTAACTGGCCTTTGTTTCATCAACAGTTTAAAAGTGTCATTCACAATCATCCGCGCTTATCGGATAGTGAGCGAGTGCAGTACTTGGTAGGCAAGTTGACCGACAAGGCGAGGTCCGTGTGCGCGGGCCTGCCCGCCACCGGGGAAAACTATCCTATTATTTGGCAAACGCTTGTCGACAAGTACGAAGACAAGCGCGCCCTCGCCGCCGGCTACGCGAATCAGCTGTTAGACTTTAAACCAATTACGCACGGCTCGGCTTCGAGTTTGGAGACATTTCTAAGCACCTACGATGCATCGGTTAGGGCACTGAAACAGTTAAGGTTACAAGATTTAGCTGATTTCCTGTTCATGCATATCGCGTTACAAAAACTAGATTCTGAGTCAGTAAAATTATTTGAAATGTTTCATCGCAAGGAAAATTGTCCTTCCTATGCTGATCTTATTCAATTTATAAACGAACAGAGCAAAGTTGTTTCTCGTTCGACAACAAAACAAACTTTATTTTCGCCGCAAGCTAAATCTAGTAATAACAATAATAATAAATACATTCCTGTTCCAAAAAATAATCTTACAAAAACTTTCGTTAATACTCAACCGGCCACAAACGCTAATTGTTTGTTATGCAAAACTAATAAACATGAACATTTGTATCAATGCACATTCTTTTTAAAAATGACTCCGCACGAAAGATATAATTTCGTAAAAACAAATTCAATTTGTAACAATTGTCTTAGTTATAAACATAAATTTTCCGCTTGTTTATCGCAACGCATGTGCAATGTTTGTGGAGCGCGTCATCACTCGTTATTACATTTCCACTCGCCCTCAACATCAAGTAACTCGTCCACTACCGGTTTAAATAATAATCGGTCAGTATTTCCCGCGCCCGCTTCCGCTTGTGAGGCGGGCCACGCACCGCCGGCTGTATTCATTAGCACGACAGATAACACTGCCTCAAGCAGTTTTCAACCGCAACCGCTACCAATTAAGGTCGATAATGGCTCGCAGTTTCATTCAACTTTGAATCACCTTTCATCTGGAAATGTTTTGTGTAATAATATGGAGAGTTTTACTCATAAAACTACCTTATTAGGTACCGCGAAGGTCAAACTTTTTGATGTTTCTGGTAATGCTCATTATGTTAGGGCCTTGATCGACCCAGGCTCACAGAGCGACTATATTTCACTTTCGTGTTGTAAACGCTTATCACTTCCGGTTTCTAAACAAAATCGTTTCACTGAAGTCCAAGGCATTGGTGGTACCTCACAAAAAATAATAGGGGTATCCACGATTAAATTCGTTTCACGGTTTGACATTAATAATATGTATTTGATATACTTAGGTTTGGTTTCCTCTAGAACCAGCATACAGTCCACTAACCAAAAAGCACTACGTGATTGAAAAACACAAATAAAGTGCACCGCAAATTAATCCATGGTGGTTTGGTTCTTTTTTAATATAAAGACCTACTGCGCCACCATTTTTGGTTTCGCGCCAACATTCCCCCGGGCTTGAAGGATTCCCTTCAAAATTTAAATGAAAAAGAGAAAAGAAAAAAAAATATAGTTTATGCGTGAAAAAATATAAAAATTAATTAATTAAGAAGTAGTGACAACCCTACTGCGTAGGCAGCGGACAGAGGCGCACAATTGGGCGCTGCAATGTACCGTTGCAGGTCCGCACCTCGGCCACACGGACTACTCCGTCGCGCCCAGGAAAGATGCTAGTTATAATTCCCATCGGCCACTGCAGGGGCGGTGCGTTATCAACATTTATCAAAACGACCGTTCCTACAGTCAGCGGATTGGCAGGAGTATTCCATTTCTCTCGGCTTTGCAAATTATGGAGATACTCAGTTCGGAAGCGTTTCCAAAATGATTGGACTAGCGAATCTAATAATGAAAACCGTGTTAAAAGATGCGTTTGTTCCTGGTTTAAATCGGCCGCGGGTAAACATTGCAAGGGCGCGGTTGTTAAAAAATGAGAAGGAGTAAGCGCGGTAGGTTCCGATGGATCGGAACTTAAAACATACAGCGGGCGACTATTGAGGACCGCCTCAATTTGATTGACCACAGTAAGTAGCTCTTCATAAGTAAGAATTTGCTTACCTATGACGCGATGAAAATGCGTTTTAAAACACTTTATATTTGCCTCCCAAATACCTCCGAAGTGAGGCGCGGTTGGGGGGTTCTGATGTCCGGGTACATGATAGAAATGTTCCGGAGTAAAGTTATTTTGACATTGCGAGATACGGTTGGCCACAAAGGTAGCAAACCTGTGAGGTGAAGAGTGAACCCAACATAAAGCAACTTCCGAATCTGAAAACGCATAGGTCTTGTCGATTGGATGACGTTGAGACAGAGTGTCATAAACAGTTCGAAGTAATTTCGACATAAGAACTATGGCACACAGCTCCAACCTAGCGACGTATAAGTAAAAAAGTATAACGGGACCTACGAGTCCGAGCACGTCATACAAGCGGGCGGTGGCAGAGAGAATAGCACGTTTTGTACCGGTGAGTTGCGGAGGTGCCACAGAGAAGACAAACTCGTCAGAACCTGGAAGCCACTGAAGGCCGAGGATCTTCAGGGAGTCGCCGTCGTCGAAAGAGATCGTTTCAGACTGGCGGTGACTCGTGGGAATGTGTTCTAGCAACTGCGGAGAGTTGCTAGTCCATTTCACTAAATCGAACCCGCCAGTCCTGAATAGACCGATTAACTGGGTCGCCGTCACAACCGCTTCCTCAGCAGAGGAAGCAGAGGAAGCTAGATCGTCCATGTAGACGTCTCTTTCGAGGACGGCGGCAGCCAGAGGATATCTTTCTCGCTCGTCGCTTGCGAGTTGGCGAAGCGTGCGCAGCGCGAGAAATGGCGAGGAGCGGAGGCCGAAGGTGACCCGATTAAACTGGTAGGTATCCAGCGGGGCCTCAGGCGAAGAGCGGTATAAAAATCTTTGAAAAGAGCGGTGCGGGGCATGTACTTCTATGCACAAGTACATTTGCCGAACGTCGGCGAAAAAAGCGATGCGGAAAATGCGAACATTCAAAAGAATGTGAAAAATATCAGCCTGTAGATTGCAACCGGTGTGTAGGATGTCATTTAAAGACAAACCACTGTCCGTCACAGCGCTGCCATCAAGAACTATCCGTATCTTTGTAGTAGATTTGTCGTTACGAATGACGGGATGATGCGGCAGATAAAAGCGTGGCTGACGGTATTCTTTAGGTAGAACTAAAGAAATTATTCCCTTATCCTGATAATCGCGGATAATTTCATCATACTTTTCAAAAAGTTGCGTATTTTTTGAAAACTTATTTTCCAATGTTAAGAAACGTTTTCTTGCGGTTGTAAATGAATTTCCTAAATTATCAGGACTTTGACTAAACGGAAGGTCAACAGCGTAAGAACCATTATCGTTACGAGTTGTCGTTGAAGTAAATATTTGCTCACATTTCTGGTCGTCGGGGCTTAAAAATGTCTTAGAAGGCACTTCTTCTAAATTCCAAAATTTTTCTAAACTTTGATTAAGCGGTTCTTGCGTAAAAGCACAAAGAGCGCGAGAAGCGCGCGGGGATGACGTCGCAGTGACGTCGCCCATAATGACATAGCCCAACGTCGTTTCTAAAGCTGAAGGCAAATTTTTATTACAAATTTTGTTAAAAAGTAAAATTTCACAAAATAAATTTACTCCCAAAAGCAGATCAATCGGTCCAGGCTCATTAAAACTATCGTCAGCTAGCGGTAAATTATTAAAACAATCGAACGCGGACACGTCGACGCGCGCGTCGGGTAGTTGTGACGTAATATGGTCAACAACAAGAGGTTGAATCGAATACATATTATTAATGTCAAACCGTGAAACGAATTTAATCGTGGATACCCCTATTATTTTTTGTGAGGTACCACCAATGCCTTGGACTTCAGTGAAACGATTTTGTTTAGAAACCGGAAGTGATAAGCGTTTACAACACGAAAGTGAAATATAGTCGCTCTGTGAGCCTGGGTCGATCAAGGCCCTAACATAATGAGCATTACCAGAAACATCAAAAAGTTTGACCTTCGCGGTACCTAATAAGGTAGTTTTATGAGTAAAACTCTCCATATTATTACACAAAACATTTCCAGATGAAAGGTGATTCAAAGTTGAATGAAACTGCGAGCCATTATCGACCTTAATTGGTAGCGGTTGCGGTTGAAAACTGCTTGAGGCAGTGTTATCTGTCGTGCTAATGAATACAGCCGGCGGTGCGTGGCCCGTCTCACAAGCGGAAGCGGGCGCGGGAAATACTGACCGATTATTATTTAAACCGGTAGTGGACGAGTTACTTGATGTTGAGGGCGAGTGGAAATGTAATAACGAGTGATGACGCGCTCCACAAACATTGCACATGCGTTGCGATAAACAAGCGGAAAATTTATGTTTATAACTAAGACAATTGTTACAAATTGAATTTGTTTTTACGAAATTATATCTTTCGTGCGGAGTCATTTTTAAAAAGAATGTGCATTGATACAAATGTTCATGTTTATTAGTTTTGCATAACAAACAATTAGCGTTTGTGGCCGGTTGAGTATTAACGAAAGTTTTTGTAAGATTATTTTTTGGAACAGGAATGTATTTATTATTATTGTTATTACTAGATTTAGCTTGCGGCGAAAATAAAGTTTGTTTTGTTGTCGAACGAGAAACAACTTTGCTCTGTTCGTTTATAAATTGAATAAGATCAGCATAGGAAGGACAATTTTCCTTGCGATGAAACATTTCAAATAATTTTACTGACTCAGAATCTAGTTTTTGTAACGCGATATGCATGAACAGGAAATCAGCTAAATCTTGTAACCTTAACTGTTTCAGTGCCCTAACCGATGCATCGTAGGTGCTTAGAAATGTCTCCAAACTCGAAGCCGAGCCGTGCGTAATTGGTTTAAAGTCTAACAGCTGATTCGCGTAGCCGGCGGCGAGGGCGCGCTTGTCTTCGTACTTGTCGACAAGCGTTTGCCAAATAATAGGATAGTTTTCCCCGGTGGCGGGCAGGCCCGCGCACACGGACCTCGCCTTGTCGGTCAACTTGCCTACCAAGTACTGCACTCGCTCACTATCCGATAAGCGCGGATGATTGTGAATGACACTTTTAAACTGTTGATGAAACAAAGGCCAGTTACAAAGTTCGCCGTTAAATGACATTAATTCTATGACAGGTAATTTGTGTTTGACACATGATTGCGGAGCTTGCTGCGAATCTTGTAACTTCTCTTTGATTTCGGAATGAACTCGTTTGACTTGACAGTACATCTCCTCAAACGATATCCAAGATTGATAGTTGACGGTAGCATTTGGCTTCGTCTTTATTACGAGTGCGTTGTACGAGTCTAAAACACGCTCAAAGTCAGCTCGTAATTGGTCGAGATTAACAACGTTACTTAGAAACGATTTACATTGAAATTCACCATCGTGCGCCTTAAGGGACAAAGAGTAAATATTTTGTAAGCGTGTAAAGAACGCGTTACTTTTAGCCTCCAACATAATCATTTCACCCGGGACGAGATCCTCGGCCGATTCATAATCATTATCCGATTTAGGCATGTTGAATAACGCGTTTCTTGTAAAATAAATTCAATGAAATACGAGCTACGTGTAATTGTAAAAGTATACACTCAATAAAATTGTGTAGTGTAAATGTGTACACAAGCGACTATATACGCGGTATAAAAATAAACGTGTGTAAAACTAAAACGATAAAATGGTTAAAATTACTCTCCGCAACGAAGTCGGTTAAGCGGTAGCAAACGGGGCGCGGTCCGAGCGGTGAGCGATGCTCGAAAACGTTAAAGCGGGTAGATTTACACGAAACTTGCGGGTGAACGCGGAACGAAACCGAGAACAATGGAATCTCGTACCTATAATGCGGATAAGAATTACAAACGTACTTTTTACTAATTTATGTAGACTTGCGGAAAAATGGAAATGAATTAGTTGCCTACGGTGCGGGTTGCGAGAAAAAGAAGAAATAAGACAACTATTTCGATTAATAATCCAGCATAAACTATGTAATTTACGATTCGTATTTTGAATTAGATTTAAGATTGTTGGATAGGATATAAGATTAAGTTGTGAGTGTTAAATAAATAGCTACTTTAAATGATAACTGATTTGGTAAATTGCAGTTAAATTAAATAAAATCTGTTAGATGCGTAAAGCGTCCGGTTCGGATGGAACCAAAAATGGTGGCGCAGTAGGTCTTTATATTAAAAAAGAACCAAACCACCATGGATTAATTTGCGGTGCACTTTATTTGTGTTTTTCAATCACGTAGTGCTTTTTGGTTAGTGGACTGTATGCTGGTTCTAGAGGAAACCAAACCTAAGTATATCAAATTGTAACCACTTAATGCTTTAGGAAACCTGAAGCTGCTATTGGAGCTGACGAGGACGATGAAGAGCAGCTGGTCAGAAGGTATAATGAGGAAACCATGCGCACTTACTTGGAGTATCCTTCAGAAAGTCCTGGGTTAGACACGAATCTCGTGCCCTGCACTTGCCCGGCTCACCAGAGCTCGATCACAGCACCAATGTCCAAAGTAGCTTTTGTTTACACAAGCACACTCAGTTCTTTAGCGAATTACACATAAATTGGATAGAAATATCAAGGGTTTGTCTTGATTTATACAGATTAAGATT